>JARQOD010000002.1:547408734-547445116 GCA_033576555.1 Oophaga sylvatica
TCACAAGAATATAAACAATAATTCTGCAACTTCAGCTCTTTTAATCATGATTATCATAATTATCATATTTACACTAGAACAGCCAATAATCTAGCAGCTTTTAATTGTATGTTAATTGACTAACCAGCCCCTTTTTGTAAACGTATAAAACCTTGAATGAATAATAAATGTATGTCTTTGACGAACTGTTATACTGACACTTTCGTGTGGACAGTCCTCATTTCGTTCTGAGCGCTCAAAAAGACATTATATAGAGATTTGGACATGGCAAGCAGCAAACACAGGATATTTTTATCCTAATTAAATTTCCATATCAGTTGGCGCCTGCACGCGGGGCATTGGACGAAACGCACGAGGACTCGGCCGACCGGAGAGACGGGGGTGTTGGCCCTGGCCTTGGCACACGGGACGGAGACTGCAGCTCCATCAGTAAGGTAAGAAAACTTTGTCATCTTACCTGAATGTTCCCTGTGCCTAGTCCTAGCCTACACTTCCAGCCGGTCGGACGTGGTCATCACCGCATTCCCAGGTTGTGTAAAAAGTCCATACCCTTATCCAAAAGCCCTGGGATATAAGCCGAGTTGGTTGCTGCTGTGCTGTATATGTTTCATGTTTTATGTGAACCGGGAGAAAGTTGGAACGGTGACTGTGTTTTTGCTTGCTGATCTCTGGGGGCTGTATAGCAAAAGACAATTGCTGCATAAGTTCCCGCAGTAAACTTTCACGCACCGGGAGGCCATCCCAGTCAAATCAGACGTGGAGGGCGGGAGCTTTGTTTTGGATAAGTCCACGCAGATATTCTTCACACATTGGAGGGAGGTTATCCCAAAAAATCCAGTTATGGAAGCGAGGGCTTTGTTCGGTTAAGTTTCTGCAGTAAACTTTCACGCACTGGGAGGCCATCCCAGTCAAATCAGACGTGAAGGGCAGAAGCTTTGTTTTGGATAAGTTCTCACAATAATTGTCCACGCACCGGGAGGCCATCCCAGTCAAATCAGACGTGGATAGTGAGAATTTTGATGAAGGCTATTGCAGATTACTGTGACCGGTGCACCGGCCAGGTACGGTACAGAGCGATAGAACCTTGAGCTTCGCCGCGCTCAGTGCAATTGGTGAGTTATCAGTTACCAGAGCAGCTTGTATGTGTCACAGATCATCAAAAGAGGGATTCGTATTCTCCCGGGTGTCGGTCTCATTGTCTGTATCAGGTACTGTCGCTTTAAATCACATCTCCGTGCGCTCTGTTAGTATCTCATTCAGAGCAGTGTGCTGGCTGCAGCAGCGAGAAAACCCCTTTGACCCCCCTCCTCTGCTAATCACGTTATCAGGCATTCTGTTTCTTGGCTTTGATTTTTATTTTTTTAAGCTAGTTTTTTGGCTACAGGTTTTAACGTGAGAATTATCAGGCATTCAGACTGAACTATATTCATTTTTTACTATTCTGAGGAATAATAATTTTTTTTTTTTTTTTTTTGATACGTGATTTCAGTGGCTATAGAGACAGCAAGCAGAGATATAAGGAAGGGAGGGGGGAAGCAGCCAGCTGACATTCCAGAGATTTTTAATTAGCTGTTTTAGTAACAAGGGTTGTTTTTCAGAGTTTTATGATTAATACGGTTTTTCTTTTCTCCCCTTTTTGGTGAATTTATTTTATTTATTTTTTTTTTATGTTTACTTTTTCTAGAGTTTTTTACTAAATCTAACTTTTGTTTTTAAAATTTTTCTTTTAAGTACATTTTTAAATGATTTTGGAGAGATTTTTTTTTTTTTTTCTTCTCTAAGCAATTTATTTTAGAGCTTTATTTCTCCAGCCATTTTTTTTTCTACAAGCTTGCCTTAGAACAAGGTCACATAGATAAGGAGAATTACAGGCTGTGGGAGAGAGCAGACACAAACTACGCAGTGGTCTGAGCAGCCCCACCCGTCGGGCATTCGGCGAGGAAATTTGTTGAATATGTTTTTGGAATAGACACAGTACGTAAGAATCGAAGGGCTAGGCATGTGAATAGAATGTCAGAGTACATGAGAAGCAAATAGACAGGCAGCCTTTACGCTGCATAATGAAATGTTTTTTCTTGTTTTTTGTTATTTGAAAGGTAACGGGAAAGTTTAATAGATTACCATCTGCTATAAAAGAGCAGCGGTGCATCGTGTAAAAGATACAGCAAGTTAATTTGAACGGACCAGGAAGTGATTTTTTTTTTTTTTTTATGTGAATAAGTTTGAAAAGGTGTTAAATCATCTGTGAGAAAAAGATCACTGACATGTCACAAGAGCAGAATTCAGAGTCACACACATCACATGTCCATCATGTGGAGACACGGGACAGGTGTAGGCTGCTCTCATTGAGTAAGGAGCCTCGTACAGGGAAAAACGCTCCCTGCCTCTCTCCACAGGAGAAGGCATTTTTGTTTCAACCATCCCCTCTCAAGAGTCACAGGGGGGACACCCTCTCCTTTTTCTTCTCTCAGTCCCTTTCTCTTTCTTCTTCAGACTTTTCTCCTCTTTCCTCGCTGCCATCCCTCTCATTCCTTCTTTTCCCTCCATCACATCTCTGACACATCCATTTTCTTCATCTTCCTCTTCTTCTATCTTTTCCTCTCCAACTCTCAAATCTTGTTCTTCATCTTCTTCTACTTCTCCCCCTCCATCTTTCTTCTCTCTCTCTCCTCCATCTTTCTCTCTTTTCCCCCTTTCACTCTTCTCTCCCTCCCCTCCTCTTTCTCTCGCTCCTCCCTCACACCTCCCTTCTCTTCCTCTTTTTTCTACTTCGTCATCAACTGTGTCAACGCCCAATCCAAGCAATGTGGTGTCCCTGTATTCAGTGTTTCCAGAACAGGGCACTTTGTCTATCCCAAGCACAGTACAAACATTGCCAGTCATTATATCAGGAGAAGAAAGTACAGATCTCCCTACACAAAACGCTACATGTAGCCCCCAGACACAACAGTCCACTGCTAGGGCTTCACAGGGGAGTGGTATAGCTACAGGGCTGCTAGCATGGAACCATGACACTGATCCACCGCAGCCTCAGCAAGGAAGTGGGAAATCCCCATGCAGCAAGACAACTTTAAAGCCCAAATCTCACCCAGTGTATGCACCAAGTACACCATGTCACTTCTTATCTGATGAAGATGAAGATGCAACGTCACACATGCTGCCCAATACTAGGGAAGAAAACACACAAGCACCAATAGAGCAGGGACAGGTAGAGGCACCATCCTATGAGCCCCTCAACCCAAGCCAGGTGATCAGTATGCTGCCAGACCCAGGGATACACCCCATGCCATTTTGCCAAAAAATGCAGCAGATCCAGCGAACGTATGCAGCAGCCTGGACTGATCTCTGGACCGTAATGGAAATAAAAGCAGGTGATGCATTCTGGCCAATTATGAGAGAACACTTCAAGCTTCCAACAGAGTTAGAGGCGTATGCCTGGGAGACAGGACCAAAGCTAATTGAGCAACTCAGAGAATGGGCCAAAAGCAGACTGACAGGACAAACTCTCAGCCTACATGTCACGAGTCAAGAAAAGACAGAGTCTGTGGAGAAGTTCCATGGCAGAGTGATGCAAGTGTTTCAAGATTTGGGCTTCAATATTCATGATCAGATACACAGACAGATGTTGGCACAGGCCTTTGTGCATGGACTGAGAGAACCAATCAGAAAGCCACTGATAGTAGCTAGGCCTGAGTACAGGTCAATAGCAATGGACACCCTTCTCACAGTCGCAAAAGGGATAGAATCCCAGCCAGGAGTGCGCAAAACAGCTCCCCTGATGGTGGTCTCAGAGCCAGATGGCCAACCACGTTTTAAAGACAGAAGAAATGTCAAGTGTTACAAATGTGGCAAGCTTGGCCATTACCGGAACCGCTGCAGAGAACCCCTACGACCCACCACTTTGTCTAGAGAAGCAAGCCAAGGAAGAAACACAGAAAGCAGTGAAGAACCCCGTCCATAGGACAAGAGCACACCAAGTCCACAAGGAACCCCACCAGTGGGACCAATATCCTGAGAGTGGATGGCGTAGTCATATCTTTTCTTGTGGAACTCCGCAACCTCACCTACCTATCAGAATCTTCTGCTTCCTGCATGGGAATTGATGGTCAAGTCAGATATTTCCAGATTATGAAGCCCCTGAGCGTGTGGACTCAGCCAGAACACTCCATCATGTCCCAGTTTGTTGTGTAAAAAACCTGCACCCTCAACCTATTGGGAGTGGACCTACTGCAGAAGCTGAAAGCGACCAGAGTGTTCCAGGAAGATGGGACCATGACACTTTCTTCACCCCTGACACAAGAAGAAACAGGAACCTCAAACAACCACACTGCAGACCTATCACAGGAGGTGCTGGATATAGTACTAGAAAAGCCACTCCATCACCCAGGGTCAAGATGTCTCTGACCAACTGAAGGTCTAAGTGAACTCGCTTAAGAAGACGGCCTGAGAACTTTGGCATTGGCCAGGATATTCAACTCAAGAAGGACTCTACTCGCTTCATGGAATGGCAACACCTCATCCAGCTCTAACGCCAGAGGTTCATCTTTTGCAAGCACCAGGAGGTGCCCCTTGCAATCAACCAGTTCACCCAGGCCCTAGACCGGAAAAAGGCCACTCAGCTCTTCAAACTTGTGCACAAATACTGACCTGAGACCGAGCTGGAGAAAAAGAAACTACTGATGGCCCGTGCTGAGAAAAAAGCAGCCGTTTAAGGAGACGTCTCAACAAGAAGACCCCCTGTGACCAGAACAGGTGCTAACACAGTAACTGTCTTGGTGGAGAACAAGAAAGCCAGCTGGTCGTCATCTCTCATGATGTGGATCCTAGTAGACGGCTTGTTTTCCCGCCAGCTCTGCACCAGCAGATGGGAGTCCCCTGCCACATACTGAAGGACAAGGCCAAACTGGGCTGCCTCGCCAATCGGAATCAATCCCAGCTTTCCACAGTGAAGAAAAAGACTGTAAACCCCACTGAGTTCAGAATGGTGCAAGGCCTGGAGGCCGCGAAAGAGGCTACGGTATTTGAAACCCCAACAGTGCTGAACCATCACACTCTGCTCTCAAGAGTCCCAGTCACCGCAACGGTATTCACGGTGATCAACCTGGCCAGTACCTTCTTCAGTGTTTCCCCTCCACCTGGAGGCCTGCTTTCACGCACCAGTGCAGTGCATATGGACAGTGTTGTCTCAAGGTGCTCAAAACAAGCCCTTTAAGTTTCACCAAGACAATGTCCTCCATCCTCGTCAACTGGATTGCAGAATATGCAAGAGTCACTCTTCTACAACACGTGGATGACCTTCTATTTTGTGTGGTTTACATCAACACCTGCACAGTCTATTCCTTGTCTCTCCTACTCTACCTGGAAGAACAGCAACGCAAGGTCTGGAAGAACAAAGTCCAGTGATGCCAGAAGCAAGTTACATCCCTGGGACACTGTATTGCCCACAAGACGAAACACATGTCAAAAGACCGGAAGACCACTGTGGAGAAGATTGCTCCCCCAACAACTCCAAGAATGCTGCAGGCCTTCCCTGGTCTAGTGTCGTATTGCAGAACCTGGATCCCTGATGCCTCAGTCCTAATGCAGCCTCTGTGCGCTTGCATCAATACAACCCCGCTCCTTCTATCAGACGCAGCCTTCAACCCATTCAGGAGATAGGAAGAACTCCACAGTCTCAGCGCCAATACCAGGCCTACCTGACTATGAAAAGTCTTTCCGTCTACCTGATGGAAGAAAGAAGGTCATGCTACTGGAGTCCTGGCACGGATTCACGGGGGAAAACAGAGACTTTTAGGCTGCCTCTCAGCCCGCTTGGATCCAGTTGCAAGAAGAGCACCCTCCTGCCTGATGGCAGTATCTGCAGCACACACCCTCCTGGACAAGGTTGCTGAAATCACTCTTGGACAGCCACTGGAAACTATCACTCCACATGACATCTTGGCAATCTTCAATCAAGCTCAACCAACAGTAATCTCTCCACCGCCAGGCATCTTTGTGGCGCCTCTATTGCCTTTGTCTCATAATGTCACCGTCTCCAGACCTACAGTCCTCAGCCCGGCCACTCTACTCCCACTCCCAAGGGGGGATACTTGGATGGCTCCAGAAGAAGTTTCAACACAGGAAGTGCAGTGACCAGCAATCAAGAAATCCTGTGGTCCAGAAGTCTGTCACCTAGCCTGTCAGCCCAGGAAGCAGAATTGATAGCGCTGACGAAGGCCTGCCAGATGGCAGAAGGCAAGACTGCAAACATCTACACGGACTACAGGTACTCGCATGGCATAGCACACGACTTTGGACCCATCTGGGCTACAAGGGACTTCATCACAGCAAACGGGACAACCGTGAAGCATCATGGAGCCTTCAGGGACCTACTGGGTATACTCCAACTTCCAAAATGGTGGCAATTTGAAAAATAAAAGTGCATGGAAAACTGAGAACAGAAGAGGCGTGAGGCAATAACATGGCGGACATGGCAGCCAAAGAAGCAGCCAAAGGAAGACAACATGGAGAAGTGGGAGAGGTCGTAGAGCCGGACGGCTACTACATGACGACTGAAGACAAGAAACCTGACAAAGAGACGTCCTGGAATCTGCTCAAGAAGTTACAAGACCAAGCTCCAAAAGGAGAAGAAGAGCTGAATGGGAAAAAAAAAAAAAAAGCAACACGTGAAGAAAGAAGGCTATCAATAATAGACTTCAAACTCTGCCTACCACAAAGTATGCACCCTATGGTGGTCCAATGGGTACATGGACCCACATCAACATATCAAAGACACAAATGAATGATCTGATTGGTGCTTACTGGTTCGCTTCAGGGATCTCCACCCTAACAGCCAAATTCACCAGCAGCTGTCTGACCTGCGGCAAATGCAAGCCTGGACGTATGGAAGAAAGACCCCCTCACCTCATCTGGAAAGACCACTTTACCAGCTTTAAAGGATCCAGATAGACCACATCCAGATATCGCCAAGTGAAGGATTCAAATACGCCATTGTGGTCAAAAGAAGAATTTTCAAGATGAACAGAAGCCTTCCAAGTCAGCAAAGACTACTGCAACGAAGCTACTTTCGGAAAATAGTGTGCAGATACGGGGTTCCAGAAATGATAGAAAGTAATCAGGGACTCGCATTCACAGCAAATCTGACACACAAGACCCGATTAGCAGTAGGGTCAGATTTAGGCCTACACACTCCTTACCACCCCCAGAGCAGCAGGAAGGTAGAAAAAACTGAATGAAACACTTAAGAATAGAATGCTGAAAAAATTTCCCAAGAGACACGCAAACCATGGCATGACACACTCCTAATTGCACTGTTTAGCGTAAGGCACACTCCCAGAGACCCAGAAAAGCTGTTTCGTGCCTGCATCTTCTGCTAATAGATAAGACATTTTCTTCTTTTAGTTTTTTGGTGCCTGCATTTTGTCCTGCACTTCTGTGGGGGTCTGCCGGGTCCCCTTCGGGGGGCTTATGCTCCTCTCAGTTTAGTTCAGCCACTGTTTGTTCATTTGCCTTTTCCAGTTTTTTCAGTGGTTGCTGTTTAGTTTTTGTTACACCAGAGAACTAATTTAGGTGGTAGAGGTCGTGTGATCTCAGGTGTTTTTGTAATTAGTAGAGTTGGTACTTTTCAGGGTTTTTTGGGGTTGCAGTAAGTGCCTTTCCTATCCTCTTCTATCTAGACAGATTGGGCCCCAACGTTTGCTCATACTATTTTCTGTCTGTGTCTGTATTTCCTCTTGTCTAACCGCCATTACATGTTTGGGGGCTTCCTATGTTCTTTGGGGATCTGCTCCGGGGCAGATAGCTTTCCTTTTTCTATCTTTAGGTGTAGTTAGCTTCTCAGGCTGTGACGAGGCATCTAGGACCAACGTAGGAACGCTCCACGGCTGCCTTTAGTTGTGGTGGTTAGTCAGGGTACTGCAATCCCATAGATTCCAACCTCTCTGGTGTATTGCCTTTTTTGCCTGTTCTCCTCAGCTACCAAATCATAACACTTATGTAATTGAATTGGTCAAAAACTAATGTCCATTCTCGAGTTTTTCTCCTCACTGCCAGATTTGATGATCCTGTCCAAGAGCCCCAGATGACATCAACCTCTGTGTAACTAGAGGGACAGCCTGTTTGAATCCACGTATCGCATTGCAAGGAAGCTCCCGTACCAGGAGAGACACCTAAGCCATGAAGGATGTCGTGGATGCTCTGACTGACCAGACAGATGACCAGATGACCTACCTGATGAGTTCAAGGCCAGAGACCAAGTTAAAGCAGGATTTGAGTCACTATAAACAAAAATGTTGATTGGATAAATTACATCTATTATAACCAGCAGAGATTTGTTAACTTCACCATAGATGCTGTAAAAGGTTTGGCAGCACAGTTAGGCCCCACTTCCATTATGGCATTCCAGAATAGAATGGCTTTGGATATGATTCTAGCTGAGAAAGGAGGTGTTTACAAAATGATCAAAGACACCTGTTGCACCTACATCCCAGACAACACTGGCCCAAATGGTAAAGTCACAATGGCAATACAGAAACTTAATGAGTTATCAGAGGAACTGAAACAGAACTCAGGTGTCACTGACCCATGGGATCGATACTTTGGGTGGATGAGTGGGTGGCAGAAAATGTTGGCACAGGTTGGGACAGCCATTATGGGGTTCTCATTTTTGCATTAATTACTGGTTGCTGTGTTATTCCTTGTATCCGCAGGAAAATGGAAAAAACTGTTCAGGAGACAACCAATTTGATGCCACTCACCATCTTGGACCTCGCACCAGTCCGGATGGAACTGCCTGGCTTGACCAGATCTCCGAACTACCTCCAGACTGAGAATACACATCCTTGATGAAACATCATATCAACTATGAGATTATGATTGCAAACACATAAACCCCCGACAGGGACAGTCCTCCTGACTGCTCATTTGCGAAAAGTCTGTATTCGGTGGGGGAGGCATGTACTAGGGGTGTCTCAACTCACCGGCAGCACAAAAGAGTTGCAGCGCTTTGGGCCAGGAGCAGGTTTTTAGGGCAAGTGGTATCTAAGGGGGGACTGTCATGGAAATATATATGTCTTCCATATATATTCAAAGTATATTCACATATATGTATTCACAGTTCACAGTTAGATAGATTTCACTTGCTAAAAAACCTTGTGCTCACATATTTCTAGGCCAGATATAATCAGTCGTTTTAAAGAAATCTGGCCTCCATAAGACCTTCGTAAAGGAACAAATGCATGAAGTACAAAATGTCCTATTAGATATCTGTTGTTTACATTATAGTTATGCAAGGCAACTAGGTCACAAGAATATAAAACAATAATTCTGCAACTTCAGCTCTTTTAATCATGATTATCATAATTATCATATTTACACTAGAACAGCCAATAATCTAGCAGCTTTTAATTGTATGTTAATTGACTAACCAGCCCCTTTTTGTAAACGTATAAAACCTTGAATGAATAATAAATGTATGTCTTTGACGAACTGTTATACTGACACTTTCGTGTGGACAGTCCTCATTTTCGTTCTGAGCGCTCAAAAAGACATTATATAGAGATTTGGACATGGCAAGCAGCAAACACAGGATATTTTTATCCTAATTAAATTTCATATCAGCTGTGTACCTTGGTTACCAGCGGATCGCTGGTCTCCCGCCTGTCACACGCAACGATGCGTGCCTGTCAGCGGGAGACCAGCGATCAAAAAAATGTCCTGACATTTCAGCGACGATCAGCGATACCCAGCAGGGGCGCTGATCGTCGCTGAATGTCACACACAGCGATATCGCTGGTGAGCTCGGTGCTGCGTCACAAAACTAGCGACTCAGCACCGATCTAGGTAGCGATATCGCTATGTGAGACGGGCCCTTTAGGCTCAAACATGCAACATATGTGCTAAAATTCAAAAAATAGTTCAAGACTGGAAGAAAGCTCATTTTTTTACTTTTTATCAAATTCATAAATCGCGTGCTCCATTTTGATAAATATGGCTTCATTACCAGACAAAAAAAGAAAAGTTACTTAAAACAAAGAACAAATGCAAATGATGAATCGGGGCCCATGTCTGTAAGATTGAAAAAAATAAGCAGAAGAAATGTTATGTTTGTGTTCTGGCTTAATAAATAAATTAAAACAGAAACAGTTTCTTATGACCTGAACATTTTTTAGCATCCAGCATTCCCTTTTATTTGTCTTCATGGCCCATTGCACTTTTTTTAATGTTATTTTTTTACAGTGAGCAGCCTTGCAATGCTCTCAGTTTATCTCTAGATGGAGCGCTAATACACAAAGACATCGGTGTAGCGTGTGTCAGCAGGTTAATTGTGAAGGAAAGTGAGTATGTAGTCTATTTATTTCAGCTATTCTGCAAGATGATAAGATAGAAGATATGCTGCAATGATTTCCGGCTATTGCGATTTTTCAAAACAGAATTAAGTATTGCAACCTCCATCTATTTCCATGCCAGCTGAAATCTTTGATGTATTTATGCTAACATAAATTGCTTTAAATATGGTCAGGATCTTTACTTATAACTGTCCAATTCTGGCAAAATGACATTATCCTGCATGGAGATTATCATAAAATGATGCACCATAGCAGCCAAGAAGTGAGAATTTAACATTAAGATATGTATTGTTTGCTTGATTGTCCATTGGTTGTCATTCTAGTATAATATCATATATATTTATGTATTCTCTCATAATTGCTGTGTACATTTAACATTTTTTAGCATATTGTTTTACTATCATTATAGCAGAGTTGTTATAACATTTCCCACATCATAATAGCTTCATTTATTACAGAATGGTTGCACAAATACAGACAGTATTTATGAATGCCATGAAACCTCCTGCCGAGTTCTAGTCTGAATTGAAGAATATGCTAATTATTACAGGAAATGAAAGTTCTTCCTCGTGTTTCATTTGAAAGACATTAGCACAAAATGTGTCATTGATTGAAATAGCAAGATCAGTGTTGCATTATGTGCAAGTGTCTTCTGAATGGAGAAAATGAGCACATATGATTTCCTAGATTAATCTGCATGAAGAAACATTAGGATCATTAGAAGACAGGATGTAAATGCTGCAGGTGTATAGATAATGGCCACCTGGTGGCCACTTATGGGAGTGCATGAAATTCTTTCTTGGCACTTGTAGCTAAATCTGGCAGTAGCTCCAGCACCACAGGTATTTGACACAATGTGAAAAACATGATATGGATCCTCACTTTTTACAAAATAATTTGTTTTAGCAAAGGTAGTGTGCATCAATATGTTAAATGTGCTAATGAGCTTAAAAAATAAAGATCACAGCATACATTTTCACAAAAAAAACAACCTTTCTGAAATACACAGCAAATTATCATTCCTAGAGCATCGTTTTGAACTTGGATGCATGATATAAAACCGCCGAATATGTACATTTCATACACTTCTGTTTCATTGCTGTACACGTACCTGTTTTTTGCGTCTAATTTTTTAATTTTACAATTCACTGTAACACAGTGATTTTATAAGCGAATTTTAGACATAAGTGAAGACTTACTCAACAAGGAGGCATGGTGTAACAGGAAAGGTGAATTTGTTCACTGAAAATGGGCCTTACATGAGAATCTCCTCAACGGAGACGTAAAAAAAACTCTTTAGAAATCTCACCTCAATCCTTCTTTTTTCTCCCTCTGCCTGTTTCCTCTCCTTGTTCCTCACTCCTGTTGCCTTTTTCTCTATCCATAGAATATAATGAACTGTGTCACCAAACACCACAGTATGCTAGCAGTCCATCTTGTCTGAGCAAGATGGATTTAAAAGGAACCTGTCATGTGGAATAATGAATTTGGCTTCCAGTCGTAAGGGGTGGTGCTGCCACTTTGTGTTAAGAGAGCAGCAGCTGTAACAAAGTCCCCAGCACTGACTGGCTGCTGACACTAATGCTGAGCTTGCTGCCATGTAGAAATAATCAAAGAGATATTGTATTACTGCAGTTTGCTGATTTAAGGGGACCTTGTTGCCTGATTACTGCCATAACCACGGACAGCATGATTCATAGCCTGGCTGCATGATTGCCTTTAAAATTTAAAGATCTGGCTTGGGACTTGAGATTAGTTTGCTGCAACCTCCCACAGGTATCTCCCAATGTCACTGCAGGTGATTGAAGGGTTTCTACCATAGAGAGCTGACCATGTGCTGAGAAGGACTAGTCGGGTCTCTTGCTATGGTCCCAGTCTAGATCGATAAATTATAAAGGCAATCATGTAATAAGGCTTTGATCGCGCTTGCCTGTAGTTTTGCAAGTTTCATTTTCAGATTTGTATCTTTTCTTCCCACCTTACAACAATTTTCATCATTTTCAAAGTTCAACATTGTCAGACATTTTTCCATGTAAAATTTTAAAAATTAAGTAAAATTATAATTTCCTGGAAGACTAAAACACTTGATCCATGACTTTGCAAAGGATTACTTTTTATCTGCTTGGTGTAACGCAATTACAGTTACAGTGCCAGACTGATAATCCTTGCTCCCATCAGAGAAAATGTTTAGCTAGGTATGTAAGGCTACTTTCACATATTAGTTTTATGCCATCAGACACAACCGGTCGTTTTTAGAAAAAAACGGATCCGGCGATTGATGCTGCAGGATCCGTGTCCTTCTCATAGACTTGTATTAGCGGCGGACTGCGACGGATGGCTGTGTGTTCATCTGTCGGAAATTTTGTGTCCGGCGGCCGGATCCGTCGTCATCCGTTCAAATGATGGATTCCAGCAATGGATCGTTTTTTTAACAGAGCATGCTCCTGACAGGTTAAAAAAAGAAAGATATAGATATAACACATAGAATTATATTATATATATATAATATATAAACATGTCATTGAGTCACACATACAGTACAGACCAAAAATTTGGACACATTTCTCATTCAAAGATTTTCTGTATTCATGACTATGAAAGTTGTGAAAATTGTACATTCACTCTGAAGGCTCAAATATGAATTAACACATGTGGAATTATAGACTATACAAAAAAGTGTGAAACAACTGAAATATGTCTTATAATCTAGGTTCTTCAAAGTAGCCACCTTTTGCTTTTATGACTGCTTTGATTACTGCTTTGCACACTCTTGGCATTCTCTTGATGAACTTCAAGAGGTAGTCACTGGAAATGGTCTTCCAACAGTCTTGAAGGAGTTCCCAGAGATGCTTAGCACTTGTTGGCCCTTTTGCCTTCACTCTGCGGTCCAGCTCATCCCAAACCATCTCAATTGAGTTTAGGTCTGGTGACTGTGGAGGCCAGGTCATCTGGCGTAGCACCCATCACTCTCCTTCTTGGTCAAATAGCCCTTACACAGCCTGGAGGTGTGTTTGGGGTCATTGTCCTGTTGAAAAATAAATGATGGTCCAACTAATCGCAAACCGGATGAAATAGCATGCTGCTGCAAGAGGCTGTGGTAGCCATGCTGGTTTAGTATGCCTTCATTTTTGAATAAATCCCCAACAGTGTCACCAGCAAAGCACTATCACACCTCCTCCTCCATGCTTCACGGTTGGAACCAGGCATGTAGAGTCCATCAGTTCACCTTTTCTTCGTCGCACAAAGACACGGTGGTTGGATCCAAAGATCTCAAATTTGGACTCATCAGACCAAAGCACAGATTTCCACTGGTCTAATGTTTATTCCTTGTGTTCTTTAGCACAAACAAGTCTCTTCTGCTTGTTGCCAGTCCTTAGCAGTGGTTTCCTAGCAGCTATTTTACCTTGAAGGCCTGCTGCACAAAGTCTCCTCTTAACAGTTGTTGTAGAGATGTGTCTGCTGCTAGAATTCTGTGTGGCATTGACCTGGTCTCTAATCTGAGCTGCTGTTAACCTGCGATTTCTGAGGCTGGTGACTCGGATAAACTTATCCTCAGAAGCAGAGGTGACTCTTGGTTTTCCTTTCCTGGGGCGGTCCTCATGTGAGCCAGTTTCTTTGTAGCACTTGATGGTTTTTGCAACTGCACTTGGGGACACTTTCAAAGTTTTCCCCATTTTTCGGACTGACTGACCTTCATTTCTTAAAGTAATGATGGACACTCGTTTTTCTTTACTTAGCTGCTTTTTTCTTGCCATAATACACATTCTAACAGTCTATTCAGTAGAACTATCAACTGTTAATCCACCAGACTTCTGCACAACACAACTGATGGTCCCAACCCCATTTATAAGGTAAGAAATCCCACTTATTAAACCTGACAGGCACACCTGTGAAGTGAAAACCATTTCCGGTGACTACCTCTTGAAGCTCATCAAGAGAATACTAGTGTGCAAAGCAGTAATCAAAGCAAAAGGTGGCTACTTTGAGGAACCTAGAATATAAGACATATTTTCAGTTGTTTCACACTTTTTTGTTAAGTATATAATTTCACATGTGTTAATTCATAGTTTTGATGCCTTCAGTGTGAATGTACAATTTTCATAATCATGAAAACACAGAAAAATCTTTGAATGAGAAGGTGTGTCCAAACTTTTGGTCTGTACTGTATATATATATTTATATTTCATAGACTTTTACATAGCATAATAGCTGCTAAATCAATTGCTGGCTTCTGTAAAATCATTACAGAACCTGACATGAAATGACACATGGTTTACATATAACAAAACATTTCATTTCATTTAGTTTTATATATGTTTTAGACTAATATTTAGATGAGTGTATGTGTGCAAAATGTGGGACATGTAGGTGTTAATTTAATGGGTAAATTCATTGTAAAAAAATACGTGGGCTCCTGCGGTATTTTCTCCGCCAGACAGCGAAAGTCAGTGACTGAGAACAGATATTAATAACCTTGAGAGGGACCATTGTTTTTGGGCCACCCTGGCTACTAACATTGGCCCCACCCACCCCAGAAACGGCACATCTATTATTAGATGCGCCATTTCTGGCACTTAGCCTTTCTATTCACATTGCCTTTGGTGGTGGCTCCTGGGTTAATAAGGGGTTAATGTCACCTTGCTATTGAAAGGTGACATTAATCCGGGTTAATAATGGAGAGGTGTCAATTAGACAACTATCCATTATTAATCCATTGTAGTAAAGGGTTAAAAAAGACACACATTAATTAAAAATTATTTTAATGAAATAATTACACATAGTTTTTGACCAAATTTATTATTCTGCTAATCCATCTGAATCCCTTGTTCTCCTGTAACAAAAATAAAATAAAAAAGTAACAATATCCATACCTCTCCGCCGTTCAGTCAGGTCCACCACTGCAATCCATCAAAAGGGGTTAACTAGTTTACAGCAGGGATCGGTGTTAATGCTACTGGCCCGGGTGTAAACCACTGCAGAATGAATGAATTCATGCCTGCGCAGGCACCCCGGATGACCGGAGGTGAACTGATTAGCAAGGGAAAGTTTCTTAATTTTTTCCCAGGCTATCGAGATCACTTCAGGTCAGTCGGGGACTCCGCACATCCTCACTGACTACTGCTGACGTGGTGGGAATGCTCTATGCCATAAAGCTGGTACAGCTCGATTATCAGGGCACCATGAAGGCATGCCCCCTGAACTGGATAAATTTTCTGCGAACACCCAAACACCAGTCTAAAGTGATTGCAGACCACCTAAGCGGCCGACTCCGCCGTCTGGCCCCTGGTGGGTATGGCCACCCCATGTTTTGTGAATTGATCTGTCATGACAATGTAGTACGAGTGCCCTGAGACAGAGTACCCAATCTGTACGTAATCAATAGTCAGAATCTCTAGGGCTGCTGATGTCCGAATGGCCTGGATAGAAGCCCACAAGACCGGCACTTGAAGCATGCCTCGGGTACCATGTTCCACAAGTCGAGGTAATACACTAGGTTGCCATCTGAACTTTTTCTCAATCAGCCAATGTTTTCCCCAACACAATTGGCATCCCAAAAGTCACCCCACTTGAATGTGTCAAGTTTCAGAATAAAGGTAATCGGCCGTCAGGTCCTCTAGCTCTTCATCAACACTCTGAATAGACAATCATATGGGAACTCAAGAGAGCGCATTGGCATTGCTATTCTCCCTTTCTGACTGGAACCACATGTGGTATTGGTACTTGGAGAGGTGAGCCATCCACCTCTGTTAAAGTGCCCCTAGCTTGGCAATCTCCAGGTGTGCTAATAGGTTGTTCACTGTCATTATGGTCACTTCGAAAACCCGTTAGGTACTCTGTGAACTTTTCGGTCATCACCCAGACCAGCATCAAAAGTTCCAATTTAACGGAGCTATAGTTGTTCGGGTTGCGCTCCGATTCCCTCAGTGAAAGGCTGCCGGAAACAATTACTTTCTCATGTCATCTTGAATTTGAGACAGCATGGCCCACAGACCATGTAGACTCCTGTCAGTTTACAAAAAAATGAGGTATCAAACTGCGAATGAACCAGAACCGAACCAGGGCTCTGGTTGGGCCTCCTTTACTGCCTCAAAGGCTTCTTTCTGCCGCGTTCCCCACTCAATGGGTCAAGTCGTGCCCCTCAGCAACTCATTTATTGGGCCAGTTAAATGAGCAAACTTCGGCCTCAACCTTCATTAATATCCAGCCAGATCTAGTAAGATCCGTACTTCCCCGAGGGCATTTGGCCGGGGCCAATTCTGGACGGCCTCCACCTTGCTAGCAGAAGGTTTTACCCCCTCCTGGTGACTACATGTCCTAAGTACTCTACCCAATGTTGGAACAGCTGACATTTCCTGGGCTTGATCTTGAAGCTGTGGTCTCGCAGCCGCCCTTGGTCCAACTGCAGTTTCTAGATTTGATCCTTGAAGGATGTCCCAAACATCACCACATCGTTCAGGTATAACAATACGGACTAAAAGTTGAAATCACCCAGACAATGCTCCATCATCTGCTGGAATGCTTCAGGGGCATTGGACAGGCTGAACGGAATCCGATTGAATTTGTAGAGTTCCATGGGTAGGATGAAAGCTGTCTTCGCATTGTCCTCTTCAGTCACCAATATGTGCCAGTACTAGTGTTGAGCGATACTGCTCGATATCTAAAAATATCGGATCGGAATGGTATCGCCGATATCACTAAATATCGTCGATATCCGATTCCGATACCGGAAGTCCCATGTAAGTCTATGGGAACCAAATATCGACATTAAAAAAAACCATTCTTGCCTTGTTGGTTAATTGTACATGAAGGAAAACAACAAAGACTAATGTAGAATGTATTGGGGGAGGTTGAGGAGACAATAAAGGCATACATGTTTAACCCAATGCATTGGAATAGCATTAATATATTTTTTTTTGGAAATACGTTTGGATTGACTAACAAATTGACAATGTTGTTAACCTTTTTTCTATTTTGGCAAATATGTATGTTTCACAACTTCCATGCTCTTCACCTTTTTAACTTTTGCCAGTGCCACACTTTCTCCTTCATAATCTTCAGCAGCAGCATCATCTTTCTCATCAAATTATTCTTCATCTTCACCTTCTTAATCTTCTTCTTAAACTTCTTGCTATTCATGTTTTTGTTTACATTACTCATATTGTTATTATTAAACTAATTAATCTTCTTCATATTCAAATTCTTCATCTTCTTCCTCTTCATCTTCTTCATCATATTCTTATTTGTGACAGAGATTCCTGTACTTGTAATCTGTAAAAGTATGAATTGTTCATCCTTCCGTTCTTGCTGTCACAAAAGATTTAAATTACAACAGTATTTGTCCGTGTTCAGTTTAGCCTGCAGCAGCAGGCATTTTCCAGGGGCACCACGAGGAGGAACGAACTCACCCCCATACACTGCTTAGTCTTCTTCTGCTTAGAATTTAGAGCATATATTTTGCTCTTCATTTTGGTCTTATACTTCATGTTCTTCTGCTTTTTGATCTTCTGCTTATTGTTCTTCTGTCTCTTGTTCTGTATCTTGTAGTTTGTCTTAACCTTCTTTGTCCTGTTGGTGATCTTCTTCTGGGTAATCTTTTATTTTTTCTTTGTGATGGTGTTCAGGCTGGTTGGCTTCATGCTCGTCGTCCTTGTTGTCGTCATCTTCTTCTGGGTGGTCTTTAAGGTCGTCTAATTTCCGAGAAACAGCTGACGTTACTGGAACCCTGACGGGTATCAGATGGAGCAAGAGACAATGGAAGTAACGAGGATCAGCTGACTGTGCTGGAACCCGGACGGGTAGCAGAAGGAAAAGAGGCAATGTCACAACCGAGTACCAGCTGACGTTACTGTGACACGGTTACTAAGCAGGAGGTACCTGTGCTCCAAAGCACTACCAAGGACCAGCAGACGTTGCTGGAACTCGAATACGGAGATGGAGGCACCTAGGCCAAAGGCACTGGGGAGAACCACTTGACGGTACTGGACCCCGGACGGGTAGCAGAAGGAAAAGAGGCAATGTCACAACCGAGTACCAGCTGACGTTACTGTGACACGGTTACTAAGCAGGAGGTACCTGTGCTCCAAAGCACTACCAAGGACCAGCAGACGTTGCTGGAACTCGGATATGGAGATGGAGGCACCTAGGCCAAAGGCACTGGGAGAACCACTTGACGGTACTGGACCCCGGACGGGTAGAAGAACGCACCCATGAAAATGTAAGTTGACAGGACGCAAGCCGTCCGCAGTTACCGAATCACACAGTCCTACAGTGGGTGCTTGTCCTATTGTCACAATGGAAACCGCCTTTATTTACATATCCCACAGCACACATAGGAATCACCTAAACTGCAGGCACCATAGAGTCGGCTAACCCGAATGCAACACGACAGCACAACTTATTGGAGGATAATTGACGTTCACACTGCCAGGAAACAGCTGTCGTGCTGTAACCAGGCTGGCCAGGAGTCAGTACCCCTGCCATTTACTTATGAGCAACAAATGGCGGTGTTGTAGCCCAGGGAGCAGAGTTCAGGTGGTAGAAAGATGAACATAACAGGAGACATGGAAAACGTTGCCAAACAGTTATTTAATCTGAAAACGGACAGGCAAATTCAGGTGAGATCCATGCCTTGTTCATTTTCAGAAAAGTAAGCCGCTCTACATTCTCTGAGGATAGTCGCATGCGACGGTCTGTTACTACACCACCTGCAGCACTAAAGACACGCTCAGATAATACACTGGCAGCAGGGCAAGCCAGCACCTCCAATGCATACTGGCTAAGCTCTGGCCATGTATCCAACTTAGAGACCCAAAATTTGAAAGGGGAAGAGGCATCTTGGAGTACACTTAGAGGGAAAGCCAAGTAGTCTGTCACCATCTTACGGAAACGTTTCTTCCTGGTGACTGGAGCCGTCTCGGATGGTGTAGACCTTGCTGGCGCTGTCACAAAACTTTGCCACATTTGTAACATACAGTTCTTGCCCTGTGCAGAGGCGCTGCTTCTGCTCCCTCTTGTTGTAGAGGTGTCTACACTGCCTCGACACACAGAGCTGCTTTGTAAAGCAGTAGCAGCAGCAGCTCTCTCGGCTGGAATGTACAACAGTATGGATTGCACCAGTGTGTCTTGGTACTCCTGCATTTTACGGTCCCGGTTCACCGGTGTGATGAGGGTTTGTAAGTTGTCCCGGTAGCGAGGGTCTAGGAGGGTGTACACCCAATAATCTGACGTGCTGAGAATGTGGGCGATGCGGCGGTCGTTTCGCAGGCACTGAAGCATGAAATCAACCATGTGCTGCAGACTCCCAACTGGCCAACAAAGGCTGTCCTCTGGAAGAGGCGTCATCTCTGCCTCCTCTGCATCACCCCACCCTCGCTCTACATACTGACTAGAGCGTTGTGTACCTCCCTCTGTAGGGATTTCTTCCTCCTCCATTGACTCCTCCTCCTCTCATCCTCCTCACAAAGTGAGCCCTGCCCAGCCCTTTTGAGGAACCACGTTGCGCTGACTGTCCTGAAGGTAATTGAATTTGTGACTCCTCATCCTCCACCTCTTCCAAAACCTCTTCCTTTAGTTGTTTCAGTGATTTCTGAAGCAGGCAGATAAGGGGGACAGTCATGCTGACTAGTGCATCATCTGCACTCGCCATCCGCGTTGAGACATCAAACGCACGCAAAACGTCGCAGATGTCCTTCATAGAGGCCCACTCAGTAGTGGTGAAGTGTGAACGGCGCAAATTGCGAGTTGATTGCGCCTGTTGCAGCTGATACTCCATTACTGCTGGCTGCTGCTCACACAACCGCTCCAACATATGTAACGTGGAATTCCACCTGGTGGGTACGTCACATATGATGCGATGTTCAGGAAGGCGAAATCTGACTTGCAGAGCTGCAATGCGCGATCTGGCCATGCTGGAACGTCGCAAGTGAGCGCACTCTAGGCGGACCTTGTGCAGCAGTGCATCAAGATCCGGATAGTCCCTCAAAAAACTCTGCACGACCAAGTTGAGCACATGTGCCAGACATGGTATGTGAGTGAGGTTGCCAAGGCCCAGAGCTGCCACCAGATTTCGGCCATTGTCACACACTACCAAGCCTGGCTGGAGATTAGCAGACAAAAACCACACGTCGCTCTCCTGCTTGATGGCATCCCAGAGCTCCTGCGCTGTGTGGCTTCGATCCCCCATGGAAATTAATTTCAGGACGGCCTGTTGACGTTTGGCCACGGCTGTGCTCATATCGGTTGCAACAGGTAAGCGTTCACGGGTCCATGTGGAGGTATACCGTGACGGCTCGTGCAGCGATGATTCTGAGGAACTGGAGTAGGAGGAGGAATCAATGTGTACAGACTGGATTCCTGCAATCCTTGGAGTTGGCAGAACACGTACAGCGCCACTGGCAAGATCTGTACCCGGCTCCACAACATTGACCCAATGGGCAGTGAGGGAAAGGTATCGTCCCTGGCCATGGGTACTGGTCCACGCATCGGTGGTCAGGTGGACCCTGCTACTGACGGCGTTTAGTAGCGCATGTTTAATGTTTCCCTCGACATGTTTTTGCAGAGCAGGGACAGCTTGCCTGCTGAAATAAAATCGGCTTGGCACATTATATTGTGGGACTGCCAATGCCATAAAGTTCCTGAAACTGTCAGTCTCCACCAGCCTGAATGACAGCATTTCAAGGGACAGGAGTTTTGCAATGCCAGCATTCAGAGCCTGTGCTCGTGGATGGTTTGCCGAGTATGGCCGTCTTTTATCCCATGCCTGTGGTACCGATGGCTGTTTTTTGTTCTGGGAGTGTGACGATGACTGTGAACTTGCTGCTGTGGGTGGAATAACAGTTTGTTTATGGACAACAGTGACCGAGGTTCTTCCATGGAGATCCTGTGAGGAAGCCGAACCAGGTGTGTGTGAGCTGGAGGTAGAGGCTCGAACACGACCTGAAGATGTAGGTGCTGCTGTAGGTTGGCCTACATCTCCAGTGTGTCTTTGTAACTCAGCTGCGTGCTTTGTCCGTACATGTTTCCACATATTTGTGGTATTCAGGTTACTGATATTTTTACCTCTTTTAACTTTTGCTTACACAGCTTGCATTGAACATAGCAAATATCATCTACAAGTCTGTCAAAAAAGGACCACGCAGTGCAAGTCATGGGAGCGCCAATTTTTACATTTCTAAGAGAACTGCTCCCAACAGGTGCCAAACTGGAGGCTACAGGCAAGCGAGTCTGCAGCCTACCTCTCCCTCCTCTTTGTACCGTTGGGACAATCTCTTCCTCAGAGCTGCTCCCACGACCTTCCTGTTGCTCACGCCATGTTGGGTCTCGGACTTCATCATCTCCACTACCCTCTTCCAACACCTGCTGCTGTTGGATAGTCTGGGCAGCACCATGCTCCACAAAACCTGGCACCTGAGTCTCATCATCATCATAAGATGCGTTCTGCGGTGTGCTGTCCATCGGCACTGACTCACCCGCCTCTTCAGATTGAGAGAGACACAGCTGTTGCGCATCACT
Organism: Oophaga sylvatica; assembly: GCA_033576555.1. Lineage (NCBI taxonomy): Eukaryota > Metazoa > Chordata > Amphibia > Anura > Dendrobatidae > Oophaga > Oophaga sylvatica. The sequence continues at coordinate 547,430,592 of JARQOD010000002.1, forward strand.
GCATACTCCCTCTTCTTCAAATTGCAGAATGCTGCTTGCCTGTGCCTGTGTTTGCGAGCCAACAGATTCTGAGAACAGAAGCAGAGACTCAGCTGGCTCCTGTACAGAACTCTCTGACTGCCTGGGCAATTTGACAGGCGGTGAACAGACAGATGGTTGCTCAACAGTGTTGTGTTCCTGAGAGGAGGTGGAAGGAATTGAAGTCGATGCATTGGCTGCCATCCAACCAACAACGGCTTCAATTTGTTCTTCCCGCAGCAGGGGGGCACGCCGAGCTCCTACCAAAGTGCGCATAAAGGAACGCTCATGTGTAAAACTGGTGGATGCTGTGTCACTGAGGGCGGCAGCAGCCACAGAATCCCCACGTCCTCTCCCTGCTGAAACTCCACGACCACGTGCCTTACTCCCTGCCTTCTTCATCTTGGTAGATTGATAAAGAAAGTCAGAAAAGTTATAAGGCCTAAGTGTGGTTATTACGCAGAGACTGAAGTGAACACTGAAACACAACTGTTCACAATCTGTGAAAGGCTACTCCTTTGTCTACTTCTATAGTGTTTGCAACCAATGTATTGGATACGGATGGAAGCGCGTCACACTAATAGATTATATTTTAAATGGAATGGAGCAGAACCAATTGGAGATAAATGAAAAGGATGAGGCACTGAGACATGCTCAGCAGAGTACAAGCAGCAGTGCTTGAACAAGTAACTGGAGCGTGATGTGCACTCAAAAAATAAAAAACACAGACTGAAGTGAACACTGAAACACAACTGTTCACAATCTGTGAAAGGCTACTCCTTTGTCTACTTCTATAGTGTTTGCAACCAATGTATTGGATACGGATGGAAGCGCGTCACACTAATAGATTATATTTTAAATGGAATGGAGCAGAACCAATTGGAGATAAATGAAAAGGATGAGGCACTGAGACACGCTCAGCAGAGTACAAGCAGCAGTGCTTGAACAAGTAACTGGAGCGTGATGTGCACTCAAAAAATAAAAAACACAGACTGATGTGAACACTGAAACACAACTGTTCACAATCTGTGAAAGGCTACTCCTTTGTCTACTTCTATAGTGTTTGCAACCAATGTATTGGATACGGATGGAAGCGCGTCACACTAATAGTTAAATTGCATGGAGCTGCAAGAATTACACTGAAGAAAAAAAAAAGAGTCTGTGAGTGACACGTGCAGATGCCTACAGACAGCGTTGCATGCAGAGCAAACTGCAGCGTCACCTGCACTCACACACACCTTGCAGAGCTGTTAAAACAACACTGCAGGCAAAAGGAAGCTTTACACAGCGGTTGGTGCTAGCCTGCCTACAGCACAGTACACTAAATCGCAATCTCTAACTGTCCCTCAGAGTCAGCACAGCAGCGTTCTGTCCCTTACTGAATTCACAGCACAGTGACGCTAAAATGGCGGCGGCGCCTTTTATAGTGCATTCTGACATCATTTCAGCATCCAATCACAGCCATGCCATTAGTTAACATGACCGCAGCAGTACAGGATGTGCCCACACTTCTTAGGATTCCTCATTGGCTGACTAAAATCACATTGCCTCTCAAAGAATTATGGGAACTTCCGATTCCGGTATACGATATATGGAAAATATGAAACTAAGTATCGAAAGGCCGATAGAGCTAATATCGGCCGATACCCGATACTTGCGGTATCGTATCGCTCAACACTAGCCAGTACCCACTGGCCAGATCAAGAGTCGAGAAGAACTTTGTTTGACTCAGGGTGAATAATGACTCTTCGATCCATTGAAAAGCATAGGCATCCCGAATGATCTGAGGATTCAGTTTCCGGTAGTCTACACTGAATCAGAGGGACCTGTCTTTTTTCCACACTAAGACCACTGGAGCAGCCTAAGGACTTTAACTCTCCTGAATCACCCGATTCTCAAACATGTTGACCACAATGTCTTTTACCTCCAGGTACATCTTGGGTGGGATTTGCCACTACCATTCCAGAATTGTCATCGTATCACTGGTAAGGATTCTTTGCTCAATGGTGAAAGCACAACCAAAGTCTTCATCATGTCTCGAGAATGCCTCTTGGAATTCCCATAGTGTATCTTCCAAAAGCTTTTGCTTCCCGGAGTCAGGATCCCGCAGTCCACCCCCATCTGGGCCATGATCACTGAGGCATTCCACTCTTCCATTGGAGTCTTTCACCAGAGTTTTTCCAGTAACGATTAACTCACTATCTAGGACATTGATGCAGCGTACACCATTCTTCACACTGTCAAGGGCCCTGGCTGCCAATAGTCGAATCTACGTTTTTTCCTGGGTGGTGGACTAGATCAGGACCTCCAGCCCACTCAGTTGTCACCCAGTTCCAACCAACAGCATCAATATCTATTCCTGTCGTGGTGGGATCTTCACTGAGGTCTTCATTGGCACCTTTACCCATTCAATGGACTGACCGTGCATGGTGCTCTTTCGGAGAAAACAGCTCCTCAAAATTTGTTGCAGAACCTTCTGGGTTTGCAGGTCTTGGTGGCTCATCTTCAATATTTAGGCCCTTCTTTTGGTGTAGAGAAGGATGGTTTAAGTCTCTTAGTACGTTCATTCTTAGTGATACATCTAATCCTCTTTGGGACAGATGGCAGATCAGCACAGCTTTCTTTTTGCCAGTGTCTTGCCCATCCAGACTATCCCTTGTACGTCCATCTCACTGTTATTGGCAGCTGTCAGCCTGATGACTCTCCCATCTTCCAGCTCCATCATGTGCTTGAAATGTCTCTCAAAGAACTCCAGAGGCATAATGGTGCTCTCTGACACTATGTCAATTAGGCAGCATACCTGCTGGCCTTCTATCTCTGCTTTCATAATGGAGCTACTGGCATAAAAGTTGCATTCATTGCGCATGAGGCTTGGCATTTGGTGAGCCACCACAGGACACCCAACTACTGTGGAAGAAGAGAGTTTAATGCCGACTCAGACCTCATCTGTACAGGACAATCTCTGACAATATGACCATATAGTTGACCACACCAGCATCGAGTCCCCTGGAAGAGTTGCGATTTCGATATGTCATGACTCAAGAGGTCCTGCATCCTGTCTGGACCTGCTGTAGTCAGTGTAGCAGTGTAGAGAAGCTGCTCCCGCTGCTGCAAGTTGTCATACAGTTTGATAGGATCCTGTGTGAAATCAACCTTCCAGCATCTAACTAGTTTGTGCTAATAGTGTTGTGCAAGCAAGAGTGCAGATTTCCTAATCAAAATCATTTTGGCTAATACTGTGTTGCAGTCAGGAGGTCACATTTCCTAATCAAAATCATTTGGGCTAATACTGAGGTGCAGGCACCGTGCCGCATTTCCTAATCAACATTGTTTGGGCTAATATTATTGTGCAGGTACTAGGCCCCATTTCCTAATCAAAATCATTTGGGATAATATTGGGGTGTAGGCATCAAGCCTCATTTCCTATTCAAAATTGTTTGTGGCAAGTGTTCTCACAGAAGTCTCCGGACCTCCACTTGTTTACCCTCAAAAGTCAGGGTTAGTTAGATCCCATAAGCTGTTACAGAAGAGGAAATGCATGCTATTTTTGTTTCACCAAGCACACCACATCTTTCTCAATCCACCATAACATCGCTACCTGCACCGCACTCACAGCCCAGCACTCTTTTGTGTTCACCGTAATCCACACTCTCTCAGCACAGCAGCCAGCCTCGGTCCCGTAGTTGTGGTCACATAAAATAATAATCATGTCAAAGCTAAGAGCTTGAACTCTACCATCTCCAATCTGTTGGCCACGGAAATGCTGCCTTTCCACCTGGTGGATACAGATGGTTTCCGAAATCTGATGGCCATCGCAGTCCCCGTTACCAGTTGCCCAGTCACCATTACTTCTCTAATATACGTAGCTGTGCATCCCCTACACCAGCATGTCGCAGACAATATTACCCATTCCCTGAAAAAATCTATGTCTGCCAGGGTGCATTTTACCACTGACACCTGGACGAGCAAACATGGGCAGTGGCATTACATCTCACTGTCTGGGCACTAGGTGACTCCGGGGTCTGTGGGAGCAGGCGGGTAAAGGACTACTCCACAAGTCTTGGAATCCCCAAGGTTTGTGGGACAACCCTCTTTATCTAACAGTTTCTCCACTGCTTCTGCCTCCTCCACCTCCTTTAGGGCCTCCACCTGTGCCCTCAACCTGTTCCTTAATGAAACTCACTTTACATCAGTGCTGAGAGAAACCCCCCATCTCCGTACTGTGCAGCCAGGGCTCTCCGCAATCAGTCAGTGTTTTAATTATAATGTCTTGGAGATCGCAGTCACACAGCTTAAGAGTTGTGGACAGTGTTGTGAACATGTTGGAGACGACTTCGGAGCTGAAGCTCCTCTGGTGGTTGCTGAGGGTATTGAACCTATGTTGAACAGCAAAAATCCACCACCTGCAACTGATGATTGGTTGTCAGGTGGTACGGACTGGCCTGATATAAGTGAGCTGACCTCCCATGGTTCTTGCCAGTGATCAATTATTCTTCCTGGTCTAGTTTGGATTTCAACTTGCTTTTCAGCTGTCTCCTGCTTGCATTCAGATAAGTCACTTTCAGTTTTTTTTTACTGTGGTTTGATTTTCCTTGTTTTTTTGCTGCATTGCTTTTTGACTTCAGCCGGGTCCCCTTTGGGGGACTTGGGCTGGTCTCCGTTCGCTTTTTGTATTTGTTCATTTGCTCAGTTCTTGTGATATTTTATTGCTGGGTAGCTAAATGTCCACACCAGAGATCTGATATAGATGGTCGAGACCGTGTGGTCTCAGTATTTTTGGATTCAGAAGTGTTGGAGTTTTTCCTAGGGTTTTTCTGGGTTGCAGACAGTATTCTCTCCTGTGCTGTCCTATCTAGACAGTTTTGGGCCCCAGCGTTTGCTCAGTCTATTTTCTGTCTGTGTTTGTGTTTTCATCTTGTCTAACCGCCATTATATGTTTGGGTGCTTCCTATTCTTTTGGGGCTCTCCTCTGGGGCAGTTAGCTTTCCTCTTTCCATCTTCAGGGATAGCTAATCTCTCCAGCTGTGACAAGGCATCTAGGGCACCGTAGGAACGTCCCACGGCTGCTTCTAGTTGTGCGGTTAGTTTAGGGGACTGCAACCTATTAGTTTCCCACCTCTCTGGTGTTTGGCTGCCTATGCAGTTATCTACTCCTGCCTCCTCAGCTACCATAACATAACATAACAGGACAGCTATTCAGGCCAAGTTTGAGCAATGGCAGGTCATCGACTTCCATCTCTACAGTGGTCTTATGGCCTATCGGTTAACCGTTTGATATGCAATGTGCCAATATATTGGAACTCCACTCTCCTCATGTTGCAGCGACTGTGGCAGCAGCGATATGTCCTTTTGCATAGCCTGGACAAATGTAGAATGGATGTGGTGCAAATTAGGCTTGCAAAGTGCACATAGATGAAGGACCACTGCACCCTTCTGAACAGTTTTGAAATGGCTACTAAGATGGTTAGCCTTGATTATGCCATCATCAGCATCACTATTACGGTCACCTACTTCCTGGAGCACACTTTGAATAGTCTGTGGGAGGAGGTGTTGGTCACAGCGTAAGAGCTGGATACAGAAGAAGATGCAGAAGTAATAGGAATATCTCTAAGTTCTGGACTGTTGTCGCACAGGCTGGTGCCATGGGAGGGTGGATTACAGCGATCGAACGGGGCTCATAGGACCAGACAAACTGTTAGTGAAGGTGCAGGAGCTGAAGAACAAGTGGAAGAGGGAGGAGAGGAAGAGGTGATAAGGATAATGATGCCCTCTCTGTTGTCTGTAGTTCCCGACAGGGCACAGAGGAGGCAACCTTGAGTACTACCCCGCCACCAACACACCATGGACCTCATGGAAATGCCTGACACATGAGCGCCTTATTGCTACACTATCTGCAACATGATGCCTATATTTTTGGGCTTAGAAATAGTACTGACTACTGGGTTGCCACTCTGTTAGATCCACGGTACAAGATCAAATTTTGCCAGATGCTTACACCCCTCGAAAGGGCTGCGTGCACACTGGAGTATTGAAACATGATTGTAGACAATCCTAAGAGTAGTTTTCCCCAAGAAAGCAGTGAGGCACACAGTTCATAGTTTGCATCTCAGTTATAGACTTCCAACCACAGGAACGTCGAGTCGTCAACGCAAAAACATTAGCAGCAGCAGCAGCATTGTAAGTGGCAGAAGCAATTTCTGTGACTTATTTAACACATTTTTTATACCAACCTGTGCACCAGCAGAAGAGAGTACAACACATTGTGAACGATTGTAGAGAATGGTGCAGCTGTATCTCAAGTGCTGTATCAATGCCATCAGGCGGAATTTGCACCCTTTTGTATTTTGGTCTTCAAAAACGGAAGAGTGGCCTGAGCTTGCATGTCATGAGGTTTTGTCATCCCCGGCAGCCAGCGTTCTCTCAGAACGTGTCTTCAGTGCTACTGGTAGTATCCTGATGTACAGTATAAGCGCATCCAGCTGTCCTCTGAAAGTATAGACCACCTAACTGTCATCAAGTTGAACAAGTCATGGATCTCCAATGACTTTTGCACCACAGTCGCAGACTGGGCAGACTAGGAGATGTATTTTTTAGTGTGTTGCATTGATCTCACGTTATTGCAGTCTGTGACACCTTTGTCATGGCTTTTGTGCCGCTGTTGCTACTGCGGCTGATGTTATTAACTATTTTTTTAAATGTGGAGATTCCAAATTGGGTTTCCATTTGGTGTGTTGCCTGTAGTGGAAGGGGTGTCAGATGCCAATTATACTATTTCAACTCTGGCAAAATTGATGCCACTTTAGTGGTGTCTGCCAATAATTTTTCAAAATGTGGAGACTCCAAGTTCGGTCTCCTTCATGTGTATTGCCTGTAGTAGTAGGGCTGCCAGATCGGCAGGCCCGCACTTACTTTCAGTCAACTACCTGTGCTACTATTCTTAAATGCTTATATCAATAGTAGTCTATGAAGCTGTTATTTACACCACCTGAGTGTGGCTGAGCAAAAAAATAACAGTTTGAGCTGTTACATGAGGTGTCAGGGCTCTTAGAAAAGCAGGCTTACACTGGTCCCTTACCCACCTCATCTCATTTTATACTTAAATTATTAGCTATAATTTCTGGCTCAGACACTGATACCTGATGCATGACCCATGGCTGACTGCTGCTGAGCCATTATCAAATTTCTACTGTGGGTGAATTGATCATCAGTAAACTACCTATGTTACTATCATTAAATTTTTCTAACAATAGTAGTCTACAAAACTGGTGTTTGTGGTACCTGAGTGTGGCTGAGAAAATACATGAGGTATCAGGGCTCCCAACAAAGCAGGCTTACACCAGTCCCTCACCCATCTAGTCTTCATTTAAACTTAAATGAAAAACTATAAATGCTGGCCCAGACCCTGATACCTCCGGCATGGCTGACTGCTGCTGTGCCATTATAAAATTTCTACTGTGCGTCAATTGATGGCACTTTTCCTGGTGTCAGCCCCTAATTTTTTGGAAATGTTTGGACTCCAAGTTGGGTCTCCATTCGTGTGTTGCCTGAATTTGGCACTCCTTCCAGTGCACCAGGCCTACACCTGTCACTCATTCACATGTTACTGATCAATGTTTCAGCTAGAAATGCTGTCGAAGCCCTGTCCCATGAATCCATACTGCAAAATTATATTATTTGTTCTCTGGGTCAATTGATGCAACTTTTCTTGGTGTCTGCTCCCAATTTGAGCTGTTTTGGCAGCTTTTTAGCCCTCCTGAAGGTGTTGTGTATGCATTTGGTTTTGCCTCCATTGAATTCAATGGGGTTCGAGTGTGTTCGACAAACCATTCGGCGAACATTGAGGCATTTGCCGAACCTTGAATCTCTATTCAAGACAAAAGTAAACAAATAAAATATCTGATCTGAAAGGCTTAGACAAAAGTACAGATTTTGTCAGATTTTGTTGTCATTATATATACACATTGTGCAGAATTATTAGGCAAGTTGTATTTGAGAATATTCTTTTTATTAGTGAACAACAACTATGTTCTTAATCAACCCAAAAGACTCATAAATATCAAAGCGTAATATTTTTGGAAGTTGGAGTGGGTTTTTTTTTAGATTTGGCTATCTTAGGAGGATATCTGTTTGTGCAGGTAACTATTACTGTGCAGAATTATTAGGCAACTTAATAAAAACCAAATATATACCCATCTTACTTATTTATTTTCACCAGGTAAACCTATATAACAACACAATAAACATTTCTGACATTCAAAAACAAACAAAAAAAATCAGTGACCAATATAGCCACCTTTCTTTACGATGACACTCAGAAGCCTTCCATACATAGATTCTGTCAGCTGCTTGATCTGTTTCCGATCATCATTGCGTGCAGCAGCCACCACAGCCTCCCAGACACTGTTCCGAGAGGAGGACTGTTTTCCCTCCTGTAGATCTCACATTTTATGAGGGACCACAGGTTCTCTATGGGGTTCAGATCAGGTGAACAAAGGGGCCATGTCATTATTTTTTCTTCTTTTAGACCATTACTGGCCAGCCACACTGTGGAGTATTTGGATGCATGTGATGGATCATTGTCCTGCATGAAAATCATGTTTTTCTTGAACGATACCAATTACTTCCTGTACCACTGCTTGAAAAAGGTGTCATCCAGAAACTGGCAGTAGGTCTGGGAGTTGAGCTTCACTCCATTCTCAACCCGAAAAAGTCCCACAAGTTCATCTTTGATGATACCAGCCCATACCAGTACCCCACCTCCACCTTGCTGGCGTCTGAGTCGGAGTGGAGCTCTCTGCCCTTTACTGATCCAGCCTCGGGCCCATCCATCTGGCCCATCAAGAGTCACTCTCATTTCATTAGTCCATAAAACCTTAGAAAAATCAGTCTTAAGATAACTCTTGGCCCAGTCTAAGTTTTATCTTATGTTTCTTGTTCAAAGGTGGTTGTTTTTCAGCCTTCCTTACCTTGGCCATGTCCCTGAGTATGGCACACCTTGTGCTTTTTGATACTTCAGTAACGTTGCAGCTCTGAAATATGGCAAAACTGGTGGAAAATGGCATCTTGGCAGCTTCACGCTTGATTTTCCTCAATTCAGGTGCAGTTATTTTGCGCCTTTTTTATCAACACGCTTCTTGCGACCCTGTTGGCTATTTGCCATGAAACGCTTGATTGTTCGGTGATTACGCTTCAAAAGTTTGGCAATTTCAAGACTGCTGCATCCCTCTGCAAGACATCTCACAATTTTTGAATTTTCAGAGACCGTCAAATCTCTCTTCTGACCCATTTTGCCAAAGGAAAAGAAGATGCCTAATAATTAAGCACACCTTATATAGGGTGTTGATGTCATTAGACCACACCCCTCCTCATTCCGAGATGCAAATCACCTGATTTACATAATTGGGAGTTGACTTTCAAGAATATATAGCTTGGTGTAGGACAACATGTATAAAAAGGATGATGTGATCAAAATACTCATTTGCCTGATAATTCTGCACACAGTGTATTTGCCATCAAAAGAGTATAAAAGTACAAAACATGTTCAGATTTGTATAAATGCTATATTACAGATTATGCAGATTATCTAGATTACAAAAGCTAACATTTAAGAGGGGGTAGTACTTAATAATAAACATGATTATTGCTTGTTTTAATAGAGAAGACAATGAGGCTATCATAACAGATACCAGACTACTCTTTATGGCATTTTTTTATATTGAGTCTACTGTGAGATTAAAAAAAAATGAAGAGATAAAGATATTATTATTTTATAGTGCCAAGTAGGTAAAAGAGTGTTTTCTGTGCTGCTGATGAAGATTCAAAGGAAGATTCCAGGAGACAGGATTGGTAGCAATGCAGTTTCATATCAACGCATTTCAAAGTCATCCAACTTCTTCATCAGGATAAAACAACAAGCCCTCTGATGACGCTTTGTTTTATTATCCCCAGGGATTCTAAAATGAAGTGTTATCAAAAAGAAAGGAAGCAAAAATAAAAGCATTTAGATAGTGTAATTAAGAAATGATTGGGAACTTTTAATTCAAGTATAGAAAATAGTTTAGATTATGGCATTAAATAGCTATATGGTTAGTACCCAATACAAAGAAGTGATAGATTGCAAAAAACACAGCCAAATCTGTATTCTCAGAACATAATCAGATTATTTTAACAAACTACAAATTATGTCCCTTTTTTCCACATTCTGAGTATTTATAAAACAAAATATATAAACCTCTTTATACATGCCCTAAGTCCTTCACCAGGGGAGTAACTACCGCGGTCGCAGCGGTCAGACGCACATCTGTTGCCATGCAGGAGGAACAGATTCCTCCTGCACGGCAGCATGATCGGGCAGGAGATGCTGAAATATCAGCACTTCCTGCCCTGTCAGTGCAGGAGCTCAGCGCTGCCGGTGGCTGAGCTTCTGCACTAGCAGCCAGGAGTGGTGTCCACGCCCCCCTGGCTGTTAACCCCCTAATTGCTGCAATCGAGCGTGATCACAGCATTCAGGAGGGAGGCAAAGGGACAGGAGCTCCCTCTGCCTTCTGATCAGCATCCCCGTGATGTAATCGCAGAGCCCGATCTCTGCAATGTTGGGCCGGGGTCGTTATGATGACCCCGGGTCATCAAGCTATGGAAAGCCTCTGAGACCATGCTCACAGCATGGTCTCAAAAGCTTTTACCATAGCCCCCTGAGGAAGGAACTTTTCCGAAACGTGCGTTGGGGAGGGCGGTGGCTGCGTGTGTGGTCTGTGTATACATTGGTATGTATTTCATCTCTATTTATGCGTGATACCTTTTCAGGATGACTGTTTACTATTATCAATTGCACATATAGTCATCCTTATGATTGAGGAATACCCTATATACTATTGCTAGATTAGAGGTATTGCTAATGTGATCATCCACACATGCTGCCACCTGCTTATGTATATGTTGTATTTTGGTGCACTAGATATCGTTTCACCCGCTGTGCTTTTTAACCTGATGTTATTCAATAAAGTTTCTCTTATATTTCTATTTTGGCTATATGACTGCTTGTTTCTATGATGGTTCTTAGCTTTTACCATAGGTATAATGCACTGCAATGCTGGAGCATTGCAATGTATTATACCTGCAATCAAAGTAAAAAAAAGTGAAAGTCCCATAAAGGGATTAATTAAAGAAGGAAAAAAAATTAAAAAAATATAAAAAAATAATAAAAATAACTAAGAAAATCCACTAGTAAACACACATTTTTATGTAAAAAAAATTAAATAAACAAAAAATGCACGTTTGGTATCGCCGCATCCGTAAAAATACTATGTATAAAAGTGTCACACTAGTTAACCCCTTCAGTGAACACTGTAAAAAAACCGCAAAAAAGTAGCAAATGATACTTTTTCCAAGCGGTATCATCATACCACTTGGAAAAAGTGGAATAAAACGCGATAAAAAAAGAATGGTAATAAACATAGTGTCACTGAAAGCGGCATCTTGTCCCGCAAAAGACAAGCCCTCACATGACTCTGTCGGCCGAAATATGGAAAAATTATAGCTCTCAAAATGCGGCGATGCAAAAACTTCTTACAAAAAAAGCGTCTTTTACTTTGTGACAGCTGCCAAACATAAAAAGCCGCTATAACAATCCGCTATAAGTAGTAAATCAAACCCCCCTTTATCACCCCCTTAGTTAGGAAAAAATATTAAAATAAAAAAAGTATTTATTTCCATTTTCCCATTAAGGTTAGGGTTGGGGTTAGGGTTAGGTTTGGGGTTGGGGCTAAAATTAGGGTTAGGGTTGGTGCTAAAGTTAGGGTTAGGGTTGGGGGATAAAGTTAGGGTTATGGTTGGGATTAGGGTAAGGGTTGGAATTAGGATTAGGGGTGTGTTAGAGTTAGGTTTGTGGTTAGGGTCATGGTTAGGGTTGGGGGTGTTTGGGGTTAGGGTTGGAGTTAGAATTGGGGGGTTTCCACTGTTTAGGCAAATCAGGGCTCTCCAAACACTACATGGCTTCGCTCTCGATTCCATCCAATTTGTCATCTGCGTCACTGTCGTTCCTCCATTCAATGACCGCCAAAAGACTGGCAAATGCCAGATAGGTGGTCTGACAACACTCATAACAGTATCGGCATCTCAAAAAGTGTATATTCTAGACAATTGTAGCAGAATAGAGAGCTGTCGGCTCCTTGGCCCACTACCATTACTTCACTTGGGCAGACCATATACTGCTCCCAGCCTGTGGCCTTCCAGAAGTCAGAGCAAGGTAGGGATGCAGGTGGAACAACGCAGAGGATGCAGGCAGAGCAAGGCAGGGGATACAGGCAGAGCAAGGCAGGCAGAACAAGGCAGGGGATGCAGGAGGAACAATGCAGGGGATGCATGCAGAGCAAGGCAGGGGATGCAGATGGCGCAAGGGCAGGCCAGAAAACCTAGATATACCTCTGGCAACAGTTAATAGCCACCAGCCAATCACAGGCCGGCAGCTGACATCAGTGCCCATCACTGTCATATGCCGGAATGACGCTGCGCGACTAAACCGAATCTCGGGTGAGGACATCGCTGGAACTCGGCCAGGTAAGGAAAAACTTTTTTTTTGTAAAGCCGCGGTATGGGGCACATTATACCGGTATGGGGGTGCATTATACTACTATGGTGGGTAGGGGGGAAGAAGATGCATTATACTGGTATGGGGCTGCTGCATTTTATAATCCTATGGAGCTGCTGCATTATACTATATATGCCTATGGGGTGCATAATACTACTATGAAGTACTATGGGTGCATTATATTTTATGGATGACTATGGAGGTGCATTTGTTTATACTACATGGATTACTATGAACTGTGCAGTATATTATATAGAGGACTATGGGGTGCATTATTTTATATGGAGGACTATGGGTGTGCATTATACTTCTTAAATGGATCCCAATGACTTCTATGTAAGCCCCTGATGAGTATAATGGTTTATTTTCTTTTATACATTACAGAACAACGGCAGTACGGGGGACAAATATATACCAGGATAGGGCCCGGATAGTTACACCACTGAGATCAGACTATACAACATTGCAACAAAGCTATAGTGTGTGAAATGAATAAGGAAAATTTGAATTTGGGTGGAAAATATTTTGGCATGGGGGGCCCATTTGAAAGTTCGCACCGGGCCCATAACTTTGTAGTTACGCCACTGGCCTTCACTACATTGAATTTAGAAAGTCTCCAACACCCACCCTGGCAGCTTGATGACCCTACCTAGTTAAAAAAAAGTCAGGGACTTAGCTCCGCATATGTATAGCTATTTGTTTTTTAAGTTTAAGGGAATCATTTGCTTGAATACTTCCACACACCAATAAACTTCAGTAGAGGGTCAAAGAGTATATGCAGCCACCTTTACTAATGAATACTAGAGTTCCACATAAATCTAATCAACAAGCTTTGTAACTACTATCAATGTTTATTATAGAGGTATCTTTGTCAGAAAGACAGAAAAAAATCATTAAAAATGATAAATCTAAATTATCTGGTATTATTTTTCTAAATGTTGATAAATAGAGCAAATGCTTCCAATGAAGTGACCCTTATATTAATGAATTAAAAAAATATTCCATACGTCACTCAAAATATTAGTAATGTAAAGTATAATTATTAATTTGTTCATTGGAGCAACATTTCAGCAGAAAGGTCAATTAGCTCCATTTTATAACTTAAACATCATTTTATGTGACTATTTTTTATATCTGCATAGAGTCACAAGTTTATAAATTGCCTACATTTAAATCACATTATAGCTGAAAAAATGACGACTTTAATATTTTCTAAATGCCCTTTGTCTGTCTGAATTAGGGTAGAACTGATGGAGTGGATCAGTTGAGTCAGAGAAAAGTGATCTAACCTCTTAGAGAACCAGAAAGTCTCAAACAATTTCCTTCGCCAGGGTATTTCATTAGAGATAAATGGCTTACAATTTGCATCTAAAATTGAGAATACATTGAATAAGTAATGTAAAATTGTAATAAGGCACATGGCTTTTTCATCTTACAAAGAGCTGAAAACATTTCAAAGGTAAAAAATAAAAATGGCCATTTCTAAATTAAAAAATAAACAATAAAATTATTCATTTACTGCATCATCTTCATAAAAACTCAAAAAAAATGTGCTAGCATCAACCTGTAATATGCGATTTTTTGTTTATTATTATTATGCTTTTTGCTTGTATAGTGCAGTCTTATTTCGCAGCGCTTTACATACATTATCATCACTGTCCCCAATGGTGATCACAATCCAAATTCCCTTTGGAGTGTGAGAGGAAACTGGAATACCTGGAAGAAACCACGCAAACACAGGGAGAACATACAAACTCCTTGCAGATGTTGTTCTTCCAATGATAATTTAACATATACAGTATCTAGAGATGATCAAATCTGCAAAGATTGGATGCAAATGGGTTTTACAGAAACATTTTATTTGCAGAGAAGTTATTCAATGCTAATTGAATGTTCCTGGGACGTTAGTCACTACTGAGGG
>JARQOD010000002.1:547445216-547523468 GCA_033576555.1 Oophaga sylvatica
TTAATAATAAACATGATTATTGCTTGTTTTAATAGAGAAGACAATGAGGCTATCATAACAGATACCAGACTACTCTTTATGGCATTTTTTTATATTGAGTCTACTGTGAGATTAAAAAAAATGAAGAGATAAAGATATTATTATTTTATAGTGCCAAGTAGGTAAAAGAGTGTTTTCTGTGCTGCTGATGAAGATTCAAAGGAAGATTCCAGGAGACAGGATTGGTAGCAATGCAGTTTCATATCAACGCATTTCAAAGTCATCCAACTTCTTCATCAGGATAAAACAACAAGCCCTCTGATGACGCTTTGTTTTATTATCCCAGGGATTCTAAAATGAAGTGTTATCAAAAAGAAAGGAAGCAAAAATAAAAGCATTTAGATAGTGTAATTAAGAAATGATTGGGAACTTTTAATTCAAGTATAGAAAATAGTTTAGATTATGGCATTAAATAGCTATATGGTTAGTACCCAATACAAAGAAGTGATAGATTGCAAAAAACACAGCCAAAATCTGTATTCTCAGAACATAATCAGATTATTTTAACAAACTACAAATTATGTCCCTTTTTTCCACATTCTGAGTATTTATAAAACAAAATATATAAACCTCTTTATACATGCCCTAAGTCCTTCACCAGGGGAGTAACTACGCGGTCGCAGCGGTCAGACGCACATCTGTTGCCATGCAGGAGGAACAGATTCCTCCTGCACGGCAGCATGATCGGGCAGGAGATGCTGAAATATCAGCACTTCCTGCCCTGTCAGTGCAGGAGCTCAGCGCTGCCGGTGGCTGAGCTTCTGCACTAGCAGCCAGGAGTGGTGTCCACGCCCCCCCTGGCTGTTAACCCCCTAATTGCTGCAATCGAGCGTGATCACAGCATTCAGGAGGGAGGCAAAGGGACAGGAGCTCCCTCTGCCTTCTGATCAGCATCCCCGTGATGTAATCGCAGAGCCCGATCTCTGCAATGTTGGGCCGGGGTCGTTATGATGACCCCGGGTCATCAAGCTATGGAAAGCCTCTGAGACCATGCTCACAGCATGGTCTCAAAAGCTTTTACCATAGCCCCCTGAGGAAGGAACTTTTCCGAAACGTGCGTTGGGGAGGGCGGTGGCTGCGTGTGTGGTCTGTGTATACATTGGTATGTATTTCATCTCTATTTATGCGTGATACCTTTTCAGGATGACTGTTTACTATTATCAATTGCACATATAGTCATCCTTATGATTGAGGAATACCCTATATACTATTGCTAGATTAGAGGTATTGCTAATGTGATCATCCACACATGCTGCCACCTGCTTATGTATATGTTGTATTTTGGTGCACTAGATATCGTTTCACCCGCTGTGCTTTTTAACCTGATGTTATTCAATAAAGTTTCTCTTATATTTCTATTTTGGCTATATGACTGCTTGTTTCTATGATGGTTCTTAGCTTTTACCATAGGTATAATGCACTGCAATGCTGGAGCATTGCAATGTATTATACCTGCAATCAAAGTAAAAAAAAGTGAAAGTCCCATAAAGGGATTAATTAAAGAAGGAAAAAAAATTAAAAAAATATAAAAAAATAATAAAATAACTAAGAAAATCCACTAGTAAACACACATTTTTATGTAAAAAAAATTAAATAAACAAAAAATGCACGTTTGGTATCGCCGCATCCGTAAAAATACTATGTATAAAAGTGTCACACTAGTTAACCCCTTCAGTGAACACTGTAAAAAAACCGCAAAAAAGTAGCAAATGATACTTTTTCCAAGCGGTATCATCATACCACTTGGAAAAAGTGGAATAAAACGCGATAAAAAAAGAATGGTAATAAACATAGTGTCACTGAAAGCGGCATCTTGTCCCGCAAAAGACAAGCCCTCACATGACTCTGTCGGCCGAAATATGGAAAAATTATAGCTCTCAAAATGCGGCGATGCAAAAACTTCTTACAAAAAAAGCGTCTTTTACTTTGTGACAGCTGCCAAACATAAAAAGCCGCTATAACAATCCGCTATAAGTAGTAAATCAAACCCCCCTTTATCACCCCCTTAGTTAGGAAAAAATATTAAAATAAAAAAAAGTATTTATTTCCATTTCCCATTAAGGTTAGGGTTGGGGTTAGGGTTAGGTTTGGGGTTGGGGCTAAAATTAGGGTTAGGGTTGGTGCTAAAGTTAGGGTTAGGGTTGGGGGATAAAGTTAGGGTTATGGTTGGGATTAGGGTAAGGGTTGGAATTAGGATTAGGGGTGTGTTAGAGTTAGGTTTGTGGTTAGGGTCATGGTTAGGGTTGGGGGTGTGTTGGGGTTAGGGTTGGAGTTAGAATTGGGGGGTTTCCACTGTTTAGGCAAATCAGGGGCTCTCCAAACACTACATGGCTTCCGCTCTCGATTCCATCCAATTTGTCATCTGCGTCACTGTCGTTCCTCCATTCAATGACCGCCAAAAGACTGGCAAATGCCAGATAGGTGGTCTGACAACACTCATAACAGTATCGGCATCTCAAAAAGTGTATATTCTAGACAATTGTAGCAGAATAGAGAGCTGTCGGCTCCTTGGCCCACTACCATTACTTCACTTGGGCAGACCATATACTGCTCCCAGCCTGTGGCCTTCCAGAAGTCAGAGCAAGGTAGGGGATGCAGGTGGAACAACGCAGAGGATGCAGGCAGAGCAAGGCAGGGGATACAGGCAGAGCAAGGCAGGCAGAACAAGGCAGGGGATGCAGGAGGAACAATGCAGGGGATGCATGCAGAGCAAGGCAGGGGATGCAGATGGCGCAAGGGCAGGCCAGAAAACCTAGATATACCTCTGGCAACAGTTAATAGCCACCAGCCAATCACAGGCCGGCAGCTGACATCAGTGCCCATCACTGTCATATGCCGGAATGACGCTGCGCGACTAAACCGAATCTCGGGTGAGGACATCGCTGGAACTCGGCCAGGTAAGGAAAACTTTTTTTTTGTAAAGCCGCGGTATGGGGCACATTATACCGGTATGGGGGTGCATTATACTACTATGGTGGGTAGGGGGGAAGAAGATGCATTATACTGGTATGGGGCTGCTGCATTTTATAATCCTATGGAGCTGCTGCATTATACTATATATGCCTATGGGGTGCATAATACTACTATGAAGTACTATGGGGTGCATTATATTTTATGGATGACTATGGAGGTGCATTTGTTTATACTACATGGATTACTATGAACTGTGCAGTATATTATATAGAGGACTATGGGGGTGCATTATTTTATATGGAGGACTATGGGTGTGCATTATACTTCTTAAATGGATCCCAATGACTTCTATGTAAGCCCCTGATGAGTATAATGGTTTATTTTCTTTTATACATTACAGAACAACGGCAGTACGGGGGACAAATATATACCAGGATAGGGCCCGGATAGTTACACCACTGAGATCAGACTATACAACATTGCAACAAAGCTATAGTGTGTGAAATGAATAAGGAAAATTTGAATTTGGGTGGAAAATATTTTGGCATGGGGGGCCCATTTGAAAGTTCGCACCGGGCCCATAACTTTGTAGTTACGCCACTGGCCTTCACTACATTGAATTTAGAAAGTCTCCAACACCCACCCTGGCAGCTTGATGACCCTACCTAGTTAAAAAAAAGTCAGGGACTTAGCTCCGCATATGTATAGCTATTTGTTTTTTAAGTTTAAGGGAATCATTTGCTTGAATACTTCCACAACACCAATAAACTTCAGTAGAGGGGTCAAAGAGTATATGCAGCCACCTTTACTAATGAATACTAGAGTTCCACATAAATCTAATCAACAAGCTTTGTAACTACTATCAATGTTTATTATAGAGGTATCTTTGTCAGAAAGACAGAAAAAAATCATTAAAATGATAAATCTAAATTATCTGGTATTATTTTTCTAAATGTTGATAAATAGAGCAAATGCTTCCAATGAAGTGACCCTTATATTAATGAATTAAAAAAATATTCCATACGTCACTCAAAATATTAGTTAATGTAAAGTATAATTATTAATTTGTTCATTGGAGCAACATTTCAGCAGAAAGGTCAATTAGCTCCATTTTATAACTTAAACATCATTTTATGTGACTATTTTTATATATCTGCATAGAGTCACAAGTTTATAAATTGCCTACATTTAAATCACATTTATAGCTGAAAAAATGACGACTTTAATATTTTCTAAATGCCCTTTGTCTGTCTGAATTAGGGTAGAACTGATGGAGTGGATCAGTTGAGTCAGAGAAAAGTGATCTAACCTCTTAGAGAACCAGAAAGTCTCAACAATTTCCTTCGCCAGGGTATTTCATTAGAGATAAATGGCTTACAATTTGCATCTAAAATTGAGAATACATTGAATAAGTAATGTAAAATGTAATAAGGCACATGGCTTTTTCATCTTACAAAAGAGCTGAATCATTTCAAAGGTAAAAAATAAAAATGGCCATTTCTAAATTAAAAAATAAACAATAAAATTATTCATTTACTGCATCATCTTCATAAAAACTCAAAAAAACTGTGCTAGCATCAACCTGTAATATGCGATTTTTTGTTTATTATTATTATGCTTTTTGCTTGTATAGTGCAGTCTTATTTCGCAGCGCTTTACATACATTATCATCACTGTCCCCAATGGTGATCACAATCCAAATTCCCTTTGGAGTGTGAGAGGAAACTGGAATACCTGGAAGAAACCCACGCAAACACAGGGAGAACATACAAACTCCTTGCAGATGTTGTTCTTCCAATGATAATTTAACATATACAGTATCTAGAGATGATCAAATCTGCAAAGATTGGAATGCAAATGGGTTTTACAGAAACATTTTATTTGCAGAGAAGTTATTCAATGCTAATTGAATGTTCCTGGGACGTTAGTCACTACTGAGGGACAGGCCATGAGGCCGAGAAGTCAGACTTTCCAGGGTCGGTACCAAGAGAGCACATAGTAAACTAAGGGAAAAGATGAAGGTGTAAGTCAGGTCACAGTCCGTGGTCAGAATACCAGAGAAATAGCGGATCTAAGCAAAGGGGCAAAAACAAACGGTTGGTCAGAACAGGGTTCAAAAGTCAGGCACCAACAGATCAGAACTCACAGCACAAAAATCAGGCAAACACACACCAGAGAACAGAAGCTTTGAGTGGTAGTGATCTGGGACAGACATCTCACCTAAAGAGCAGGGCAATTAATAAGATCATGGAACACCTGGAGAAATTTCCACATCTCCCAGTCTCAGATAGGTCAACTGAGCTGTTAATCAAAGCACCGACAGCTTAGCATGCTCCAGCACAGGATAGGATGACAGAGTTGTCCATCACTGAGTCCCAGAGACACTGAGAGGAATAATAGTGACACTTCTTTAATTTGATCTGGGCTCTCTGAAGACCCCAGTGTAAAATAAATGTTGGATTTAAAAATATATATATATTAATACACACCTCACTGCTCTCTTACACCTAAGAAGGCTAATAGATAATAGGTAATGATATAGATATAATTGTAATTGTAAAAATGTGAAAGGAGATGTGTAATAGTCATCAGTCAACTGTGATACGAGTTTATGTCCACCCTGTATCAAAATTGTTTCATACTTTTCAACTTCATCATACAGGAAGGTCTGGTAATTGAGAAGGTGCTCCCGTTTCAAGAATAAAAAGCCATGTGATTTCCAAGGAGAGCCACCATTAGATCACATGACCCAACTGAAGAGCAGAATGCATGAATTTTTAGATACAAAGGATCTAAACAAGTAAATACTAAGAAATGTTAAATATTTTATAGGTTTCAGAATGATTTACAAAAAATATTGCTATGTCTAACCTGGTGAGGGGGATACTCGAAGCATTTGGTCTATATGAGTAGTTGCTATATAGCTTAAACTCAGAACTCAGAGGCATAGCTATTGGTTCAGAACAGGAGGGGGCGAAATATCTGAGTGGGCCCCTGACCAGTAACCCTGATTACAACTATGGTGGTACACTGATATTACCTCCATAAGGTGACATACAGTGTTAAATACCATTCCTGAAGAACATATAAGAAATCACAATACAGTTATTGATATGACTTCTTTCTGATGGAGCCATTCATTTTTCATGTCTATTCCTTGAACATGGTAAATAAAAAAAAAACTAAAAACAGTTTTGGAATTTCAATATTTTTTGCAATTTCGACGCATTTTGAATTTTTATCCAGTACACTATATGGCAAAATTAATGGAGTTATTCAAGAGTACAACAAGACCTCATACAACTATATTGATGGAAATATAAAAAAGTTATGGCTCTTGGAAGTAGGGGAGGATCATAGAAATGTATAAAAAAGACAATCGATACATGTCAGTATGTATGTTCCTCTAACATGTATCATTTATTTCATCATCCAATAAGAATTAAATGCTCATACACAATCACATTAGCAAAGGCATGGCAATGCAACAGCATCTCATTATAAACACACTAGATGGTGGCCCGATTCTAACGCATCGGGTATTCTAGAATATGTATGTAGTTTATTTACGAAGATTTAAGAATAATGCAATTAATACACAGGATTAGAGGCTGCTGGGGTGTATATAGAGGCTTCTGGGTGTATATAGAGGCTTCTGGGGTGTATATAGAGGCTGCTGAGGTGTATATAGTGGCTGCTGCAGTGTATATAGAGCCTGCTGCTGCTGGGGTGTATATAGAGGCTGCTGGGGTGTATATAGAGGCTGCTGCTGGGGTGTATGTGGAGGCTGCTGCTGAGGTATATGTGGAGGCTGTTGCTGGAGTATATGTGGAGGCTGCTGCTGCTGGGGTATATGTGGAGGCTGCTGAAGTATATGTGGAGGCTGCTGCTGCTGGGGTATATGTGGAGGCTGCTGCTGCTGGGGTATATAGGCTGCTGCTGGTGGGGTGTACATGGAGGCTGCTGCTGGGGTTTATGTGGAGGCCGCCGGTTGGGGTACTTCCGCTGGCGCCGGTCATCTCCCGGCTGCGTCACCGCTGACCTCCATGTGGCAGGAGATGACCCGCAGCTACCATCGGTAGATCAGCCGCTAGCGCCGCTGATCTCCTGACGATAGCGGTGGCATGCGTGGTTCAATTCGTGGCCGGACTGCGCCTGTTGCTGATTGGTCGCGTCCGGCCGGGCGCAACCAATCAGCGACGCGGGATTTCCATTACAGACAGACAGAATTAGATGATTATGTAGTAGATACTGTAACTTAGCTGAACCCACACATGCGCCCAATGCATTTTCCCCTGAAAGGGGTTGTCTGGCCATAAGTAGTAAGTCTGCAGTTGCTGCAGACTTGTGAATTCTCACGTTGTGCCCACTGAATGCTGTGAGGGTTCTTCGGTGTCTGGAGCTCATGTGACCACAAATATGTGATCTGCAAACTTTTGGCCACATTCCAACAAGACATGTCTGGCCTTGCTGGAATACGCTTGTATTGAGAGAGGGCGTGCATGTCTAGTTGGTAAGTTAACCTGCTATGCAAATACTTGTACGCACTGTGAGGATTCACAAGTCTGTTGTCACATAGAGTGACTTTAGACTTGTACCCTAAGGCCGGAAAACCTCTTTAATTCCTTGAATTCAACAGGGGATAGGATGACACTTTGTCTTAGGTATACTGGAGTGCAGGTAATCTGCTTCCCGGTCCTGCTCTTCCCGAATGTCTGATCTGCAGCTATTACATAGTGGGTGTGATTAATCAGGTACCATTTTCCAGGACAAAAATACCAGAAAGTTATAAATCCTTCTCGTACCAGCGGAGGTGGTGGTAGGTACGAGAACTGAGAGGATTTCTGTTCTTCTGGATAGTGGGGCCGCGGCTAATCTGGTGGACGCTCGGTTTGCCCAGGTGCAAGGTATGCAACTGAGTGTATTGGCCAAACCTATCCCTATATTCTCTATTGACGCCAGGCCTCTCGGTCAAGGTAGCTTTGTTCAAGCCGTGCATAACATAGACCTTCGAGTGGGGGCAATACATAAAGAACTATTGTCTTGTTATGTGTTGGAGGGCCTTCCCACACCTATTGTGTTGGGACTTCCTTGGTTAACTAAACATAACCCAGTTATTAATTGGCAATCCAGAGAGATAAGCCAGTGGGGTGAATTTTGCAATAGTAACTGCATGAACACGGTCATCGGTGCGGTCGTGCCTAGAACCTTACCTCCTTTTCTGGAGGACTTTGAGGATGTGTTTTCAGAGGAAGGGTGTCAAGAATTACCTCCTCATCGCGCATATGACTGTGCTATAAAATTGCTTCCTGATGCTAAGTTACCAAAATCTAGGTTATATAACCTTTCTGGTCCTGAGAGGCAAGCTATGAAGGATTATATTTCGGAAAGTCTGGCCAAGGGGCATATTAGACCTTCATCTTCTCCAGTGGCCGCGGGGTTCTTCTTTGTGAAGAAAAAGATGGAGGCCTACGCCCTTGCCTGGATTTCCGTGAGCTTAATCGGATTACGGTCCGAGATCCGTATCCGCTCCCACTTATTCCTGATCTCTTCAATCAGATTGTGGGCGCCAAATGGTTCTCTAAGTTGGATCTCAGGGGGGCGTATAATCTGATTAGGATAAAGGAGGGGGATGAGTGGAAGACGGCGTTTAACACTCCGGAGGGACATTATGAGAACCTTGTCATGCCTTTCGGTCTGACTACTGCCCCGGCGGTGTTTCAACATTTTGTTAATGACATCTTTCGCCACCTAGTGGGACAGTTTGTTGTCATTTATCTAGATGACATCTTAATTTACTCGCCGGATCTTGTGTCTCATCAGGAGCATGTGAGACAAGTGTTGCAGATCTTGCGAGACAATAAACTGTACGCCAAATGGGAGAAGTGTTATTCGCCGTACAAGAACTTCAGTTTTTGGGATTCCTGGTGTCAGCTTCCGGTTTCCGTTTGGCCCCAGGGAAAGTGAAGGCTGTGCTTGAATGGGATCGGCCAGAGGATCTTAAAGCACTGCAGCGTTTCCTGGGGTTTGCTAACTACTACCGGAAATTTATTCGTAATTTCTCATCCGTTGTCAAACCTCTCACTGACATGACAAAAAAAGGGACGGATTTTTCTAGGTGGTCTGACAAAGCTTGTCAAGCATTTTCCTCCTTGAAAAAATGTTTTGCTTCAGCACCCATACTCATCCAACCTGATGCATCACAACCGTTTATTGTGGAGGTAGACGCATCTGACGTAGGAGTGGGCGCGGTATTATCTCAAGGTCCGTCCCCTGGTAAATGGCATCAGTGCGCTTTCTTCTCTAAAAAATTGTCGTCCGCCGAGAGGAATTATGATGTCGGCAATAGGGAACTCTTGGCCATTAAGTTGGCTTTTGAAGAGTGGCGTCACTTTTTGGAGGGGGCAGTCCACCCGGTCACCGTCATTACTGATCACAAGAACTTGCTGTATTTAGAGTCTGCAAAACGTCTGAATTCCAGACAAGCTAGATGGTCGTTGTTTTTTACCAGGTTTAATTTTGTCGTCACATATCGTCCTGGGTCAAAAAATGTAAAGGCTGATGCCTTATCTCGTAGTTTCCCGGGGGCCGGGAAGACGGATGACCCGGTTCCTATTCTTCAGGAGGGAGTTGTGGTGTCGGCGGTTTGCTCTGAGCTTGAGGAGGAGGTATTGGAGGCTCAGGGGGACGCCCCTGTAGGACCTCCAGGGAGACTGTTTGTTCCAGATCAATTAAGACAAAAAGTTATCAAGGCACATCATAATTCTGCTTTGGCAGGACACCCAGGGAGTAAAGCAACTGTAGATCTCGTTTCTCGCCGGTTTTGGTGGCCTAACTTAAATAAAGAGGTGGTAACTTTTGTCGCGTCCTGTGGGGTATGTGCGTGCTCTAAGACCCCACATACCCGTCCATCTGGGGCCCTCTTACCTTTGAAAATCCCGGAGCGTCCATGGACCCATCTGTCTATGGACTTCATTACGGACCTCCCTCCGTCTTCTGGTAAAACTGTCATACTAGTTGTAGTTGACAGGTTCAGCAAAATGGCACATTTTATTGCTCTTCCTGCTCTTCCTAATGCTAAAACTCTGGCGCAGGTGTTCATTGGGGAGATTGTGAGACTTCACGGGTTGCCTTCCGATGTGGTGTCGGATCGGGGTTCTCAGTTTGTGTCCAAGTTCTGGAAGGCATTCTGTTCTCATCGGGGGATGCAGTTGTCATTTTCTTCGGCTTTTCATCCGCAGACCAATGGTCAGACAGAGCGTCTGAATCAGAGCTTAGAGACATATCTCCGGTGTTTTGTCTCAGAGAACCAAGAGGACTGGTCTTCTTTCTTGCCTCTGGCAGAGTTCGCTCTTAACAATAGGCGGAGCGAGTCCACTGGTAAGTCCCCGTTTTTGGGGGCATATGGTTTTCACCCCCAGTTTTGTACTTTCAATGGGGGGGGCTCTTCTGGGGTTCCTGAGGAGGAACGATTTTCGTCGTCACTTGCTTCAGTGTGGAGAGGAGTGCTTAATAATCTGAGCACTATGGGGAACCGATACAAACGTATGGCTGATAGGAGGAGAGTGTCTGGTCCGGACCTAAGTGTGAACGATCTGGTATGGTTGTCTACCAAGAATATAAAACTTAAGGTTCCCTCCTGGAAACTCGGTCCCAGATTCATCGGGCCATACAGGATCAGTTCAATAATTAATCCGGTGGCTTTCCGTCTTGACCTCCCTCCTACGTTTAAAATCCACAATGTGTTCCACAAATCGTTGCTTAAGAGGTATGTGGCACCAGTTATACCGTCACCTCTACCTCCTCCTCCAGTGGTGGTCAATGGTAATTTGGAGTTTCAGGTATCGAAGATCATTGACTCACGTCGGAATCGCCGGTCCCTTCAGTACCTTGTTCATTGGAGGGGGTATGGTCCTGAGGAGAGGATGTGGGTTTCTGCGTCGGATATTAACGCAGACCGATTGGTTCGGGCCTTCCACACTACTCACCCAGATAGACCAGGCCCTGAGGGTCCAGAGGCCCCTCGTAGAAGGGGGGGTACTCTCACGGGTGTTTCGCGGCGGAGATCGTCGCGATTGCACACCCTGACTTCGCACAGCTGAGTTTCTGGTGCTGGGTGTTTTTCGGCACTGAGGGAGTTAATTCTTTCTCTCTCGGTGCTGGACTGACCAGCCTCGCCCAGCTGCGATTGATGTTTGGTTAATTAGCTTCCTTCATATACCTGCTGGTCTGCTGGGGAGGTTGCCGGTGAAAGCATTCATTCAGACCAGCAGAGCGGATCGTTTCTGAGAAGACTTAAGCTAAGAGTGCCTGTTGTGGTTTTTCCTCTCCTCGCTTATTGTTTATCTCCTTTACCTTTTGTGTTCCTCTGTAGTGGAAGTTTTGTATGCAAGACAGTGTTTTCTTTACCCCTTGTCTGTTTCGTGTGTCTTAGACTGTGTGTAAGCTGAGACCTGCCCATTCCCTGTGGTGGTAATCAGGGTCCTTCTCAGGACTAGATTACAGTGGTCAGGGATCTACAGGAGACAGGGTTACGCTGGCGGCCTGGACCTCTGTACCATTAACAGTACCTCCAGGTAGAGGGACTAGTCAGGACCCCAGTTCAGGGTCAGCATAGACCCCGGTCCACCTCTATCTTGAGACAGCGTGACACGTACACAGTATAGACCCACAATTCATAGGATATTATGTCAGGTAAGACATTGCTGGCAGATACTTTGTATACATGTTGATATTTTCTATTATATGTAATATAGAATGTTGTCACATTAGATATAGGTTACTATCATAGAATATATCTGTTATACGTCGTGACAACCGTAGCTCCGGGTGGGCCTCTCTGAGCATGAAGCCTGGGACAACATCTCCCTCTGCCCTCCAGTAGCTATGAAATTCATGCAGCAGGGTTGACCATATGTAATCATAGAAGTTGTGATGGCCAAATGTCAGCAGGAGGAGCAAATAATGGATTCACAGGATCAGATGAAGCAGTTTTGAGAATACTGCAATAGGTGAGACACAATTGTAGACCACAAAGAAGCAGAGAAGACTCAGCAATGGGGATCTAATGTAGCCAAGATAAGTTATATAGGAGATTTCCTGGCATTCGTGTAGCAACATAAAGTCAGTAATGTAGAGGAACTAAGTTTGTCATGGAGTTCAATGCAGAGCTGACAGCGGTATGACAGAGTTGACTCTGCAATAGAACAGAGCAGAGTTTGCCATGAAGTCGAATACAGCAAAGTTAGTCAGGGTTATAATAGCGCAGGGCTTCTCACACAGTCCAGTATAGTAGCAGAGCTGGAATAGCAGTGTAATCAGCAGTATATTAAAGCAGTCATTATACAGGTGACAGAGCTGTGCTGTTCCCCCCCCCCGCAACTGGTCACATCTGGCCACCAGTTGCAGAGGAATAGGCCATTGATATAAAAGTACCATTTAATCCCCAGTAGTTCTTATTGAAGTTAGCTGATCACTTAGCCATCCTTACAAAACATTTGCCTTCATGATTTGGCCATTTTAAAAAGAAAGTACAATTTATGGCTTTTGTAGGCTTGTATGAGTGAACGCGATAATTTTTATCATGGTAGATCCAATGTATCATTTCCATTATTAAAGGTAACGTGTCATGTGAAAAAAAAAGCTATTAACCTGCAAATGTAGGGTTAATCTGCAGATTAATGGTGTTCTGAAACCATGCAGCCTCCACTAACTGACTTTATTTCTCTTGGGCTCTCAGTCACGTAGAGGCGGCTTCAGTCAACACACAGTAAATAGTGAGCAGCCGCTGTAACCACTCCCTGCCACTGGCCAACAGCTGGCTCTGTGCTAAGCCAGCTGTCATTCAGTATCTGGGCATGGTTACAGCCACCGCTCACTATGTACTGAGTGGTGACTGAAGCCGCTCCGGCAGCACCTCTGACTGAAAGCCCAAGATGCCAGGAATAAAGTAGATTTCTTCCCAGCATTTAGGCTATCAGTGCCATGGCTGCAAGGCTTCAGAATGCTATTAACCTGCAGATTAACCCCATATGTGCAGGCTAACAGCATTTTTTCACATGGTCACTTTAATGTATATTTTTACCTCACCAATAAAGTCAACCCCTGTTCAACAGTATTTTTACAATGTGCATACAATTATTCACCAAGTAATAAACATATAATCTGCAGCTTGAATCCTAAAAGTATTTCTATTCTTTATACAGTACATGTAAAAATATCTTTCCTAAATAAAAAGTCCAATTACTTTGAATATGCTAATCCGGTCAGACAATTTGGGGCACATTGCTTCACTGGCAATCTTCCAAATCTATTCACAGACATTAAATAGGTTAATGGAAGCAAATATTCTAATGAGGTAATTTAATTTAAATTCTGAAAGTCAAAATAATTGAAGAGATTATGTTGCTCTAAATATGATCACCATTATTTACCTCAATTAGAATTAACATGTAGTATTTCAATCTCATAGTTATATTTAGCTTTAATGCACTAGCAGTATACAGATTGGTGTTCATTTCTCTTATGTGGGCTTTACATGGTTTCAGCTCATGGAAAAAAAATTAACCACATGAAGACTTGCTAATCTTTTTATCAAGAGCAAGAGAAGGCCAGATTTTCACAGCTACATTTAACCCACTCAACCACATTTTTTATATATGTGCATTCCATTTTAGTACGGCTAGTAGTGACATGGCCACCATCAGGGCATTACTTCCCTGACTGGCGTATGGGGCCCGATCAGCAGAGGGGGCCCGCATCGGGCCCCGTCACCTCTACCCATTGGGCCCCACTGCCCCGTCCCCAGCGGCAGGATTCTGCGGTCAAGTAACTGAACCTGCGTCCATGACTCAGGTTTAGTTACTCTATTGCCGTGTGGGCCTGCATGACAATAGTTAAAGCTGCCAGTCAATCAAAGGCTGTCAGCTGACGTCAGCACGCACGTCGTCAGCGTTTGACGTCATTGTCAGTCGCCAGCGAGTGTGCGCGTTCAGGCTGGGATGCAGATTGCTCGCCGCTGGAGCGCAGCAAGATGAGAGGAAAAGTGTTTTTTTTTTTAATTAGTATTGAAAGCAGCAAGCGGGGGCGACAGAATGGAGATGGGGCAGAATGGAGACAGGGCAGAATCGAGACGGGGCAGGACTGGAGACACTGGGGGCAGGATGGAGACAGGGCAGGATTCGATACAAGGGGCAGGATTGGATATAGGGGGCATGATTGTAGACACGGGGCAGGATTGGGTACAGGGGGCATGATTGGATACAGGGGCGGGGATTGGAGACACGAGGCAGGATTGGATACAGGGGGCAGGATTGGAGACAGGGGTATGATTGGAGACACGGGGCAGGATTGAATACAGGGGGCCTGATTGGAGATAGGGGGTATGATTGAAGACAGAGGGCATGATTGGAGACGGGCAGGATTGGAGACAAGGGGCATGATTGGGGACAAGGGGCAGGATTGGAGACGGGGAGAAGGATTGGAGACAGGGAGCAGGATTTGAGACAGGGGGCAGGATTGGAGAAAGGGAGCAGGATTGGAGACACGGGGCATGATTGGAGACACGGGGCATGATTGGAGACAGGGGGCATGATTGGAGACAGGGAGCATGATTGGAGACAAGGGGCAAGTTTGGAAACAGGGGGCATGATTGGAGATAGGGGGCATGATTGAAGACAGAGGGCTTGATTGGAGACAAGGGGCATGATTGGAGACAGGGAGCAGGATTGGAGACACGGGGCATGATTGGAGACACTGGGGGCATGATTGGAGACACTGGGGCAGGATTCGATACAAGGGGCAGGATTCGATACAGGGGGCATGATTGGAGACATGGGGCAGGATTGGGTACAGGGGCAAGATTGGATACAGGGGGCAGGATTGGAGACACGGGGCCGGAGTTGATACAGGGGGCAGGATTGGAGACAGAGGGTGTGATTGGAGACACGGGGCAGGATTGGATACAGGGGGCATGATTGGAGATAGGGAGCATGATTGAAGACAGAGGGCATGATTGGAGACGGGGCAGGATTGGAGACAGGGGGCATTATTGGAGACAAGGGGCATGATTTGAGACAAGGGGCAGGATTGGAGACGGGGCAGGATTGGAGACAGGGAGCAGGATTGGAGACATGGGGCATGATTGGAGACACTGGGGGCATGATTGGAGACAGGGGGCATGATTGGAGACAGGGAGCATGATTGGAGACAAGGGGCAAGTTTGGAGACAGGGAGCAGGATTGGAGACACGGGGCATGATTGGAGACACTGGGGGCATGATTGGAGACACTGGGGCAGGATTCGATACAAGGGGCAGGATTGGATACAGGGGGCATGATTGGAGACATGGGGCAGGATTGGGTACAGGGGCAAGATTGGATATAGGGGGCAGGATTGGAGACAGGGGCCGGAGTGGATACAAGGGCAGAATTGGAGACAGAGGGTGTGATTGGAGACACGGGGCAGGATTGGATACAGGGGGCATGATTGGAGATAGGGAGCATGATTGAAGACAGAGGGCATGATTGGAGACGGGGCAGGATTGGAGACAGGGGGCATTATTGGAGACAAGGGGCATGATTTGAGACAAGGGCAGGATTGGAGACGGGGCAGGATTGGAGACAGGGAGCAGGATTGGAGACATGGGGCATGATTGGAGACACTGGGGGCATGATTGGAGACAGGGGGCATGATTGGAGACAGGGAGCATGATTGGAGACAAGGGGCAAGTTTGGAGACAGGGGGCATGATTGGAGATACAGGGCATGATTGGAGATACAGGGAGCAGGATTAGAGACAGGGGGCATGATTGGAGATACAGGGGGCAGGATTGGAGGCACTGGGGGCAGGATTGGAGACACTGGGGGCTGGATTGAAGACACTGGGGGTAGGATTGGAGACACTGGGGGCAGGATTGCGGACACTGGGGGCAGCATTGCGGACACTGGGGGCAGGATTGCAGACACTGGGGGCAGGATTGCAGACACTGGGGGCAGGATTGCAGACACTGGGGGCAGGATTGCAGACACTGGGGGCAGGATTGCAGACAGATGGGGCAGGATCATGGGGCAGGATGGATACGATGGAGACAGATGGAGAGATCATTTAAGGGGCACAATGGATACTCATGAGGGCGGGGTGGGAGAACATATGGCTGAAACCAGGAATGAGACACATGGGGGCCAGGAAGGTGGATATTATTACAATAGGACTAATTAAGGGATATTATTACTGCAGTGATGTATTATATTTTTTGAGTATACTGTTTTAAATGGGGGGAGGTCCTGTTACTGTGCAGAGTGATACTATTTCGCCTTTTTTTCTTCATGTGGTGTAATGTAGAAGTTGGGAAAAAAATAAGTAATGTGTTCTGCAAGTGGAGCTCTAGATAACTGAGTTATTTCCTGCAGAGACAAGCCCTGGCTGGAAGAAGTGATGGCGGTCTGTGCTGGATGAAAGATGAAAAGCAAGGATGAAGGACTTCACCTAGAGACGTCACTGGTGAGTTAGTGTGTTACCTGTACACTGACACTATACACTATATACTATATACAGAGGTCCTGTGTATAATGTCACCAGTGATCACTGTATCACCTGTACATTATATACATAGCTCCTGTGTATAATGTCACCAGTGATCACTGTATTACCTGTACACAGACACTGCATACTAAGTACAGATCCCCTGTGTATAATGGCACTTATGGTGATAGTATTGTGGGTTTTTTTGTTACTGATCAGTATTGTAGTATTCAGTTACTATGCGGAGGTAATATGTGGTCTTGACATGGTGTTACGGTATTTGTCCATTGTATGTGCTATTATCTGGTCACTTTGTGGTGGTAATATGTGGTCTGATCATGGTGTGTCGGTATTTGTTCCTTGTATGTGATATTATTCAGTCACTGTGGTGGTAAAATGTGGTCTGGACATGGTGTGGTGGTATTTGCTCCTTGTATGTGGTATTATAGGTCACTATGTGGTGGTAATAGTGTCTGGCCATCGTGCAGTGGTATTTGTCCCTTGTATGTGATATTATTGGTCATTTTAAAAATTGAAAAATAAAAATATACCTGAATTGTATTGCATATTTTAACAAATATTTAATAGGTTAGCGTAGACTAGAGCTCGGCCAAAAGTGTCTACAGTGTTGTGATGGCAGCTTAAAAAATCTTTTGGCCAAAACAAAAGCTGCTGGCTATATGTGTGATCTGGTGATGGGAACTGTTAATGTGTGATTGGTGAGAAGTGGAGTTTTTCCAAGGGAGAGAGGTGGGACTGTGGACAGTTCGAAGGGTGGAGGTGGGGCTGAGGTGGAGCCTGGGCGGAGTCTCAAGGGGGCCCCCCAAAATTTTGCCAGTATGGGACCCCGGAATTCCTAGTGGCAGCCCTGAGTAGTGATGAGCGAGTGTGCTCGTTACTCGCTCAATCATGAGTGTGCTCGAGATGCACGTTACTCGGTGAGTATTTTTGAATGCTTGCACACAAGTTCGAGTCCCCGCATGTTTGGCACTTTTTATACAGCCAATAAACATGCGGGGATTGCCTGCCAGTCACTGTAATGCCGCAGCCATCTTGGTTATGGCATTACTGTAATTTGCTGGCCGCATAGTCTCATCGGGTCTATATAAGACCCATGATGCAACGCTCGCCACAGTGTACAGTACCAACGGACACAGGCAGATGAGGGAGAGGTGCTCAGCTATGGACAGAGTTGCAGCTGCATATAGGCAGGGATTAGACACCTGTAATCTATCTTTCAACTGCTACAACAGCCCTTATTAGGGCTAATTGTAATCAATATTCAATACATGGTTAATTGCACATCCTCTCTGCTGCAACTCATACCAAAAGCCCTTCAAGTTATCAGGGCTAATAATATTCTTTTTTATCTTAATCCTGCAAATTCTTCTGAGCATTGAATATTATATGCCATTTATCCTGCACCAATTGTGAGTAAAAAGCATACAGCCAGACTTAGTTGGTTATCATTATCAATGATAGGTCTGTTTATATAACCATACCAACTGAAGATACTCCGATCCCTTTATTCAGTGATTTACAAAAAATTATGATGTTGAGGCAACTTAGATCTGAAACCTACCAAAGTACTTAGGTAGGAAATATAACATTTAAGACCAAAAATAAATATTATTATCCGATCCAATCAAGACCACCCATTCTGGACCAGTTACAGAATGTGGTGGAACAAGAACTTATTAGGTTGGATCGTGATAAAAAAACTCCCTTGAACAAAATTAAGTAAAAAAGAAAGGTTAGCTCTTAGGGAGATTAAAAATAATAAAAACATCATTATACGTAAAGCTGATAAGGGCAGGGCTATAATCGTTCTTGACACTGATTTATATCTGAAATGTAATGAGCTGATGCTGAGCAATACTGACATCTATGGTGTTTTCAGGAGTGATACAACTGCACTCTTCCAAAAAGATATATTAATGCTCTGGATAATGGGGTTTTATCACAAAAAATCTTTGATTATATATTGATACATCTATAATTCCCATTCTCCATTCCCTACCCAAGGTACACAAACCTGACTTTCCCCCCCAAAATGAGACCTATAATATCGGGCATTGGGTCGGTGAATGAAAGACTAGGAGCATGGGTGGACTATATGCTTCAACCACTCGTAAAAGAGATCCTGAATATATTAACCCCTTCCCAACACATGACGCCTACGTTGGCGTCATGAAAACCAGTGGCATCCCGACCCATGATGCCGACGTAGGCGTCATGGTATAAATCATGTTCCTGCAGGTCGGGTGACCGGGGTCACTGAAAGGTCACCTGAACCGCAGTAACAAGACCCTTTGTGCATCACCACAGTTGGGGTGGCTTAACCCCCAAGTGGCTACGATGGCTCTGATTGGCTGTTAAAAGTGGAACAGCCAATCAGAGCGATTTGTAATATTTCACCAATGAAATTTGGTGAAATATTACAATCCAGCCATGGCCGATGCTGCAATAGCATCGGCCATGGCTGGACACTGAGTTACGACCCTCCCCACACTGAGTGACAGTGGCGATCGGCCGCCGCCACCGATAGATGGCGGTGATCG
Source organism: Oophaga sylvatica (assembly GCA_033576555.1). Taxonomy (NCBI): domain Eukaryota; kingdom Metazoa; phylum Chordata; class Amphibia; order Anura; family Dendrobatidae; genus Oophaga; species Oophaga sylvatica. The sequence goes on from JARQOD010000002.1 coordinate 547,464,251, forward strand.
GTCACCGCCATCATGATCTGCTCTCCTGCGCTCCGGTCCTCTCCCCTCCTCCTTGCCTCTGCTCCCCTCGGCTTCAGTGACGGCGCCTCGGACGCGGGCTGCAGCGTCTGGGCTCCGTCACCGCTAGCACAGATGAATCATCTGCTGATTCCTCTGCGCTAGCAGGTATAGCATAACGCGATCGCGTTATGCTATACCGTTACCAGCCCATCAACGCTATGTGTTGAATGGGCTGGTAAAGTGTAATGTGAACCTAGCCTTTAGCATTAGGGTTAGAATTAGGTTTAGAGTTAGGGTTACGGTTAGAATTTGGGTTAGGGTTGGAATTTGCGTTAGGGTTGGAATTAGGGTTACGGTTAGAATTAGGGTTAGGGTTGGGGTTAGGGTTGGGATTAGGGTTAGGCTTGTGGTTAGGGTTAGAGTTAGGATTAGTGTTAAGGGTGTTTTGGGGTTAGGGTTGGGATAAGGTTTAGGCTTGTGGTTGGGGTTGGGATTAGGGTTGGGGGTGTGTTGGGGTTAAGGTTATGGTTAGGGTTTGGATTAGGGTTAGGGGTGTGTAGGGGTTAGGGTTGTGGTTAGGGGTGTGTTGGGTTTAGGGTTGGAGTTAGAATTGAGTGGTTTCCACTATTTAGGCACATCAGGGGGTCTCCAAACGCGACATAGCGCCACCATTGATTCCTGCAAATTTTGCGCTCAAAAAGTCAAACAGTGCTCCCTTTATTCCGAGCCCCGACGTGTGCCCAAACAGTGGTATACCCCACATATGGGGTATCAGCGTAATCAGTAAAAATTGCACAACAACTTTGGGGTCTAATTTCTCCTGTTACCCTAGGGAAAAATAGAAATTGGGGACTAAAAGATCATGTTTGTGAAAAAAAAATTATTTTCACGGCTCTGAGTTATAAACTTCTGTGAAGAACTTGGTGATTCAAAGTGCTCACCACACATCTAGAGGAGTTCCTTGGGGGATCTAGTTTCCAAAATGGGTCACTTGGGGGGTTTCTACTGTTTAGGCACATCATGGGCTCTGCAAACGTAACATGACGCCCGCAGACCATTCCATCAAGTCGGTATTACAAAGCGTCACTACTTCCCTTCCGAGCCCAGATGTGTGCCTAAACAGTGGTTTCCCCCACATATGGAGTACCAGCGTACTCAGGACAAACAGGACAACAACTTTTGGGGTCCAATTTCTCCTGTTACTTTGTGAAAATAAAAAATTGTAGGCTAAAATAATTTTTTGAGGGAAAAAAATGATTTTTTATTTTCATGGCTCTGGGTTATAAACTTCCATCAGACCATTCCATCAAGTCGCATTTCAAAACGTCACTACTTCACTTCGAAGCCACGACGTGTGCCCATACAGTAGTTTTCTCCAACATATGGGATATCAGCGTACTTCGGACAAATTGGACAACAACTTTTGGGGTCTAATTTCTCCTGTTACCCTTGGGAAAATAAAAAAATTGGGGACTAAAAGATCTTGTTTGTGGAAAAAATATGATTTTTTTATTTTCATGCCCAGGCGTTATAAACTTGTGTAGCCCTTGGGGGTTCAAAGTACTCACCACACATCTAGATAAGTTCCTTTCAGGGTCTAGCTTCCAAAATGGGGTCACTTGTGGGGAGTTTCTACTGTTTAGGCACATCAGGAGCTCTGCAAACGTAACATGACGCCCGCAGACCATTCCATCAATGTCAGCATTTCAAAACGTCACTACTTCCCTTCCGAGCCCCAACGTGTGCCCGAACAATGGTTCCCCCCACATATGGGGTACCTGTGTACTCAGGACAAACTGTACAAGAACTTTTGGGGTCCAATTTCTCCTGTTACCCTTGTGAAAATAAAAAATTGCGGGTTAAAAAAATCAGTTTTTGAGGAAAAAAAATTATTTTTTATTTTCACAGCTCAGCATTATAAACTTCTGTGAAGAACTTGGGGGTTCAAGGTGCTCACCACACATCTGGATAAGTTTCTTGGGGGGTCTAGTTTCCAAAATGGGGTCACTTGTGGGGGTTTCTACTGTTTAGGCACATCAGGGGCTCTGCAACCGTAACAAGATGTCCGCAGACCATTCAATGAAGTCGGCATTTCAAAGCGTCACTACATCCCTTCCGAGCCCTGACGTGTGCCCAAACAGAGGTCCCCCCTACATATGGGGTACCAGCGTACTCAGGACAAACTGGACAACAACTTTTGGGGTCCAATTTCTCCTGTAACCATTGTGAAAATTTAAAATAGGGGGCTAAAAAATGATTTTTTGAGAAAAAAAAATGATTTTTTATTTTCACGGCTCTGCGTTATAAACTTCTGTGAAGCACCTTGGGGTTCAAAGTTCTCATTGTGCATCTATATAAGTTCCTTAGGGGGTCTAGTTTCCAAAATGGGGTCATTTGTGGGGGAGCTCCAAAGTTTAGGCACACAGGGGCTCTCCAAACACAACATGATGTCCGCTAAAGATTGGAGCTAATTTTCCATTAAAAAAGTCAAATGGCGCTCCTTCCCTTCTGAGCCCTGCCGTGAGCCCAAACAGTGGTTTATGACTACATATGAGGTATCTTTGTAATCAGGAGAAATTGCCCAACAAATTGTAGGGTCCATTTTATCCTGTTGCCCATGTGAAAATGAAAAAACTGAGGCTAAAAAAATTTTTTGTTAAAAAAAGTACTTTCTTTTTTTTACGGATCAATTTGTGAAGCACCTGGGGGTTCAAAGTGCTCACTGTGCATCTAGATAAGTTCCATGGGGGGTCTAGTTTCCAAAATGGGGTCACTTGTGGGGGAGCTCCAATGTTTAGGCACACAGGAACTCTCCAAATGCGACATGGCAACCGCTAAATATTCCAGCATATTTTCCATTCAAAAAGTCAAATGGCACTCTTCTGAGTCCTGCCGTGTGCCCAAACAGTGGTTTATGACCACATATGAGGTATGTGGTGTACTATGGAGAAATTGCCCAACAAATTTTAGGATCCATTTTATCCTGTTGCCCATGTGAAAATGAAAAAATTGATGCTAAAAGAAACTTTTTGTTGGAAAAATTAAAATGTCCATTTTTTCCTTCCACGTTGCTTTAGTTCCTGTGAAGCACCTGAAGGGTTAATAATCGTCCTGAATGTAGTTTTGAGTAGCTTGAGGGGTGCAGTTTTTATAATGTTGTCACTTTTGGGTATTTTCTGCTATATAGACCCCTCAAAGTGACTTCAAATGTGAGGTGGTCCGTAAAAAAATGGCTTTGTAAATTTTGTTGTAAAAATGAGAAATCACTGGTCAACTTTTAACCCTTATAACTTCCTAACAAAAAAAATTGTGCTGATGTAAAGTAGATATGTGGGAAATGTTATTTATTAACTATTTTGTGTCACATAACTCTCTGGTTTAACAGAATAAAAATTCAAAATTTGAAAATTGCAAAATTTTCAAAATTTTTGCCAAATTTCCATTTTTTTCATAAATAAACACAAAATTGTCAACCTAAATTTACCACTAACATGAAGCCTGATATGTCACGAAAAAACATTCTCAGAATCGCTAGGATCCGTTGAAGCGTTCCTGAGTTATTACCTCATAAAGGGACACTGGTCACAATTGCAAAAAATAGCAAGGTCTTTAAGGTCAAAATAGGCTGGGTCATTAAGGGGTTAAGGACACTAAAGCTGTCCTACAAGTATTTGATAAATTTGTGTGGAATAACGAGTTCATTTGGATTACAATAGATGTAGTGGCATTGTATCCATCAATCTCTTGTGAGGTTGGTATAATAGCTCTAAAATTCTTTTTTTTTAAAATACAGTACCTATGAGTTGCTTGTGGTAGAGTTCATCATTGAATCTGTGAAATTTCTACTTAATAGAAATTATTTCACATTCAATAACAACTTTTATATCCAGAAACAGGGTGTAAGCATGGGGGGAGCTCTCACCCTCCCTTGCAAATATCACCATGGCCTATTGGAAAGAAACTGTATTGATCTCTCCAAATAATCCCTTTTTGAAAAACATGATTTGGTTCGGGAGATATATCGATGACCATTTGCTGGTGTGGACAGGTGATAAAGATGAAGCAAATGCGTTTTTTACATTTCTGAACAATAAGCCATTCAATTTAAAATTTACTCATTGCTTCAATAAAGAAAAAGTTACATTTTTAGATGTCACCCTCCGCACCAGTAGGGGGTCACCAAGAGTTAATATATTACCATATAGAAAAGAAACTGACATTAATACCATTCTTAAAACAAACTCATGCCATACCGTGGGAGAACTCATTAGAATCAAAAGAAATTATTCTGATGAGACATTACTTAATGCAGAACTGGACAAAGAATGTAGCAAAATTGAGTATAGATTCTTATTAAAAATAATAAAAAAAAGTAATTTCTCTACCGGCATGGATTATTTTAATTTCCCTACCCAATATAGTGCTATGGGCAAGTAGTGAATACAATTAGAAAATATATACCGATGCTACACCAGGATCCACAGCTCAAATAAATTCTGTCTGAAAATACTGTTCGGTTTTCGGGCAGAAAAGCTCCTACTTTGGGCACAATGATTTCACCTAGTCGTTTTGTTAGAGATAATACTAAGGAAACCAATAACTGGTTAAGTGTAACAGGATTTTATAAATGTGGTCAAAAAATATGTATCAGTTGCACGCATGCTATGAAATGTAAGGAGTTCACTTCATATCATACGGGTTTAACATACCCAATCAAAGATTTTATAAATTGTAACACCAGCGGAGTTATTTATTTAATTGAATGTGTGGAGTATAAGGGTTCAATATATTGGTTGCACGATCGGTCCTCTGAAACGTAGAATCAGGAGACATCGCTCTGATTCTACGGGTGAATTGAAACTAAATGTTTCAGCTGTCTCAAGGCATTTTGCGGTAACGCATGGTGGGAGTACTGCACATATAGTACTATCAATATATTCCACTAAAGTCTGATTGTCAATGTTGTATTATTTGCAACAAACGTTCCATAATCTATTATGTATCACACTAATTTGTATTGAGTATGGGAATATCCTGGTATATGAGAGGATACATTCCTTGTAGTGTTGTTTATATATAATATATAAAATATAATATGATTCCTTGCTCTCTTGTTATCATATTCACATGTACAGGTTCACATGGATCTTTTTTCTAGCTGCACTTCTCTGATTACAAAGAATCATTGAAATTAAACAACCACATTGAAACTATCTGCATGCATGCTGGACATGAAAGAGTTACTCACACAGCTGAAATTCTTGCCTTGAACCTAGCCTCTGTTTGGACTTGCTTCTTGTATCTATTTAACCCCTTCATGACCCAGCCTATTTTGACCTTAAAGACCTTGCCATTTTTTGCAATTCTGACCAGTGTCCCTTTATGAGGTAATAACTCAGGAACGCTTCAACGGATCCTAGCGATTCTGAGATTGTTTTTTAGTGACATATTGGGCTTCATGTTAGTGGTAAATTTAGGTCGATAATTTTTGCGTTTATTTGTGAAAAAAATGGAAATTTGGGAAAATTTTGAAAATTTTGTAATTTTTAAATTTTTAATTTTTATTCTGTTAAACCAGAGAGTTATGTGGCACAAAATAGTTAATAAATAACATTTCCCACATGTCTACTTTACATCAGCACAATTTTGGGAACAACATTTTTTTTTGTTAGGAAGTTATAAGGGTTAAAAGTTGACCAGCGATTTCTCATTTTTACAGCAAAATTTACAAAACCATTTTTTTTAGGGACCACCTCACATTTGAAGTCACTTTGAGGGGTCCATATGGCAGAAAATACCCAAAAGTGACACCTTTATAAAAACTGCACCCCTCAAGCTACTCAAAACTACATTCAAGAAGATTATTAACCCTTCAGGTGCTTCACAGGAACTAAAGCAACATGGAATGCACAAAAATTTTCTTTTAGCATCAATTTTTTCATTTTTACATGGACAACAGGATAAAATGGATCCTAAAATTTGTTGAGCAATTTCTCCTGAGTACACAGATATCTCATATGTGTTCATAAACCACTGTATGGGCGCACGGCAGGGCTCAGAAGGGAAGGAGCACCATTTGACTTTTTGAATGGAAAATATGCTGGAATATTTAGCGGTTGCCATGTTGCATTTGGAGAGTCCCTGTGTGCCTAAACATTGGAGCTCCCCCACAAGTGAACCCATTTTGGAAACTAGACCCCTAAGGAACTTATCTAGATGCTTAGTGATCACTTTGAACCCCCAGGTGCTTCACAAATTGATCTGTAAAAAAAAGAAAGTACTTTTTTTTCACAAAAATTTTCTTTTAGCCTCAGTTTTTTCATTTTCACATGGGTAACAGTATAAATTGGATCCTAAAATTTGTTGGGCAATTTCTCCTGAGTACACAGATACCTCATATGTGGTCATAAACCATTGTTTGGGCGCACGGCAGGGCTCAGAAGGGAAGGAGCGCCATTTGACTTTTTGAATGGAAAATATGCTGGAATATTTAGCGGTTGCCATGTTGCATTTGGAGAGTCCCTGTGTGCCTAAACATTGGAGCTCCCCCACAAGTGACCCCATTTTGGAAACTAGACCCCCTAAGGAACTTTTCTAGATGCATAGTGAGCACTTTGAACCCCCAGGTGCTTCACAAATTGATCCTTAAAAAAAAGAAAGTACTTTATTTTCACAAAAAAATTCTTTTAGCCTCAGTTTTTTTCATTTTCACATGGGCAACAGTATAAATTGGATCCTAAAATTTGTTGGGCAATTTCTCCTGAGTACACAGATACCTCATATGTGGTCATAAACCACTGTTTGGCGCACGGCAGGGCTCAGAAGGGAAGGAGCACCATTTGACTTTTTGAATGGAAAATATGCTGGAATATTTAGCGGTTGCCATGTCGCATTTGGAGAGTTCCTGTGTGCCTAAACATTGGAGCTCCCCCACAAGTGACCCCATTTTGGAAACTAGACCCCCTAAGGAACTTATCTAGATGCATAGTGAGCACTTTGAACCCCCAGGTGCTTCACAGAAGTTTATAACGCAGAGCCGTGAAAATAAAAAATCATTTTTTTCTCAAAAAATGATTTTTTAGCCCACTATTTTTTATTTTCACAATGGTTACAGGAGAAATTGGACCCCAAAAGTTGTTGTCCAGTTTTTCCTGAGTACGCTAGTACCCCATATGTGGGGGGGAACCACTGTTTGGGCACACGTCAGGGCTCGGAAGGAATGTAGTGACGCTTTCAAATGCCGACTTGATGGAATGGTCTGCGGGCATCTTGTTACGTTTGCAGAGCCCATGATGTGCCTAAACAGTAGAAACCCCCCCAAGTGACCCCATTTTGGAAACTAGACCCACAAAGAAGTTATCTAGATGTGTGGTGAGCACTTTGAACCCCCAAAGGCTACACAGAAGTTTATAACGCCCGGGCATGAAAATAAAATAATCATATTTTTTCCACAATCAGGATCTTTTAGTCCCCAATTTTTTTATTTTCCCAAGGGTAACATGAGAAATTAGACCCCAAAGTTGTTGTCCAATTTGTCCTGAGTATGCTGATATCCCATATGTGGGAGAAAACTACTGTATGGGCACACGTCGGGGCTCGGATGGGAAGTAGTGACGTTTTGAAATGCCCACTTGATGGAATGGTCTTCGGGCGTCATGTTACGCTTGCAGAGTCCCTGATGTGCCTAAACAGTAGAAACTCCCCACAAGTGACCCCATTTTGGAAACTAGATCCCCTAAGGAACTCCTATAGATGTGTGATAAGCACTTTGAATCTCCAAGTCCTTCACAGAAGTTTATAACACAGAGCCGTGAAAATATAAAATCATTTTTTTTCCACAAAAATAATTTTTTAGTCCCCAATTTTTTTTCCCAATGTTAACAGGAGAAATTAGAACCCCCAAAGTTGTTGTGCAATTTTTCCTGAGTACGCTGATACCCCATATGTGGGGATAAACCACTGTTTGGGCATACGTCGGGGCTTGGAATAAAGGGAGCACTGTTTGACTTTTTGATCGCAAAATTTGCAGGAATCAATGGTGGCGCCATGTCGCGTATGGAGACACCCTGATGTGCCTAAATAGTGGAAATCCCTCAATTCTAACTCCAACCCTAACCCCAACACCCCTAACCCCAACCCTAACCCCTACACACACCTAACCCTAATACAAACCCTAACCATAACCCTAACCCCAACACAAAATCCGCCGCGGATCCGCAGCAAAATCCGCCACGGATCAGCAGCAAAATCCACCGTGGATCAGCAGCAATATCCGCCGCGGATCAGCAGCAATATCCGCCGCGGATCAGCAGCAATATCCGCCGCGGATCAGCAGCAAAATCAGCCGCGGATCAGCAGCAAAATCAGCAGCGGATCCACAGCAAAATCCGCCGCGGATCCGCAGCAAAATCCGCCGCGGATCAGCAGCAATATCCTCCGCGGATCAGCAGCAATATCCGCCGCGGATCAGCAGCAATATCCGCCGCGGATCCGCAGCAAAATCAGCCGCGGATCCGCAGCAAAATCAGCCGCGGATCAGCAGCAAAATCAGCAGCGGATCCGCAGCAAAATCAGCCGCGGATCCGCAGCAAAATCAGCCGCGGATCAGCAGCAAAATCAGCAGCGGATCCGCAGCAAAATCAGCCTTGGATCAGCAGCAAAATACGCGGATCAGCAGCAAAATCTGCTCTGCCGCGGATCAGCAGCAAAATCCGCCGCGGATCCGCAGCAAAATCCACCGCGGATCCGCAGCAAAATCCACCGCGGATCAGCAGCAATATCCTCCGCGGATCAGCAGCAATATCCGCAGCGGATCCACAGCAAAATCAGCCGCGGATCCGCAGCAAAATCAGCCGTGGATCAGCAGCAAAATCAGCCGCGGATCCGCAGCAAAATCAGCCGCGGATCAGCAGCAAAATCAGCCGCGGATCAGCAGCAAAATCAGCCGCGGATCCGCAGCAAAATCCGCCGCGGATCAGCAGCAATATCCTCCGCGGATCAGCAGCAATATCCGCCGTGGATCAGCAGCAATATCCGCCGCGGATCCGCAGCAAAATCAGCCGCGGATCCGCAGCAAAATCAGCCGCGGATCAGCAGCAAAATCAGCAGCGGATCCGCAGCAAAATCAGCCGCGGATCCGCAGCAAAATCAGCCGCGGATCAGCAGCAAAATCAGCAGCGGATCCGCAGCAAAATCAGCCTTGGATCAGCAGAAAAATACGCGGATCAGCAGCAAAATCCGCCGCAGATCAGCAGCAAAATCCGCCGCGGATCCGCAGCAAAATCCGCCGCGGATCCTCAGCAAAATCCGCCGCGGATCAGCAGCAATATCCTCCGCGGATCAGCAGCAATATCCGCGCGGATCAGCAGCAATATCCGCCGCGGATCAGCAGCAATATCCGCCGCGGATCCGCAGCAAAATCAGCCGCGGATCCGCAGCAAAATCAGCCGCGGATCCGCAGCAAAATCAGCCGCGGATCCGCAGCAAAATCAGCCGCGGATCCGCAGCAAAATCAGTCGTGGATCAGCAGCAATATCCGCTAGGAAAAAAAAAAAATTCTTTATTTTTTTATTTGTCCCTACCTATCACAGAAGTTTATAACACAGAGCCGTGAAAATATAAAATCATTTTTTTTCCACAAAAATAATTTTTTAGTCCCCAATTTTTTTTCCCAATGTTAACAGGAGAAATTAGAACCCCCAAAGTTGTTGTGCAATTTTTCCTGAGTACGCTGATACCCCATATGTGGGGATAAACCACTGTTTGGGCATACGTCGGGGCTTGGAATAAAGGGAGCACTGTTTGACTTTTTGATCGCAAAATTTGCAGGAATCAATGGTGGCGCCATGTCGCGTATGGAGACACCCTGATGTGCCTAAATAGTGGAAATCCCTCAATTCTAACTCCAACCCTAACCCCAACACACCCCTAACCCCAACCCTAACCCCTACACACACCTAACCCTAATACAAACCCTAACCATAACCCTAACCCCAACACAAAATCCGCCGCGGATCCGCAGCAAAATCCGCCACGGATCAGCAGCAAAATCCACCGTGGATCAGCAGCAATATCCGCCGCGGATCAGCAGCAATATCCGCCGCGGATCAGCAGCAATATCCGCCGCGGATCAGCAGCAATATCCGCCGCGGATCAGCAGCAAAATCAGCCTCGGATCAGCAGCAATATCCGCTAGGAAAAAAAAAAAATTCTTTATTTTTTTATTTGTCCCTACCTATGACAGGGGGGGTTCATTTACTTTTTTTTTTATTTTGATCACTGTGACAGTTTATCACAGTGATCAAAATAAATTTTTGAACACTGGGGGTCGCACTGCGCATGCGCCGACCGGCGTGCGCACTGCGCATGCGCCGACCGGCGGGCGCACTGCGCATGCGCCCGCCATTTTCCAAGATGGCGGCGCCCATGAAGAGGCCCGGGCGGACGCCGGGACCGATCCAGGGACATCGGTGGACCGGGAGAGGTTAGTAGGGGCGTCGGAAGGTTAGGGGGGGGATCGGAAGGTGGGGGCAGCGGAGCAAAGGAGGAGGGGAGCAGATAGTGACGGCGGTGACCGACCGCTGCCATCTTTTGGTGGCGGCGGCCGATCGCCGCCGTGACTATGTGTGGGGGGGTCAGGGCTCGGTGTCCAGCCATGGCAGATGCTATTGCAGCATCGGCCATGGCTGGATTGTAATATTTCACCAATTAAATTGGTGAAATATTACACATTGCTCTGATTGGCTGTTTCACTTTTAACAGCCAATCAGAGCGATCGTGGCCACGGGGGGGTTAAGCCAACCCCCCTGTGGTGAAGCACAAAGGGTCCTGTAACTGCGGGTCGGGTGACCTTTGAGTGACCCCGGTCTCCCGGCCCGCAGGAACGCGATCCTTTCATGACACAGGGTATGCGTCATAGGTCGGATTGGCACCGACTTTCATGACGCATACGCTGTGTCAAAGGTCGGGAAGGGGTTAATGTTTATTTGTGTCTGTTCAGTGAGACCATGACTAAGGCCTCGATATAGGTCGAAACATGTCGCTCTAGACGTCCACTGGTTTGATCTGACTGCATGTAACTGTGCTTTTACATATTTTTTAACGATTTTTCAATAAAATGGAAGTTTTATACAAATAAGAGCCCTGGGGTGCGGCAGATTCTTCATCGTCGGGTCACATATCTTTTGTCTGGATGTCGTTGCTGCGGCTGCCGAGCCGCGACCCTGGCTGACAGATGGATCTCTGGAGTGAGATGAGGACGGTGAGCTAACTAAAATATTTCTTTTTTCTTGTTATAAGCAACACCATTACGACCACAATAAGCCATACACTCCATAGAGGTGGCCTTTATGGAAGTGGTGGCAGAAAAAAAGCATTTACTTACACACAAAAAATGTAAGGCTCAGTTTGCCAAAATACATGTGGGAGACTCCCCAAATTAGCGAGGAAGCTGCCATGGTCAGATGGGACTAAAATTAAATTTTTTGGCCGTCAAAGTAAACGCTATGTCTTGTGCCAAGCCAACAAAGCTCAACACCTCTAGAATACCATCCCTACAGTGAAACATGGTGATGGCAGCATCATGCTGTGGGGATGTTTCTCAGCAGCAGGAACAGGGAAAAGGGTCCAAGAAGAGGGGAAGATGGATTGTGCGAAATATAGAGATAATCTTAAGCAAAACCTGTTTCAGTCTGTCAGTAATTTCAGACTGGGATGGAGGTTCACCTTCCAACTAGACAATGACCCAAAGCATACTGCTAAAGCAACATTCGAGTGGTTTTAAGGGAAGGGAAACGTAAATATTTTGGAGTGGCCTAATCATAGCACCGGACCTTAATCAGATTGAGAATCTGTGATCTTATTTGAAGATTGCTGTTCACCAGGAAACAGTCTAACGTGAAGAAGCTGGAGCAGTTTTGACTTGAGGAATGGGAAAAAATCCCAGATGAAAGATGTGAAAAGCTCATAGAGACATATCCAAAGTGACTTGCAACTGTGATTGCTGCAAAAGGAGGCTTTACAAAGTACCCACTTAGGGGGGTGAATAGTTATGCACTCTGAAGTTTTCAGTTATGTTTTCCTATTTGTTGCTTGCTTCACAATTAAAAGAAAACCAAATCTTCACAGTTGTAGGCATGTTCTTTACAAACCCCTTTTAAAAAACAGTGAAATTCAAGTGTCATGACTCAGGATGGGGTTGTTCTGGCTCCATCTTGGTCAGGTCAGGGTTAAGTGAGTTTGCCTCTTTTTGGTCCTGGGGCAGCTATTTAATGCTGGTAGTTCCTGGGTCCAGTGTCAGTGATACTTCCGTTTACTTGGTTAGAGGTAGCTGACCCAGGTTACTCATCTTTAATCATTGTGCCTCTGTGAGTGTGAGTTTTGCTGTGTATGACCCGGTTTGTCCCCTAACTTCTGCCTCTTTTTTCTGCTCGGTACTGCTCTGTCCTTCCTGATTCTCTGACCCTCTTGGCTTGTCTCAGATTACTCTGCTGGCTTACCCCTGGTTACCTCGTTCCCGTCTGGCTTTTGACCCTCGGCTCACTACTGACTATGTTATCATTTTGTGTTTTGTATTCCATGCTTTCGGCTGGTTCCCCGTCCTCACAAGCAGTGCTCCGCCCTCCATCGCCTCTCCTGCGATCACGTGACTTGTTAGGCTCAGGTCCTGTGCGCTCTGCGTGCCTCAGTCCTTACACTCCCTGCGTGCTGACTTATACTCCCTGCTAGCGCCCCCTAGGCTTTCCCCAGTGACACTAAACCAGTGTCATTACATTATCACCTATCCGACATCTTTTTCGGGGGCGTTGTGATCCACTGTATATCATGGACCCTCTGCGTGCTCTGTTGGTTCAGGTGGCTAACCTGACCAAAATGATGCAGAACCTGTCTGTTGAGCAAAGAGCTTTGGTCACTTCTCACCAACAGGTACAAAGAGAGTTGGCTGATACAGTTAATTCTATATGGGGTGCCTCCTCTCCGTCTGGCAGTGTGGATGGTACTGTGTCAGATGTTTTCTTGTCCTCTCCAGAACCCTCTCTCAAGCTTCCGGAGTAAATTCCGGGTGTTTAGAGAGAGTTGCAAATTACTTTTTTCCCTGCGTCCTCGGTCCTCGGGTTATGACAGTCAAAGGGTGGGGATAGTTATTTCTCTGTTATGTGAGGGGCCGCAGTCTTGGGCTTTCTCCCTATCCCCTTCCTCTCCTGAGAGATTGTCTGTTGATCGGTTCTTCAAGGTCTTGGGCCTGATTTACGATGAACCTGATTGAGTGAGATTGGCTGAGGACACGATTATGGGTCTCACCCAAGGAAAGCTCTCTGCTGAGTGGTACTGTTCTGAGTATAGGCGATGGGCACCAGAAGTATCTTGGAATGACTCGGCACTCAAAGGGCTATTCCGAAGGGGTCTGTCTGAGCATTTAAAGCAGGGGTCTTCAAACTACGGCCCATGGGCCCCTTGCGGTCTGCCGAGGACTTTTATCTGGCCCCTGGGCCCGGCCGACATTGAACTTCACTGCATTTCAGTGCCGGTGGGCCATGTGATCGCGGGCGGAACAACGAGGCACTGAGGAAATGCGTTTGTTCAGCCCTCTGTAAGCAGCGAGCACACACAGACGACGTGATTGGCATCATGCTGCCTGCGTGGCCTGTGCCGGAAGAAGATGGAGACGAGCGGGTGCCTCTTCAGAGCAGCAGGGGACATAGGTGAGTACTGTTTTTTTTGGCAATGCCGGGTCCCATTGAGGACCTGTGCTGCTTACTGGGGACATTTACCTGCCTTTTGGGGACCTGTGCTGCATACTGGGGACTTGTGCTGCCTACTGGGGACATTTACCTGCCTATTGGGGACATGTGCTGCATATTGGGGACCTGTGCTACCTATTGGGTACATTTACCTGCCTATTGGGGACCTGTGCTGCATATTGGGGACCTGTGCTGCCTATTGGGGACATTTACCTGCCTATTGACGACCTGTGCTGCATATTGGGGACCTTTACCTGCTTATTGGGGACCTGTGCTGCATATTGGGGAGCTTTACCTGCCTATTGGGGACCTGTGCTGCCTATTGGGGACATGTGCTGCATATTGGGGTCCTTTACCTGCCTATTGGGGATCTGTGCTGCCTATTGGGGACCTCTGCTGCATATTGGGGACCTGTGCTGCATATTGGGAACCTGTGCTGCCTATTGGGGACATTTACCTGCCTGTTGGGGACCTGTGCTGCCTATTGGAGACCTGTGCTGCCTATTGGGGGCCTGTGCTGCTTATTGGGGACCTGTGCTGCCTATTGGGGCCTGTGCTGCATATTGGGGACCTGTGCTGCATATTGGGGTCCTTTACCTACCTACTGGGGACCTGTGCTGCCTATTGGGGACCTGTGCTGCATATTGGGAACCTGTGCTGCCTATTGGGGACATTTACCTGCCTATTGAGGACCTTGCTGCATATTGGGGACATTTACCTGCCTATTGGGGTCCTGTGCTGCCTATTGGTGACCTATGCTGCATATTGGGGACCTTTACCAGTCCATTGGAGACCTGTGCTGCCTATTGGGGACCTGTGCTGCATATTGGGAACCTGTGCTGCCTATTGGGGACATTTACCTGTCTATTGGGGACCTGTGCTGCATATTCGGGACCTGTGCTGCATGTTGGGGACCTGTGCTGCCTATTGGGGACATTTACCTGCCTATTGGGGACCTGTGCTGCATATTGGGGACCTGTGCTGCCTATTGGGGACATTTACCTGCCTATTGGGGACCTATGCTGCCTATTGGGGACATTTACCTGCCTATTGGGGACTATGCTGCCTATTGGGGACATTTACCTGCCTATTGGGGACATTTACCTGCATATTGGGGACTCTCGCACCACACCAGTCTGAGCCTGAGGTAAAAGTGGAGTTCCACCAATATGAGCACTGGTGAGGCTGCATTGATGGGCAGTGTAGTCTGTATGTCTCTGTGTGGGCAATTTTATTGCTGGTATAGCTTTTGCAGCGCTGTATATATATTAGTATTTTACTAATAGAAATTTTGAATCCCTAGGAAACAATGATAACAAGAAAGAGAAAAAATTGACTCGAAGTGTAGGATTTTCAAAGAACCCATTAAAAAATCGGAAAGTTTGTCGATTTAACTTCTTCATTTTAAATATTGTAGTTGTTCCTGTTTTGTTTTATTACTTCAAAATAAGATATGTGCAGTGTACATAGCAATTTGTTCATAGTTTTTTTTAAACTATATTCCGGCCCTCCAATGGTCCGAGGGACCGTGATCTGGCCCCCTGTTTAAAAAGTTTGAGGACCCCTGATTTAAAGGATGTGTTGGCCCTGTATCCACTGCCCGACTCTCTGGAGGAGGCCATGACACAGGCCGTCTGTATGGACCACAGGCTGCGAGAGTGGGGAGTGGTGCAACGGGAGACTCTTTTTTTGCCAATAAAACTGGAACCTTCATTATTGGTTGAGCCCATGGAGGTGGGGGCTGTCTCCATGAAGGAAAAGGAGAGGAGAGGTCAAAGGGAGAATAAACTCGGCTTTTGTGGAGCTCCGAGCTATTGGAGAAAGGACTGTCCATAGTGTCCCCCGGGTTCCAAGGTCTCGGGAAACGACTAGGTCTGGGTGGCTGCCGAGGAGGTTACCCAGACCCTCAGGTACATTTTTCCTCAGTCTTCAAACTGTTACTAAAAGTGGAAGTCGGTGTGAACAATTGTTTTTTCCCTCTTCTGCTTTTGTGGATTGCGGATCTTCTGTAAATTTGATTGACTCGAGATTGGTGGCCCATTGTGAGATAGGGACAGTCAGATTGGGGAAACCCATGAGGGTTGTGGCTATTGACTCAACACCTATCACAAAAGATGGGATCCATTCCGTCACTAAGGAATTCATCCTTAAAGTGGCTCCTGTTCATTGGGAGCATATAACCTGTTTCGTTGTGGACAACCTCCCTGCGGGGTTGGTCTTGGGGTTTCCTTAGCTACAATGTCTTAATCCAGTCATTGACTGGGAGGCCCAGGAGATTGTTAAATTGAGTCCCAATTGTGAAAACAAATGTCTGAATTCTGTATTTGTGTCGTCTGTCGGTCTTGAGGGTATTCCGGAGTACTTGAAGGACTTCGAGGACATGTTCTCTGAAAGTCAGGCCGAGGGGTTACCACCGCACCGCCCTTTTGATTGTGCCATCTACCTGATTCCAGAGGCTAAATTGCCTAAGGCCCGATTGTTCAACCTTTCTGGTCCCGAGCGGGCCGCCATGAAGGAGTACATCTGAGAGTCTCCGCATGGGACATATCTGCCCTTCTGTGTCTTCTGTTGCTGCAGGATTCTTTTTTGTAAAAAAAAGACGGTGGTCTCCGCCCATGCCTCGACTTTTGGGAACTTAATAAGATTACTGTACGAAACACATATTCCCTTCCACTCATTCCCGATTTGTGTAATTAATTGTCTGGGGCCAAATGGTTTTGAAAACTAGACTTGCGGAGGTCATATAACCTGATCCGGGTACGGGAGGGGGATGAGTGGAAGTCTGCATTTCAAACTTCTGAAGGGTTGTTTGAAAACTTAGGTTTTTACGTTTGGTTTGACCAATGCTCCTGTGGTCTTCCAAAACTTCATCAATCATGTGTTCTCTGATTTCATCCGGCGGTTTGTGGTTATATACTTAGATGACATTCTGGTTTATTCATCTGATAAGCAGGCTTATACAGGTCCTTCTCAAAAAATTAGCATATAGTGCTAAATTTCATTATTTTCCATAATGTAATGATTACAATTAAACTTTCATATATTTTAGATTCATTACACACCAACTGAAATTTGTCAGGTCTTTTATTGTTTTAATACTGATGATTTTGGCATACAACTCCTGATAACCCAAAAAACCTGTCTCAAAAAATTAGCATATCAAGAAAAGGTTCTCTAAACGACCTATTACCCTTATCTTCTGAATCAACTAATTAACTCTAAACACATGCAAAAGATTCCTGAGGCTTTTAAAAACTCCCTGCCTGGTTCATTACTCAAAACCCCCATCATGGGTAAGACTAGCGACCTGACTGATGTCAAGAAGGCCATCATTGACACCCTCAAGCAAGAGGGTAAGACCCAGAAAGAAATTTCTCAACAAATAGGCTGTTCCCAGAGTGCTGTATCAAGGCACCTCAATGGGAAGTCTGTTGGAAGGAAACAATGTGGCAGAAAACGCTGTACAACGAGAAGAGGTGACCAGACCCTGAGGAAGATTGTGGAGAAGGACCGATTCCAGACCTTGGGGGACCTGAGGAAGCAGTGGACTGAGTCTGGTGTAGAAACATCCAGAGCCACCATGCACAGGCGTGTGCAGGAAATGGGCTACAGGTGCCGCATTCCCCAGGTAAAGCCACTTTTGAACCATAAACAGAGGCAGAAGTGCCTGACCTGGGCTACAGAGAAGCAGCACTGGACTGTTGCTAAGTGGTCCCAAGTACTTTTTTCTGATGAAAGCAAATTTTGCATGTCATTCGGAAATCAAGGTGCCAGAGTCTGGAGGAAGACTGGGGAGAAGGAAATGCCAAAATGCCTGAAGTCCAGTGTCAAGTACCCACAGTCAGTGATGGTGTGGGGTGCCATGTCAGCTGCTGGTGTTGGTCCACTGTGTTTCATCAAGGACAGGGTCAATGCAGCTAGCTATCAGGAGATTTTGTAGCACTTCATGCTTCCATCGGCTGAAATGCTTTATGGAGATGAAGATTTCATTTTTCAGCACGACCTGGCACCTGCTCACAGTGCCAAAACCACTGGTAAATGGTTTACTGACCATGGTATTACTGTGCTCAATTGGCCTGCCAACTCTCCTGACCTGAACCCCATAGAGAATCTGTGGGATATTGTGAAGAGAAAGTTGAGAGACGCAAGACCCAACACTCTGGATGAGCTTAAGGCCGCTATCGAAGCATCATGGGCCTCCATAACACCTCAGCAGTGTCACAGGCTGATTGCCTCCATGCCACGCCGCATTGAAGCAGTCATTTCTGCAAAAGGATTCCCGACCAAGTATTGAGTGCATAACTGAACATTATTATTTGATGGTTTTTTTGTTTGTTTTTAAAAAACACTTTTATTTTATTGGACGGTTGAAATATGTTAATTTTTTGAGACAGGTTTTTTTGGGTTATCAGGAGTTGTATGCCAAAATCATCAGTATTAAAACAATAAAAGACCTGACAAATTTCAGTTGGTGTGTAATGAATCTAAAATATATGAAAGTTTAATTGTAATCATTACATTATGGAAAATAATGAAATTTAGCACTATATGCTAATTTTTTGAGAAGGACCTGTATTGGTCATCTTCGGACAGTTTTCCAGAGACTCAGGGAGAACCAGCTTTTCGCTAAGTTAGAGAAATGCTCAACTTTGCTGTGTATGACCCGGTTTGTCCCCTAACTTTTGCCTCTGTTTTCTGCTTGGTACTGCTCTGTCCTTCTTGGTTCTCAGAACCCTGGGCTCGTCTCGGATTACTCTGCTGTCTTACCCTGGTTACCTCATTCCAGTCTGGCTTCTGACCTCGGCTCACTACTGACTACGTTATCATTTTGTGCTCTGTATTCCGCACTTTTGTCTGGTTCCCCGTCCTCATACCCGGTGGCTCCACCCTCCATCGCCTCTCCTGCGATCACATAACTTGTTAGGCTCAGGTCCTGTGCACTCTGCATGCCTCAGTCCTTACACTCCCTGCGTGCTGACTTGCGCTCCTTGCTAGAGTCCCCTAGGCTTTCCCCAGTGACACTAAACCAGATGTTACAGCATATTGGATGGGATCTCAAGAAACCCCATGCCCTCTATGCATTCACAGATGCCCACGGCTCACCTGCGGAGATGGACATGAGGCACGTCTTTCCAGGTCACAACATGTCTATTTATCTTGCGGAGGTGCGATAAATCTCACCCGTACAATGTATTGGACGCAGTGAATCCGCACGGTTCAGTGATCACATGTGGAGTCATCTGAATTCAATAGCCGACAGCGGATATGTGCTACGTCCAAAGCACTGCCAAATCCTGATTGCGTGCACCCGGACTAAGAAAATAAATCAGTCAATTTCAGAAAAAAAAAACTAATTAATTTGACCTCTGATTGTGTCAGTGCAGTCTGTGGCCCCGTCAGGGATTTATGGGAATCCTATTTTAGGGGGAACAGGGCTTAATATACTATTGTGTGGAATAGTGCAGTCTACTATACTATTCGCGCTGTCCCAGTGCAACAGCCAGACACGAACACCAGCCAGACACGGACACTGGTCAGACACGGACACCGGTCAGACACGGACACGGCCAGAAGACATTTTTTTTTTATAAATCTGTTGTTGTCGTCTTTCAGCATTTCTGCAGTGTTTTTTTCCCTATTTAAATGAATGAGACACAAAAATGCAAGTGAAAAGTCTGCAGAATATTTCCTGCCAACACTGTAGATCAATCCACAGCAAAAATAGTGTGTGTGAACAGACACTACAGGGGTTTTCTGATAATGTAAAAATAATTAGCATGAAATGATAAATCCACCTGGGCTCCAGCACTGATGCTCCGGGGATCTCCGCTAGTCTCAGCACTGGGCTGCAGGGGTCTTGTGGCTCCGGGGGTCTCTGCCAGTCTTAGCACTGGGCAGCAGTGGTCTTGTGGCTCTGGGGGTCTCTGTCAGTCTTAGCACTGGGCTGCAGTGGTCTTGTGGCTCCGGGGGTCTCTGCCAGTCTTAGCACTGGGCTGCAGTGGTCTTGTGGCTCTGGGGGTCTCCATCAGTCTTAGCAATAGGCTGCAGGGGTCTTGTGCCTTCACCTTATATTATAGCTGCAAAGTGAATAATAACCATCAGGGACACCGAACCATCAGCCACGGAGCCAGAGGGGATTTAGCAGAGTAGTTTGGGGGACATGTGGGAACCTTTTTTTTAATCTCTTTTTATTCTGCTGTTTGTGAGGTAGTATGTAGAAAAAGATGGCAATTCTTCTAATGTTTTTTATTGTGTCTGTATAGCCCCCTTCACACGACCTATCATGTTTTTCACACATGCCATGTGTCCCCTATTTGACCTACAATGCTGCTCTCATGTCCGTGTTTCCCAGCAGCACAGATGACAAGGGCCAATACAAGTCTATGGGTCCGTGTAAACGTGCCGTCCGTGTGTCGTACATGTGCTGTCCGTGTGCCGTGCGTGTACCGTACGTGTGCTGTTTGTGTTTAACATGGAAAGTATATGAGAAGCTCTGTAATTCCATTTCCATCATCCATACCAGAAAAATACGGATGGCACATGGACGCCACACTGATTGAAAACACTGGTGATACCAATATCGGTGTAACATGTATGTGTTTTATGTGGACATGGGGGTCCCACTTTGAATTTTGCCTAGGGCCCCAATTTGTCTAAAAACCAGTCCTGGCAGGTAGTTACTAACTACCTGCCCATTCTATCTGATATTGACCAGTCCTGAATCAGCTTCGCAACATCAACAGAGCAGCTCTCTCTTCTGGCCTGCTCTGTGGATGGGGCATGACTGCCGACATCATGCGTATTCACAGCCAGCTCCCCGCAATAAGGCAGTGAGGAGCCGGCTGTCAATCAGCATGACATTGGTCATCACACCCTGTCAACAGATCAAAGTGTAAGAGAAGCAGCAGCTCTGTTAATGTGACGTCAGAGCAGAACCCTGAATCCCCAGCAGCACCAATTTATGACAGCTCTGTTTTGGCAGATATCAGTGCTGGGCAAAACAGTCTGGTAGGTAGCTACTACCTGTCTGCTAGTTTTAGGCCCATAGTAAAAAAAAAAAAAAAGTCCTACATAAATCCTATAAGTATGATCACTCAAAAACTGTTTCACTCATTTTGATGTTATGATATATTTTTATTGTGATATCAAAATCATAATAATCAGATACACAATTGATAATACAGTATGTGCTGCAAAAAGCTAATAAACATATAGGCATGACTTGGGTCAATACATTTTGAAAGCTCTTTTGCATTGTCTAGTATTTTAGTAATAACTGCATAATGCCTAGAAAGATAAATTTGTCAGGTCTTGTTCATGCTAACATTTTCTTTTCACACTGGTTTAACAGATCTAGTGAGAGGAAAAATATATTTACAATGGCAAATTCAATTCTGAATTGCTCAGCACACTAAAATGGAGTGAAATTGTCAACATGACAAGTAAATAGGAGACATTGGGGACAGTTTCAATCTGTTCTGTGTCTGTTTTATTATGGAGAACAGTGCCACACACAGGAACTCTGCATACTAACTTGTCCTTTGTGCGTTGCTTCAAATGACCTTAAAACTAAAATAGTAAATCATAAAAACAAAAGTCCCCAGTGGTATGATATTAATATTACAGACTGATCGCTATACTTGAAAATGATTACTTTGTTTACTTCAAGAGGAAAAGCATTACTAGACTAGGAAGACAAGGTTGAGCTCACATGTCCATTAACAATTGTCAATCATGTCCATGATTATAATCATTAACTGGAGATGGATCTAGTAAACAAAAAGACCGGATCAGTTTCAAACTGATGAAAAACTAATGAAATTTCAAACTGATCTGTCCACATTGACTTTAATAGTTTTAAAAAATATCCAGTAACAATCAGGTTTTTTTAGCTGGATGAAAAGGTTCTGTGTGCACTAGTGTTGAGCGATACTGCTCGATATCTAAAAATATCGTATCGAAATGGTATCGCCGATATCACTAAATATCGTCGATATCCGATTCCGATACCGGGAATCCAATGTAAGTCTATGGGAACAAAAAATCGCAACAAAAAAAACCCTTTCTTTCGTTGTAAACACAAAATATACACACATAGAATACATATATATATACATGTCATTGTGACATATATATACATATATTTATAGTTTATACACTTCTACATAGTAAAATAGACTCTGATTCAATTGCCGGGTAAAGCCGTGACATACCCCATAGAAGTCGACGGGCTCGGTGCTGAGTACCCCCAAAACCTCTGGCTCTGTGCGACTCAACTTGGGCGTCAAGAACAGGATTCTGTAGCTCGCTATAAGCAAGTCCTGTGTGCCTGAATTGAACTGGTTTTGTGCTTGAGAATTGCTAAAATCATCAGAGAATGTATTTGCCATTTTTCCGCCATATCTGCGTCACGACGAGGCACTGGTGAAGAACAAGGGCGTGCTCTTCGTGGGTGTACACTCACTCAGTGGCGTGAAAACGATGGCCGACCACTCTAAATGGTACTGCAATGTAAGATTGTGCCCCACAGCTCTTCAGTTCCGCCTCCTCATCCTCCTCAGTGTGCGGAAACTAACACGAAGGTCCCGCCTCCCTACAAAAGAGGGGCCCTCTCCAGATGCTAATGACACATGTGACTTGGCAGAGATGGCTAATGGACACGAGCAGAAGTGTGAAGGGATGGAGCAGTCAGAGCTCTCCCCCCACGGAAGCGACCCGATCGCCACGGAACCACCGTTGGGCACCCGGCCTGGAAACCCTCCTACGCTGCAAGAAGCGGAGGATACCCTAAGAGGCCTGGCCCGGCACCGGGAGGAGGTCGCCAGGATGGAAGCCAGCTGGCGTGCCCTAAAACTAAACTTGGAGCGGCGCCAATCCCTTTTACCTGAAGTGTCTGTACCGGAAGGTGAGGCACCCGTTCTAGTAGAGGAGTCCGTGCGGGCATCCCAGCCCTTGCAATGTGATCCGGTTGACGTTGTCGCAGTGGAGGCACCCGTTCCTGCAAAAAACTCTGCACCGGCAGCACCCCAGATCCCGCTGTCTGCCCCCGTCGCTGAGACAGAAGAAGCGACACCCGTCCTCATGGAGGAGGCCGCGCAGGCACCAGAGGTCTACCTGTCTGTACCGGAGCCCCGACTGTCATCTGTTCCAGAGCCGGCTGCTTCCTCCGCAGGTGAGCGCCGCCAGGACTGGGGGGCCCAGGAGAGCTGCCGCAAACCGGACATCGTAAGCTGCAGTTTGATGGTGGAGACATGGAGATGCTGGAGGAGAATTACAACCGGCGTCAGGAGGAAGAGTGGAGACGTTGGGAGAAGGAAGCAGAGCGACAAAGGGAGCAGCGCGAATACCAGAAGCTTCGCCAACGTCACATCGAGAAGGACCGGGCAGATAAGGACCGGATGAGAAAAGATAAAGGAACCCTGAGGGAGCCGCGGCGTAAGGGTGCAGTACGGAGCTTTAAATTGAAAGGTGGTTGGGGCTTCATCCAGGAGCCTGGACTTTATTTAGAAGTCTTTGTGACCCGGCGGGACGTGGAGACTCACCTCCCAGAAGGACACCCGGGGAGGGACCTGTTGCCAGGAGACTTGGTGACTTACACCCGACACTGGGGTTACAATGGATGGTACGCCCTAAATGTTACCAGGTGCGACCCCTACTCCCCAGAGTGTCAGGAACCTGTGAGACCCTCGGAGCCTTCAGCCTCCCACATCCAGGCCTCTGCACAAGTGCCCACCCCACGCCGTAAATCTCCCCAGCCTCCCTCAGTGGTCTCCTCAGCAGCCCCAGCTATGGACATGATAACTATAGCTGGCCCGTACCCGGCGCCTGTTAGGCCCCCTGGGGTTCGTTCAGTCCGGGACATAGGGCTCCAGACCCGGAGGGAGATGAAAGAGGTGGCCACACAGACACAGATAGCGGGTCACGACTTGACTGTACAGGCCACACGACGTCATCAGGTCCTGGTGGTCCTTGGTGTCTCGGATGTTTGGCAAGCATCAGAAGAGTACCAGGTGGTACCTGGAACACCCCTGCCAAAGAATTATAAATAACCCGGACAGGGTCCCTGTATGTAAATAGTTAAATTGTTGATGTACCCGGACGGGTGAATGTTCATATAAAAGTTTTTTAATTTAATAAAAAAAACAACACAGTTTTCATTACTTTTATTACAGTCTCATCCTGCGACGCCATCGATCTCCTGTAAAAAAATGAAAAAAAAAAACAGCAGTATACCACCTGTCCGACGCAGTCCATAGTAACGAGTGTCCCACGACGATCCAGCTCTGCTACATCAGAATGACAGGCAGAGCCTGTCATCCCGGCGCAGCACAGCTGATTACCTGCTTCCCCGGCGGTGACGTCATCGGACTGACTGCTTTACGGCCGGGATTACCCAGCAGTCACTGCAGTTATCGCAAAAAACTGCATGTGACCGCCAGGGAGAAGATAATGGCGGCCATCAAGCAGTCCAGGACGTGACCGCCGGAGATCTTCTGCCAGGTAAGTGCCGCTGACTCTGACAGACCCGACCGACGGACACTCACAGTGACAGTGACAAATCCGATTCCGGTATTCGATATGACGAAAATATCGGTATTCGGAATCGAAAGGCCGATACAGCTAATATCGGCCGATATCCGATATTTGCAGTATCGTATCGCTCAACACTAGTGTGCACAATAACCTCAGGCAAGTATCATAACTAAAAATGATCGGATACATCTGCAAAGAATTGATTTCCAATTGGATGTCTTAAAATTTGCATGAATTTTAACAGTTTGTGATTCAATTCCATGGCTTGGGTGGTGTAACGGCCTGGGTGGTGGAACCAATGTGCCAAAGCACAAGTAAGACCAAGAGGGGCGTGACTAGGAGCCTCACCCAATCCGAACAAGGACACGCAGCAGCTAACGACACCGCAGTCCATGGAGAGACAAGGTAGGTGATGCAGGTTCTACTCCAGTACTGACCTTGGGTAGATGGCGGCTGACCCCTAGGAGTGGATAGCTGGAATGACCCGGGGAAATGTCCAACAGATGCAGACAGGTGGAGAAGATGACAGGAACTGCAGGTGTAGACAGAACAGTCCAACGGACAGATGAGCAGTGACAGGTGCAACTGGCTCTGCTGCCAATGAGGTGAGCACTGGCGGGTGCAGCTGGCTCTGCTGCCATTGAGGTGAGCACTGGCAGGTGCAGCTGGCCCTGATATAAGTACAGGGACCTGAGAACTGACAAGCGTGTTAGGAACAAACTCACAACATTGCACAGGCACCTCCATGTTGGAGGAGGTTGTTTAAATAGAAAGAGACCTCTATCCATTGGCTGTAGACACTTTATAGCAGTGTTCCCCAACTTCGATCCTCAAGAGCCACCAACAGTTATGTTTTCAGGATTTCCTTAGTATTGCACAGGGAATGATTGTATTACCTAGACAGGCAATAATTCCATCACCTGTGCAATACTAAGGAAATTCTGAAAACTTGAACTTTTGGTGGCTCCTGAGGACTGGAGTTGGGGAACAATGCTTTAGAGCAATGCACGCGGCACCTTTAAGAAAGAGGAAGGGTGCACGCACGTACTCTAAGCTCTGCAGGGAAAGAGGAACTGCAGGCAGAGATGCGAGCGCTACAATACCCCCCTTACGCTCCCTCTTTTTCAAGCCTTTCAGAAATTTCTACAGAAGGAGAGGGGCATGGATGCTCTCCCTGGGCTCCCAGGACCTCTCCTCAGGAACAAACCCCTTCCAATCCACAATAAAGAAGGTTTTCTCTCTTACCTCCTTGGTGGCCCAAATGTTCTCTACATCGAAAATGTCCTCAGTGCTGACAGGAGTCGGAATGGCACCACGAACCTTGAAGAAAGAACTGAGGACAACAGGTTTGAGAAGAGACACATGGAAGGAATTGGAGATTCGCAAGGAGGCCGGGAGTTTGAGTTTGTAGGCTACTGGATTAATGCGTTTCAACACCTCGAAGAGACCAATGAAGCAAGGACCCAATTTATAGGATGGTATCTTGATGTGGATATGCTTAGATGATAGCCAGACCTTATCTCCAGGATAAAACAGAGGTGAATAAAGACGTCTCTTATCCGCGTGTCTTTTCATCCGTTCGGAGGATTTTAACAAAGACGCTTTGGTGACCTTCCAGATCTCAGAAAAGTTCCTGACAAGGGAATCGGCAGCTAGAATATCGGAGTTGACAGCCACAGGGAACGGCACTTTGGGGTGTTGACCGTAGACCACAAAAAATGGAGATTAGGCCGAAGACTTGCTTATGTGTTTATTGTAAGAGAATTCGGCCCAAGGTAGGACTTCAGCCCAGTCACTGTGATGAGCATTGACAAAATGCCAGAGAAAATTAGTCAGGATCTGATTGACTCGTTCCACTTGGCCATTGGACTGAGGATGGTAAGAAGATGAGAAATCTAAAGTAACATCCAGTAGTTTAGAGGTGGCCCTACAGAAACGAGAGGTAAACTGGACACCTCTATCAGAGACTATGTGAAGCGGTAGACCATGGAGACAAAAAATCTGAAGAATGAATTCTTTTGCCAGTACTGGCGCAGATCGAAGACCAGATAGCGGGATGAAATGAGCCATCTTAGAGAAATGATCCACCATCACCCAGATGACGGTACATCCAGCCAACACTGGTAGATCCGTGATGAAATCCATGGAGATATGCAGCCAGGGAGAAGACTGCACAGGCAAGGGAAGCATCCGACCGGTCAGAAGCTGTTTGGGAGTCTTGTTTTGGGCACACGAAGGACAAGCAGAGATGAAATTCGCAACATCTTTGCGCAGAGTCGGCCACCAATAGTGCCGAGAGATAAGGAGAGTAGTCTTCTTCTGTCTGGCGTGGCCCGCCACCTTAGAAGAATGTCCCTAGAGAAGAACCCGCTTCCTGTCAGGTTCAGCCACGTAAGTCTTACCAGAGGGTAGACTAGATAAGTCTAGTGAAGTGATTGTGATTATTTTGGAGGGCTCAATGATATGTTTAAGCTCCTCCTCCCAGTCGGAGGCATGGAAGGACCTGGAGAGCGAGTCCGCCTTAACGTTTTTATCAGCCAGCCTAAAGTGGAGTGTGAAGTTGAAGCGAGCGAAGAATGACCACCTAGCTTGATGGAGGTTAAGCCGCTGAGCAGACTGCAGATAAGCCAGATTCTTGTGGTCATTGTAAATTACCACAGGATGCAACGCTCCTTCCAACAAGTACCACCACTCCTCCAGAGCCAGCTTTATCATGAGCAGTTCTCTATCGCCAATAGAGTAATTACATTCTGGTGCTGAGAAAAAGCCTCAGGACACCATGTGACTGGATGAAGACTTCTGAGTGAGGATGGCTTTGGCCCCTGTGGAAGATGCATCCACCTCCAGGAAGAACTGTTTGTTATGGTTTGGGCGATGCAGCACTGGAGCAGAGGAGAATGCATGCTTGAGAGATACAAAGGCTTTTTTGCTTCAGGAGTCCATTCCTTAGTATTGGCTCGTTTGCGGGTCAGGGCAGAAATAGGAGCAGTCCAGGAAGAAAAATGCAAAATAAATTGGCGATAATAATTCACAAACCCGAGAAACCGCTGGATAGCCTTAAGACCGTCTGGACAGGGCCACTTCATAACAGCAGATACCTTCTCGAATCCATCTTTAGACCGGTCTCAGAAACTATGTGCCCCAGAAATGGAAGGGAGGACTGTTCAAAAACGCACTTTTCATATTTGGTGTAGAGACGGTCAGTTCTTAACCTTAGTAGAACCTGGCAAACATCCCTCCTGTGTGTTGGCAGGTTAGGAGAGAATACCAAGATGTTGTCCAGGTATTCTACCACACATGTATCAAGCAGGTCACGGAAAATGTTGTTCACCAGTTCTTGGAAGATGGCTGGAGCATTACAGAGTCCAAACAGCATAACGAGATACTCGTAATGGCCATCGCGGGTGTTGAAAGCTGTCTTCCACTGGTCTCCCTGGCAAATTCAAACCAGGTTGTATGCATCTCGAAGGTCAAGCTCCATGAAGACTCTGGAACCCTTCAGGCGATCAAACAGCTCGAAGATCAGGGGTATGGAGTACTTTTTTTTACCGTGATTTGGTTAAGGCCCCTGTAGTCAATGCAGAGTCTCAGAGAGCCATTCTTCTTCTTCGCAAAGAAAAACCCAGCTCCGGAGATGAGGATTTCCAGATAAATCCCCTAGCGATGTTTTCTTCTATATACTCGGACATAGCGCGAGTCTCAGCCTGGGACAGGGGGTAGATTCGGCTTTTTGAAGTGAGGTACCAGGCTGGAGGTCAATCGGGCAGTCATACGGCCTACGAGGTGGCAAGGTCTCAGCCTCCTTCTTGTCGAAGATGTCTGCATATGTCCAATATGCCAGGGGCAGGCCAGGCAAATTTGCAGGAGAAGTAGGAGAAGTAGGAGACTGGAGAGGATGAATGGGAGTAAGGCACATTTCATGACATCCTGAGCCCCAACGTAGTACTTCTCCAGACCTCCAGTCCAGAACAGGTTTGTGTTTTTGCAGCCACAGGAGACCTAGAAGCAGAGGATAAGAGAGACCAGACAGCACATGAAGAGAAATCTTCTCCAAATACAGCATCCCCACCTGAAGATCCACAGGCTCCATGATGAACTGGATGGTATTGGGAAGAGGCTTTCCATCCACTGAAGAAATCACCAATGGATCCAGAAGACGTAGGACCAGAATCTTATCCCGCTCAACCACAGCCTGTTGAACAAAGTTACCCGCGGAGCCAGAGTCCAGGTGGGCCAATTCAACAAAAGTCTCTTTGTCGCAGGAGACAGATACAGTCAGGGTCAATGATGGAGAGGTAGACGTCATGCCCAGGGTTGCCTCTCCAACAGACCCTAGGCACGGGCGTTTCCCGGTCTCTCGGGATAGGACCGAATAAGGTGTTCGGAGCTGCCACAGTAGAAGCATGTCCCTTTGGCCCGACGAACCTCTTGGCGGCGCTTGGATAGCTTCACCTGGTCTATCTGCATTGGTTCAAGCAAAGAAGTCGCAGCAGGGACTTGTTTAATGATCGGTCATTGGAAGATGGGAGCCATGTGTACCGATCTTCTCTCATGGTTCACCTCTAAGGAGCCTCACCCAATCTGACCACAGACATGCAGCAGCTAACGATACCATAGTCCGTGGAGAAACAAGAGGGTGATCCAGGTGCTACTCCAGGACTGACCTTGGGTAGATGATGGCTGACCCCTAGGAGTGGATAGTTGAAATGGCCTAAGAAAATGTCCAACAGATGCAGACAGGTGGAGAAGATGACAGGAACTGCAGGTGCAGACAGGACAGTCCAACGGACAGATGAGCACTGACGGGTGCAGCTGGCTCTGCTGCCATTGAGGTGAGCACTGGTGGGTGCAGCTAGTTCTGCTGCCGTTGATGTGAGCACTAGCGGGTGCAGCTGGCTCTTATACAAGTGCAGGGACCTGAGAACTGACAAGCATGTTAGGAACAAACTCACAACATTGCACAGGCACCTACATGTTGGAGGAGGCGGTTTAAATAGAAAGAGATTTCCAGCCATTAACTGGGGGCACTTTAGAGAAACACGCGCAGCCCCTTGAAGAAAGAGGAAGGGTGCATGCGCGCTCTAAGCACAGTGCTTGGAGACCTGCTAGGAGTGCGTGCACATCAGGCATCAGTAGACCTGGAAGTGGCAGGACGGGATCCTTGGCAGTGAGCACACTGATGTCTCTGCAGGGAGAGAGGGACTGCAGGCAGAGATGCGGACGCTACACCAATTCACACATTGCTGAAGAGTAACGGGCTTAAACTGTACTGCAGCTATCGCATCTCATGGTCTAGCCCAATCAGGGGACACTATAACAGTCATCATAAAAGTTTTTAAAGTGTAGGGAATGGGATATTTCAGACATCACAGGTCATTCCACACAGGGATAAAAAAAAAGAATAAAATTGGATTGTTTTGTAGTACTGTATTAGTGTTAAAGAACATTAAAAATAGAAGTGGTAGTTAGCATGTGAAAAATTATCCAAAGATGCAAGTGAAATAGGAAGGTGCTGTCCTGAATAGTTAGTGTGACTTTGAATTCACTGAATTATGATAAAGTGGGTAAAAAAGTAGAAAACAAAATTGCAGAGTGCCACAAAAGTAAATAAAGTAGTCACAATGATGTAAGTATATAACATAAAAGTTCTCACCTTGAGTTGCTTTGAGTGTCACAGCAATGAAAGTAACAGTAAATGTATTTAATTAGAGACCAACAGCAGAGGTCAAGATTGATGACCACTGGAAGATTGCACTCCTGGCAATAGATCCAATCTGCATGTAAGTGAGGTTATAAAAAGAAAGGTATACTCTGTCTTTTTATCTGATTAACGGTGATTGCCCCTCAAAATGCGTTATGTTTTAAACTATAATAAAAAAAAAATCACCCTAACTGCGGTTACCCAAATTCTTTTTCCGTTATTCTTATAAACTCACTTATATACCAATTTGATCTGTGGTATACTGCAGTTACAGCATCTTAATAGCAATACTTTTTAGTCTGAGAAAGCAACAACCGCGAAACGCGCATTGGGGAGTCTGGGCTGGTGTATTGCCGCGACCACAACTATGGGTATTCACCTTTTGTTACACTAAAATCTGTTACTATTACCATTCCACTGCCTATCCTGTGGTGGCAACTTACAGCTCATATGAGACTAATCATTTTTACCTATGGTGCTGTCTATGCCACACTTAAACTGTATTAAATCTATGTTATGATATATGAGAAATGGCTTGGCTGGGCCACTGAGCATATATAAACTGACTCTAGCCATTTCTCTTATGACCACACATACTGATTAATTACTATACTGACTGATCGAAGTTGGGACATGAGACATTAAACAGTCACACTATATGGGGTGTTACTTTGACATTTTTAGCAAACCCTACATATATGCTCTTTTCTGCAAATGTGATAGGCTTTGTGTTTCATGAATAAGATGTGTGATGTATAAAAAATCCCTTGATCATTTTCTATACTGGCAGTGCTCCCAGCCCTGTTTACCTGGGTTTCTGTCACTGATCACATGTATTTTGCCAACTATTTGTTTTTAATTAAATTATTTACAATAAAATATTTACCTTTTATCTAGAAGTAGCATGGACTCTTGGTTCTCCATTTTTTCCATTTTTTTGAATCTTCATACACTACAATAGCAAACCAGAATAACAGTTTAATTCACAGTATACTAATTTTGCTAGTAAACAAAAATTCCTAAATCTAAGCTTTTGTGCCACTGGCAAAGAAGCTATATGTATATACTTTTTGAAATATAAATCAAAAATCTCCAGAATCCTGAAATTTAAAATTAACTATCAACATCACAAAGTGTGCAAGTTGTTACAAATTTTCATTTTTTTCTTATATATTTCTTTGTTGTAATATTTCAATATTAAACCAGTACATGCCACTAGAGATGAGCGAACTTGTTTGGAAAACATTTGCCAATCTCAAAGTCGACATGAACGTTGCACATTCGTATTCATGTTCATATTCCCGAGCATTTTCTGCAAATTTCAGTAAATAATCGAATTTCCAGACTGAGATCTTACGAGCGGTCAAAGATCATTTCCATCGTTCAGAGCGCTGTGGGGACATGCTGTCAGATGTCAACATGACCCCGCAGCTGTGACTGTGAATGGCGGTACTGTAAATCATCACCACGGTTCCTACACTGTCAAATGGTGAACTGTGGTGAACTCACCACTTTACCGTGTGACTTTTTCTCACTGTGCTAGCAGTGATCTCACCGAGGTCTCCGCAGTTCAGGGGCCCGGCTGGGAATGCAGCCTCAGTGATCAGCGGTAATCTCAATGACGTCACCGTTAGTCACTGAAGCTGAGCTTGTAACAACTCATTCCTCAGTGGTTCTCAGCCTGGATGGTCGCATCTTGGCACCGTCCAGGTTGAAAACTGTTTATCCCCAGACATGGATTACGGCGTGTAATAGAACGACGGACAGGTGAAGGATATGGTTGGTTTTTATTTTCTATTTATTACAGGAGAAGAGGGCTTCAATGGAATGGGTGTTAGGTGGGCATAACTGTGTTTGTTATTTTTAAATAAAAATGGAAAAGTGTGTTTTGTTTTTATTTCAAATAAAGGAATTTATACTTGCTGTGTGTTTATTTACAATACAGCTATATTATTAGGAATGGATAGGCGCATTACAGACGCCTCTCCATTACTAAGTTGTGGGCTTGATGTCACCAGACAATACAAAGGTGACATCAACACCACAAATATGAACCCCACTTGCCACCACCACAGGGCAGGTGGGAGGAGCTGGGCAAAGTGACAGAATTGACGCATCTAATAGATGCACCTTTTCTGGGTGGCTGCAGGCTGCTATTTTTAGACCGGGGAGGCCAACAACCATGGCCCGTTACCAGTCTGAGAATACCAGCCCTCAACTACAGTCAGGGCCAGAAATATTTGGACAGTGACACAATTTTCGCGAGTTGGGCTCTGCATGCCACCACATTGGATTTGAAATGAAACCTCTACAACAGAATTCAAGTGCAGATTGTAACGTTTAATTTGAAGGGTTGAACAAAAATATGTGTTAGAAAATGTAGGAATTGTACACATTTCTTTACAAACACTCCACATTTTAGGAGGTCAAAAGTAATTGGACAAATAAACATAACCCAAACAAAATATTTTTATTTTCAATATTTTGTGGCGAATCCTTTGGAGGCAATCACTGCCTTAAGTCTGGAACCCATGGACATCACCAAACGCTGGGTTTCCTCCTTCTTAATGCTTTGCCAGGCCTTTACAGCCGCAGCCTTCAGGTCTTGCTTGTTTGTGGGTCTTTCCCTCTTAAGTCTGGATTTCAGCAAGTGAAATGCATGCTCAATTGGGTTAAGATCTGGTGATTGACTTGGCCATTGAAGAATGTTCCACTTTTTTGCACTCATGAACTCCTGTGTAGCTTTGGCTGTATGCTTGGGGTCATTATCCATCTGTACTATGAAGCGCCGTCCAATCAAGTTTGCAGCATTTGGCTGAATCTGGGCTGAAAGTATATCCCGGTACACATCAGAATTCATCCG
Source organism: Oophaga sylvatica (assembly GCA_033576555.1). Taxonomy (NCBI): domain Eukaryota; kingdom Metazoa; phylum Chordata; class Amphibia; order Anura; family Dendrobatidae; genus Oophaga; species Oophaga sylvatica. Next base: position 547,497,087 of record JARQOD010000002.1, read on the forward strand.
GCTACTCTTGTCTGCTGTTATGTCATCAATAAACACAAGTGACCCAGTGCCATTGAAAGCCATGCATGCCCATGCCATCACGTTGCCTCCACCATGTTTTACAGAGGATGTGGTGTGCCTTGGATCATGTGCCGTTCCCTTTCTTCTCCAAACTTTTGGCTTCCCATCATTCTGGTACAGGTTGATCTTTGTCTCATCTGTCCATAGAATACTTTTCCAGAACTGAGCTGGCTTCTGGAGGTGTTTTTCAGCAAATTTAACTCTGGCCTGTCTATTTTTGGAATTGATGAATGGTTTGCATCTAGATGTGAACCCTTTGTATTTACGGTACTTTCATGGAGTCTTCTCTTTACTGTTGACTTAGAGACAGATACACCTACTTCACTGAGAGTTTTCTGGACTTCAGTTGATGTTGTGAACGGGTTCTTCTTCACCATGGAGAGTATTCTGCGATCATCCACCACTGTTGTCTTCTGTGGGCTCCCAGGTCTTTTTGGATTGATGAGTTCACCAGTGCTTTCTTTCTTTCTCAGGATGTACCAAATTGTAGATTTTGCCACTTCTAATGTTGTAACAATTTCTTGGATGGTTTTTTTTCTGTTCTTGCAGCTTAAGGATGGCTTGTTTCACCTGCATGGAGAGCTCCTGTGACCGCATGTTTCCTTCACAGCAAAACCTTCCAAATGCAAACACCACACCTCAAATCAACTCCGGCCCTTTCATCTGCTTAATTGAGAATGACATAACAAAGGGATTGCCCACACCTGTCCATGAAATAGCCTTGGAGTCATCTGTCCAATTACTTTTGGTCCCTTTAAAAACAGGGTGGCACATGTTAAGGAGCTGAAACTCCTAAACCCTTCATCCAATTTTAATGTGGATACCCTCAAATGAAAGCTGAAAGTCTGGACTTCAACTGCATCTGAATTGTTTTGTTTAAAATTCATTGTGGTAATGTCTAGAACCAAAATTAGATAAATGTTGTCTCTGTCCAAATATATATGGACCTAACTGTATCTGCTTTAGCTTGGCTGGTTGTCAAAATGGGGGGAGCCCACAGTTTTCTTTTAATTATTTATTTAAATAATTTAAAAAAATGGCATGGGGTCCCCTATAGTTTTTATAACCAACCTTGCTAAAGTTGACAACTGAGGGTTGCAGCTGCAGTTGTCAGTTTTTCCAGGCTGGTTATCAAAATACAGGAGAACCCACATCATTTTTTTATTATTATTTATTTAGAGCAAAAGCGATGGCTGATGAATACTCCCATGAGCCAAGCCAGCTCTCGCTCTTATTAGTGGCAGATGGGAGTAGTAGTTCCATCAGCAGACGTCAGTGACCAAAGGTAAACTTTCTACCTCCAATCAGCTGTGGGCTCACACTGTCATTTGACAGCATGATAACTGTGGCTTTCTGACAGGTGATAATGATTTTACTGCCAATCAGAGGCAGTGTTTGCCGCACTGCCATGCACACAACAGCGTGGCAAACACTGGATGTTGTATCCCTCCTCATTCAAGTGAATGGGGTCCGGGTTCGAGTTTGGGCTCGGGTACTGTTCTGGTACCCAAACCGAACCTTTTTATAACTGTTCTCAGACCCCTCCGAACATCCAGTGGTGCTCTCATCTCCACATGCCACCAAAAAACAGTGGCTTGTTGCAAGTGTTCACTTATAGGACGTGAAACTTTCAAGCTTTTGTCCCGTTATTTTTTTGTAAAGTATCAAGAGTTCATTTTTGGACACATTAAAATTAATTGAGTTCCAGGTTTAACCCCTTCACGACCTTGGATGTAGCTAGTGATGAGTGAACATACTCGGTAATGCTCGGTATTCGCCCGAGCATCACTGTACTCACGGTGCTCGGCGAAAGCCGAGTATTTCCGGGATTGTTCAGCGGGAGTTCTGGTCCACACCCTGCATGTTTGATACTCTTAAGAGCGCCAATCAACATGTAGGGATTGTGTGCCAAGAACAGTAAGGCCACAGCCACGTTGGTTGTGGCATTACAGTGAATGGCTGGCCACACAGCGTCATCAGATCTATATCAGACTTGTCGCCACCATGCTCGTCACATTCAGCTCGGGAATCAGCTAGTGTAGGGAGAGTTGCTGAGATCGGGTCAAATTTGGTAGTTTCAAATATAGTGTGGGTATACCATAATTGAATATACAAATCCAGCTAAATCAACAGTCCTGCTAAGGACTAATTACCCGGTTTATAGATTGCAGTGGTAGATAGGTAGGGAGTGTATGTGGGTATATACATATCAGTGCAAGGCATGCACGCACTGTATGTGGGTATATAGATATCACTGCTAGTCAGGCAGGCATTGTATGTGGCATACTTCATTGCATACATCAAGAGGGTCCATTCTATTACTGTCTACTGCTGCTGCTGCCTATTACTTATATTGACCGTATATACATAGTCCCAGGTATCTGTGGCCAGAACTAATTTTTGGTGCTTCTTAATCCTGATCATTTAATTCAAAAACAATCCAGAGCACCCTTTTTTTCTCCATTTGCTTGTTGGGACTGCAGAATACAGCCAGATTCTTTTCATAGTACAGCGTGAAAATCCAGCTATTTTAAATTGGTTTGCACGTCCCAGCGATCACATAATGATTGCGTAGAAAATTCTGCCACTTTTGTGGTACTGTAAAAATTTTTTGGAGTGTCTTATACATTTTTTTGACACCAGCTACAGGGCAGATATTTTACACTGGGTTTTGTCCGCCACACAGATCGCATATCATTGCGCTAAAAATTGTGCCATTCAAGCCTCCATAGAATTGTTTTTGTTGTGTCTTAGACTACTTATTAACACAATTTTACTGGCCCAAAAAAGAAAAATACAGGCCAGATATTTGAAAGTGTAGTATCTCCGTCACACGCCTTATCTATCTGTGGGCTACAAATTGTAGCATTTCTGGCCTCCATTTAACTGTTTTTGCTCTGTGTTACCCTAAGTTATGGTGCAAACCTTTATCTTTTTGACTTACATGCTTTCTTTGGTTGGCACCTATTCACACTAGCTTAGATGTGCTGGTCCTTTTTTTTGTCTATTTGTATCAAAGCCTATTGGACATGTGCTCTCCCACTCCCATTAGCACAGGTGATTTTAAGCAGAATAGCTTGTCCATTCCTGACACATAAATTGTAGGCTTTTTTGCCCAAGAGAGGTGGCATTACAGGTCAGGGACCCAATATACGAAGGACACCTATATGGTATAGCAGAAATCTTCATCTTGTCTTGCTCCATCAGTGGAAAAATAAAAAATTTATAGCTCTCAGAATAAAGTGATGCAAAGTAATTCTTTTTTCTATAAAATAGTTTTTTGTGTAAAAGAGCAAAAACTTTAAAAAAATATATAAATGTGATATCGCTGTAATTGTACTGACCCAAAGAACAAAGCTTCTTTATCAATTTTACCACACACGGAATGGCATAAAAAATTTTAAAAAAACAATTCCTGAATTGCTGATTTTTGCTCTTTCTGTCTCCCAAAAATCGGAATAGAAAGCAATCAAAAGATGTGCCTGAAAATGGTACCAAAAAAGTAAACTCGTCCCGCTAAAAACAAGCCCCCATATGACTGTTGGCAGAAATATGAAAAAATTATAGCTCTCAAATGTGGCGATCCAAAAACTTTTAGTGTGTGACAGCAGCCAAACATTAAAAAATATATAGAAATCTGTGTGACAACACAGCATTTAATCTTAATTATCCAGATGTCTATTTTCATTAGGCCAGCAGGAGAAATAGGCTATTGTCTGAATGTTGACTATAGTCAAGACACAAAGACTTTTGTCATATGAGTCTTAAAGTTAACTTCTGAAATTGATGAATAGCTGCTGTTTTCCTCTTATATCAGATACTGCAGGTGTCTGCTATCTTTGCAAGACAGAGATGCTGGGTCTTTGAACAATAAAATATTTGCTAATATGTTGATTACTCATTTTTGTGGTAAAAATGTAATTATTTTTGCTTCACATCCCAATAGTATAAAATTCTGTGACACACCCTGGTGTCAATATGAGTACTGCACCCTTAGATGAATTCATTGAGAGGTGTAGTTTGTAAAATGGGGTCACTTATAGGGAGTTCTGCTGTTCTGACATCTCAAGGGTTCTCCCAGTGGGTCATGGCACCCACAAACCTCAGCAGTAAAATCTAATCTAAATTATGGCACTCCTTCCCTTCAAAGTTTTGCACTGTGCATGAAAAGTAGTTACCGATTACATGTAGGGTATTGACATACTGAGGAGAAATTCACAACAAATTAAATTTTGGAGCTAAATCATTTTAGCTGTAACAATGTAATTATTCTTTGTACACTGCCCACTTTCTGTGAGGCACATGTGATGAGAACATGCTCACTGCACTCCTATATGAATTCATTAAGAGGTGTAGTTTGCAAAATGACATCACTTTTGGGGGGGTTCTGCTGTTCTGGCACGTCAGTTGCTTTGTCAATGTGACATAGTCCTCTGAAAGCATTCCAGCAAAGTCTGATCTCCAAAATGGTTCTTCTTCCCTACTGAGCTTTGCACCGTGCCTCAGAACAACAAGAAATTGTATGGTGCAATTCCTCCTGTTACCCTTGTGAAAATGAAAAAAATTGGGGCTACAAGAACATTTTTGTGGGGAAAAATATGATTTTCTATTTTCACAGTTCAACATTATAAACTTCTGTGAAGTATCTAGAGGTTCACGGTGCTCACTACACATCTAGATACAGTCCTTGAGGGGTCTATTTTCCAAAATGGGGTAAATTGTGAGGGGTTTCACTGTTGAGGCACATCAGGGGCTTTCCAAACGCGACAAGGCGTTCGCTAATGATTCCTGCAAATCTTGCTCCTTCCCCTCTGAGCTCTGTTGTGCGCCCAAACAGTAGTTTTCTTCCACATATTTGGTATCAGTTTTTCAGGAGAAAGTACACAATAAATTGTGCGGTGCATTTTCTCCTGATAACCTTGCAAAAATACAAAACTTGGAGCTAAAAGAACATTTTTGTGGAAAAAATATGATTTTTTTATTTTCACGGCTCAATGTTATAAATTTCTGTGAAGCACCTCAAGGGTTCAAGGTGGTCACCACACATCTAGATAAGTTCCATGAGGGACTAGTTTCCAAAATGGGGTCACTTGGGGGTTTCTACTGTTTAGGCACATTACGGGCTATCTAAACGCAATATGTTGTTCTCTATTGATTCTAGCAAAAAAAGTCAAGCTGTGCTCCTTCCACTCAGCCCTTCCGTGCACCCAAACAGTAGTTTTTCTGCACATATTGGCATGCTCAACAGAAATTGCGCAACAAATTTTATGGTCCATTTTCTCCTGTTATCCTTGTGAAAATAAAAAAAACTTGGGTCTTAAGTACATTTTTTGTGAACAAAAGTTAAAGGTTCACTTTTTTCATCCACGTTGCTTCAGTTCTTGTGAAGCACCTGAAGGGTTAATAAACTTCTTGAATGTGGTTTTGAGTACCTTGAGGGGTGCAGTTTTTAGAATGGTGTCAATATTTTCTATTTTCTGTAATTTAAAGTTTGAAAATGGCAAAATTTTCTACAAATGTTCCGATTTTTTCACAAATAAACGCAAATCATAACTAATAAATTTTACCACTATCGTAAAGTACAATATGTCAAGAAAAAAATGTTCTCAGAATCAATGTGATCCATTGAAGCATTCCAGAGTTATTACCGCATAAAATGACACTGGTCAGAATTGTAAAATTTGGCCTGGTCATGAAGGTGAAAACAGGCTTGGAGAGTGAATGGGTTAAAAAGAACATGTCAGCTGATACATGCTGCCCAAACTATAGTTGCAGATCATAGCCATGTATGGTTATTTCAGAAATGCTGCAGCTTTTAATAGCTGTCAGGGACCAAGTCATATCATATAAGCGGGTCCACGGCGTCTTCTCCCCGCCCACTGACAGAGACTGGCAAGACTTTGCCAATATGCACATGCAGGCAGGGACTTTCCAGTCACTTTAAACAGGAGGATATTAAAAGTTTGTTTTTCTCTGAAATACTGCAGCATTTCAAAGGCAAACTTGCATGGCTGTGTTCAGACAGTCAGTGGCTGATTCATGCTGCCCATGCTTTGGGCAGTATCTATCAGCTGACAGGTTCCCTTTATTATTTTAGTATTGTAGGTTTACACATGTTACTTTTTTTTCATGTTGAAATAAATTAAAAGAAAAAAAATGAAAACTAAACAAAAAAGCTAAGGTTTTATAATGGTAGTAGTCAAATTTGACAACTGTACACACCACAACAATGCTGCTGGCTTTAGCAGCAAATTATTTTCTCTGTATGTACCTACCTATTAACATAGTGTTTTAGGGTTATGTTGTATTGTTACATTGTTACATTTTTTGTCAATGAGGGGGAATTTTGAGAGATAAAAAAACACTGGTTGCAATCTGTTTTTACCAACCAGATAGGTTGAGGGCATTCATAAGGCTGTGTTTGCATTAAAGAGCTCACAAGGGGTTCCTATGAGATATTATTATTATTATTATTGCAGAAATTATCAAATACTTAATGTAAATTACTAATCAATTACAAATGTCATCACAGCATTGTTACTATATTTTGAATACATTACTTTTGCTGAGTTATCTATATTTACTTGCTTCACATATAACATGGTATTATACAAACAAGCAGGAGTGACTACAACAGTCTGTGTAAAAGCAGAAGCAGGGAATACAGCAGACATTTTCTGATAAATTTGAATAGTAAAAGGAAGTCCCAGCTCACAAATTAGAGATAGGGAGTGAAAGCCATAAAACACTGAAGAAATTGTACAGATAGTGTGTGTGACAAGAATAATGCACATAAAATAGATTTCATTTTTCTGGTATGATTTCACAAGATTCAAATTAAATAATTCAGTATTTCAAAGGAGATGATTCAGTGCTTTAGGCGTCTATACGTTAGGATGATTTGACTCTCCTAAGTATTTGTCATTGTGTCACTACAAATGAGATCAGAATATACCAATAATCTCGCATGAAAACAAATTATAAGGACCATAATACAAGTAGATATATAAATATGTGTGCAGAATTATTAGGAAAGTGAGTATTTTGACTAGAGTTGAGCGAATATGTTTGGAATCGGTTGCCGAATCTGAATTTGCCATATTTGTGCCTTATTGTTACCCTATTCATGCCGAATTTATGTTTAACCCCTTCACCCGCAAGGGTGGTTTGCACGTTAATGACCGGGCCAATTTTTACAATTCTGACCACTGTCTCTTTATGAGGTTATAACTCTGGAACGCTTCAACGGATATTCGCGATTCTGAGATTGTTTTCTCGTGACATATTGTACTTCACGTTAGAAGTAAAATTTCTTCGATATAACTTGCGTTTATTTTTGAAAAAAACGCAAATATGGCGAAAATTTTGAAAATTTTGCAATTTTCAAACTTTGAATTTTTACTCCCTTAAAACAGAGAAATATATCACACACAATAGTTAAGAAATAACATTTTCCACATGTCTACTTTACATCAGCACAATTTTGGAACCAAAATTTTTTTTTGTTAGTAAGTTATAAGGGTTAAAAGTTGACAAGCGATTTCTCATTTTTACAACAAAATTTACAAAGCCATTTTTTTTAGGGACCACCTCACATTTGAAGTCACTTTGAGGGGTCTATATGGCAGAAAATACCCAAAAGTGACACCATTCTAAAAACTGCGCCCCTCAAGGTACTCAAAACCACATTCAAGAAGTTTATTAACCCTTCAGGTGCTTCACAGGAACTAAAGCAACGTGGAAGGAAAAAATGAATATTTAACTTTTTAGCCACAAAAATGATCTTTTACAAACTTTTTTTTTATTTTCACAAGGGTAAAAGGAGAAAATGGACAGATAAGGTTGTTATGCAATTTCTCCTGAGTACGCCAATACCCAATATGTGGGGAAAACCACTGTTTGGGCACACGGCAGAGCTCGTAAGGGAAGGAGCGCCGTTTGACTTTTTCAAACTAAAATTGGCTGGAATTGAGATTGGACGCCATGTCGCGTTTGGAGAACCTCTGATGCGCCTAAACAGTGGAAACCCCCACAAGTGACACCATTTTGGAAACTAGACCCCTAAGGTACTAATCTAGATCTGTTGTGAGCACTTTGAACCCCCAAGTGTTTCACAAAAGTTTATAATGCCTGAGTACGCTGATACCCAATATGTGTGCGAAAACTACTGTATGGGCACACGTTGGGGCTCGGAAGGGAAGTAGTGACATTTTGGATTGCAGACTTTGATGGAATGGTCTGGCGGCGTCATGTCGCATTTGGAGAGCCCCTGATGCGCCTAAACAGTGGAAATCCCCAACAAGTGACCCCATTTTGGAAAATAGACTCCACAAGGAACTTATCTAGATGTGTGGTGATGTCACGGGTGTGTCGCTGCGAAGATCGTCGCGATTGCACACCCTGACTTCGCACAGCTGAGTTTCTGGTGCTGGGTGTTTTTCGGCACTGAGGGAGTTAATTCTTTCTCTCTCTGTGCTGGACTGACCAGCCTCGCTCAGCTGCAATTGATGTTTTGTTAATTGGTTTCCTTCTTATACCTGCCTGTCTGCTGGGGAAGTGTCGGTGAAAGCATTCATGCAGACCAGCAGAGCGGATTGTATTGAGAAGTCTAAGCTAAGAATACCTGTTGTGGTTTTCTCCTCTCCTCGCTTTATTAGTTATCTCCCTACCCGTTTGTGTTCCCTCTGTATTGGTAGTTTTGTATGCAAGGTGTTCTTTTATTTTACCCCTTGTACTGTCTCGTTTGTCTTATACTGTGTGTGAAGGCAGATACCTTCCTGATCCCTGTGGTGGTAATCAGGGTCCTTCTCAGGACTAGATTACAGTGGTTAGGGATTCACAGGAGATAGGGTTTACGCTGGCGGCCTGGACCTCTGTACCATCAACAGTACCTCCAGGTAGAGGGATTAGCCAGGACCCCAGCTTAGGGTCAGCATAGACCCCGGTTCTCCTGTATACAGAGACAGCGTGACATTTTCACCGACTATATTTAAAATTCTCCCCAGCCACCATGGATCCAGTAGCCAGTCTAGCTCAGCAGTTGCAGAGTTTGTCCATGGAGCTGAGGGATGTTAAGTCCAAGGTTTTGTACCCCCGGAGCAAGCCAGTACTGAACCTAAAGTAGCTCTCCCGGACAGGTTCACTGGAGGGCGGGACAAGTTTTTTGCTTTCCGGGAGGCATGTAAATTGTACTTTCGGCTGCGACCTCGGTCATCTGGGAGTGAAGATCAAAGAGTGGGAATTGTCATCTCGCTCCTACAAGGGGACCCCCAATCCTGGGCGTTCTCTCTTCCCCCGGACTCCCCGGCTCTCCAGTCAGTGGATAGATTTTTCGCAGCTCTGGGTCTTGTATATGATGACCCGGATCGAGTCTCCCTTGCTGAAAATAAGTTACGTAAGATACAGCAGGGAGATCGTCCGGCAGAGGAATTTTCTTCGGAGTTCCGTAGGTGGGCCACGGACACCCAGTGGAATGACCCAGCTCTTAGGAGCCAGTTTTGTCAAGGTTTATCTGACAAATTAAAAGATGTGTTGGCGCAGTATGACCCTCCCACGTCACTGGAGGCCGCTATGGCTCTTGCTATTCGCATTGATAGACAGTTGCGGGAGAGGTGCGGGGTAACTCCGCCCCCTGTGATGACTCCACCTTCCTCAAGGGTCCCTTACACGGAGGTTCCCCTGGTCAGTCCAGAGGAGCCTATGCAATTAGGAGGGACATCATTCCGGGGGAGGGGATCGGTGGGGCGCCACAAAACAAGAAGTTGTTTCTTCTGTGGAAAAAAGGGACATTTTATTAGGGGGTGTCCATCCCGTCCTTTGCAGAGTGAGAAGTCGCCGGAAAACTATTGATCCCAGATTGTGTGGTGGACGGCAATCTGGGAGTAAGTATTTCGTCCCTAAGTTCGTCTCAGTTTCTCGTACCGGCGGAGGTGGTGGTGGGTGCGAGAACTGAGAGGATATCTGTTCTTCTGGATAGTGGGGCCGGGGCTAATCTGGTGGATGCTCGCTTTGCCCGGGTTCAAGGTATGCGATTGTGTGGGTTAGCTAAACCCGTCCCCATATTCTCGATCGACGCCTGACCTCTCGGTCAGGGAAGTTTTGTGCAAGCAGTGCATAACATTGATCTTCAAGTGGGGGCGCTACATAAAGAACTGTTGTCTTGTTAGGTGTTGGAGGGTCTTCCCACTCCTATAGTGCTGGGCCTGCCTTGGCTAACTAAGCATAACCCGGTTATTGATTGGCAATCCAGAGAGATAAGCCAATGGAGCGATTTCTGTAATAAAAACTGCATGAATACTGTCATTGGTGCGGTCGCTCCTAGGGCCTTACCTCCATTTCTGGTGGACTTTGAGGATGTATTCTCGGAGGAAGGTTGTCAAGAACTACCTCCTCATCGCGAGTATGACTGTGCTGTTAGTTTGATCCCTGGGGCCAAGTTACCGAAATCTAGGTTGTATAACATTTTTGGTCCTGAGAGACAGGCCATGAAGGATTATATTTCAGAGAGTCTGGCTAAGGGGCATATTAGACCTTCATCTTCCCCGGTGGCCGCAGGGTTCTTCTTTGTGAAGAAAAAAGATGGAGGCCTACGCCCTTGCCTGGATTTCCGTGAGCTTAATCGGATTACGGTCCGAGATCCGTATCCGCTCCCACTTATTCCCGATCTCTTCAATCAGATCGTGGGTGCCAAATGGTTCTCTAAGTTGGATCTCAGGGGGGCGTACAATCTGATTAGGATGAAGGAGGGGGATGAGTGGAAGACGGCGTTTAACACTCCGGAGGGGCATTATGAGAACCTTGTCATGCCATTTGGTCTGAGTATTGCCCCGGCGGTGTTTCAACACTTTGTAAATGACATCTTTCGCCACCTAATGGGACAGTTTGTGGTCATATATCTGGATGATATCTTAATTTACTCGCCAGGTCTTGTGTCTCATCAGGAGCATGTTAGGCAGGTGTTACAGATCTTGGGGGATAATAAACTGTACGCCAAATGGGAAAAGTGTGTGTTCGCCGTACAGGAACTTCAGTTTTTAGGATTCCTGGTCTCAGCATCCGGTTTTCGTATGGACCCTGGGAAAGTGCGGGCAGTTCTTGAGTGGGATCTGCCAGAGGATCTTAAGGCATTACAACGTTTCCTGGGGTTTGCTAACTACTACCGGAAATTCATTCATAATTTCTCCTCCATAGTTAAACCTCTCACAGACATGACTAAAAAAGGGACGGATTTTTCAAAGTGGTCTGACAAGGCTTGTCAAGCGTTTTCATCTTTGAAAAAATGTTTTGCTTCTGCACCCATACTTGTTCAGCCTGATGCGTCTCAGCCATTCATTGTTGAGGTGGACGCTTCCGAGGTAGGGGTGGGAGCGGTATTGTCACAAGGTTCGTCCCCTGGTAAATGGCATCCGTGCTCCTTCTTCTCTAAAAAATTGTCCTCCGCTGAGAGGAATTATGATGTCGGCAATAGGGAGCTCTTGGCCATTAAGTTGGCTTTTGAGGAGTGGCGTCATTTTTTGGAGGGGGCAGTCCACCCGGTCACTGTCATTACCGATCACAAAAACCTGCTATATTTAGAGTCCGCTAAACGTCTGAATCCCAGACAAGCTAGGTGGTCGTTGTTTTTTACCAGGTTTAATTTTGTCGTCACATATCGTCCTGGGTCAAAGAATGTTAAGGCGGATGCCTTGTCTCGCTGTTTCCCAGGGGCTGGGAATACGGAGGACCCGGTTCCAGTCCTTCAGGAGGGGGTGGTGGTGTCGGCAGTATGCTCTGAGCTTGAGGAGGAGGTATTGGAGGCTCAGGGGGACGCCCCTGTAGGACCTCCAGGGAGACTGTTTGTTCCAGATCAATTAAGACAAAAGGTTATCGAGGCACATCATAATTCTGCTTTGGCAGGACACCCAGGGAGTAAAGCAACTGAGGATCTCCTCTCGCGCCGGTTTTGGTGGCCTAACTTACATAGGGAGGTGGTAACTTTTGTCGCGTCCTGCGAGGTTTGTGCGCGCTCTAAGACCCCACATACCCGTCCGTCGGGGACCCTTTTACCTTTGAAGATCCCGGAGCGTCCGTGGACTCATCTGTCTATGGACTTCATTACGGATCTCCCGCCATCTTCGGGTAAAACAGTCATACTCGTTGTGGTGGACAGGTTCAGCAAGATGGCACATTTTATCGCTCTTCCTGCTCTTCCTAATGCTAAAACTCTTGCGCAGGTGTTTATTGGGGAGATTGTAAGGCTTCACGGGGTACCCTCCGAAGTGGTGTCGGATCGGGGGTCTCAGTTCGTGTCCAAGTTCTGGAAAGCATTTTGTACACGGCGGGGGATGCAGTTGTCATTTTCATCGGGTTTTCACCTGCAGACCAATGGTCAGAGCGTCTGAACCAGAGCTTGGAGACATATCTCCGGTGTTTTGTGTCAGAGAACCAGGAGGACTGGGCTTCTTTCTTGCCTCTGGCGGAGTTTGCTCTAAATAATAGGCGGAGCGAGTCCACTGGTAAGTCCCGTTTTTTGGGGCATATGGTTTTCACCCCCAGTTTTGTACTTTCAATAGGGGGGGCTCTTCTGGGGTTCCTGAGGAGGAACGGTTTTCGTCGTTACTTGCTTCAGTGTGGAGAGGAGTGCTGAATAATCTGAGTTCTATGGGGAACCGATACAAACGTATGGCTGATAGGAGGAGAGTGTCTGGTCCGGACCTAAGTGTGAACGATCTGGTATGGTTGTCTACCAAGAATATTAAACTTAAGGTTCCCTCCTGGAAACTGGGTCCCAAGGTTCATCGTGCCATACAAGATCAGTGCTATAATTAATCCGGTTGCATTTCGTCTTGACCTCCCTCCTACATTTAAAATTCATAATGTGTTCCACAGATCATTACTTAAGAAGTATGTGGCGCCGGTGATACCTTCACCTTTACCTCCTCCTCCTGTGGTGGTCAATGGTAACTTGGAGTTCCAGGTGTCGAGAGTCATCGATTCACGTCTGAATCGCCGGTCCCTTCAGTACCTTGTTCATTGGAGGGGGTATGGTCCTGAGGAGAGGACGTGGGTTTCTGCGTCGGATATTAACGCAAACCAATTGGTTCGGGCCTTCCGCACTACTCACCCAGATAAACCCGGCCCTGAGGGTCCAGAGGCCCCTCGTAGAAAGGGGGGTACTGTCACGGGTGTGTCGCTGCGAAGATCGTCGCGATTGCACACCCTGACTTCGCACAGCTGAGTTTCTGGTGCTGGGTGTTTTTCAGCACTGAGGGAGTTAATTCTTTCTCTCTCTGTGCTGGACTGACCAGCCTCGCTCAGCTGCAATTGATGTTTTGTTAATTGGTTTCCTTCTTATACCTGCCTGTCTGCTGGGGAAGTGTCGGTGAAAGCATTCATGCAGACCAGCAGAGCGGATCGTATTGAGAAGTCTAAGCTAAGAATACCTGTTGTGGTTTTCTCCTCTCCTCACTTTATTAGTTATCTCCCTACCCGTTTGTGTTCCCTCTGTATTGGTAGTTTTGTATGCAAGGTGTTCTTTTATTTTACCCCTTGTACTGTCTCGTTTGTCTTATACTGTGTGTGAAGGCAGATACCTTCCTGATCCCTGTGGTGGTAATCAGGGTCCTTCTCAGGACTAGATTACAGTGGTTAGGGATTCACAGGAGATAGGGTTTACGCTGGCGGCCTGGACCTCTGTACCATCAACAGTACCTCCAGGTAGAGGGATTAGCCAGGACCCCAGCTTAGGGTCAGCATAGACCCGGTTCTCCTGTATACAGAGACAGCGTGACAGGTGAGCGCTATGAAGCCCCAAGTGCTTCACAGAAGTTTATAATGTACAGCCGTAAAAACAAAAAAATATTTTTTTTTTTACAAAAATGATATTTTCGCCCCCAGTTTTTTATTTTCCCAAGGGTAACAGAAGAAATAGGACAAATTGCACAATAACGCTTCGGGTCCAGAGTACGCTGATACCCCATATGTGGGAATAAACTACTGTTTGGAATCATGGCAGAGCTCAGAAGTGAAGGAGCACCGTTTGACTTTTTCAACGCAGAATTGGCTGGAATTGAGATCAGACGCCATGTCACATTTGGAGAGCCCCTGATGTGCCTAAACAGCGGAAACCCCCTCAATTCTAACTCCAACCCTAACCCCAACACACCTCTAACCCTAGTCCCAACCCTAACCACAAACCTAACCCTAACACACCCTAATCCCAACCCTAACCCTAATCCTAACTTTAGCGCCAACCCTAACACTAACTTTAGCCGCAACCCTAACCCTAATGGGAAAATGGAAATAAATACGTTTTTTTTATTTTATTATTTTTCCCTAACTAAGGGGGTGATAAAGGGGGTTTGATTTACCATTTATAGCAGGTTTTTATGATTGGCAGCTGTCACGCTAAAAGACGCTTTTTATTGCAAAAAATAGTTTTTTGCATCGCCACATTTTGAGAGCTATAATTTTTGCATATTTTGGCCCACAGAGTCATGTGAGGTCTTATTTTTTGCGGGACGAGGTGACGTTTTTATTGGTATCATTTTTGAGCACGTGACATTTTTTGATCGCTTTTTATTTCGATTTTTGGGAGGTTAGAATGAACAAAAATCAGCAATTCATGAATTTCTTTTGGGGGAGGCATTTTTATCGTTCCGCGTGTGGTAAAATTGATAAAGCGATTTTATTCTTCGGGTCAGTACGATTACGGCGATACCTCATTTCTATCATTTTTTTATGTTTTGGTGCTTTTATAGAATAAAAACAATTTTATATGAAAAATAATTATTTTTGCATCGCTTTATTCTGCGAGCTATAACTTTTTTATTTTTTCGCTGATGATGTATGGCGACTCGTTTTTTGCGGGACAAGATGACGTTTTCAGCGGTACCATGTTTATTTATATCGGTCTTTTTGATCGCGTTTTATTCCACTTTTTGTTCGGCGGTATGATGATAAAGCATTGATTTTTTGCTTTGTTTTTTTTAAGGGTTCACTAAAGGGGTTAACTACTGGGACAGTTTTATAGGGGGGGTCGTTACGGACGCGGCGATACCAAATATGTGTACTTTTATTGTTTTGTTTTTTTATTTACAGGAAGAAATGAATTTATTGGGGAATATTTTTATTTTTTTTTATTTTGGATTTTTTTTTTAAAACATATTTATTTTTATTTTTTTAACTTTTTTACTTTGTCCCAGGGTTTGACATCACTGTATTTTATCAGATCGCTGGTGTGACAGTGTGCACAGCACACTGTCACACCAGCGATCTCTCAGGCAGTGCAGGACGCTTCCTCATCGCCTGCTCTCAGCAGGCACTGAGGAAGCCACTTCCCTCCAGGACCCCGGCGCCATCTTGGATCCGGTCCTGGGAGGGAGGAAGCCCTCAGAACAGCGCGATCACATCGCGCTGGTCTGAGGGTCTCAGGGGAGCACGCAGGGAGCCCTCTCCCTGCGCGATGCTTCCCTGTGCCCCCAGTACACCGCAATCATGTTTGATCGCGGTGTGTTAGGGGTTAATGTGCCGGGAGCGGTCCGTGACCGCTCCTGATACACAGTCACGGGTGTCAGCTGTGATAATCAGCTGACATTCGGCGGCGATTAGCTGCGCTCCCTCCTGGAGCGCAGCTAATCGCCTATGACGTACTATCAGATTGTCACGGTCAGATTGTCACGGGTTTCATGGACGGGATAGCACGTCTAATGTCAGAGAGGGGTTAATAACTGTTCCGAACATATTCGGTCATTTCTACTCCCATTGCCTCCAATGACATTCGGTTGTGTTATGTGAATATTGGAAAAACAAATATTCGCCGCCGATCATAATTGTAACCGAATTTTGAAAAATTTGCTCAACTCTAATTTTGACCATGTCATCAGTTTTATGCTGAATTTCTAATTCCAAACTGTATAAACTTGAATGCTTACTGGTTTAAAGCAGATCAGATTATGTGTATCTGTGTAATAAGGGAAGGTATGGCCAAAGGATATCAACACCCTTTCTCAAGGTGTGCAGTATTATTAGGCATCTAGTGTTCTTCCGTCAAAATGTTTCAAAAATGTCTGAAAAATCAAAAATTGTTCAAAGTCTTACAGAAAGATGCATCATTCTTGTAATTGATGAGAAAGTGGGGTGTTATCATAGCATAAAGAAAAGTTTGCTTGCAAATAGTCAACAGGGTCGCAAAACATATTTTGAGAATATAGACTCCAGTGCTGTCCAGTGCTGTTATTTTTCAAAACTGCAACCTCCCTGGAGTATTCAGAAGTGCAAAATTTTCAATGCCCAGAAACATGGCCGAGGTACAGAAGGCAGAAATCTGACCGCCACTGAATTAGACACATAAGTTCAAAGATGCAGACTTTTTCCTGTACCACTGCTTGTAGTAAGCGTTTTATAAAAACTGGCAGTAAATTTAGGAGTTGATTTTGAATTCATCGTAAACACAAAAAGGCTGAACTTTAAAGGGAATCTGTCGCCACATCTTACCTATCTAAACTATTAACATTGCCATAAAGGTTATAGACAGCTGAAAACAGTCCTCCCTGTGTGATTCATATCAGCTGTGCTGTTGCCAAAAAATCATCTTTTATGACTTTATATAAAAGTGACCTCTTCCAGGCTCTGGAGCGGATGGTGCCTGAAGATAACTCTGCCCCAGAGCTTAATCAATTCAGGGCTCCATAGAAAATAAAAATAATGTATACTCAAATTTGTAAAATTCAAGGCGAATTCTATTCCACTCAAAAAAAATTCTAATTTCTAACACATACTGTATATATACACAGTATATATATATTTTTATAGATTGTATGGCGTTCACAGTATGTTAGATGATAAAACTTATGCAAGAAAACATGAGGGTGACTAATTTGTAATCCAATTGGATCTCACGCTGCAAAGACCAGATGACGAGCAGCTGATATGTGCCAATTATGTTAGCCGTTCCATGTTGGTGGATGTGTATTGTAAAAGGTGACAGAGGACACTACCTTAGAACCCCCTTATGTAGCTATGCGCAAAACGAGCGTCAGGTATTTAACACTGTAAGTTACATGGTACAATATGTATGGCATGCTGTAGCGTGCTTTTTGATGCAGAATGTTGATAGAAGTTTCTATACTGTACTCATATGCATTGACTGTGACATAAAAGGGAGCCTGCCTGGCTACTGAAATGAACAACTACTGTTCTGTGTCAAGAACAAGTCTGAAGTGGGCCTGCCACGATCCAAGCAGATATCTTCTGTCAGGAACGTTTGAAACTGACTATACTAATAAGTTGAATAACTTACAATTTTATGCATATTTCAGGATTATATTTTAACTGGACGACCCCCTTGCAATCACCATTAACAAGCCAGTTTTGATTAATGCACCATATATGGACACAAAGCTGCAATGTTACACAATTACAATATGTGCCTGGAACTTCACATAAGAAATACGTAAGCACTCACTTTAAGTCTGACTTTTCCATCTTCAGCAGTTACAGAATCCCATTAAAGGAATGAAGGTGCTGCATTAAGTCAATAATGCAGAAGTTAAAGCTTCTAATGGGTAGTGTATTTAATAAATTGTGCACATTTTAGAAAGCATTACGTTTATATGACAAAGTTAATGGGTCTTAGAATTTTTTTTCTTTTAAAGTGACTTGATTGATAAAAATAGCTAAAATCTTTAACTGCCTCTAAAATAATCACCTCATCTTTAGCTCAATTTCCTTTTCTCACCAAAGGGCCCGTAGAACTTCTACGTATAAGTAATAAACCATAATTGTATCCTAGCCTTTGTAAATTAAACAGGATGTTCCCTGTATTTTATTTATCTATTTTATATAATATATATATATATATCTATATGTACGTAAGTGTGTGTGTGTGTGTGTGTCGTTGTACCATTAAGGATAGCTCAGTGCCTCATAATAAGTTTTGTCATTTACATACAAATCAAACTTTTTCTGTGCTCCACAAATTTGTCCCATTTGTAAGTATTTGTTTATTTCCAATCTACATAGCCTATGATCAATGTTACTAATATCTTTTCTTCCCTGGACATGCATTTGGTAAAAAACTGCTATTTCATTGTATCACTAGATAAAAATATTTAAAATGAGATTTCAGACCATAACAATTGAAGCATTCACTAGTTGATTCTCTGCGTATTTACAGCCTGCTTAAAATAAAATCCTTGCCCCCAGATCCTTACAGTTAGGTAACTTGATATTTTACGGAGAACGTGGTGAGGAAATTCTAAAACTTGAAGCCTCTCTGGATTGCTGAAATATTAAAAAGACAGTGAAAATGTCTTTTACTAAAGAATAATTGGTTACTTCACTTTCAATTTGCAACCTGCAAATCATTTTCTTTAAAAAGTATTATATTGTCTTACATATGAAAAATCACAGCAATATTCTGGCCACTGTGTCTGTTTTCTGTCCACTTCCACTGCCTATTGTTACTGTCTAGCAGTAGAGATGCTCAGATGGATTATAGGAAGTGTGGGGGCAGGACTTGTCTTTCTACTCCTGCTCTACAACCAGATCAAGCTGTAAACAGGCGTCTTTTGGCTTTCTGCTCCTGATCTTCTGTCTGTCAAATTGTGTACAATCATAAACAAGAGGAGGGATTTCTGTTAGGGCAGCCAAGTAATTGGACAGTGGGAGTAGGAAGATGGTTGGCACTTTTGCCAGTGGGGGTGCACAGTGGTAGGATGTGTCATGGATCATGGATATAAGAGTATAGGAAATCATGTCACTTGGATAAATTGGAGTGAGTATGATACCAATATCGATACGTCAGTATATGATATTCAAGTTATTCCACAAATCTAGAAAGTGGCTAAGGTAAACATCTTGGTCTTTGCCGACCTTGGTCTCTGCCTCGTGCCATGTTTAATAATGTGTAGGATAATGACTAACACCTCTATGATGGCGATCGTCCTGCACACTGCTCCACATTGTCGCCGGTAGAGTTGAGCGATACTTTCCGATATCCTAAAGTATCGGAATCGGAATGGTATCGCCGATATCACTAAAAAATCGGCGATACCCGATACCGATACCGGAAGTCCCATGTAAGTCTATGGGAACAAAATATCGCAACTAAAAAAACCCCATTCTTTCCTTGTAAACACTAAATATACACACATAGAATACATATATATATATATATACATGTCATTGTGACATATATATATACATATATGTATAGTTTATACACTTCTACATAGTAAAATATCCTTTGATTCAATTGCCGGGTAAAGCCGGCTTCAGTGAAAAGACAGAAGCACCCGACATGAAATGACACTTGGTGTACATAGGGTTAACCATGTCTTTTCATGTCGTTTGCTATTTGATTTGCACAAACAATTAAATCAGACTATGTGTGCAAAATTTCACACCTGTAGGGGTTAATTAAAGGTGTAAATTCGTTGTAAAAAAAACGGACTTTTTTGCTACGAATTTACACCTTTAATTAACCCCTACAGGTGTGAAATTTTGCACACATAGTCTGATTTAATTGTTTGTGCAAATTAGATAGCAAAGGACATGAAAAGACATGGTTAACCCTATGTACACCAAGTGTCATTTCATGTCGGGTTCTGCATTTTCACAAAAGCCGGCAATTGAATTAGCGGCTATTATACTATGTAGAAGTGTATGAACTACAAATATAAATATATATATATATGTGTCACAAATTCAATGACATGTATATATATATATATGAGGTGTAAAATTGCTGAAAAAAAATGCGTGGGCTCCCGCCCTATTTTCGCAACCAGACAGACAAAGCCAGTGAGTGGGGGCAGATAATAATAGCCCAGAGAGGGACCATTATTTTTGGCCCCCCCCGGCTACTTAACATCTGCCCCCAGACACCCCAGAAAGGGCAAATCTCTAATTAGATTTGCCCTTTCTGGCACTTTGCCCATCTATTCCCATTGCCCTGTAGCCGTGGCGAATGGGTTAATAAGGGGTTAAAATGACCTTGCAATTGAAAGGTCACTTTAAGCCAGGTTAATAATTGAGAGCTGTCAATTAGACAACTATCAATTATTAATCCTATTGTATGAAAGAAAAATCAAACACACACACTTTAATAAAAAAGAAGTTTAATGAAATAATCACACAGTTTTTGACCATATTTTATTTACCTGCTAAAACCATTTCCTGTAATAAAAATAAAATAAAAAAGCAAAATTATTCTTACCTATCCCATGCACAGTCAGGTCCCACGGTGAAATCCTTCAGAAAGGGTTAATGTTTACTGCAGGGACCGCAGCTAATGCTGCAGCCTCACAGTAAACCCCAAATGAATGAGTTCCTCTCCTGCCTGACAGGAGAGTAAAGGCTGGGTGTCACATAACGATACACCAGCGATCCCGACAACGATATGCACTTGTCAGGATCGCTGGTGTATCGCTACATGATCGCTGCTGAGCTGCCAAACAGGCAGCTCAGGCAGCGATCTGGGACAGCGACACTGCGGGTAACATCGCTTAAGGGCCCGTCTCACATAGCGATATCGCTACCGAGATCGCTGCTGAGTCACTAGTTTTGTGACGCAGCAGCGAGCTCACCAGCGATATCGCTGTGTGTGACATTCAGCGACGATCAGCCCCCCTGCCGGGTATCGCTGATCGTCGCAGAAATGTCAGGACCTTTTTTTGATCGCTGGTTTCCCTCTGACAGGCACGCATCGCTGCGTGTGACAGGCGGGAGACCAGCGATCCGCTGGTAACCAAGGTACACAGCGGGTTTCCAGGCACCGCGCAGCGCTTGGAAACCCGCTGTGTACCTTGGATACCAGCTCCCTGCATCAGGGTGCTGGTATCCAAGGTACACAGCGGGTTTCTAGGCACAGCCCCGCGCCGGGAAACCCGCTGTGTACCTTGGTTACCAGCGGATCGCTGGTCTCCCGCCTGTCACACGCAGCGATGTGTGCCTGTCAGCGGGAAACCAGCGATCAAAAAAAGGTCCTGACATTTCAGCGACGATCAGCGATACCCGGCAGGGGGGCTGATCGTCGCTGAATGTCACACACAGCGATATCGCTGGTGAGCTCGCTGCTGCGTCACAAAACTAGTGACTCAGCAGCGATCTCGGTAGCGATATCGCTATGTGAGACGGGCCCTTAAGTGGAAAGCTTAATTGATTGCTTTCCACTTTCACTTCAGGTCAGCCAGGGACACAATCAGTGACGTCAGAGGGAACTGATTAACAAAAATAGGGGTTCCCTTCAAAAAAAAAATGGCGTGGGGTCCCCCCTATTTTTGTTAACCAGCCAGATGAAGCAGACCGCTGAGGCCTGGATTTTCAGGCTGTTAAGGAGCCAAGATCCATGGACCTTGCCAGCCTGATAATACTAGGCCACAGCAGTCTGCATATCTTGGCTGATTAACAAAAATAGGGGATCCCCTCGAAAAAAATTGGCGTGGGGTCCCCCCTATTTTTGTTAACCAGCCAGATGAAGCAGACCGCTGAGGCCTGGATTTTCAGGCTGTTAAGGAGCCAAGATCCATGGACCTTGCCAGCCTGATAATACTAGGCCACAGCAGTCTGCATATCTTGGCTGATTAAAATAGGGGATCCCCTCGAAAAAAATTGGCGTGGGGTCCCCCCTATTTTTGTTAACCAGCCAGATGAAGCAGACCGCTGAGGCCTGGATTTTCAGGCTGTTAAGGAGCCAAGATCCATGGACCTTGCCAGCCTGATAATACCAGGCCACAGCAGTCTGCATATCTTGGCTGATTAACAAAAATAGGGGATCCCCTCGAAAAAAATTGGCGTGGGGTCCCCCCTATTTTTGTTAACCAGCCAGATGAAGCAGACCGCTGAGGCCTGGTTTTTCAGGCTGGTAAGGATCCAATATCCATGGACCTTGCAAGCCTGATAATACCAGGCCACAGCAGTCTGCTTAGCTTGGCTGGTTAACAAAATAGGGGATCCCCTCGAAAAAAAAAACGGCGTGGGGATCCCCCCTATTTTTGTTAACCAGCCAAGTAAAATGCAGACTGCTGCGGCCTGGTATTAAAAGACTGTCAAGGCCCATGGATTTTGGCCCTCAACAGCCTGATAATACCAGGCTACAGCAGCCCCACATTTGGCGCATCAAAAGATGTGCCAATGTGGCACTTTACCCGGCTCTTCCCACTTGCCCTGTAGCGGTGGCAAGCGGGGTAATAAGGGGTTATTGTCACCGTTGATTGCACGGTGACAATAAGCCCGGTTAATAATGGAGAGGTGTCAATAAGACACCGATCCATTATTAATCCCAAAGTTATTAAATGTATAAAAAAAAGACAAAGCAAGAAAAAAGTATTTTAATGAAATAAAAGAGACAACACAGTTTTCATTTCTTTTATTACACTCTCATTCCTGCGACGCCATCGATCTCCTGTAAAAAAAGAAAAAAAACAAACCAACAGTATACCACCTGTCCGACGCAGTCCAGAACGACAGTCCCACGACGATCCAGCTGTGCTACATCGCAATGACAGGCAGAGCCTGTCATCGCGACGCAGCACAGCTGATTACCTGCTTCCCCGGCGGTGACGTCATCGGACTGACTGCTTTACGGCCGGGATTACCCAGCAGTCACTGCAGTTATCGCGAGAAACTGCATGTGACCGCCGGGGAAAGAAGATGGCGGCCATGAAGCAGTCCGGGATGTGACCGCCGGAGATCTTCTGCCAGGTAAGTGCCGCTGACTCCTGACAGACCCGACCGACGGACACTGACAGTGACAGTGACAATCCCGATTCCGGTATCCGATAAGACGAAAATATCGGAACTCGGAATCGGAATTCCGATACAGCTAATATCGGCCGATACCCGATATTTGCAGTATCGGAATGCTCAACACTAGTCGCCGGCTGTATTCACAGCTGCACTGCATTTACTTCATGCGATTTTCCAAAATCACAACAAAAAAAGTTGTTATTCTATTGGAAAAAAATAGCATAAAGCGACTGCAATGTGTGAATGCAGTCTCATACTTTAAGTACATACGTAATAATAACTTAATAGCATACTTATTGGGGGTAACAAAGCCAAGATGAGACTTCAGAAGACCAAAATGTCACATAAACAACTAAAATAATGAGGAGACATGTTCTGAATCACTGCACTTCTGAATACCAGCAAGAAGGAATCACAAAAAGCATTCCACCCCCACACTATTCATGCTCAGATTACAGGAATAGAGCATGTTCAAATGCAGAAAGGGAAAGCCAATTTAACCCCTTACCGACATATTATGTACTGGTACCAAACACGACAAGAAAAGGCCAATACAAATGCAGTGTGCACACCTGAAACAATATCAAAAGTAACAATTTTATTAAGCACCTAAAACGCCTACAACAGTACCAGATAAAAACCATCTAAAAACTAGTGAAGAAATGAGCAACAATGTGCCCAAAGCCCCCTGATATGAGTGGAAGTACTGGTCCGTCATATGCTGGCTCCCTCCCTTTGATGCGAGTTCACCACTTTGATGCAAGCTCACATGCTGAGCCCACATCTTTCCTGGCACATGACATCTGATTTCATCAGCCATCATGTGCCTCTAACAGTGGCCAGTGGAGTGGAGCGGAATTTAACACATACCGGCAGGGAGCACATCGTTCCACAATCCCATCGGTGTGATCACGGAGCGCCAATGGGTTGACATGACAGCCGGAGGTCTGCTGACAATCTCCCTGCCTGTCCTTACGATCCTCCTGTGAAAGACAGAGTTTAGCTGGCGTTCATATGAAATCATCATTTTTACTATACATAGCAGTACTGAAGCCCTGCTATGTAGAGCACAAGCAATCAGATGATCGCAGTTTCACATCCCCTAAGGGGACTATTAAATATAGTAAAAAGTTTTAAAAAGTTCTTCAAAATATGAAAAAAAATAAAAAAAAACACATTTGGTATAACTACCTTCATAAAAGTCCAATTTACCAAAATATACAATAAATTAATCTAATCCGTAAACGGCATAATGATAAGAAAATCGAAACTCCAGAGGTACATTTTTTGGGCCAGCGCAACATTGCTATGAAAAGTAATATTAGGCGATCAAAACATCGTATCTACCCCAAATTGGTATCAGTAAAATTGTCAGATCAGGGAGCAAAAGGTAAGTATTCAAACAGCTCCTTATCCCGAAAATTTAAAGTGTTACGAGTCTCGGAAAATGGTGACACAAGAAAAGTTGTATTTTTTACGACTTTCTGAATTTTTTTCACCACTTAAAAATTATGCATGTTTGGTATCTGCATACTGGTACTGACCTGCAGAATCTTATTCCCAGGTATGTGTTACCGCATAGTGAACAGGTGAAATAAGAAAAAGAAAAAACAATTGTGAAATTGTCTTTTTTTTGCAATTTAAATGAACTGGGATTTTATTTCTGATTTTAAGTGCATCACATGATAAAATGAATAGTTTTATTTAAAAGTACATGTCCTGCTAAATACAAGCTCTTGTATGGCTATATTGACAGAAAAATAAAAAAGTTATGGCTTTTGGAAGATGAGGAAGAAAAAACGAAAATGAGAAAATGGCCACGCTGTGAAGGGGTTAAAGAAGAAGAAACCCATTATTTAGACCTGCGCAGCAGCATGGCATTTCACACAGGTGGCAGCCAAATCAGGTAATTAATTATATCACAAAGTCTGTGAATTTTTATTTTACCATTTAATTATAAAAAATATCGTAGACTTTTAGTTACTCTTGAACTAAACACTTTGTGCTCACATTATGAAAAGAGCGTTGAGTTATTATCATTCTTGGATAGCAGAGATTCAAAGACAGATAAAAAGTTTCTAGTGTTGTCGTATTGTTTTGCATTAGTAAATGAATAAATAACATACTGTAATGTAAAGTAACATAGCAGAATTGTAAAATTATATAGTGTTATCTATATATTAAAAACAATCATAACAGAAAAAAAGCACGGAACAGTAAGGCTGTGTTCAAACAGTACATGTCAGCTGCATTATTTCTATTTCTATGTATCTCTGTAAATGCAATAGAACTTACGGAATTACTCATTGTTACTTTGCCTTTAGGAAAATTGTGGGAGAAAAAAAATTGCATTACAAAGACATTGTGTGAACATGGCCTAATAGTCATAAAGACTTTGCCAAAAACACTTCCTTTCATAGTTTTGTATTAATAAAATAATTATTCATTATTTAAATGAATGTATTTATTTTGTCATGCACATTAGCATTTCTGTTTCCTTCTACGTCTGATTCATGTTCTCTTTAAATTCAGTTTGTATACAGACTTTTTTTTCTAATCTATCTCTACACAATTACAGTTTAACTATAGGCCTAATATACATGTACAAATGCACAGTTTATTTGTCAGCAAGAGAGAAAAGAAATCACAAGCAACTATAAGTGCCGCGTCTCCGCATTGTGCTACAATTGTCATTCTCACACATGATCATCGATTATTTCTCTCTCTTGACAGGCACCGTGTCATATGTATGGAACTTATTTTCTTGTTTGAAACAATTTGCAATTTTCCTTAGAAAATAAGTTAACATAATTTTCAATAGAACATTGTGTATTGATCCAAAAAAAAAAGAGCAAAAGATTGTAGCAAGTGAGGTGGAAACATCATTGATGTGTGCTGCGAAGAAAAATCTACTTGGAAAATGTATTTTATTAATGATTTGTGATGTGATGAAAATGTAAAAAGAAAACAAAGTACAATTTATCGAGAATTGGATAAATCATCATTTGGATGTCAGGTCATTGCAGTTTTAATTATAAGTAATATTAATTATAGACTTAATTGAGATTGATCATACAACTTTATACACCATGGAACATGACCTACTATGCATCAATACAATTCTTATATAACACATGTAAACATTTTTCTTCCTTTATGAAGCCTAAGCCTTGGTAGTTACGACACGTTTTTATACCACTTATGTACATTAATTTTGTGCGCCTATGAGGTGGGATATACGTTCTGATGAATAGAACTGTAGTTCAAGCTAAAATATGTATTGAATGTGTGTATAATTTCTTATATAAAAATGTTTTAGCGTGGCTCCACAAAGCTATAAAATCTATTGTACTTATACACATGTTGATCATTGTGTGAATAAGTGGCCATATTAATATCATCATTATGACTGATAGACTTCTTATCAATGTATCAATATGACCAGATACATTTTTTTTAACCATGATAATAAAATATCCATGGTCAATAAAGTGCTCACCTTTAGGGCTACGTTCACAAATTTCTAGTGTGTACCCTTAAATTCTTCTCAATTAGAGTACAATGCTAGTGAATGGGGGTTTTAACCTCCATTGA
>JARQOD010000002.1:547523568-547589229 GCA_033576555.1 Oophaga sylvatica
GGGTTTTTTTTAAAAAAAAAAGGGTACCATTTAATGTAGTGTGTCTTAACAAGGGTTTTTCTCTTGTATTCCCGAATATTTGTGGACTTGTATCTCCATTTATAACTACACTAGATTTTGTTCCGGGTGTTAAACAAATAAATAGTTTTCGTTGGCTATCAGGGTATATCATTCTCTGCATTGAGCATCCAAGTGACTGCTTACTGAGATGAAGGAACACTAAATTTTTTGGATTATTTGTTAGTAAAACCCGGCAATTTCTAATGCTCGGGTGGTCGTTTCGGTAACGAGTATAATGAGAGTCAATGGGAAATCCGAACATTTTTCCGGCAGATCAGCAAGGAAGTCTGGGGGACAGTGAAATTTTAAAAATTTGGATGGAAAGAGTGCAGAATGGAACAGTTGGGAAAACCCCTGGAAACATCTATGACTCCCATATCGTTCGGGAGAACAATAGTGTTATACTTTTTACCCCACATTAAGTAGTGTCTTAAAACATTAAAAATCGCTAGAAATTGGAGTTTACGGGAAAAAACAAGTTAAGTAAAATTTTTTCCCGTATAAAGACTTAATATAAAAATTTATAAGGCAAAATGTAAAAAGAAATTTTTTTATTAAAATTTTAAAGCCCTGCACCCCCTCTCACACCAACCCTGTTTCACTTTCATGACCAAGCCAAATTTTTACAATTCTAAGCAGTTCATTTATGTGGTAATAATCGGAAAACGGATGCCATGATTCTAAAGTTTTTTTCAAGCCATATTGAAACATTTCTTCAACACGACTTGCTTTTATTTATGAAAAGAATGAAATTTTGGCGAAAATGTTAAAAAAATTAGAAATTTTTTTAAACTTTTAAATGTTTATGCCCTTAAATCAAAGAGTTATATCACAAAAAGTTTTAATAAATAACTTTCCCATATACCTGTTTTACATCAGCACAATTTTGAAACATCATGTTTTTTTCTTAGGAAGTTATAAGGTTATAAGTGCGGTGAGTTTCTGATTTTTCCCCAAAAAGTTACAAAATTTTTTTCAGGGACCACATCACATTTGAAGTGACTTTGAGGGGTCTAATGACAGAAAATACCCAAAAGTGACCCATTCTATAACTGCACCCCTTCAAGATGTTCCAAACCACAATCAAGAAGTTTATTAACCCTTCAGGTGCTTCACAGCAATTAGTGGAATGTGGAAGAAAAAATTAACATTTAACTTTTTTCACAAATACCGTATATACTCGCGTATAAGCTGAGATTTTCAGCCCATTTTTAAGGCTGAAAGTACCCCTCTTGGCTTATACGTGAGTCATATACCGGGGGTCGGTGGGGGAGGGGGAGCGGGGGTGTCAGATCATACTTACCCCTCCGCCGGCGCGTCTCTGCAGCCCCCCTGCTTCTCTCACGATCTCAGGCTCCTTCCTGCAGCTGTCACATGGTACCGCTCATTAAAGTCATGAATATTCACATATTTATGACTTTAATGAGCGGTACCACGTGACCGCTGTAGGAAGGAAGAGCTGCGGGAGAAGAGCAGGGGCTGCAGAGACGCGTCGGCGGAGGGTTGAGTATATGCGATATTTATCTGCCCCCGTTCCAACGCTGCTCGCCGCTGTGTTCACGCGTCCTCTTGCTGTGATATTCAGGCAGAGGGCGCGATGACGTAGTTAGTACGCACCGTGCCCTCTGCCTGAGCGCTCACTGACAAGAGGACCCGGAAGACAGCGGCGCGCAGCGGTGGATCGGGTACAGGTAAATATCTCAGGTGCCGGGGCCCTGAGTGAGCGGTGACACCGGCACCTGTCCCCCATAGGGCGCCGGTGTCCCCACCTGCTCAGGACACCGGCACCTGGCCCCCAGCGACAAGAGGTGAGTATGTCATTTTTTATTTTTCTTTTAGTTGCAGCAGCAACATAAGGGACCTACACTATGGAGCACATGGGCATAATCTGTGGAGCATATGGGGCATAATCTGTGGAACATATGGGGAATAATCTGTGGAGCATATGGGGCATAATCTGTGGAATATATGGGGCATAATCTGTGGAGCATATGGGGCATAATCTGTGGAACATATGGGGCATAATCTGTGGAACATGTGGGGCATAATCTGTGGAGCATATGGGGCATAATCTGTGGAGCATATGGGGCATAATCTGTGGAACATGTGGGGCATAATCTGTGGAGTATATGGGGCATAATCTGTGGAATTTATGGGGCATAATCTGTGGAGCATATGGGGCATAATCTGTGGAACATATGGGGCATAATCTGTGGAGCATATGGGGCATAATCTGTGGAACATATGGGGCATAATCTGTGGAACATGTGGGGCATAATCTGTGGAGAATATGGGGCATAATCTGTGGAACCTATGGGGCATAATCTGTGGAGCATATGGGGCATAATCTGTGGAATTTATGGGGCATAATCTGTGGAGCATATGGGGCATAATCTGTGGAACCTATGGGGCATAATCTGTGGAGCATATGGGGCATAATCTGTGGAACATATGGGGCATAATCTGTGGAACCTATGGGGCATAATCTGTGGAACATATGGGGCATAATCTGTGGAACATATGGGGCATAATCTGTGGAGCATATGGGGCATAATCTGTGGAGCATATGGGGGCATAATCTATGAAGCATTTTATGAGGCCATTATTAACCTTTGTGCAGCATTATATGGGGCATATTTTGTATGGCGCATCTTATGGGGCCCATCATGGACTGTATGGAGCATTATATGGGGGTCCTGATTCAGTATGGATATTCAAAAACATTTAACCTACTGATGTCTCAATTAATTTTACTTTTATTGGTATCTATTTTTATTTTTGTAATTTACCAGTAGCTGCTGCATTTTCCACCCTAAGCTTATACGCGAGTAGAGTTGAGCGATACTTTCCGATATCCAAAAGTATCGGAATCGGAATGGTATCGCTGATACCCAAAAAATATCGGCGATACCCGATACCGATACCGGAAATCCAATGTAAGTCTATGGGAACAAAATATCGGAATTAAAAAAACCCCATTCTTGCCTTGTTGGTTAATTGTACACAGGGCTGCCACTAGGAATTTCGGGGCCCCATACTGGCAAAATTTATGGGGCCCCCCTTGAGACTCCACCCCCAGTTCCGCCTCCACCCTAGCTCCTCCTCCACCACGCGAACCATCCAAAATCCCTCTGCCTTTTCTTGGAAAAACTCCACTTCTGCACCACGCCCTCACCAATGACACATTAACATCAAATCACATGCGTAGACATCAGCTTTTGTTTTGACCAAAAGATTTTTTTAAGCCTGCCACCACGACAAGGTAATATGGGTGAAATGGTGTGCACTCAAGTCTAGTGTACAGGAGATGCTGGTGAATTGGTCCTAAGCGGCACCAACAAATATAGGAAGAGCAAAATTCGCCGCACACTACAATTGATTACCATGCAGAAAAATATTTTTATTTGAAAAATTATCCAATCCAAAAGAAGAAAGTGCCAGTACCGTAATAATAATATGTACAATATACAGATACCCAACGTTTCGACCCTCCCGGATCTTAATCATGGGGTACTAGAGAAAAATAGAAGAAACATAGTGTGAGGCAATTATATACAGTGATTACATATATAACATATATACAGATATGGGCTGGATCATATATAATTGATTGCGAAAAATGTCATGTAGATAATAATCCAGAAAGTAGAATATATTGTTAAAGTACATATGGAGCATCATTATACAATCTCAACATGGAGATATATAGAGTAACGATTTATATAATCATAGTAGAACAAAAGCACAATGATATAAGAAACAAAGAAGTAGCGCATTTCTACCTTGTAAAATTAGTACAACAGAGATATGGCACATAGTAGAGGCAATAAATTCCTTGTAAATTTCCTTATAGCAGAGCCAGATGCTGCAGATGATATCAAAATGATTAATTAAATAAATATAGGGAAATAGGCGTCACCATCATTGAAATGTCAGAGATTACCTGCTGTGTACAAAGAGCAGGAGTTAAATGTATCCAGAATAGGGCTAAAGTCTGTCCTGAGTGGCAAATGGAACACAAATTATAGCTAGTGTTGAGCGATATTGCTCGATATCTTAAAATATCGGATCGGAATGGTATCGCCGATATCACTAAATATCGGCGATATCCGATTCCGGAAGTCCCATGTAAGTCTATGGGAACAAAATATCGCAACTAAAAAAAACCTTTATTTCCTTGTAAACACTAAATATACACACATAGAATACATATATATATATATATATATATATATATATACACACATGTCATTGTGACATATATATATATATATACATATATGTATAGTTTATACACTTCTACATAGTAAAATATCCTCTGATTCAATTGCCTGGTAAAGCCGGCTTCTGTGAAAAGACAGAAGCACCCGACATGAAATGACACTTGGTGTACATAGGGTTAACCATGTCTTTTCATGTGGTTTGCTATCTGATTTGCACAAACAATTACATCAGTCTATGTGTGCAAAATTTCACACCTGTAGGGGTTAATTAAAGGTGTAAATTCGTTGTAATAAAAAAACGGACTTTTTTGCTACGAATTTACACCTTTAATTAACCCCTACAGGTGTGAAATTTTGCACACATAGACTGATGTAATTGTTTGTGCAAATCAGATAGCAAAGGACATGAAAAGACATGGTTAACCCTATGTACACCAAGTGTCATTTCATGTCGGGTTCTGCATTTTCACAAAAGCCGGCAATTGAATTAGCGGCTATTATACTATGTAGAAGTGTATGAGCTATAAAATATATATATATATGTGTCACAAATTCAATGACATGTATGTATATATATATATATATATATATGTATATATATATATTATATATATATGAGGTGTAAAATTGTTTAAAAAAATACGTGGGCTCCCGCCCTATTTTCGCAACCAGACAGACAAAGCCAGCGAATGGGGGCAGATAATAATAGCCCAGAGAGGGACCATTATTTTTGGCCTCCCCCCTGGCTACTAACATCTGCCCCCAGACACCCCAGAAAAGACAAATCTATAATTAGATTCGCCCTTTCTGGCACTTTGCCCGTCTATTCCCATTGCCCTGTAGCGGTGGCGAATGGGTTAATATGGGGTTAAAGCCACCTTGCAATTGAAAGGTGACCTTAAGCCAGGTTAATAATTGAGAGCTGTCAATTAGACAACTATCAATTATTAATCCTATTGCATGAAATAAAAATAAAACACACACACTTTAATTAAAAATCATTTTAATGAAATAAAGACACATGTTTTTGACCATCTTTTATTTGACTGCAAAAACCATTTCCTGTAATAAAAATAAAATAAAAAAGCAAAATTATTCTTACCTATCCCATGCACAGTCAGGTCCCACGGTGACTTCAGAAAGGGTTAATGTTTACTGCAGGGACCGCAGCTAATGCTGCAGCCTCACAGTAAACCCCAAATGAATGAGTTCCTCTCCTGGCTGACAGGAGAGGAAGTGGAAAGCTTAATTGATTGCTTTCCACTTTCACTTCAGGTCAGCCAGGGACACAATCAGTGACGACAGAGGGAACTGATTAACAAAAATAGGGGTTCCCTTCGAATAAAAAATGGCGTGGGGTCCCCCCTATTTTTTTTAACCAGCCAGATGAAGCAGACCGCTGAGGCCTGGATTTTCAGGCTGTTAAGTAGCCAAGATCCATGGACCTTGCCAGCCTGATAATACCAGGCCACAGCAGTCTGCATATCTTGGCTGATTAACAAAAATAGGGGATCCCCTCGAAAAAAATTGGCGTGGGGTCCCCCCTATTTTTGTTAACCAGCCAGATGAAGCAGACCGCTGAGGCCTGGTTTTTCAGGCTGGTAAGGATCCAATATCCATGGACCTTGCAAGCCTGATAATACCAGGCCACAGCAGTCTGCTTAGCTTGGCTGGTTAACAAAAATAGGGGATCCCCTCGAAAAAAAAAACGGCATAGAGGTCCCCCTATTTTTGTTAACCAGCCAAGTAAAATGCAGACTGCTGCGGCCTGGTATTAAAAGACTGTCAAGGCCCATGGATTTTGGCCCTCAACAGCCTGATAATACCAGGCTACAGCAGCCCCACATTTGGCGCATCAAAAGATGTGCCAATTGTGGCACTTTACCCGGCTCTTCCCACTGCCCTGTAGCGGTGGCAAGTGGGGTAATAAGGGGTTAATGTCACCGTTGATTGCACGGTGACAATAAGCCCGGTTAATAATGGAGAGGTGTCAATAAGACACCGATCCATTATTAATCCCAAAGTTTTTAAATGTATAAAAAAAAGACAAAGCAAGAAAAAAGTCTTTTAATGAAATAAAAGAGACAACACAGTTTTCATTTCTTTTATTATACTCTCATTCCTGCGACGCCATCGATCTCCTGTAAAAAAGAAAAAAAAACAAACCAACAGTATACCACCTGTCCGACGCAGTCCATAGTAACGACTGTCCCACGACGATCCAACTCTGCTACATCGCAATGACAGGCAGAGCTGATTACCTGCTTCCCCGGCGGTGACGTCATCGGACTGACTGCTTTACGGCCGGGATTACCCAGCAGTCACTGCAGTTATCGCGAGAAACTGCATGTGACCGCCGGGGAAAGATGATGGCGGCCATCAAGCAGTCCGGGATGTGACCGTCGGAGATCTTCTGCCAGGTAAGTGCCGCTGACTCCTGACAGACCCGACCGACGGACACTGACAGTGACAATCCCGATTCCGGTATCCGATAAAACGAAAATATCGGAACTAAGTATCGAAAGGCCGAAACAGCTAATATCGGCCGATAACCGATACTTGCGGTATCGTATCGCTCAACACAAATTATAGCCCATTATAGTGGCAGATGGAGTGGACTATTTACATGAAAACATACCTTTGGAGATGGATGAAATGAGAATATAGGCGGCGCACCTGCGTCCTGCCGTGTACAGAAAGTAGGGGTTAAATGTGCCCTGGACGGGGTTAAAACATGTCCCGGATGGCGTCCACAGAGCCTACATGGGGTAAATGTGGCATAAGTTGCAGCCCAGAGTGGTGGCAGATGGGGGAACCGCTTTGAATCAAAGACATACCTTAAGAAGCGAATGTACAGGTTTACAGGCGGCGCTCCTGCGCCCTGCCTTGTCTGCTGGGTGACCAGGTGTATGGGAAGGGATCAAATGGGGGTTTAAATGCGGAGCCATGTACCGCCGGACCGGAAGTGCGTCATCCGGTCCGGAAGTGACACGGCGCCACATGCAGGCCTCTGGTCTCCTCCCCCTAGATTTTGTCTCTTATACAGATTAGTGTCTCTCATAGTCCTGCTTATATTTGCCTTTTCCCACCGAAAACATGGCGGCCGCTACCGCTATCGCGCATGCGCGATTACATCAGATCATGTTGCGCCGTGTCACTTCCGGTCCAGATGACGCACTTCCGGTCCGGCAGTACACGGCGCCGCATTTAAACCCCCATTTGCTCCCTTCCCATACACCTGGTCACCCAGCAGACAAGGCAGGGCGCAGGAGCGCCGCCTGTAAACCTGTACATTCGCTTCTTAAGGTATGTCTTTGATTCAAAGCGGTTCACCCCATCTGCCATCACTCGGGGCTGCAACTTATGCCACATTTACCCCATGTAGGCTCTGTGGACACCATCCAGGACGTTTTAACCCCGTCCAGGGCACATTTAACCCCTACTTTCTGTACACGGCAGGGCGCAGGTGCGCCGCCTATATTTTCATTTCATCCACCTCCAAAGGTATGTTTTCATGTAAATAGTCCACTCCATCTGCCACTGTAATGGGCTATAATTTGTGTTCCATTTACCCTGTACAGGCTATCAGGACGCCGCTCAGGACAGACTTTACCCTATTCTGGATACATTTAACTCCTGCTCTTTGTACACAGCAGGAAATCTCTGACATTTCAATGATGGTGACCCCTATTTCCCTATATGTAATCATTTTGATATTATCTGCAGCATCTGGCTCTGCTATAAGGGAATTTACAAGGAATTTATTGCCTCTACTATGTGCCATATCTCTGTTGTACTAATTTTACAAGGTAGAAATGCGCTACTTCTTTGTTTCTTATATCATTGTGCTTTTGCTCTACTATGATTATATAAATCGTTACTCTATATATCTCCATGTTGAGATTGTATAATGATGCTCCATATGTACTTTAACGATATATTCTACTTTCTGGATTATTATCTACATGACATTTTTCGCAATCAATTATATATGATCCAGCCCATATCTGTATATATGTTATATATGTATATGTAATCACTGTATATAATTGCCTCACACTATGTTTCTTCTATTTTCTCTAGTACCCCATGATTAAGATCCGGGAGGGTCGAAACGTTGGGTATCTGTATATTGTACATATTATTATTTTTCTTTTGGATTGGATAATTTTTCAAATAAAAATGTTTTTCTGCATAGTAATCAATTGTAGTGTGCGGTGAATTTTGCTCTTCCTACCACGACAAGGTAGAATCTATTGGCAGGGCCCTACTCTACTCTAACCTCTTAAACATTCGGTAACTTTTTTTTGTATATTTTAATTATCTTTCTTCAAGGGAATGTGTCACATACATTTTTTTTAACTAATTGAAATTATATATATATATACATACACACTGTATTTCTGATTGCAGATTATTGTATTCAGTTAATGATGGGCCCCATATAATGCTCCATAAAAGTTATGCCCCCATAAGATGCTCCATATATTTTATGCCCCATATGATGCCCCATAGATTTTATACCCCCATATGATGCTCCATAGATTTTATGCCCCCATACGATGCTCCATAGATTTTGTGCCGCCATATGATGCCCCATAGATGTATATGCCCCCGTATGATGCTCCATAGATTTTATGCCGCCATATGATGCCCCATAGATGAATATGCCCCCATATGATGCTCCATAAATTTTATGCCCCATATGATGCTCCAAAGATTATGCCGCCATATGATGCTCCATAGATTATGCCGCCATATGATGCTCCAAAGATTATGCCGCCATATGATGCTCCATAGATTTTATGCCCCATATGATGCTCCAAAGATTATGCCGCCATATAATGCCCCACAGATTATGCCGCCATATGATGCCCCAAAGATTATGCCGCCATATGATGCTCCAAAGATTATGCTGCCATATGATGCCCCACAGATTATGCCGCCATTTGATGCCCCACAGATTATGCCGCCACATGATGCCCCAAAGATTATGCCGCCATATGATGCTCCAAAGATTATGCCGCCATATGATGCTCCATAGATTATGCCGCCATATGATGCTCCAAAGATTATGCCGCCATATGATGCTCCATAGATTATGCCGCCATATGATGCTCCAAAGATTATGCCGCCATATGATGCTCTATAGATTTTATGCCCCATATGATGCTCCATAGATTTTATGCCCCATACGATGCTCCATAGATTATGCCCCATATGATGCTCCAAAGATTATGCCACCATATGATGCCCCACAGATTATGCCGCCATATGATGCTCCAAAGATTATGCCGCCATATGATGCTCCAAAGATTATGCCGCCATATGACGCTCCATAGATTATGCCGCCATATGATGCTCCAAAGATTATGCCGCCATATGATGCTCCAAAGATTATGCCGCCATATGACGCTCCATAGATTATGCCGCCATATGATGCTCCAAAGATTATGCCGCCATATGATGCTCTATAGATTTTATGCCCCATATGATGCTCCATAGATTTTATGCCCCATACGATGCTCCATAGATTTTATGCCCCATACGATGCTCCATAGATTATGCCCCATACGATGCTCCATAGATTATGCCCCATATGATGCTCCAAAGATTATGCCGCCATATGATGCCCCACAGATTATGCCGCCATATGATGCTCCAAAGATTATGCCGCCATATGATGCTCCAAAGATTATGCCGCCATATGATGCCCCATAGATTATGCCGCAATATGATGCTCCATAGATTTTATGCCGCCATATGATGCCTCATAGATGTATATGCCCCCATATGATGCTTCATAGATTTTATGCCCCATATGATGCTCCATAGATTATGCTGCCATATGATGCTCCAAAGATTATGCTGCCATATGATGCTCCATAGATTTTATGCCCCATATGATGAGCAGGCAGGGGGGGGCAGCCACACGCAGCAATCCAACAGGGCCCCAGCCCAGGGCAGGCAGGAGGGGCCCGCAGCATCCACCAACAGGGTCCCCAGGGCCCCTGTTGCTGGATGCTGTGCCTGCGGGCCCCCCCGCCTGCCCTGGGGGACCATTTGGTGGATGCTGGGCCCCCCCTTCCTGCCCTGGGCCCTGTTGGTGGTGCGTGGTGGATGCTGGCGCTGCGGCTGTCCTGGCCGGGCCCCCCCTGCGACAGACTACTCACCCTGCTGAGCTCGCCTGCACCCGGTCCGGTCCGCCGCTCCCAGCCACGTGGCAGTGTGTGTTTCAGGCACAACACACCGACGTGACACGCTGCTCGCTCTGCTCCAGAATGAGGAAGTGGAGCAGAGCAGCGTGTGACGTCACGGCTGGACCATGATGCATCAGGGCGGGCTGTAGCTTAAAGCTACAGTGCCTGCCCATTTAATT
Organism: Oophaga sylvatica; assembly: GCA_033576555.1. Classification (NCBI taxonomy): domain Eukaryota; kingdom Metazoa; phylum Chordata; class Amphibia; order Anura; family Dendrobatidae; genus Oophaga; species Oophaga sylvatica. The sequence goes on from JARQOD010000002.1 coordinate 547,534,231, forward strand.
TGCCAGCCAGGAGGTCAGGACTGGGGACAGTGGGGAATATAAAGCAGCGAAGTGCTGCGCCTGCTGCCGGACCGTGCTGCCAGCGTGCTGGGGCGGCGGGCGGGCCCCCCTAAAGCACCGGGCGCCATACATTAGTAAGGGCTGTAATGCCCTGATGGCGGCCCTGATTGTACATGAAGGAAAACAACAAAGAGTAATGTAGAATGTATTGGGGAAGGTTGAGGAGACATTAAAGGCATAGATGTTTAACCCAATCAAATGGAATAGCATAAATATTTTTTTTTTTAAAGATGTTCGGATTGACGAAGAAATTGACAATGTTGTTCACGTTTTTTCTATTTTGGCAAATATGTATATTTCACAACTTCCATGCTCTTCACCTTTTTAACTTTTGACACACTTTCTCCTTCATAATCTTCAGCAGCATCATCTTTTTCATCAAATTATTCTTCATCTTCACCTTCTTTATCTTCTTCTTAAACTTCTTGCTATTCATCTTTTTGTTAACATTACTCATATTCTTCTTATTAAACTATTATTCTAATTCATATTGTACTTCATCTTCTTCATCATATTCTTATTTGTGACAGAGAATCCTGTACTTGTAATCTGTCAAAGTATGAATTTTTCATTCTTCCGTTCTTGCTGTCACAAAAGATTTAAATTACAACAGTATTTGTCCGTGTTCAGTTTAGCCTGCAGCAGCAGCAGGCATTTTCCAGGGGCACCACGAGGAAGAACGACTCACCCCCATACACTGCTTAGTCTTCTTCTGCTTATAATTTAGAGCATATATTTTGCTCTTCATTTTGGTCTTATACTTCATGTTCTTCTGCTTGTAGATCTTCTGCTTATTGTTCTTGTGTCTCTTGTTCTGTATCTTGTATTTGTAGCACAACCTTGTACCAGCTGATGTTACTGGGACACGGTTACTAAGCAGGAGGTACCTGTGCTCCAAAGCACTACCAAGGACCAGCAGACGTTGCAGGAACTCGGATACCGAGATGGAGGCACCTAGGCCAAAGGCACTGCGGAGAACCAGTTGACGGTACTGGAACCCGGACGGGTAGCAGAAGGTACAAGAGCCAATGCAAGTAACGAGGACCAGCTGACTGTGCTGGAACCCGGAGGGGCAGCAGAAGGAAAAGAGCCAATGGCACAACCGAGGACCAGCTGACGTTACTGGGACACGGTTACTAAGCAGGAGGTACCTGTGTTCAAAGCACTACCAAGGACCAGCAGACGTTGCTGGAACTCGGATACCGAGATGGAGGAACCTGGGGCAAAGGCACTGCGGAGAACCAGCTGACGGTACTGGAACCCGGACGGGTAGCAGAAGGTACCCATGGAAATTTAAGTTGACAGGCCGCGAGCTGGCCGCAGTTACCGAATCCCACAGTACTACAGTGGGTGATTGGTCCTTATTGTTCACACACGGAAAAACAGCCTTTATTTGCATATACCCGCAGCACACATAGGAAGCACTAAACTCCAAGCACCATAAGTCGGCTACCCGACCGCAACCGACAGGACAAACTATTGGAGGCTAAGTGACGTTTACACCTGACAGGAAACAGATGGCTGCAGTAACATCTGGGCATGAGTGAGTACCCGTGCCAATGACACTTCCGAGCAACAACTGCGGTGTTGAAGCCCAGGGATGAGAAGACAACAGGGTGGAGGTGCACAGACTTTTTGCCGTTCACACAGCATGGGAACAGCTGACATTACTGAACGCCAGTAACACTATAGCTTGTGTATTGGTCTGTGGACACGACCACTCTGAGCAGCAATAGCCAGTGTTGTAGCCCAGGGAGTAGAGTTCAGGTGGTAGAAAGATGAACATAACAGGAGACATGGATAACGTTGCGAACCAGTTATTTAATCTGAAAACGGACAGACAAATTCGGGCGAGATCCATGCCTTGTTCATTTTCAGAAAAGTAAGCCGGTCTACATTATCGGAGGATAGTCGCATGCGACGGTCTGTTAGTACACCACCTGCAGCACTAAAGACGCGCTCCGATAATACACTGGCAGCAGGGCAAGCCAGCACCTTCAATGCATACTGGCTAAGCTCTGGCCATGTATCCAGCTTAGAGACCAAAACTTGAATGGGGAAGAGCCATCTGGAGTACACTGAGAGGGAAAGACATGTAGTCTGTCACAATCTTACGGAAACGTTGCCTCCTGCTGACTGGAGCCGTCTCGGATGGTGTAGACATTTGTGGCGCTGCCACAAAACTTCGCAACATTTGGAACATACTGGTCTTGCCCTGTGCAGAGGCGCTGCTTTGCTCCCCTTGTTGCAGAGCTGTCTCCACTGCCTCGACGCACAGAGCTCTTTGTAAAGCATAGCAGCAGCAGTGCTCTCGGCTGGAATGGAGAACATTATGGATTGCACAGTGTGTCTTGGTACCCCGCATTTTACGCTCCCGGTTCAACGTGTGATGAGGCTTTGTAAGTTGTCCCGGTACGAGGGTCTAGAGGGTGTACACCCAATAATCAGACGTGGTGAGAATGTGGGCGATGCGGCGGTCGTTTCTCAGGCACTGCAGCATGAAATCAACCATGTGCTGCAGACTCCCAACTGGCCAACAAACGCTGTCCCCTGCAAGAGGCGTCATCTCTGCCTGCTCTGCATCACCCCACCCTCGCTCTACATACTGACTAGAGCGTTGTGTACCTCCCTCTGGAGTGATGTCTTCCTCCTCCATTGACTCCTCCTCATCCTCCTCACAAAGTGAGCCCTGCCCAGCCCTTTGTGAGGAACCACCTTGCGCTGACTGTCTTGAAGGTGATGGAATTTGTGACTCCTCATCCTCCACCTCTTCCAAAACCTCATCCCTTAGTGCTTGCAGTGTTTTTTGAAGCAGGCAGATAAGGGGGACAGTCAGGCTGACTAGTGCATCATCTGCACTCGCCATCCGCGTTGACTCATCAAACAGACGCAAAACGTGGCAGATGTCCTTCATAGAGGCCCACTCAGTAGTGGTGAAGTGTGAACGGCGCAAATTGCGAGTTGATTGCGCCTGATGCAGCTGATACTCCATTACTGCTGGCTGCTGCTCACACAACCGCTCCAACATATGTAACGGTGGAATTCCACCTGGTGGATACGTCACATATGATGCGATGTTCAGGAAGGCGAAATCTGCGTTGCAGAGCTGCAATGCGCGATCTGGCCATGCTGGAACGTCGCAAGTGAGCGCACTCTAGGCGGACCTTGTGCAGCAGTGCATCAAGATCCGGATAGTCCCTCAAAAAACTCTGCACGACCAAGTTGAGCACATGTGCCAGACATGGTATGTGAGTGAGGTTGCCAAGGCCCAGAGCTGCCCCCAGATTTCGGCCATTGTCACACACTACCAAGCCTGGCTGGAGATTCGCTGGCAAAAACCACACGTCGCTCTCCTGCTTGATGGCATTCCAGACCTCCTGCGCTGTGTGGCCTGTTGACGTTTGGCCACGGCTGTGCTCATATCGGTCGCATCAGGTAAGCGTTCACGGGTCCATGTGGAGGTAGACCGTGACGGCTCCTGCAGCGATGATTCTGAGGAACTGGAGTAGGAGGAGGAGTCAATGTGGACAGACTTGATTCCTGCAATCCTTGGAGTTGGCAGAACACGTACAGCGCCACTGGCAAGATCTGTACCCGGCTCCACAACATTGACCCAATGGGCAGTGAGGGAAAGGTATCGTCCCTGGCCATGGGTACTGGTCCACGCATCGGTGGTCAGGTGGACCTTGCTACTGACGGCGTTTAGTAGCGCATGTTTAATTTTTCCCTCAACATGCTTTTGCAGACCAGGGACGGCTTGCCTGCTGAAATAAAATCGGCTGGGCACATTGTATTGTGGGACTGCCAATGCCATTAAGTTACGGAAACTGTCAGTCTCCACCAGCCTGAATGACAGCATTTCAAGGGACAGGAGTTTTGCAATGCCAGCATTCAGAGCCTGTGCTACCGATGGCTGTTTTGTGGCCTGGGAGTGTGAGGATGACAGGGAACTTGCAGCTGTGGGTGGAATAACACTGGGTCTCTGGACAACAGTGACAGAGGTTCTTCCATGGCGATCCTGTGAGGAAGCAGAACCAGCTGTGTGTGAGCTGGAGGAAGAGGCTCCAACACAAGCTGAAGATGTAGGTGCTGCTGTAGGTTGGCCTACATCTCCAGTGTGTCTTTGGAACTCAACCACGTGCTTTGACCGCACATGTTTCCACATATTTGTGGTATTAAGGTTACTGACATTTTTACCTCTTTTTACTTTTTGATTACACAGCTTGCATTTGACATAGCAAATATCATCTGCAAGTGTGTCAAAAAAGGACCACGCAGTGCAAGTCCTGGGAGCGCCCGTTTTGGCTGTTGGAAGAGAACTGCTACAAACGGGTGCCAAACTGGAGGCTACAGGCAACCGAGTCTGCAGCCTAACTCTCCCTACTGTTTGGACCGTTGGGGCAATCTCTTCCTCAGAGCTGCTACCACCACCTTCCTGTTCCTCACGCCATGTTGGGTCTTGGACCTCATCATCTCCACTACCCTCTTCCAACACCTGCTGCTGTTGGGTGGTCTGGCCAGCACCATGCTCAACAGAAAATGGCACCTGAGTCTCATCATCATCAGATGCGTTCTGCGGTGTGCTGACCATCGGCACTGGCTCACCCGCCTCTTCACATTCAGAGAGACACAGCTGTTGCGCATCACTGCATACTGCCTCTTCTTCACATTCCAGAATGCTGCTTGGCTGGGCCCCTGTTTGCAAGCCAACAGATTCTGAGAACAGAAGCAGAGACTCAGCTGGCTCCAGTTCAGAACTCTCTGACTGCCTGGGCAATTTGGCAGGCGGTGAAGAGACAGATGGTTGTTCAACAGTGCTGTGGTCCTGAGAGGAGGTGGAAGGAATTGAAGTCGATGCATTGGCTGCCATCCAACCAACAACGGCTTCAATTTGTTCTTCCCGCAGCAGGGGGTACGCTGAGCTCCTACAAAAGTGCGCATAAAGGAACGCTCACGGGGAAAACTGGTGGATGCTGTGTCACTGGGTGCGGCAGCAGCCACAGAATCCCCACGTCCTCTCCCTGCTGAAACTCCACGGCCACGACCACGTGCCTTACTCCCTGCCTTCTTCATCTTGGTAGATTGATAAAGAAAGTCAGAAAAGTTATAAGGCCTAAGTGTGGTTATTCCTCAGAGACTGCAGTGAACACTGCAGACAACTGTTCACTATCTGTGAAAGGCTCCTTTTTGTACTTCTATAGTGTTTGCAACCAATGTATTGTATACGGATGGAAGCGCGTCACACAAATAGATTAGATTTTTTTCAAATATAATGGAGAAGCACCAATTGGAGAAAAATGAAAAGGATGAGGCACTGAGACACGCTCAGCAGAGTACAAGCAGCAGTGCTTGAACAAGTAACTGGAGCGTGATGTGCACTCAAAAAATAAAAAACACAGACTGAAGTGAACACTGAAACACAACTGTTCACAATCTGGGAAAGGCTACTCCTTTGTCTACTTCTATAGTGTTTGCAACCAATGTATGGGATACGGATGGAAGCGCGTCACACTAATAGATTCGTTTTTTTTCAAATATAATGGAGCAGCACCAATTGGAGAGAAATGAAAAGGATGAGGCACTGAGACACGCTCAGCAGAGTACAAGCAGCAGTGCTTGAACAAGTAACTGGAGCGTGATGTGCACTCAAAAAATAAAAAACACAGACTGAAGTGAACACTGAAACACAACTGTTCACAATCTGGGAAAGGCTACTCCTTTCTGTACTTCTATAGTGTTTGCAACCAATGTATTGTATACGGATGGAAGCGCGTCACACTAATAGATTAGATTTTTTTTCAAATATAATGGAGAAGCACCAATTGGAGAAAAATGAAAAGGATGAGGCACTGAGACACGCTCAGCAGAGTACAAGCAGCAGTGCTTGAACAAGTAACTGGAGCGTGATATGCACTCAAAAAATAAAAAACACAGACTGAAGTGAACACTGAAACACAACTGTTCACAATCTGGGAAAGGCTACTCCTTTCTGTACTTCTATAGTGTTTGCAACCAATGTATTGTATACGGATGGAAGCGCGTCACACTAATAGATTAGATTTTTTTCAAATATAATGGAGAAGCACCAATTGGAGAAAAATGAAAAGGATGAGGCACTGAGACACGCTCAGCAGAGTACAAGCAGCAGTGCTTGAACAAGTAACTGGAGCGTGATATGCACTCAAAAATAAAAAACACAGACTGAAGTGAACACTGAAACACAACTGTCCACAATCTGGGAAAGGCTACTCCTTTGTCTACTTCTATAGTGTTTGCAACCAATGTATTGTATACGGATGGAAGCGCGTCACACTAATAGATTAGATTTTTTTCAAATATAATGGAGAAGCACCAATTGGAGAAAAATGAAAAGGATGAGGCACTGAGACACGCTCAGCAGAGTACAAGCAGCAGTGCTTGAACAAGTAACTGGAGCGTGATATGCACTCAAAAAATAAAAAACACAGACTGAAGTGAACACTGAAACACAACTGTCCACAATCTGGGAAAGGCTACTCCTTTGACTACTTCTATAGTGTTTGCAACCAATGTATTGTATACGGATGGAAGCGCGTCACACTAATAGTTAAATTGCATGGAGCAGCAAGAATTACACTGAAGAAAAAAAAAAAGAGTCTGTGAGTGACACGTGCTGATGCCTACAGACAGCGTTGCATGCAGAGCAAACTGCAGCGTCACCTGCACTCTCACACACACCTTGCACAGAGCTGTTAAAACAACACTGGCAAAAGGAAGATTTACACAGCGGTTGGTAAACTACCCTGCCTAAAGCCCAGTACACAAAATCGCAATATCTAACTGTCCTTCAAAGTCAGCAGAGCAGCGTTCTGTCCCTAACTGAGTTCACAGCACAGTGACGCTAAAATGGAGGCGGCGCCTTTTATAGTGCATTCTGACATCATTTCAGCAGCCAATCACAGCCATGCCATTAGTTAAGATGACCGCAGCATTACAGGATGTGCCCACACTTCATAAGATTCCTCATTGGCTGACTAAAATCACATTGCCTCTCAAAGAATTATGGGAACTTCCGATTCCGGTATACGATATAGGAAAAATATCGGAACTAAGTATTGGAATTCCGATAAAGCGAATATCGGCCGATACCCGATACTTGCGGTATCGGAATGCTCAACACTATACGCGAGTTAATAAGTTTTCCCAGTTTTTTTGTGGTAAAATTAGGGGGGTCGGCTTATACACGGGTCGGCTTATACATGAGTATATACGGTACTTTAATTTAGACCCAAAATTTTTATTTTCGCAAGGGTAACAAGAAAAAGTAGACTGCAAAATTTTTTGTGCAATTTTGTGCAATTTCTCCTGAGCATGCCAATACCTTATATGTGATGGAAAACCACTGTTTGGGCATACGGCAAAGCTTGGATGGGAAAGAGCGCCATTTGATGTTTTGAATGTAAAATTTGCTGGAATAATTAGCTTTTGGAGAGCCCTGATGTGCCTAAAGATTGGAAACCGCTCACAAGTGACACCATTTTGGAATCTAGAACCCCTCAGGGAACTTGTCTAGATGTGTGGTGAGCAGACTTGAACCCCCAGGTGCTTCACAGAAGTATATAACCTTGAGCCATGAAAACAAAAAAATCACATTTCTCCCACAGAAATGTACTTTTAGCACCAAATTTTCCATTTTCACAATATTTATTTATGGGTGCAATATATATTTTATATTTTTACAACTATTTTTTATTCTTTTTTACTTTTTTACTTAGTCCCTCTGTGGGTCTTTTACTTTCAGCAGTCTGATCGCCGTTATAAAGCATTGCAATGCATGAGCATTGTATGTTTTATAACATGTCAGCCCGCAGACAAAAGTTAGTTGGATCATGCACTGTGCGACATCTAACTAGCTTGCTATTGCCTGGTAACCTGTGCAGTGTGGAGCTCCAGCGCTTGGTCGCGTCGCACACCAGTCAATGAGCTGGCACTTGCATGCGCTGCTGCAGCACCACCAGAGAGGCAGCAGCTATAGCCGACTTGTGGACCTTGGTACCTTGTCCAGAAGCTCTGGCAAATTTGGGTAGGTTTTCAGAAACTGCTGAGCTACAAAGTTGAGCTTGTGGGCCAAGCATGGTATGTGTATGAGCTTGCCAAGTTTCACAGCCACTACCAGGTTTCGCTCATTATTACACATGACCATGCCTGTTTGTAGGTTCAGCAGCAAAAACCACAGATCTGTCTGGTCTGTTATTCCTTTAAATAACTCTGCCGCAGTGTGCAGTTTTCCTCTTAGACAAATTAGCTTCAGCAGAGCCTTTTGCCACTTTGCTGGCTGAAGCAGTGCTGCTGAACTTCCATCTTCCAGCTGATTGGGACGATGTGCTCTGAGATAGAACATCAAAGATGGAAGATGAGGAGGAGCAGGAGGGGGTGCAGAAACTCTGTAGGTGGTGGAGGAAACCCTAATAAAAATAGGGCCAGCAATCCTTGACATCGGAGCATAAGTGCCATGCCAGGGTGTGACTCTGCCAACACCTCCAAAATGTTCACTCAGTGTGCTGTCAGGGAAATGTGGCATCAATGTCCACAAGCATTTGTCCACTTGTCGGTCGTTAAGTGGACAATGCCAGTGAGTGCACAGGTGATGTTCCTGGACATGTGCTGATACAAGGTGGGAAAGCCACAGAGGGAGGAAAAGTGGTGGCTGAGGACCAAGTACCAAGGGACAGCTTCCACCATGATAGCACACTGTAGCGCTATAGCTTGCAAACACGAAATATGAAAAATATGAAAAATGAATTGCATCATTACCTTAGAAATATGAAAAATTGAGAAGTCTTAGCGCATAAGATGGCCAAATTATATGAGCCTGATAGCCACGTCAAGGCTCTTCTCGTATATCAGGTCCTAACTAATGCCTATACTCGCTTAGAAAAGTCTGTCTGCATGGGAACATATGAGTCCTCTCTTCAGACTAAAATCTACATCTCTGTGGAGGGGTGATGAACCTGTTGTAATTAAAAAGCCTGTGACCACCAGGTGGAGTGCTCAGGTAGAAGGTAAATGAATACATATCAAAAAACTGACCGGCACATCCAAACATAGATTCAGTTTGAACAGGTGCTAAACCTAGAGTCACCAACTCATATATATACACAAGAAAAAAAGGTAGCACACTGTAGCGCTATAGCTTGCAAACACGAAATATGAAAAATATGAAAAATGAATTGCATCATTACCTTAGAAATATGAAAAATTGAGAAGTCTTAGCGCATAAGATGGCCAAATTATGTGAGCCTGATAGCCACGTCAAGGCTCTTCTCGTATATCAGGTCCTAACTAATGCCTATACTCGCTTAGAAAAGTCTGTCTGCATGGGAACATATGAGTCCTCTCTTCAGACTAAAATCTACATCTCTGTGGAGGGGTGATGAACCTGTTGTAATTAAAAAGCCTGTGACCACCAGGTGGAGTGCTCAGGTAGAAGGTAAATGAATACATATCAAAAAACTGACCGGCACATCCAAACATAGATTCAGTTTGAACAGGTGCTAAACCTAGAGTCACCAACTCATATATATACACAAGAAAAAAAGGTAGCACACTGTAGCGCTATAGCTTGCAAACACGAAATATGAAAAATATGAAAAATGAATTGCATCATTACCTTAGAAATATGAAAAATTGAGAAGTCTTAGCGCATAAGATGGCCAAATTATGTGAGCCTGATAGCCACGTCAAGGCTCTTCTCGTATATCATGTCCTAACTAATGCCTATACTCGCTTAGAAAAGTCTGTCTGCATGGGAACATATGAGTCCTCTCTTCAGACTAAAATCTACATCTCTGTGGAGGGGTGATGAACCTGTTGTAATTAAAAAGGCTGTGACCACCAGGTGGAGTGCTCATGTAGAAGGTAAATGAATACATATCAAAAAACTGACCGGCATATCCAAAAATTTCATATTTCGTGTTTGCAAGCTATAGCGCTACAGTGTGCACCTTTTTTTCTTGTGTATAATATAGAGTTGGGACTCTAGTTTAGCACCTGTTCACACTGAATCTATGTTTGGATGTGCCGTCAGTTTTTTGATATGTATTCATTTACCTTCTACTGAGCACTCCACTGGTGGTCACAGGCTTTTTAATTACAACAGGTTCATCACCCCTCACAGAGATGTAGATTTTAGTCTGAAGAGAGGACTATATGTTCCCATGCAACAGACTTTCTAACGAGTATATGGCATTAGTAGGACCTGATATACGAGAAGAGCCTTGACGTGGCTATCAGGTCACATAATTTGGCCATCTATGCGCTAAGACTCTCAATTTTTCATATTTCTAAGGTAATGATGCATTCATTTTCATATTTTTCATATTTCGTGTTTGCAAGCTATAGCGCTACAGTGTGCTACCTTTTTTTCTTGTGTATATATATGAGTTGGTGACACTAGGTTTAGCACCTGTTCACACTGAATCTATGTTTGGATGTGCCGGTCAGTTTTTTGATATGTATTCATTTACCTTCTACCTGATCACTCCACCTGGTGGTCACAGGCTTTTTAATTACAACAGGTTCATCACCCCTCCACAGAGATGTAGATTTTAGTCTGAAGAGAGGACTCATATGTTCCCATGCAGACAGACTTTTCTAAGCGAGTATAGGCATTAGTTAGGACCTGATATACGAGAAGAGCCTTGACGTGGCTATCAGGCTCACATAATTTGGCCATCTTATGCGCTAAGACTTCTCAATTTTTCATATTTCTAAGGTAATGATGCAATTCATTTTTCATATTTTTCATATTTCGTGTTTGCAAGCTATAGCGCTACAGTGTGCTACCTTTTTTTCTTGTGTATATATATGAGTTGGTGACTCTAGGTTTAGCACCTGTTCACACTGAATCTATGTTTGGATGTGCCGGTCAGTTTTTTGATATGTATTCATTTACCTTCTACCTGAGCACTCCACCTGGTGGTCACAGGCTTTTTAATTACAACAGGTTCATCACCCTCCACAGAGATGTAGATTTTAGTCTGAAGAGAGGACTCATATGTTCCCATGCAGACAGACTTTTCTAAGCGAGTATAGGCATTAGTTAGGACCTGATATACGAGAAGAGCCTTGACGTGGCTATCAGGCTCACATAATTTGGCCATCTTATGCGCTAAGACTTCTCAATTTTTCATATTTCTGAGGTAATGATACAATTCATTTTTCATATTTTTCATATTTCATGTTTGCAAGCTATAGCGCTACAGTGTGCTACCTTTTTTTCTTGTGTATATATATGAGTTGGTGACTCTAGGTTAAGCACCTGTTCACACTGAATCTATGTTTGGATGTGCCGGTCAGTTTTTTGATATGTATTCATTTACCTTCTACCTGAGCACTCCACCTGGTGGTCACAGGCTTTTTAATTACAACAGGTTCATCACCCCTCCACAGAGATGTAGATTTTAGTCTGAAGAGAGGACTCATATGTTCCCATGCAGACAGACTTTTCTAAGCGAGTATAGGCATTAGTTAGGACCTGATATACGAGAAGAGCCTTGACGTGGCTATCAGGCTCACATAATTTGGCCATCTTATGCGCTAAGACTTCTCAATTTTTCATATTTCTAAGGTAATGATGCAATTCATTTTTCATATTTTTCATATTTCGTGTTTGCAAGCTATAGCGCTACAGTGTGCTACCTTTTTTTCTTGTGTATATATATGAGTTGGTGACTCTAGGTTTAGCACCTGTTCACACTGAATCTATGTTTGGATGTGCCGGTCAGTTTTTTGATATGTATTCATTTACCTTCTACCTGAGCACTCCACCTGGTGGTCACAGGCTTTTTAATTACAACAGGTTCATCACCCCTCCACAGAGATGTAGATTTTAGTCTGAAGAGAGGACTCATATGTTCCCATGCAGACAGACTTTTCTAAGCGAGTATAGGCATTAGTTAGGACCTGATATACGAGAAGAGCCTTGACGTGGCTATCAGGCTCACATAATTTGGCCATCTTATGCGCTAAGACTTCTCAATTTTTCATATTTCTAGGTAATGATACAATTCATTTTTCATATTTTTCATATTTCGTGTTTGCAAGCTATAGCGCTACAGTGTGCTACCTTTTTTTCTTGTGTATATATATGAGTTGGTGACTCTAGGTTAAGCACCTGTTCACACTGAATCTATGTTTGGATGTGCCGGTCAGTTTTTTGATATGTATTCATTTACCTTCTACCTGAGCACTCCACCTGGTGGTCACAGGCTTTTTAATTACAACAGGTTCATCACCCCTCCACAGAGATGTAGATTTTAGTCTGAAGAGAGGACTCATATGTTCCCATGCAGACAGACTTTTCTAAGCGAGTATAGGCATTAGTTAGGACCTGATATACGAGAAGAGCCTTGACGTGGCTATCAGGCTCACGTAATTTGGCCATCTTATGCGCTAAGACTTCTCAATTTTTCATATTTCTAAGGTAATGATGCAATTCATTTTTCATATTTTTCATATTTCGTGTTTGCAAGCTATAGCGCTACAGTGTGCTACCTTTTTTTCTTGTGTATATATATGAGTTGGTGACTCTAGGTTTAGCACCTGTTCACACTGAATCTATGTTTGGATGTGCCGGTCAGTTTTTTGATAAGCTTCCACCATGAGTCGTCGGAAATCCTCAGTGTCTACCAGCCTAAATGGCCATAATTCCTCAGCAAGCAGCCTGGAAATGTGCCCATTTAGCATTTGGGCCGGTGGGTGAGTGGTTGAAAATTTTCTTTTTGTTTCAAGGCTTGGGGTAGGTGTTATGTTTCAGTAGCTGAGGAGGACAGGAACAACAGCAGGGCAGCCGAACACCTGAGATGTTGGTAACTAATGGGTTGCAGATTCGTTAACTAACGACACAACTAGAGGTAGCTGTGGGGCGTTCCTATGTTGATCCTAGACACCTCGTCACAGCCTGAGAGATAACTACACCTAAAGGCAGAAAGATGAAAGCTATCTGCCCCGGAGCAGATCCCCAAAGAAAATAGGAAGCCCCCAAACATATAATGGCGGTTAGACAAGATGAAAATACAAACATAGGCAGAAAATAGACTGAGCAAACGCTGGGGCCACAAGCTGACTAAATAGGATAGGACAGGAGAGATTACTTTCTGCAACCCAGAAAACCCTACAAAAATCCAACAATTCTGATTACAAAAATACTGAGATCACACGATCTCGCCACCCCTAAATCAGATCTCAGTGTGAACAAAAACCAAGCCGCAGCCGCTGAAAAAACAGGAAATAGCAAATGAGCAAATAACAGTGGCTGCAGATAAACTGTGAGGAGCTCAGGCCCCAGGAGGGGACCTGGCTGACCTCCACAAAAGTGCAGAAAACAATCCAAAAGCAAGCACAAAAAGAAAAGCAAAAAATATCTTATCTGAAAGCAGGAGATGCAGGCAAGACTCCAGCTAACTTCCAAATGAACCAGGAACCACAATTGAGACAAGAACAATTGATCACCGGCAACCATCATGGGAGGGAACCTCCCTTATATCAGACCAGTCAGTGAACCCAGATTGCCACTCCTCGCTGAAAGGTTCAGTACTGTCTGTAACCAATGCCGGCTCAAGGTCTTTAACACAGACCACGATTCATGATGCACAGATACAGCAGAGAAATATAGGTACAGTACAACGCCAAATACTTCACTTCTTCCATCACATGAGTGATATCTATTGTAAATTGTACAATAGCTCAAAAACCGCCAAATCCTCACAGCGCACAGAACAGACTGGACAGTACAGTCCTCCATACAATATTATGGGCACCACAGTCTCCCCCTCATCACCCATATAATACCCCATGCAGGATGTCACCCCCCATATAATGCTCCATACAGAATACTGGACCCAAAATAATGCTCCATACAGAATACTGGACCCAATATAATGCTCCATACAGGATACTGGTCCCCATATAATGCTCCATACAGGATACTGGTCCCAATATAATGCTCCATACAAAATATGGAGCTCTCCTCTGCGCTGTACTGCGTTCTGCACTGTTACGGCTCAGGAAAGGGCACTGTGGAAAGACTCCCCATTATCATCATGATTGCCTCCTTATCATCATCATTGCCTCCCCATCATCATCATGGCCTCCCCATTATCATCAATGCCTGCCCATCATCATCATCTCCTCCCCATCATCAATGCCTGCCCACTATCATCAATGCCTGCCCATTATCATCATCTTCTCCCCATCATCATCAATGCCTCCCCATTATCAGCAATGCCTGCCCATCATCATCTTCTCCCCACCATCAATGCCTGCCCATCATCATCTTCTCCCTATCATCAATGCCTGCCCATTATCATCAATGCCTGCCCATTATCATCATCTTCTCCCCATCATCATCATCAATGCCTCCCCATTATCAGCAATGCCTGCCCATCATCACACACAGACAGCACACAAGCACTCTCTCACATACATACACACACACATACACACACACACACATACACACACAAAGCACTGCACTACATACACACAGACACACACGTCTTACCTGTCCAGTGTCCCCGCGCTTTCTGCCACAGCCGGCCGCTGAATGATGACGTCATTCAGCGGCGCTGCTGTGAGAGGAAGCGCCGGCGCCCCCTGGAGCCCGGAGCTGCGGCAGAGGAGGCACGGAGAGGTAAGTATTGTGCCAGCTGATGCCGGGGCCCTGAGCAAGAGGTGGGGGGCCCAGTGGCGGCGCTGACACCGCTCTCCTCCGCTAACGGGCGCGGGGGTGCCAGACTGCGAGTGGGCCCCCCCGCCTGCTCAGGGCCCCGGCACTTGCCCGGGTGTGCCGGGTGCTGACGCCGGCCCTGTCTGTAACCACCAGAGGGATCCTCTGCTCAGAAACCATCTCTAGCACATTCATAACAGTACCCCCCTTGAGGAGGGGTCACCGAACCCTCACTTGTGCAACCAGGCCGATCAGGATGAGCTCGGTGATAGGCATGGATCAGTCTCCTAGCATGGATGTCCGAAGCAAACACCCAAGAATTGTCCTCCTGACCATAACCTCTCCACTTAACCAAATACTGGAGTTTCTGTCTAGAAAAACGAGAATCCAATATTTTCTCAACCACATACTCCAGATTGCCCTCAACCAAAACAGGGTCAGGAGGCGCAGCCACAGGAACCACTGGCTCGACAAACCTCTTCAATAAGGACTTGTGGAACACGTTATGGATCTTAAATGTCCCTGGAAGAAGCAAACGGAAGGAAACAGGATTAAGAATCTCAATGATCTTATAAGGTCCAATGAACCTGGGCTTAAACTTTGGAGATGCAACCCTCATAGGGATATTTCTTGAGGACAACCAAACCAAGTCCCCCACTTTAAACCGAGGGCCATCAGTCCTATGCCGGTTGGCAAACCGTTGGGCCTTCTCCTAAGAGATAGACAACCTCTCCACTACCTGGTCCCAAATCTGCTGCATTCGCTCCACAACAGAGTCAACACCCGGACAGACAGAAGCCTCCGCCTGTCCCGAAGAAAATCGAGGGTGAAACCCAAAATTGCAGAAAAATGGAGACATCAAGGTGGCAGAGCTAGCCCTATTATTAAGAGCAAACTCAGCCAAAGACAAAAAAGAGACCCAGTCATCTTGATCAGCAGACACAAAACATCTCAAATAAGTCTCCAAGGTCTGGTTTGTTCTCTCAGTTTGTCCATTGGTCTGAGGATGAAAAGCAGAGGAGAAAGATAATTGAACACCAAGTTTAGAACAAAATGTCCTCCAAAATCTGGAAACAAACTGGACTCCTCTGTCAGACACAATGTTCTCCGGAATGCCATGGAACCGAACCACGTGCTGAAGGAAAAAAGGCACCAATTCGGAGGAGAAAGGTAACTTAGGTAATGGCACAAGATGTATCATCTTGGAAAACCTATCACAGATTACCCAGATAACGGTCATTCTCTGAGAAACAGGGAGGTCGGAAATAAAATCCATAGAGATATGGGTCCATGGCCTCTTGGGCACAGGTAATGGCATTAACAAACCACTAGAGCTAGAGCAAGGCTTGGAGCGAGAGCAAGTCCCACAGGACTGCACAAATTCCCTGACGTCACGAGACAAAGTAGGCCACCAAAAGGACCGACTCAACAAGTCTCTGAGTCCGCAAGGAAACTCCTCAAGAGGGCATCCGCCTTAACATTCTTAGTGCCAGGAAGAAAAGAAACCATAAAATTAAAACGTGTGAAAAACAAGGCCTACCTGGCCTGTCTAGGATTAAGTCGCTTGGCTGATTCGAGATAAACCAGATTCTTATGGTCCGTGAGGACCACCACCTGATGTTTGGCTCCTTCCAGCCAATGTCTCCACTCTTCAAAGGCCCACTTCATGGCCAATAACTCCCGATTACCCACGTCATAATTACGTTCAGCTGGAGAAAATTTTAGAGAGAAAAAGGCACAAGGGTTACTCTTAGAGGTCTCTGGATCTCTTTGGGACAAAACGGCACCTGCCCCAATTTCAGAAGCATCAACCTCCACCTGAAACGGTAGAGAAACATCAGGCTGCCGTAGAACAGGAGCAGAAGTGAATCTCTGCTTAAGTTCCTGAAACGCAGAGACTGCCTCAGGAGGCCAATTCACCACAGCAGAACCCTTTTTGATCAAATCAGTCAATGGTTTAACAATACCGGAGAAATTACCAATAAATTTATGATAAAAATTGGCAAAACCCAAAAATCTCTGAAGAGCCTTTAATGAAGGAGGTTGGACCCAATCATAGATGGCTTGAACCTTGACCGGGTCCATTTCAATAACAGACGGAGACAAAATAATCCCAGAAATGAGACCTTCGGTACGCCAAAAAGACACTTTTATCCCTTCACATACAGTGCATTCTCTCTCAAAATCTGGAACATAGTTCAAACATGTTTCACATGAGAGTCCCAGTCATTGGAAAAAATCAAGATATCATCCAAATAAACAATCAGAAATGTATCCACTAAATCCCTGAAAATATCATTCATGAAGGATTGGAAGACAGAAAGAGCATTAGTGAGCCCAAAGGGCATCACTAGGTACTCAAAATGCCCCTCTGGGGTATTAAACGCCATCTTCCATTCATCCACGTGCTTAATGCGAATAAGGTTATACGCCCCCCTGAGGTCAAGCTTGGTAAACCAACTAGCACTTTTCACCCTGGAAAACAGGTCAGAAATCAAGGGTAACGGATATTAATACTTCACAGTGATCTTATTCAAGAGACAATAATCAATACATGGCCTCAATGAACCATCCTTTTTGGCCACAAAGAAAAAAATGGCACCCAAGGGTGAAGAGGATGGTCTGATATGACCCTTCTCCAATGACTGCTTGACATAAGATCGCATAGCATCGTGTTCAGGTACAGACAAGTTAAAAAGGCGACCTTTAGGAAATTTACCACCAGGCACTAATTCAATAGCGCAATCGTAGCTCCTGTGAGGGGGCAAAGATGCAGATTTACTTTCACTAAATACATCCGAAAAATCAGTCAAAAAGTCAGGAACATCCTGAGACTTGGGAGAGGCAGAAAAAACAGGAGTGTCGGCATTAACACATTGGCAGCCCCAACTGGTCACAGACACAGATTTCCAATGTAAAACAGGATTATGAGACTGTAACCAAGGGAAACCTAGTACAATAATGTCATGCAGATTATACAGCACCAGAAATTTTCAACTCTCCTGATGATCTGGTTCAACCCTCATTATCACCTGAGTAGAAAACTGGGGTTTATTATCCACCAAAGGGGTAGAATCAATGCCCAGTAGGGGAATAGACTTCCGCAGGGGTATCATGGGAAACCCACAACGTTTGGCAAAGTCAAAATCCATCAGGTTAATAGTTGCTCCTGAATCAACAAAATCCTGAGCAGAAAATGTGGACAGGGAGCAAATCAGGGTAACAGTCAACAGAAATTTAGTCTGAACACTACCCAAGACAACTGAGCGATCAAAATGTCTTCCCCGCTTAGGGCAGACTGAAATAGCATGAGAGGCATCACCACAGTAGAAACATAACCCATTGCGCTTTCGAAACTCATAACGCTAAGCCCCAGAAGTCACTCTATCACACTGCATGGGCTCAGAAGCTGGCTCACAAGGCAACACTATCTCACGCATACCTCTGCGTTCACGCAAACGTCTGTCAATTTGAATAGCCAATGACATAGAATCATTGAGACCAGAGGGAGCAGGGAATCCCACCATAACATCCTTTACATTCTCTGACAGCCCCTTCCGAAAAAGGGCCGCCAAAGCATCATCATTCCATTTTGTCATGACTGCCCACTTTCGGAATTTCTGACAGTACAACTCAGCATCTTCAAGACCCTGATTTAATGCCAACAAGGTTTTATCAGCTTGATCAGTGACATTAGGTTCATCGTACAATAACCCCAGAGCCAGAAAAAATGCATCAATATTATTCAAAACAGGATCCCCAGGTGTCAGGGAAAAAGCCCAATCCTGAGGATCGCCGCGCAGGAGAGAGATGACAATTTGAACCTGCTGTGCTGCGTTATCTGAGGACTTAGGCTTTAAGGCAAAAAACAACTTACAGTTATTTTGAAATTCAGAAATTTAGCCCGATCCCCCAAAAACAAATCTGGCATGGGAATCCTAGGTTCCACAACAGGCAACCCAGCAAGATAGGTAGCAATACTCCGAACCTCAGTGGCAAGCTGATCCACACGGCCAGACAACTGTGCAAACTCCATTGAGAGAAAAAAAAATCCTCCTCAGCACCCAGAGAAAAAGAGGGAAAAAATGCAACAAACAGAAAAAAAAAAATCTCTGACAACTCTGACAACTTTTTTCTTTCCACACTATTTTTCCCTTCTGTGAGTACCATATAATTTTCAGTTATGGCCGGTGATACTGTTATGTTTCGGTAGCTGAGGAGGACAGGAACAACAGCAAGCAGGGCAGCCGAACACCTGAGATGTTGGTAACTGATGGGTTGCAGATTCCTAAACTAACGACACAACTAGAGGTAGCCGTGGAGCGTTCCTACGTTGATCCTAGACGCCTCGTCACAGCCTGGGAGATAACTACACCTAAAGGCAGAAAGATGAAAGCTATCTGCCCCGGAGCAGATCCCCAAAGAAAATAGGAAGCCTCCAAACATATAATGGCGGTTAGACAAGATGAAAATACAAACATAGGCAGAAAATAGACTGAGCAAACGCTGGGGCCACAAGCTGACTAAATAGGATAGGACAGGAGAGATTACTTTCTGCAACCAGAAAACCCTACAAAAATCCAACAAATCTGATTACAAAAATACTGAGATCACACGATCTCGCCACCCCTAAATCAGATCTCAGTGTGAACAAAAACCAAGCCGCAGCCGCTGAAAAAACAGGAAAAAGCAAATGAGCAAATAACAGTGGCTGCAGATAAACTGTGAGGAGCTCAGGCCCCAGGAGGGGACCTGGCTGACCTCCACAAAAGTGCAGAAAACAATGCAAAAGCAAGCACAAAAAGAAAAGCAAAAAATATCTTATCTGAAAGCAGGAGATGCAGGCAAGACTCCAGCTAACTTCCAAATGAACCAGGAACCACAATTGAGACAAGAACAATTGATCACTGGCAACCATCATGGGAGGGAACCTCCCTTATATCAGACCAGTCAGTGAACCTAGATTGCCACTCCTCGCTGAAAGGCTCAGCACTGTCTGCAACCACCAGAGGGAGCCTCTGCTCAGAAACCATCTCCAGCACATTCATAACAGGTAGGGACAGCTGAACGCTGTGCTAAGACAAGGAAATGGAAGTGCCTGATGATTGTAGTTCCGAATGTACAAGGATCGGTGCAGGGCAGGAGGCATCTGTGTCAGTATTTTGGACAGAGGATTAATAAGCACAAAGCACAGGGGAAGAGGCAGGGATGTTTCCCGATGGCACCAGTCGTGGACCCAGGCATTCAGTATTGCCAATCTCTCTCTCTCAGCGCTGCTGGCCTCGCTCTGCATGCCAGCTTCCCAGGTTGGGTCGGTGACTTCATCATCCACCACCTCGCCTTCCACCACCGCACCCTGATCCTCCTGACTTTGTGACTTGACAGCAACTGTGTCTCACCGTCATCTTCCATCTTATTCCAAATTTGCTATTCCCCACTGTCATGTTCTTGCGGTTGTGGCTGCTCAAAGTGTTGTGCATCACTAAATAGCATGTCCTCCTGTCCCTCTTGTAGCATGTAGGTTGAGAGGCCACAATCAAGAAATCATGTTGTAAAGAGCTCCTAGGAGTGTCCTAGTGTGGGATCACTAGTCTCCTGGGACTCAACATGATGGGAGGAAGGAGGGTCAGGGTAAGGATTAAGTGATTCAGACTTTAGGCTGGCTAGAGTGGACCATGTGAAAAACTGGGAGGTGCTGCCAAGCCTACAAGAAGCATTATCTGGGGTGGTGGAACTCGTGGAGGAACACGGCTCGGACATCACACATTTATGTAAGTCCTAATTCATGCTGCTTACTGTTTTCCCTTCTCTTGATTAGAGCGCTTTCATGATCTTTATTGTATACGTAATTTCGGCTTAGCAGAGGTGACACAATTGAGGTGTTCATCCTCATTTGCATCACGTTGGTCTGTATAGCACTTTAATGATATGCAAAATAGGGCCCTTGTCTGCAGTGGGAGGGGGTGATACAGTTAGAGGTGGTTTATCCTCATTTGTACTAATATTGATTTGTATAGCACCTTATTCATTTATTAAGTGGGACTTTTGCCATTTATAGATATTATGATCTTTGATTACAAGTATGTGTTTAATAATGTCCTTTGCCAAATTTGTTCCTTTATGGTATGGTAGGCAATTGCTGATATATTTTTTATGATTGTTATAGTATGATTAATAAAATTGGAATTTAATTCATTATTATTTTTGTTCTCGTGTTTTTTCTCTGTACACTTATTCTCTGGTTGTAGAGTTCTGAGTGGCAGTAATTGGTTTTATGGTATTTTAAGGATTAAGTGATTCAAACTTTAGGCTGGCTACAGTGGACCGTGTGGAAAACTGGGAGGTGCTGCCAAGCCTACTAGAAGCATCTGCTATCCAACCAACCACCTGTTCACATTGCTCTGGCTTCAGAAGTGGTGTACTGTACCTTCCTGCAAAGTTGGACAGAAACCTATGTGTCAAAATTTTTAAAAAGCTTTTTTTTTCCGTTTTAGAGATCACAGAAATTGATATGATCACAGACGATGTAACACTGTATGGCTGAAAAAGGGAAGCGTACAACATTTTTAAAAGATGTTTTTCAGTTTTAGAGATCACAGGAATGTTCACAGACCACGCAATACTGTTTAGCTGAGAAATGGAAGCCTACAAAAAATTTTAAAGCTTTTTCGTAGTCTTAGATATCACAGAAATGTAGTGTATCGCTGAGGCCCAGAAAAATGTTTCAACGATTTTTGAGTGTGTTTTAACAGAAAAAAGGATCTCAAAGCACATAATACTTGATGGATTAAAATAGATTCCATTTTTTCAACCAACACAAAACAGTTGCAGGTGTATATTTGCCAACGAACTGCACATGCATAATCCCTTTCTACAGACTGAATTCTGTCACTCTCCCTGCTCTTGCAACTCTCTCTCCTTCCCTAGGCTAAATGCACATTATACAGGTGCTTCTCACAAAATTAGAATATCATCAAAAAGTTAATTTATGTCAGTTCTTCAATAAAAAAAAAGTGAAACTCATATATTATATAGAGTCATTACAAACAGAGTGATCTATTTCAAGTGTTTATTTCTGTTAATGTTGATGATTATGGCTTACAGCTGTTTGTAATGACTCTATATAATATATGTTCAATGATACAAATAGAAAAAACAGGCTGCACCGCAAGGAAACCACAGTGCCAACAATTCACAGTGCATAGAAATGTATCAGACCATGACCTGTATGAATGAGCCAATACTTCGGGTGCACACTGAGGAAAAAAAGAGGAATGTCCACATTGAAAGCAAAGAAAAAAAGGTGCGGTGGCACTCACCAGTAAAAGTCCATACTTTATTATACACATGGGTTACAGCATCTTCAAAGGGAGAAAGGGATCAGGAGTGTGCGGCTGATGACGGCCATTTCGCTCTAGACCCGTAGAAGCTCAATAGAGCGAAACGGCCATTGTCACCGCACCTCTTTTTTTCTTTGCTCTATATAATATAGTTTCACTTTTTATACTGAAGAACTAAAATAAATTAACTTTTTGATAATATTCTAATTTTGTGAGTAGCACCTGTATGTGATACAAACAGCAAAGCAAACTATTAGCACATAGAAGGGCTGTTAGTATAATGACTCAGCTTCAACACCAGTATCAAGACTACAGTCCTCTGATTCATTATTGTTGGCAGCGGATTATTCAGGAACAATATATGGCAAGCTTAACAGATCAGGAATAAATCGATTTGTATGTCTCTATCTGTGCAGCATCTACAGCAGGCTGCTTCTCTCATACACAGACACAGGAAAAACAGAAAATGCAGTTACATGCTCTCCCTGTGTGAGGCTCTGGGAGGTTTTTTTTAACTTTAGAAGCAGCATACAAATCTAGCAACTAAACACTCATAAACTGGAGTTGTTGCACCAAACATATTCCAACAGTTATACTGTGCACACAGGCCGAGATAAACACTCTCTTCCTTCAATACAAAGTGCGACAGAGCTGTGCAATGGCCACAGTGTGCCAAGCCAGGCGTCGCCTGTCCTTTTATAATCCCTGATGATGTCAGACGGCCAACTAATCACAGTAATGCCACAACAAAGATGGCTACGTTATTATAGTGACTCACAGGCAATCCCCCCATTTGTATTGGTTGCGTAACAGGTGCCAAAGATGCGGGGCCAGGATTCAATTTTTACACTGAGAACCACCCATGGCTCGCAGAGTAACGAGCACATCTGAGCACGGTAATACTCTAATGATTACCGAGTATCACCGAGCATGTTCAATCATCCCTAATTTTTTGTTATATTATTATTATTAATTATTATATTATTATTATTTGTTTATATTATTTTGGGGGGCTTTTTATTTTATTTTATTTTTTTAGATAATTTTATATAGATAGATAGATAAATAGATAGAAGATAGCTTCTGTCTTCTCAAGGGATATTGCGGCTCATCTGTACAGCGCTGTAGGCTGTGAGCTCATCAGGTCAGTGCTCCATTTGCACTACACTGATGATGGCATGGTGGAACATTTGGCTTACCACCAGGGATAGCAGACCAGAGACCCAAATCTGTGACTATCTCACTGCATCTGGGATGGTTGGGAGCTATGTGCATATAAAATTGTATATATAGTACATAGTGCATTATATAGTGTGTAATTGTGCAATAGTGTGTATGTAGAGCAATAATTCCACAGCACTTTACAGACATCAGCATCGCTTTCCTCATTGGGCTAAAAATCTAAATTCCCTATCATTATGTCTGGAGTGTGGAAGTAAACCAGAGTACCCGGAGGAAACCCACACAAACACATGGAGAACATACATACTCCTTGCAGATATTATTCTGTATGGAAGATTATCTGGAGCCCATTATACTATATGGATGACTATGTGGACACATTATACTGTATGCAGAACTATATGAGGTCATTACACTGTATGCAGGACCCATGTGAGACTCATTATTCTGCTTGGAAGACTATGGGGTAATTATACTGTATGGAGGACTATGTGGGGCTATTATACTGTGTGGAGGAATATGCTGGGGCCCATTATGCTGTATGCAGAACTATGTGGGCCCATTATACTGTATGGAGGACAATGTGGGGCCTTTTAATTGCTCTAACATATATAATTCCAGTATGCCCCATTTGTGATTATGTGTTTATTTTATGCTAAGATCTAGTAATTAATATGTACTTTGTTCATGGGATAACCCCTTTAAAGGCATATTCCCATCTCCAAGATCCTATTCCAATATATAGTAGGTGTAATAATATTTAAATTAGTAAATATCTCTAATTAGAATTGTAGTATAGTCCTTCTGATTCGTTATGTCGCTTTCCCTACTGAAGGGCATTTCAGTAGCTTAGTTGTCCATGGTTACGACCACTAACAACTAACCAACTATCACTATATTAGTGGTCATAACCATGGATACCTAAGCTACTGCAATGCCCTGCACATAGGGTAAGTGACATAGCGAATTAGAAGAACTATTCTACATTTCTAAATGGAGATGTTTGCTAATATTATTATTATTACACCTACTACACATTGGGATAGCATCTTGGAGCTGGGAATACCTCTTTAAGTATGTTTCCATAGAAAAAGGTTCATTGCTATATTTGATGATAATGAAAAACTATAATCAACATTGATTGCACTGTCTGAGTACATAAGCCTAATTGTTATTAACTACATTGTCGATAATGTATCAATATATTATATGCACTTCATATCATCTGCATCTGTAAATGTGAGTGATTCACAGTAGCATGAAGCCAAGCCTTCAGTTTTTTAATCAGAGGAAAAAAACAAAGACAGAAACATAATAAGTAAATACCCTGCAGTAAATAACTAAACAGCAATAGTGCAACAAAATAATATAGGGTGCTTATTCAACATAATTTTGATCAAATACATGCAAAAGCCATCCCACCACTTGCGGTGACCATAATTGGGACAGTCCTAACTCTAATATTAAAATACCTGCATGCATGTGTATAAGGACTGAGAAGTACTGAGCCCAGCTAGTAGACACACAGCCTTGGGAAACCATATCAATATAATGCCCAGCTCAAATGAAAGCAAGCCACACTTTTATATGCACATATATACAGTGGGGGAAATAAGTATTTGATCCCTTACTGATTTCATAAGTTTGCACATTGACAAAGACATGAACAGTCTATAATTTTAAGGGTTGGTTAATTTTAACATTGAGAGACAGAAAATCACATTGTATAAATTATGTAAATTTATTTGCATTTTGCAGTGAGAAAAAAGTATTTGACCCTCTGGCAAACAAGACTTAACTCCTTTCTGCCATCCGACGTACTATCTCGTCCATGGTACCTGGGCCCCTATTACCAGGGACGGGATAGTACGTCGCAGCGATCGGCCGCGCTCCCGGGCCGATCGCGGCCGGGTGTCAGCTTATTATCACAGCTGACACCCGGCACTATGTGCCAGGAATGGTCACGGACCGCTCTCGGCACATTAACCCCTGGCTCAAACATGATCGCTGTGTACCCGGGGCACAGGGAAGCATCGCGCAGGGATGGGGCTCCCTGCATGCTCCGCAGAGAACCTCAGAACAGCGCGATGTGATCGCGCTGTTCTGAGGCCTTCCTCCCTGCAAGACCCCGGATCCAAGATGGCCACGGGCTCCTGCAGGGAGGCGGCTTCCTCAGTGCCTGCTGAGAGCAGGCGCTGAGGAAGCCTGCAGCAGTGCCTGTCACATCGCTGGTCTGACAAAGTGCTGAGCACACTGTCAGACCAGTTATCTGACATTATACAGTGATGTCCCACCCTGGGACAAAGAAAAAAAGTTAAAAAAAAATGAAAATCACAAGTGTAAAAAATTCCAAAATAAAGGAAAAAAAAATATTCCCCAATAAATTAATTTCTTCCTGTAAATAAAAAAAAAAAAACAATAAAAGTACACATATTTGGTATCGCCGCATCCGTAACGACACGCTCTAAAGAACTGTCCCACTAGTTAACCCCTTTAGTGAACCCCTTTAAAAAAAAAAAAAAAAAACCAAAAAATCAATGCTTTATCAACATACAGCCAAACAAAAAGTGGAATAGCACGCGATCAAAAAGACCGATATAAATAAACATGGTACCGCTGAAAACGTCATCTTGTCCCACAAAAATGAGCCATCATACAGCATCATCAACGAAAAAATAAAAGTTATAGCTCGCAGAATAAAGCGATGCAAAAATAATTATTTTTTATATAAAATTGTTTTTATTGTATAAAAGCGCCAAAACATAAAAAAAATACATAAATGAGGTATCGCCATAATCGATACTAACCCGAAGAATAAAACCTCTTTATCGATTGTACCACACGCGGAACAGTATAAACGCCCCCCCCCAAAAGAAATTCATGAATTGCTGATTTTTGTTCATTCTAACCTCACAAAAATCGAAATAAAAAGCGATCAAAAAATGTCACGTGCTCAAAAATGGTACCAATAAAAACGTCAACTCCTAACGCAAAAAATAAGACCTCTCATTACTCTGTGGGCCAAAATATGCAAAAATTATAGCTCTCAGAATGTGGTGATGCAAAAACTATTTTTTTGCAATAAAAAGCGTCTTTTAGCGTGACAGCTGCCAATCATAAAAACCGCTATAAATAGTAAATCAAACCCCCCCTTTATCACCCCCTTAGTTAGGAAAAATAATAAAATAAAAAAAATGTATTTATTTCCATTTTCCCGTTAGGGTTAGCGTTGCGGCTAAAGTTAGGGTTAGGGTTGGGGCTAAAGTTAGGATTAGGGTTAGGGTTGGGATTAGGGTTAGGGGTGTGTTAGGGTTAGGTTTGTGGATAGGGTTATGATTAGGGTTGGGACTAGGGTTAGGGTGTGTTGGGGCTAGGGTTGGAGTTAGAATTGAGGTTTCCACTATTTAGACACATCAGGGCTCTCCAAATGTGACATGGCGTCTGATCTCAATTCCAGCCAATTCTGCGTTGAAAAAGTCAAACAGTGCTCCTTCACTTCTGAGCTCTGCCATGCGCCCAAACAGTGGTTTACCCCCACATATGGGGTGTCAGCGTACTCAGGACAAATTGAACAATAACTCTTGGGGTCCAATTTCTTCTGTTACTCTTGGGAAAATAAAAAATTGAGGGCAAAAATATCATTTTGTAAAAAAAAAATGATTTTTTTTGTTTTTACGGTTGTATGTTATAAACTTCTGTGAAGCACTTGGGGCTTCATAGCGCTCACCACACATCTAGATAAGTTCCTTGTGGGGTCTATTTTCCAAAATGGGGTCACTTGTGGGGGTTTCCACTGTTTAGGCACATTAGGGGCTCTCCAAATGCAACATGACGCCCGCAGACCATTCCATCAAAGTCTGCAATCCAAAACCTCACTACTTCCCTTCCAAGCCCCGACGTGTGCCCATACAGTAGTTTTCTCCCACATATTGGGCATCAGCGTACTCAGGACAAATTGGACAACAACTTTTGGGAAAATAAAATATTGGGGGCGAAAAAATCATTTTTGTAAAAAAAAAAAAAGGATTTTTTTATTTTTACGGCTGTACATTATAAACTTCTGTGAAGCACTTCGGGGTTCAAAGTGCTCACCACACATCTAATCATTAAGATTAAGTTCCTTGGGGGGTCTATTTTCCAAAATGGGGTCAATTGTGGGGGGTTTCCACTGTTTAGGCACATCAGAGGCTCTCCAAATGCGACATGACTCCCCAGACCATTCCATCAAAGTCTGCAATCCAAAACATCAGTACTTCCCTTCCGAGCCCATACAGTAGTTTTCTCCCACATATGGGGTATCAGCGTACTTAGGACAAATTGGACAACAACTTTTGGGGTCCAATTTCTCCTGTTACCCTTGGGAAAATAAAAAGTTGGGAACTAAAAGATGTTTGTGGAAAAAATAGGATTTGTTTATTTTCATGCTCGGGCTTTATAAACTTTAGTGAAACACCTAGGGGTTTAAAGTTCTCACCACACATCTGAATAAGTTCCTTGAGAGGCCTAGTTTCCAAAATGGTGTCATTTGTGGGGGGTTTCCACTGTTTAGGCAGATCAGGAGCTATCCAAACACGACATGGCGTCCAGCCAATTCTGCGTTGAAAAAGTAAAACGGCGCTCCTTCCCTTCCGAGCTCTGCCATGCACTCAAACAGCAGTTTACCCCACATATAGGGTATCAGCGTACTCAGGACAAATTGCACAATACCTTTTGGGGTCTTGTTACCCTTGGGAAACTAAAAATTGGGGAGAAAAGATCATTTTTGTGGAAAAAATATGATTTTTTAATTTTACGGCTCTACCTTATAAACTTGTGTGAAGCACTTGGGAGTTCAAATTGCTCACCAGAGATCTAGATAAGTTCCTTAAGGGGTCTAGTTTCCAAAATGGGGTCACTTGTGGGGGGTTTCCACTGTTTAGGCACATCAGGGGCTCTCCAAATGCAACATGGCGTCCAATCTCAATTCCAGTCAATTTTGGTTGGAAAAAGTTAAATGGTGCTCCTTCAATTCTGAGCTCTGCCGTGCGCCCAAACAGTGGTTCCCCCCCACATATGGGTATCAGCGTACTCAGGACAAATTGGACAACAACTTTTGTGGTCCAATTTCTCCTGTTGCCCTTGGAAAAATAAAAAAATGGTGACTAAAAGATCATTTTTGTGGGAAAAAATAGGATTTTTTATTTTCATGCCCGGGCATTATAAACTTGTGTGAACCACTTGGGGGTTCAAAGTGCTCACCACAGATCTAGATAAGTTCCTTAGGGGGTCTAGTTTCCAAAATAGGGTCACTTGTGGGGGGTTTCCACTGTTTAGGCACGTCTGGGGCACTGCAAACTGAACATGACCCCCATCAACGTCTGCATTCCAAAATGCTACTTCCTTTCCAAGCCCTGCCGTGCGCCCAAACAGTTTCCCCCCCCACATATGGGGTATCAGCGTACTCAGGAAAAATTCGACAACAACTTTTGGGGTCCATTTTCCTTGGGAAAAATCAAAAATTTGGGACTAAAAAATCATTTTTGTGGAAAATTGTTTTTTTTTCACATCCAGGCATTATAAACTTTTGTGAAACACTTGGGGGTTCAAAGTGCTCACAACAGATCTAAGTTCCATAGGGGGTCTAGTTTCCAAAATGGTGTTACTTGTGGGGGGGTTTCCACTGTTTAGGCACATCAGAGGCTCTCCAAACACGACATGGCATCCAATCTCAATTCCAGCCAATTTTGGTTTGAAAAAGTCAAACGGCGCTCCTTCCCTTATGAGCTCTGCTGTGTGCCAAACAGTGGTTTTCCCCCACATATGAGGTATTGGCGTACTCAGGAGAAATTGCACAACAACTTTATCTGTCCATTTTCTCCTTTTACCCTTGTGAAAATAAAAAACAGTTTGTAAAAGATCATTTTTGTGACTAAAAAGTTAAATATTCATTTTTTCCTTCCATGTTGCTTCAGCTCCTGTGAAGCACCTGAAGGGTTAATAAACTTCTTGAATGTGGTTTTCAGTACCTTGAGGGGTGCAGTTTTTAGTATGGTGTCACTTTTGGGTATTTTCTGCCATATAGACCCTCAAAGTGACTTCAAATGTGAGGTGGTCCCTAAAAAAATGGCTTTGTAAATTTTGTTGTAAAAATGAGAAATCGCTGGTCAACTTTTAACCCTTATAATTTCCTAACAAAAAAATTTTGGTTCCAAAATTGTGCTGATGTAAAGTAAACATGTGGGAACTGTTATTTATTAACTATTTTGTGTGACATATTTCTCTGTTTTAAGGGAACAAAAATTGAAAGTTTGAAAATTGCAAAATTTTCAAATTCTTTGCCATATTTGCGTTTTTTTCAAAAATAAACGCAAGTTATGTCGAAAAAATTTACCACTAACATAAAGTACAATATGTCACGAGAAAACATTCTCAGAATCGCAAAGATCCGTTGAAGCGTTCCAGAGTTATAACCTCACAAATGGACAGTGGTCAGAATTGTAAAAATTGGCCCGGTCATTAACGTGAAAACCACCCTTGGGGTTTAAGGGGTTAATACTTGGTGGCTAAATCCTTGCTAGCAAGCACAGCAGTCAGTCGTTTATTGTGGTTGATGATGAGGTTTGCGCACATGTCAGGAGGAATTTTGGTCTACTCCTCTTTGCAGATCATCTCTAAATCATTAAGATTTTGAGGCTGTCGCTTGGTAACTCAGAGTTTCAACTCCCTCCATAAGTTTTCTATGGGATTAAGGTCAGGAGATTGGCTAGGCCACTCCATGACCTTAATGTGCTTTTGAAGCCACTCTTTTGTTGCCTTGGCTGTATGTTTTGGGTCATTGTCTTGCTGGAAGACCCAGCCACAACCCATCTTTAATGTCCTGGCAGAGGGAAGGAGGTTGTCACTCAGAATTTTACGGCACATGGCTCCATCCATTTTCCCATTGATGTGGTGAAGTAGTCCTGTGCCCTTAGCAGAGAAACACCCCAAAACATAATGTTTCCACCTCCATGCTTGCCAGTGGGGATAGAGTTCTTTGGGTCATAGACAGCATTTCTCTTCCTCCAAACATGGCGATGCCAAAGTTAATGCCAAACACCTCAATTTTTGTCTCATCTGACCACATCACCTTCTTCCAATCACTCACAGAATCATTCAGATGTTCATTGGCAAACTTTAGACGGGCTTGTACATGTGCCTTCTTGAACAGGGGGACCTTGAGGGCATTGCAGGATTTTAAACCTTTACAGCGTAATGTGCTACCAATAGTTTTCTTGATGACTGTGATCCCAGCTACGTTGAAATCATTAACAAGTTCCCCCCATGTAGTTTTAGGCTGATCTCTCACCTTCCTCATGAGATTTTGCATGGTGCCCCAGATCGATGTCGATTGACAGTCATTTTGCATTTCTTCCATCTTCTTACCATTGCACCAACAATTGTCTCCTCACCCAGCGTCTTACTTATGGTTTTGTAGCCCATTCCAGCTTTGTACAGGTCTATGACCTTGTCCCTGACATCCTTAGAAAGCTCTTTGGTCTTGCCCATGTTGTAGAGGTTAGAGTCTGACTAATTAATTGAGTCTGTTGACAGGAGTCTTTTATAAAGGTGACTACTTAAGACAGCTGTCTTTAATGCAGACAACAAGTTGATTAGGAGCATCTAACTGGTCTGTAGGAGCCAGAACTCTTAATGGTTGGTAGGGGATCAAAAACTTATTTCTCACTGCAAAATGCAAATAAATTTATATAATTTATACAATGTGATTTTCTGGATTTTATTTTTGATATTCTATCTCTCAATGTTAAAATTACCCTTAAAATTATAGACTGTTTATGTCTTTGTCAGTGGACAAACTTACAA
Source organism: Oophaga sylvatica (assembly GCA_033576555.1). Taxonomy (NCBI): domain Eukaryota; kingdom Metazoa; phylum Chordata; class Amphibia; order Anura; family Dendrobatidae; genus Oophaga; species Oophaga sylvatica. The sequence continues at coordinate 547,565,359 of JARQOD010000002.1, forward strand.
AATCAGCAAGGGATCAAATACTTATTTCCCCACTGTATAGGGTTTTTATCTGTTTAGTGGCCAGTGTGAACATCCTCTTAAATGCTCCATGCACACCAGTTTGTATTAACAAATCATTTCTTTAGATTTTTTTAATGAGGGGGTTTCATATATATATTATTTCTGCATTTGTACACCATTTGCATGTACACCATTTGTACACCACTGTTCAGGTTTATTTATCCCAGCATTTTTTTTTTAACTTTTCAAACCAGTGCAGCCAGATGTTAACAGTGGAAATCTGCAGTATAAATTAACATGCTTCAAACTGAAAATCTGTTCTTGGTTAATTTATGCTGCAATTTTTCATACAGCATCTGGATAAGATTTAGCAAAACTTCAAACACATTGCTGCTACTGTTTTTTTTTGTTTTTTTTAGGGAACTTACTTAAAAGAATACAATATAAAATATAAAGTTTTAAAAAATTGCAATCTAGAACCAGGATGCGCAGAGGTCCAAGTGGAGGAAGAGGTGGAGTAGTTGGAGGAGGTGGACATCGTGGTGTAGGTGAAAAAATGGTTTTAGGTACACTACTAAAACAGACATGGTTGCAGAGTAGAACAATTTGAATCTTACACACACTGCTCCCACAGACATGGATACAGAGTAGAACAATTTGTCTTTCCGAACACTACTCCCACAAACACTGGTGCACAGTAGAATAATTTGTTTTTTATGAACACTACTACATGGGTACCAAATATACTTCACAGAAAAAATACCAATATAGCCTAAATCAGTAGTAGTGAACCATGTCACATAATGTCATGGGCTCAATAGAATTGGATAATACAATGGGACAATCGCTAAATTGATACACACTGAAGAAAAAAGATGCGATCAATAAATCCCAAACAACTCAATACAATATACAAAAGAATCACTTTATTAAATATATTAGGGTAAAGGGAAGCACTTAAGGACAATGATCCAGGCCAAACTGTGGAGAAACACAAGGACACACATAGGTGGGGATACGGAAGGGGGTTGAATGAAATTAACATTCAATAACCAGCTGCTAATGCAGACTCAAATACATGTTGCACCTTCCCAACTGGCCAAAAAAGTGTCAAGGAACAGACATATTGTTCAAAATATAATATAAATGCTGCAGTGAACATATTGCATAATTACCTGTTCAGACCAGTAATAGTCCACTAAGTGCGTCCACCCCAACGCGCGCTTCGGCTTGATCGCCTTTCTCAAGGGGTGATGGGAAAGGGGAAGTAAGGGAATTAAAAAGCCCCTCCCACCAATGATATAACAGAACCAGCTCACATGACTTAATACATTGATCAAGACGCAATTGACAATGCCCGCCTGTGACAAGGGACCCCCGTTGTCATAGAGTCAAAAAAGAAGTTACCAGCATCACATATCCATCATAACCAAGCTCCAGCACCGCCTTCTTTGACGCATCTGTAACTAAAGCAACTGAGGACGCCAGGCGGCATCAGAATCAAGCGTCCGGTGACATCACAGAGAGGTGACTAATAACCATGGCAGCATCCAGACACTGAAAGACGCCAGGCGTACACGGAGCGATGGCACAGATGCGTACCGGCGGTGGGTGCCAGAGAGGGATCAATAAATTGATCATGTTACAAGAGGCATAAATTCATATGGCATAAATAATACAAACAAGCCAAACATAGATACACGTATATGGCTCATGACATGACTACCATAGCAATGTGTCGGTAACCGCATATCATATTTAAACATCGAGAGCAGTTCTGTGCATATAACAAGGGGCGAAAACATACATTAACAATTAATGATAAGTGCACAATTATACATTAATATACATTAATACAATGCACAGAAAAGCAAAAAAATTAATGAAAATAAATAAATGAATAACCATTAGTGTTGAGCGATACTGCTCGATATCTAAAAATATCGTATCGAAATGTTATCGCCGATATCACTAAATATCGTCGATATCCGATTCTGATACCGGAAGTCCCATGTAAGTCTATGGGAACAAAATATCGCAACAAAAAAAAACCCTTTCTTTCGTTGTAAACACAAAATATACACACATAGAATACATATATATTATACATGTCATTGTGACATATATATATATACATATATTTATAGTTTATACACTTCTACATAGTAAAATAGACTCTGATTCAATTGCCGGGTAAAGCCGTGACATACCCCATAGAAGTCGACGGGCTCGGTGCCGAGTACCCCCAAAACCTCTGGCTCTGTGCGACTCAACTTGGGCATCACGAACAGGATTCTGTAGCTCGCTATAAGCGAGTCCTGTGTGCCTGAATTGAACTGGTTTTGTGCTTGAGAATTGCTAAAATCATCAGAGATTGTATTTGCCATTTTTCCACCATATCTGCGTCACGACGAGGCACTGGTGAAGAAGAAGGGCGTGCTCTTCATGGGTGTACACTCACTCAGTGACGCGAAAACGATGGCTCTAAATGGTACTGCAATGTAAGATCGTGCCCCACAGCTCTTCAGTTCCGCCTCCTCATCCTCCTCAGTGTGCGGAAACTAACACGAAGGTCCCGCCTCCCTACAAAAGAGGGGCCCTCTCCAGATGCTAATGACACATGTGACTTGGCAGAGATGGCTAATGGACACGAGCAGAAGTGTGAAGGGATGGAGCAGTCAGAGCTCTCCCCCACGGAAGCGACCCGATCGCCACGGAACCACCGTTGGGCACCCGGCCTGGAAACCCTCCTACGCTGCAAGAAGCGGAGGATACCCTAAGAGGCCTGGCCCGGCACCGGGAGGAGGTCGCCAGGATGGAAGCCAGCTGGCGTGCCCTAAAACTAAACTTGGAGCGGCGCCAATCCCTCTTACCTGAACTGTCTGTACCGGAAGGTGAGGCACCCGTTCTAGTAGAGGAGCCCTTGCAATGTGATCTGGTTGACGTTGTCGCAGTGGAGGCACCCGTTCGTGCAAAAAACTCTGCACCGGCAGCACCCCAGATCCCGCTGTCTGCCCCCGTCGCTGAGACAGAAGAAGCGACACCCGTCCTCATGGAGGAGGCCGCGCAGGCACCAGAGGTCTACCTGCCTGTACCGTAGCCCTGACTGTCATCTGTTCCAGAGCCGGCTGCTTCCTCCGCAGGTGAACGCCGCCAGGACTGGGGGGCGCCAGGAGAGCTGCCGCAAACCGGACACTGTAAGCTGGCATTTGATGGTGGAGACATGGAGCAGCTGGTGGAGGAGAATTTCAACCGGCGTCAGGAGGAAGAGTGGAGACGTTGGGAGCGGGAAGCAGAGCGACAAAGGGAGCAGCGAGAAACCCAAAAGCTTCGGCAACGTAACCTGGAGAAGGACCGGGCAGATAAGGACCGGATGAGAAAGGATAAAGGAACCCTGTGGGAGCCGCGGCATAAGGGTGCAGTACGGAGCTTTAAATTGAAAGGTGGTTGGGGCTTCATCCAGGAGCCTGGACTTTATTTAGAAGTTTTTGTGAACCGGCGGGACGTGGAGGCTCACCTCCCAGAAGGACACCCGGGGAGGGACCTGTTGCCAGGAGACTTGGTGACTTACACCCGACACTGGGGTTACAATGGATGGTACGCCCTAAATGTTACCAGGTGCGACCCCTACTCCCCAGAGTGTCAGGAACCTGTGAGACCCTCGGAGCCTTCAGCCTCCCACATCCAGGCCTCTGCAAAAGTGCCCACCCCACGCCGTAAATCTCCCAAGCCTCCCTCAGTGGTCTCCTCAGCAGCCCCAGCTATGGACATGATAAGTATAGCTGGCCCATACCCGGCGCCTGTTAGGCCCCCTGGGGTTCGTACAGTCCGGGACATAGGGTTCCAGACCCGGAGGGAGATGAAAGAGGTGGCCACACAGACCCAGATAGCGGGTCACGACTTGACTGTACAGGCCACACGACGTCATCAGGTCCTGGTGGTCCTTGGTGCCTCGGATGTTTGGCAAGCATCAGAAGAGTACCAGGTGGTACCTGGAACACCCCTGCCAAAGAATTATAAATAACCCGGACAGGGTCCCTGTATGTAAATAGTTAAATTGTTTATGTACCCGGACAGGTGAATGTTCATAAAAAAGTTTTTTAATTTAATTAAAAAAAAAAAACAGTTTTCATTACTTTTATTACAGTCTCATCCTGCGACGCCATCGATCTCTGTAAAAAAATGAAAAAAAAAAAAAGTATACCACCTGACCGACGCAGTCCATAGTAACGAGTGTCCCACGACGATCCAGCTCTGCTACAATCAGAAGCCTGTCATCCCGGCGCAGCACAGCTGATTACCTGCTTCCCCGGCGGTGACGTCATCGGACTGGTTTACGGCCGGGATTACCCTGCAGTCACTGCAGTTATCGCGAAAAAACTGCATGTGACCGCCAGGGAGAAGATAATGGCGGCCATCAAGCAGTCCAGGACGTGACCGCCGGAGATCTTCTGCCAGGTAAGTGCCGCTGACTCCTGACAGACCCGACCGACGGACACTCACAGTGACAGTGACAAATCCGATTCCGGTATTCGATAAGACGAAAATATCGAAACGAATTATCGAAAGGCCGATAGAGCTAATATCGGCCGATACCTGATATTTGCAGTATCGTATCGCTCAACACTAATAACCATATATGGCTCATAACATGACAACTATGGCAAAGTGTCATTAACCACATATCAGATTTAAATATAAAGAGCAGTGCTATACATATAACAATGGACATGAATACATATTGACAAGTAATGATACAGACACAGATATACAGTACAGACCAAAAGTTTGGACACACCTTCTCATTCAAAGATTTTTCTGTATTTTCATGACTATGAAAATTGTACATTCACACTGAAGGTATCAAAACTATGAATTAACACATGTGGAATTATATACTTAACAAAAAAGTGTGAAACAACTGAAAATATGTCTTATATTCTAGGTTCTTCAAAGTAGCCACCTTTTGCTTTGATTACTGCTTTGCAACTCTTGGCATTCTCTTGATGAGCTTCAAGAGGTAGTCACCGGAAATGATCTTCCAACAGTCTTGAAGGAGTTTCCAGAGATGCTTAGCACTTGTTGGCCCTTTTGCCTTCACTCTGCGGTCCAGCTCACCCCAAACCATCTCGATTGGGTTCAGGTCTGGTGACTGTGGAGGCCAGGTCATCTGGCGTAGCACCCCATCACTCTCCTTCTTGGTCACATAGCCCTTACACAGCCTGGAGGTGTGTTTGGGGTCATTGTCCTGTTGAAAAATAAATGATGGTCCAACTAAACGCAAACCTGATGGAATAGCATGCCACTGCAAGATGCTGTGGTAGCCATGCTGGTTCAGTATGCCTTCAATTTTGAATAAATTCCCAACAGTGTCACCAGCAAGCAAGAAGCACCCCCACACCATCACACCTCCTTCTCCATGCTTCACGGTGGGAACCAGGCATGTAGAGTCCATCCGTTCACCTTTTCTGCGTCGCACAGAGACACGGTAGTTGGAAACAAAGATCTCAAATTTGGACTCATCAGACGAAAGCACAGATTTACACTGGGCTAATGTCCATTCCTTGTGTTCTTTAGCCCAAATAAGTCTCTTCTGCTTGTTGCCTATCCTTAGCAGTGGTTTCCTAGCAGCTATTTTACCATGAAGGCCTGCTGGACAAAGTCTCCTCTTAACAGTTGTTGTAGAGATGTGTCTGCTGCTAGAACTCTGTGTGGCATTGACCTGGTCTCTAATCTGAGCTGCTGTTAATCTGTGATTTCTGAGGCTGGTGACTCGGATAAACTTATCCTCAGAAGCAGAGGTGACTTTTGGTCTTCCTTTCCTGGGGTGGTCCTCATGTGAGCCAGTTTCTTTGTAGCGCTTGAAGGTTTTTGCAACTGCACTTGGGGACACTTTCAAAGTTTTCCCAATTTTCCAGACTGACTGACCTTCATTTTTTAAAGTAATGATGGCCACTCTTTTTTCTTTACTTAGAATTTGTATTATGGCAAGAAAAAAGCAGCTAACAGTCTATTCAGTAGGACTATCAGTTGTGTATCCACCAGACTTCTGTACAACACAACTGATAGTCCCAACCCCATTTCTAAGGCAAGAAATCACACTTATTAAACCTGACAGGGCACACCTGTGAAGTTAAAACCATTTCCGGTGACTACCTCTTGAAGCTCATCAAGAGAATGCCAAGAGTGTGCAAAGCAGTAATCAAAGCAAAAAAAATCAATGAAGATAAAAACCACACGTGCAATACCACAGCAAACCAGACATTGTCACAAAAATATTATAAGAATGGAGCAAAACTAATAGTTTTGTTCAATACTTTGGGATGGACTGTATCTAGAGTCCAAATCCATTTAGTTTCACGTTGAGATAATCTTTGACTCAAGTTCCCGCCACGGATGCCCAGATCAATAATATCAATGCCTCTAATTCTAGGCAAAGAACCATTACATCCGTGGTTTAACTTAAAATATCGTGGTAGTGTCCTAAGCGTGGTTGGGTCATCGTGGTCGGCCACCGCCTGAATCCCCAATACATGTTCACGAGTACGCACCTTCAGTTGACGAGTCATCATCCCAATATAGATCAATTTACATGGACATATGGCAAAATAAACTACATAACGGGAAGTACATGAAATGTATTCCCCGATGTTGTATGTCCTAGTTTCAGCAGAATTAAAGAATGTGGTACTTCGATCGATGTTAGGGCAGGCGACGCACCGACCACAAGGAGTACAACACGCCTAGGATGGCCACCATCTAAGAAACTAGACTTAGTTTCACCTTGATAGTGGCTATGTACAAGATAATCTATTAGGTTTTTTGAACGTCTAATAGTGATACTCGGCATATTAGGAAGAAATTGATTCAAGATCGAATCGGTCTGAAGAATGGGCTATGCCCTTCGGAGACAGTCCTTCATCCTTGCAAATTGAGAATGATATCCCGTGATGAATCTTATATTTTGAGACAATTTTTTTTTTCCTTATTATACAGCAGTGACTGGGGTGTAGAATGTTTTGCTCTATTATAAGCCCTTTTGAATACCCGCCTGCTATACCCTCTTTCACGAAATCTATCCAAGAGGTCCTGCGCTTGCCTCTCGAAGTCATAGTCACTGGAACAGATTCTGCGGATATGCAAGAATTGTCCAACGGGAATGGAATGATCAATGATTTCGGATGCGCAGAGGAGGCTTGTAGTAGCATGTTGGTAGATGTTTTCTTTCTGAAGATACTGGTCTGTAAGATGTCGTCTGAGTCTCTCCATACTGTAACATCTAAAAAATCAATCCTTCATCATCACATTTATATGTGATGTGAATATTTTTGTCATTAGAATTGACTCCTACAAAGAACTCATGCTATAGTGTGTAACATCCCTGCCAGATCAGGAATATGTTATCGATGTATCGAGCCCAAAAGGGATACGGTCCATCGACGAACCCGATACGGCAGGGGGAGGTCCCTCTCCCACAGCCCCAGGAACAGGTTAGCATAAGCAGGGGCAAAGGAAGCACCCATAGCTGTACCCTGGAGCTGTAGGTAGAAGGACCCCTTAAATGTGAAGAAATTATGAGTGAGAGAAAATTCCAAGAGTTCCAGAATCAAGTGGATAATCTCCTCAGGCAAATTGGACATATTTAGGAAATATTTTGTGGCCAACAGTCCATCCTCGTGTCTAATGTTAGTAACAGGTCATGTTGAATCCCTGTATACTAACATGATATTGCGACCAATATGGAGACCATCCACTCTTTTCAGGAACTCCCCAGTATCCACAAGAAAGGAAGGAAGGCTCTCGACTAATGGTTGTAGTTTGGAGTCGATCCAACGGTTCACTTTCTCCAAGTAATTGCCAGAGCCGGAGATGATTGGACGACCTGGGGGCACCTCCACATTTTTGTGTATCTTAGGTAAAAGGTACCTTGTGGAAATTGTGGGTTCCTGTACTTGTAGTGCCGCAGCCAGCTCCTTAGTGATTACACCCCTATGGACAGCCATATTAAGAATTGTCCCATAAGCGATGAGGGGGGTTAAACGTAAGACGCTTATAGCAAGTTTTGCTGTTAAGTTGTTTGAAGGCCTCATTCTCATAGCGGGATTTTGGCCAAATTACAATGTTTCCCCCTTTATCGGCTGGCTTCAGCACCACATCAGGGAGTGCCCGCTGGAAGTCCAATCTCTCACGCTCCTTCTTATTAAAATTGTCTCTCACCACACCCCTAGGGATATTCATGAAATCCCTTGTAAAAACTTGTACAAAGAGGTCAATCGATGCACATGCAGCAAGGGGAGAAAATTTTTTAGATTTAACCCTAATACACGAAGGGATCTTACCTCCCTCGCCTAAATCGTGCTCCGGTTGCAGAGTATAATAAAAATTTAATTTACTCACACAGACATGCCTAAAGTATAAAAAATGGTTTTAGACACACTACTCCCACAGACATGGGTGCAGAGTGTAAATAAATGGTTTTAGGCACACTACTCCCACAGACACAGGTGCAGAGTAGAAAAATTGGTTTTAGGCACTCTACTCCCACAGACATGGGTGCAGAAAATAAGAAATTGGTTTTAGGCACAATACTCCCACAGACACGGGTGCTAAGTATAAAAAATTGGTTTTGGTCATACTACTACCACAGACACAGGTGCAGAGTAGAAAAAAATGGTTGTAGGCACAGTACTCCCACAGACACAGGTGCAGAGTACACACGAGAGGCTTTTGGAAAAGTGCGCACACACAACACCTAATATTGTCTCTCACTCCAGCTGTATCCAGTCCCTAGGCTAAGCATAGCAGAATGGCTGTGGCAGCCATTATCCAGCATTTATACAGGCTGAGACATGTGTTACGTCTGCCAATCTTAACCATGCTTAACATGGCTGTGATAGCTCCTGAAGTGACCATAGCATAAAAGCTTATTTATTGACTACACTGCAGCCTTTCAACAAACTTTATTCAGCATCCAAACCCCAATAGTAAACTAAACTTCCAGTAAAAAGTCTGTGTTTAAGGTTCGGTACCGAACTTTACAGGTCTGGTTCACTTATCCCTAAACATAACCTTGAATGTTATGCTGAAAACACAGAATGCTCTAGGTATGAATCTTTTAAATATTTTTCTTATCAGATTCCTTCAAACACTTAAATGGATTGTCAAGTAGTTAAATATTGATAACATATCTACATGACAGTTCACCAATATAAAGCTGATGGGAGTCCAACACCTGGCACCCCCATTGATCAGCTGTTCTCAAAAAATATGGGACTGACTTGCAGTTCTCAGCAGCATCTACTACTCATTGAATGGGCTGTGCTTTTTTATTCCATATAATAATATGGAATAAAAAATAATTAAATTTTACCAAGTAACATCTGATTGGTGGCGGTGTCTGTCAAATCCCCACCCATATTGCATGATAATCTATCTTAGGCCGAAGTCACACTAGTGATGAATACGGACGAGTGTTATGGGATGAAACATAGCATAGCACTCTGACCAGTATTAATCTATGGGACAGCTCCCATCACCGTTTTTTTTCTTGGCTGTATTCTACATGCAAGTAAAATCGCAGCATGCTACGATTGTCACTGACAATCGGCCAAGTCTCGGAGCACTCGCACCCATATAAATTTATGGGTGCGAGTGACACAGCGCACATCAGTCAGATATCATCCTAGTGCTGTGCGATATACGCTGACGCCAGCAATGGAGGAGATAGATAAATTAGTTTCTCTGCCTCCTCCGTAGCTGTGCTCCGATCCGCTCGGTGCAAGAGGCTCGGAGCACAGTAGCTTGACACTTGGTTCCCGCACGCAGCAGAGCAGGAGCCGAGGGTCATTAGCATATCGCATCCGATGCTCTCGCATCGGATGCCATACATAAGTGTGACCCCGGCCTTAAGAGTAGGTCATAGAGATGAGCAGATAAGGGAAAATTTTAATTCACCTGTTCACACAAATTTTCCTGAGATGTTTGATTCACAGGGAAGTTATTCTCTGCAAATTTAATGCTCTTTCTTATTCTGTGGGGGTCTATGCAAACCCCAGAGCACAATAAATGTAAGAGATAAAAAATACTTATACTTACCTCACAGCTCACCTTTCCAGCCTCTCCACTCCTCACGTCACTCGACTAGTCCTCATCGCATGTGTACATGCCTGAGTGAGGGGTATGTATGAGATTGAGATGCAGCGTGACTTGGACCCTTTAAAGATATACCGCATCAAAGAGGCTGAGCGAGGGCTGTGTCCATGTTATGGGATATTATGGTATCCCACACCAAACACTCTGAGGGACCTCAAGCAAAGTCTCTACTTAACCAAGGCCCAACTGACAACTGTCTATTGCCATCTCACTTGGTAACTGAATCAGCAATGATTGGTCAGTGTCTTTGGACATAGGCTTTTGACAAAAGGAATTTAATAAATGGGTAGTCCATAGTCATTCCGGGGAACAGGGCTAGCTAGAGCGCCCCTAGCATTAGGGACAGGGAAGGAACCCCAGTTCTGGGTCACCCAACAACAAAGTTGTGGCATTACCTCTGGCCGAAACCAATTTTTGATCCATTATGGATCTTATCACTGCTTTGAAAGGACAACTGTAGCAGCTTAGCCTGGAGCTGGCAGAACTACGCACTGTCGTTTTGCAGCACTGTAACACATTAGGTTTGGGGACCATGACCCCTAGACAACCCTTAGTGGAGCCCAAAATCTCTTTGCCTGACAGGTTCTCTGGGTGGCATGAAAAGTTTGTTGTTTTCAGGGAGGAGCAACGAGTGGGGATAATTTCTCTCATTCAGGGTGACCCCAAGCATGGACATTCTCGCTCCTGTCAGACTCCCAGTCGCTCCGGACAGTGGAGGAATTTTTTCTGGTGTTCGGTCATATATACGACGATCCTGACCGTGTCTGTCTGGCTGAGTCCACACTACATCAGCTTCAGCAGGAAGATCGGCCGGCAGAAGAGTATTGCTGAGTTTTGGAGGTGGTCCACTGACACTACGCAGAATGACCCCCACGCTCTGCAGCCAGTTCTGTCAAGGGCTATCGGTAAAGGTGAAGGATGCCTTAGCTTTGTATGAGACTCCAGTTACCCTAGAGGCGGCCATGTCTTTGGCCATCCGGGTAGATTGCCGTCTTCACCAGAGACATAAAGAGACACCCCAATGTGCGGGAGGTCCAGGGCCAAAGGAAGCCTAGTCTGAGTCATCTGAGGAACCCATGCAATTGTCTGGGGTGACACGGTCTGGGAATCAAACTGTAGTTTGGCTTAAAGGGGGAGTGTGTTTTTACTGTATGAAAAAGGGCCATTTAGTGGGTGCATGTCTTTCCCTACCGCCACTGGAAAACTAAGGAGTCCGGGTTGAGCGGAGATTAGCAACCCGGGTGTACATAATTCACGATTAAGGGTGCATAGCCATCTGAAAAGCGTGGATGTCGCATATCATTTAACTTACAACTCTGACATTGTTTTACCCTCTGCTGAGCACTTTCGGTGAATAAAGAAAGAAGTTTGTTCACAAGTTCATTTAACTAGCTTTTCTTCTGTTTTGTGATTGCTCCACGCCTTGATACAGCGACTCCTGTGCTCCAAACACCTAAGGATGTCTATTACGGTGAGCTGGACTCCCTTCAACAGGGAAGAAACCCCTGGTCCCAGGACACCCGAAAACAGAGTTGCGACACGTTATGACATTTACCAATCACATTAATTTATTTTATTATTTGATAAATTGGACATTTACAAAAGCAACAATACCTAATATGTGGGGAGGTTTAATTGTTTGATCTTTAATGGGGCAAATGGAGGGTGAATTGAAGCTGTGATCATCTGATCGCTTGTGCTATACATAGCAGTGCATCGGCACTGCTATGTATAGAGAAAATCACAGTCTCCTATGAACACCAGTGGCTGGCTTGGTGAGAGACTCAGAATTTGTACTCACACCAATTAATTGGAAATGCTGTTGTTGTCTTTCTGCTGCACGCTGTCCCTCCAAATTTTTCCATTTCTTGGTCTTATAATGAAAGAACTGAAAAAAATGTTCTTCACAATAGAAAAGTATTGAAAAATATTCATATAAAATATGTACCAATACCAGTTTCTATCTGATAGCCATAATTATATGGCTCCATGAATTAAAAAATATTTAGCTTTGGACGTTCAGTATATTTCTGAGCCACAGTAAATGACCTTAAAGCCATGAAATAATTGAATAGTCACATACATAATTTTCTTAAATCTTCTCTTTAACACAAACACCTCACGTTTACATGAGATGATTAATGACATAGCTAGCCTTCTTTAAAGTCTTATTCTAGGGTATCAGAGTTTAGGAAGATCTCTTTTGCTGTAATAAACCGATCACATTTGAAAAATTAGCCTTCCCGCTGTGTGCTTTCACAAATAGACAACTTCCATATTTTCTTGTCTAAGTTGAGCATATTTGCATGAAACACTTTACTCTATGTCCTATCTCTGCTATGCAAGGTTAAAGAACATTAGCAGTTTGTCTGAGAAGAGTCATTATATGTAATATCTTACAATGTTTTATGTATATTTAGCCTTCATAGTGCATTATTGCCTGTCTAGCGAAGGCATTTTACACGTTATATTGTAGTATGCCTCCTATGTATTTATACACTATTTCTAACAGATTAACTGTCTGAAGCCTGTCTAGGTAAAGCTGCTTCCAAGTAATAGTTCCTCTTCCTTTGTATGAACTATGTTCAGTATAGAAATAATTCAAACAAATGTAAAGAGAGAGGAAATTAAAAAATAAAAGGGGTTGTCCAATTTCAGACTATATTTGGCTCTAGGCAGATAATGCTGTCAAAACATAGCATTGCTTACCTAATAAAAGCCACTTTAGCTCTGTCCAATCACTGCTACTACCCATGTTTCTTTATATGGTTGCAGGGTTGGAATCTGCGACAAGTGACCACTACAGCCAATCACTGACATAACAAATATTGAACCATCTATCTCAGCATGACCCATGATGTTAGTAGTTGGTTACATGATATAGAAGGGACGTTTCACAGCTGCTTCACTGTAAATATTAGTAGGAAGCAGTGCTGAAGTTGCACTGGAGAGGCAAAGGTTTAATTAGGTAAGTGGCCTAATTTTTGTCTAAATCATGCAACCCTCTTAGGCTATGTGCATACGTTGCGGAATTGCCATGGAAATTTCCGCGGCAATTCCGCACCTCCCTGCCGCGGGAAATACGCATATTATAGGTATGCGTATTCCCGCTAAAAACTAGCGTTTTGCAAGCGTAATTAGCTTGCAGAATGCTAGCGTTTTCCTAGCGATCTGACAGGTTGGTCACACGAGTGTCACGCTGTCTCTGTATACAGGAGAACCGGGTCTATGCTGACCCTAAGCTGGGGGCCTGACTAATCCCTCTACCTGGAGGTACTGTTGATGGTACAGAGGTCCAGGCCGCCAGCGTAACCCTATCTCCTGTGAATCCCTAACCACTGTAATCTAGTCCTGAGAAGGACCCTGATTACAACCACAGGGATAAGGAAGGTATCTGCCTTCACACACAGTATAAGACAAACGAGACAGTACAAGGGGTAAATAAAAGAACATCTTGCATGCAAAACTACCAATACAGAGGGAACACAAATGGGTAGGGAGATAACTAATAAAGCGAGGACAGGAGAAAACCACAACAGGTATTCTTAGCTTAGACTTCTCAATACGATCCGCTCTGCTGGTCTGCATGAAAGCTTTCACCGACACTTCCCCAGCAGACAGGCAGGTATTTGAAGGAAACCAATTAACAAAACATTAATTGCAGCTGAGCGAGGCTGGTCAGTCCAGCACAGAGAGAGAAAGAATTAACTCCCTCAGTGCCGAAAAACACCCAGCACCAGAAACTCAGCTGTGCGAAGTCAGGGTGTGCAATCGCGACGATCTTCGCAGCGACACACCCGTGACAGTACCCCCCTTCTACGAGGGGCCTCCGGACCCTCAGGGCCGGGTTTATCTGGGTGAGTAGTGTGGAAGGCCCAAACCAATCGGTCTGCGTTAATATCTGACGCAGAAACCCACGTCCCCTCCTCAGGACCATACCCCCTCCAATGAACAAGGTACTGAAGGGACCGGCGATTCAGACGTGAATCGATGACTCTCGACACCTGAAACTCCAAGATACCATTGACCACCACAGGAGGAGGAGGTAAAGGTGCCGGTATCACCGGCGCCACATACTTCTTAAGTAACGATCTGTGGAACACATTATGAATTTTAAATGTAGGAGGGAGGTCAAGACGGAATGCAACTGGATTAATTATAGCACTGATCTTGTATGGCCCGATGAACCTGGGACCCAGTTTCCAGGAGGGAACCTTAAGTTTTATATTTTTGGTAGACAACCATACCAGATCGTTCACACTTAGGTCCGGACCAGACACTCTCCTCCTATCAGCCATACGTTTCTATCGGTTCCCCATAGTACTCAAATTATTCAGCACTCCTCTCCACACTGAAGCAAGTGACGACGAAAATCGTTCCTCCTCAGGAACCCCAGAAGAGCCCCCCCTATTGAAAGTACAAAACTGGGGGTGAAAACCATATGCCCCAAAAAACGGGGACTTACCAGTGGACTCGCTCCGCCTATTATTTAGAGCAAACTCCGCCAAAGGCAAGAAAGAAGCCCAGTCCTCCTGGTTCTCTGACACAAAACACCGGAGATATGTCTTCAAACTCTGGTTCAGACGCTCTGTCTGACTATAGGTCTGCGGGTGAAAAGCCGATGAAAATGACAACTGCATCCCCCGCTGTGTACAAAATGCTTTCCAGAATTTGGACACGAACTGAGACCCCCGATCCGACACCACATCGGAGGGTACCCCGTGAAGCCTTACAATCTCCCCAATAAACACCTGCGCAAGAGTTTTAGCATTAGGAAGAGCAGGAAGAGCGATAAAATGTGCCATCTTGCTGAACCTGTCCACCACAACGAGTATGACTGTTTTACCCGAAGATGGCGGGAGATCCGTAATGAAGTCCATAGACAGATGAGTCCACGGACGCTCCGGGATCTTCAAAGGTAAGAGGGCCCCAGACTAGAGTTGAGCGATACTGCTCGATATCTAAAAATATCGGATCGGAATGGTATCGCCGATATCACTAAATATCGGCGATATCCGATTCCGATACCAGAAGTCCCATGTAAGTCTATAGGAACAAAATATCGCAACTAAAAAAAACCTTTATTTCCTTGTAAACACTAAATATACACACATAGAATACATATATATATATATATATATATATGTCATTGTGACATATATATACATATATGTATAGTTTATACACTTCTACATAGTAAAATAGCCTCTGATTCAATTGCCGGGTAAAGCCGGCTTCTGTGAAAAGACAGAAGCACCCGACATGAAATGACACTTGGTTTACATAGAGTTAACCATGTCTTTTCATGCCGTTTGCTATCTGATTTGCACAAACAATTACATCAGTCTATGTGTGCAAAATTTCACACCTGTAGGGGTTAATTAAAGGTGTAAATTCGTTGTAAAAAAAACGGACTTTTTTGCTACGAATTTACACCTTTAATTAACCCCTACAGGTGTGAAATTTTGCACACATAGACTGATGTAATTGTTTGTGCAAATCAGATAGCAAAGGACATGAAAAGACATGGTTAACCCTATGTACACCAAGTGTCATTTCATGTCGGGTTCTGCATTTTCACAAAAGCCGGCAATTGAATTAGCGGCTATTATACTATGTAGAAGTGTATGAACTATAAATATAAATATATATATATATGTGTCACAAATTCAATGACATGTATATATATATATATGAGGTGTAAAATTGTTTAAAAAAAATGCGTGGGCTCCCGCCCTATTTTCGCAACCAGACAGACAAAGCCAGTGAGTGGGGGCAGATAATAATAGCCCAGAGAGGGACCATTATTTTTGCCCCCCCCCCTGGCTACTAACATCTGCCCCCAGACACCCCAGAAAAGACAAATCTATAATTAGATTCGCCCTTTCTGGCACTTTGCCCGTCTATTCCCATTGCCCTGTAGCGGTGGCGAATGGGTTAATATGGGGTTAAAGCCACCTTGCAATTGAAAGGTGACCTTAAGCCAGGTTAATAATTGAGAGCTGTCAATTAGACAACTATCAATTATTAATCCTATTGCATGAAATAAAAATAAAACACACACACTTTAATTAAAAATCATTTTAATGAAATAAAGACACATGTTTTTGACCATCTTTTATTTGACTGCAAAAACCATTTCCTGTAATAAAAATAAAATAAAAAAGCAAAATTATTTTTACCTATCCCATGCACAGTAAGGTCCCACGGTGTAATCCTTCAGAAAGGGTTAATGTTTACTGCAGGGACCACAGCTAATGCTGCAGCCTCACAGTAAACCCCCAAATGAATGAGTTCCTCTCCTGGCTGACAGGAGAGGAAGTGGAAAGCTTAATTGATTGCTTTCCACTTTCACTTCAGGTCAGCCAGGGACACAATCAGTGACATCAGAGGGAACTGATTAACAAAAATAGGGGATCCCCTCGAAAAAAATTGGCGTGGGGTCCCCCCTATTTTTGTTAACCAGCCAGATGAAGCAGACCGCTGAGGCCTGGATTTTCAGGCTGTTAAGGAGCCAAGATCCATGGACCTTGCCAGCCTGATAATACCAGGCCACAGCAGTCTGCATATCTTGGCTGATTAACAAAAATAGGGGATCCCCTCGAAAAAATTGGCGTGGGGTCCCCCCTATTTTTGTTAACCAGCCAGATGAAGCAGACTGCTGAGGCCTGGTTTTTCAGGCTGGTAAGGATCCAATATCCATGGACCTTGCCAGCCTGATAATACCAGGCCACAGCAGTCTGCTTAGCTTGGCTGGTTAACAAAAATAGGGGATCCCCCCTATTTTTGTTAACCAGCCAAGTAAAATGCAGACTGCTGCGGCCTGGTATTAAAAGACTGTCAAGGCCCATGGATTTTGGCCCTCAACAGCCTGATAATACCAGGCTACAGCAGCCCCACATTTGGCGCATCAAAAGATGTGCCAATTGTGGCACTTTACCCGGCTCTTCCCACTGCCCTGTAGCGGTGGCAAGTGGGGTAATAAGGGGTTAATGTCACCGTTGATTGCACGGTGACAATAAGCCCGGTTAATAATGGATAGGCGTCAATAAGACACCGATCCATTATTAATCCCAAAGTTTTTAAATGTATAAAAAAAAGACAAAGCAAGAAAAAAGTCTTTTAATGAAATAAAAGAGACAACATAGTTTTCATTTCTTTTATTATACTCTCATTCCTGCGACGCCATCGATCTCCTGTAAAAAAAGGAAAAAAACAAACCAACAGTATACCACCTGTCCGACGCAGTCCATAGTAACGACAGTCCCACGACGATCCAGCTCTGCTACATCGCAATGACAGGCAGAGCCTGTCATCGCGACGCAGCACAGCTGATTACCTGCTTCCCCGGCGGTGACGTCATCGGACTGACTGCTTTACGGCCGGGATTACCCAGCAGTCACTGCAGTTATCGCGAGAAACTGCATGTGACCGCCGAGGAAAGATGATGGCGGCCATCAAGCAGTCCAGGCCGTGACCGCCGGAGATCTTCTGCCAGGTAAGTGCCGCTGACTCCTGACAGACCCGACCGACGGACACTGACAGTGACAGTGACAATTCCGATTCCGGTATCCGATAAGACGACAATATCGGAACTCGGAATCGAAAGCCCGATACAGCTAATATCGGCCGATACCCGATATTTGCAGTATCGTATCGCTCAACACTACCCCAGACGGATGGGTATGTGGGGTCTTAGAGCACGCACAAACCTCGCAGGACACGACAAAAGTTACCACCTCCCTATGTAAGTTAGGCCACCAAAACCGGCGCGAGAGGAGATCCTCAGTTGCTTTACTCCCAGGGTGTCCTGCCAAAGCTGAATTATGGTGTGCCTCGATCACCCTTTGTCGCAACTGATTAGGAACAAACAGTCTCCCTGGAGGTCCTACAGGGGCGTCCCCCTGAGCCTCCAATACCTCTTCCTCAAGCTCAGAGCATACTGCCGACACCACCACCCCCTCCTGAAGGACCGGAACCGGATCCTCCGTATTCCCAGCTCCTGGGAAACAGCGAGATAAGGCATCCGCCTTAACATTTTTTGACCCAGGACGATATATGACAACAAAATTAAACCTGGTAAAAAACAACGACCACCTAGCTTGTCTGGGATTCAGACGTTTAGCGGATTCTAAATATAGCAGGTTTTTGTGATCGGTAATGAGAGTGACCGGGTGGACTGCCCCCTCCAAAAAATGACGCCACTCCTCAAAAGCCAACTTAATGGCCAAGAGCTCCCTATTGCCGACATCATAATTCCTCTCAGCGGACGACAATTTTTTAGAGAAGAAGGCGCACGGATGCCATTTATCTCAACAATGAATGGCTGAGACGCATCAGGCTGAACAAGTATGGGTGCAGAAGCAAAACATTTTTTCAAAGAGGAAAACGCTTGACAAGCCTTGTCAGACCACTTTGAAAAATCCGTCCCTTTTTTAGTCATGTCTGTGAGAGATTTAACTATGGAGGAGAAATTACGAATGAATTTCCGGTAGTAGTTAGCAAACCCCAGGAAACGTTGTAATGCCTTAAGATCCTCTGGCAGATCCCACTCAAGAACTGCCCGCACTTTCCCAGGGTCCATACGAAAACCGGATGCTGACACCAGGAATCCTAAAAACTGAAGTTCCTGTACGGCGAACACACACTTCTCCCATTTGGCGTACAGCTTATTATCCCGCAAGATCTGTAACACCTGCCTAACATGCTCCTGATGAGACACAAGATCTGGTGAGTAAATTAAGATATCATCCAGATATATGACCACAAACTGTCCCATTAGGTGGCGAAAGATGTCATTTACAAAGTGTTGAAACACCGCCGGGGCAATACTCAGACCAAATGGCATGACAAGGTTCTCATAATGCCCCTCCGGAGTGTTAAACGCCGTCTTCCACTCATCCCCCTCCTTCATCCTAATAAGATTGTACGCCCCCCTGAGATCCAACTTAGAGAACCATTTGGCACCCACGATCTGATTGAAGAGATCGGGAATAAGTGGGAGCGGATACGGATCTCGGACCGTAATCCGATTAAGCTCACGGAAATCCAGGCAAGGGCGTAGGCCTCCATCTTTTTTCTTCACAAAGAAGAACCCCGCGGCCACCGGGGAAGATGAAGGTCTAATATGCCCCTTAGCCAGACTCTCTGAAATATAATCCTTCATGGCCTGTCTCTCAGGACCAGAAAGGTTATACAACCTAGATTTCGGTAACTTGGCCCCAGGGATCAAGTTAACAGCACAGTCATACTCGCGATGAGGAGGTAGTTCTTGACAACCTTCCTCCGAGAATACATCCTCAAAGTCCACCAGAAATGGAGGTAAGGCCCTAGGAGCGACCGCACCAATGACCGTATTCATGCAGTTTTTATTACAGAAATCGCTCCATTGGCTTATCTCTCTGGATTGCCAATCAATAACCGGGTTATGCTTAGTTAGCCAAGGCAGGCCCAGCACTATAGGAGTGGGAAGACCCTCCAACACATAACAAGACAACAGTTCTTTATGTAGCGCCCCCACTTGAAGATCAATGTTATGCACTGCTTGCACAAAACTTCCCTGACCGAGAGGTCTGGCGTCGATCGAGAATATGGGGACGGGTTTAGCCAACCCACACAATCGCATACCTTGAACCCGGGCAAAGCGAGCATCCACCAGATTAGCCCCGGCCCCACTATCCAGAAGAACAGATATCCTCTCAGTTCTCGCACCCACCACCACCTCCGCCGGTACAAGAAACTGAGACGAACTTAGGGACTAAATACTTACTCCCAGATTGCCGTCCACCACACAATCTGGGATCAATAGTTTTCCGGCGACTTCTCACTCTGCAAAGGACGGGATGGACACCCCCTAATAAAATGTCCCTTTTTTCCACAGAAGAAACAACTTCTTGTTTTGTGGCGCCCCACCGATCCCCTCCCCCGGAATGATGTCCCTCCTAATTGCATAGGCTCCTCTGGACTGACCAGGGGAACCTCCGTGTAAGGGACCCTTGAGGAAGGTGGAGTCATCACAGGGGGCGGAGTTACCCCGCACCTCTCCCTCAGCCGTCTATCAATGCGAATAGCAAGGGCCATAGCGGCTTCCAGTGTTTTGGGAGGGTCATATTGCGCCAACACATCTTTTAATTTGTCAGATAAACCTTGACAAAACTGGCTCCTAAGAGCCGGGTCATTCCACTGGGTGTCCGTGGCCCACCTACGGAACTCCGAAGAAAATTCCTCTGCCGGAAGATCTCCCTGCTGTATCTTACGTAACTTATTTTCAGCAAGGGAGACTCGATCCGGGTCATCATATACAAGACCCAGTGCTGCGAAAAATCTATCCACTGACTGGAGAGCCGGGGAGTCCGGGGGAAGAGAGAACGCCCAGGACTGGGGGTCCCCTTGTAGGAACGAGATGACAATTCCCACCCTTTGATCTTCACTCCCAGATGACCGAGGTCGCAGCCGAAAGTACAATTTACATGCCTCCCGGAAAGCAAAAAACTTGTCCCGCCCTCCAGTGAACCTGTCCGGGAGAGCTACTTTAGGTTCAGGTCTGGCATGCTCCGGGGGGTACAAAACCTTGGACTTAACGTCCCTCAACTCCATGGACAAACTCTGCAACTGCTGAGCCAGACTGGCTACTGGATCCATGGTGGCTGGGAAGAATCTTAAATGTGGTCGGTGAAAATGTCATGCTGTCTCTGTATACAGGAGAACCGGGGTCTATGCTGACCCTAAGCTGGGGGCCTGACTAATCCCTCTACCTGGAAGTACTGTTGATGGTACAGAGGTCCAGGCCGCCAGCGTAACCCTATCTCCTGTGAATCCCTAACCACTGTAATCTAGTCCTGAGAAGGACCCTGATTACAACCACAGGGATAAGGAAGGTATCTGCCTTCACACACAGTATAAGACAAACGAGACAGTACAAGGGGTAAATAAAAGAACACCTTGCATGCAAAACTACCAATACAGAGGGAACACAAATGGGTAGGGAGATAACTAATAAAGCGAGGACAGGAGAAAACCACAACAGGTATTCTTAGCTTAGACTTCTCAATACGATCCGCTCTGCTGGTCTGCATGAAAGCTTTCACCGACACTTCCCCAGCAGACAGGCAGGTATTTGAAGGAAACCAATTAACAAAACATTAATTGAAGCTGAGCGAGGCTGGTCAGTCCAGCACAGAGAGAGAAAGAATTAACTCCCTCAGTGCCGAAAAACACCCAGCACCAGAAACTCAGCTGTGCGAAGTCAGGGTGTGCAATCGCGACGATCTTCGCAGCGACACACCCGTGACAACGAGTCAAACAAGTGTTTGACTCGTGTGACCAACTTTTTACTATTGATGCCGCCTATGCCGCATCAATAGTAAAAAGATGTAATGTAAAAATAATAAAAAAAATAATAAATAGTGATATTCTCACCTTCCGGCGGCCCCCGCAGTTTTCGCGCCTCTCAGCGACGCTCCCGGCAAGTTCAGTTCCCAGGAGTCCTTTGCGACAATCACCCCGATGACGTAGCATCACGCGAGACCGCTACGTCATCTGGGGATTCTCGCAATGCATTACTGGGAACGGGATTGGCGGGAGTGTCGCTGAGAGTGGATTGGCGGGAGTGTCGCTGTTTTTACATGGATATGGTACCCAGGGTCTGGAGGAGAGTCTCCTCTCCTCCAGACCCTGGGTTCCATCCGCACATGAACCGCTTACTTTGCGCATGGTGGGCACAGCCACATGCGGAAAGTAATTGGTTCAATGCATTCCTATGGCGGCGGAATCGCCGCGGTTCCGCAAAAAAGAATGAGCATGCTGCAGATTCTCCCGCGATGCGATTCCGCCGTGGAAAAACCCGCAGCATGTGCACAGCATTGCGGAATCTCATAGGCCTTAATGAGTTGTATTGTGTAAGCGGTTTTGCCGCGGTTTCGCGGCATTTCCGCCTCGAAAAACCGCGGCAAAACCGCTAGGAATCCGCAACGTGTGCACAGGCCCTTAAGCTAATATAAAGTACTGGGCTCCTTTAAAAATGTTTAAACCATAGACAATTTTTCAATAAAATTATTGTTGAAATGTTGTGACAGCAAAATTCAGTCTACAGCTTACAGGCAAAAATATCAATAATGCACACTCATCTTTTTAAGAGGTCCTGTCACCTAGTAAAAAGTGGCCAGTCTCCACTCATCCTTTATTGCTGTTTCTCCCCTGAGTATTCTTCATTTTTTTAAGTTCACCTTACAATTCCAGTGATATGAGTCTTTTCATTTAATGGACCCCAAGGGGGTGTTGCTCACAGGGTAATTATACAGCGCAGCCTAAAGACACGACCCCAAAGAATTCTTTGAGACACACACCCTTGTAAAGACATTAAAATTAGCCCTGAATAAAAAGGCCCATATCACTAGAATTTTACGGCAGATTTTTTTTTAAAAAAAGGAATACGCAGCGAGAACTGGCCACCTTTGACCTGACTAGAGGTCTCCTTTAATTCCCTTACTGCTCAAGTGGAGACCATCCCATGGAGCTCTGCCATACTAACTACAGTATATTTCAACTAGAAATATACAATGGCATACCCTCACAGTTGTTCAAATTTCAGCATTTGGCTAGGTTTCCACAGCCTGTAATATAGTAATAATATGCATGTGATATATACACTGTGTGTAGAATTTTTAGGGATTGAGTATTTTGGCTATATCATCCTTTTTATGCAGATTTTACAAGTTCTTGTTGAATAACCTTGAATGCTTACTGGGTGAAGCAAGTCAGATGATAAGTCAGGTGATGCATAATTGTGCTATGAGGGAGGATGTAACCAAAGGATAAAAACACCCTTTGTCAATGTGCGCAGAATTATTAGGCAGCTTGTTTTCTTCAATCTAAATAGACCAAAAGAGAGCTATAACTAACTTTATAAAGTCAAAAATTGTTAGAAGTCTTAAAGAGGGATGCAGCACTCTTGAAATTGCTGAGAGATCCCAGAAGTATAAAAAGTTTTATTGTAAATATTAACTACCAAAGATTTGTGAAGAATCAAATGTGAAGCAAACAGGAATCCATTATACTCCAGTGCTGCCATATTCCAGAACTGCAGCCTTTCTTGAGTGTCTAGAAGTACCAGGTGTTGAGTGGAGTGCTGAGAGACACCGCCGATGTAAGGGAGACTGAGACACGACCACCGCTGAACAAGACACAGAAGTTGAAAGTCCAATGATAAAACATACACAAAGTAATAAATGTGTGGACCAGGCAAAATTTAAATTCATCCTTTAGCGCATTTTTTCCTGGTAAATTCAATTCATGGAAAAGTTATTCTCTGCGAATGTAGTCTCTGCAGACCCCAGAGCATAATAAATTCTCCGGAGTCTCCGCAACTCCCCGTGAGGAGAGCATAATGATTTTTTTATTTTTTTTGTTGATCCAATAAATCTCTGAAAAATGGGGGCCAGCTGTCGCCATTTTGCTGATTCTGCATGAAAGCGACATTCAAACAATCCACATTTTGATGACTGCAGATTTTTGGAAAATTTGAGTAAAATTCAATTCCAGAATGAATTTATCAGAGGATAAATCCTCTAAAATGAGGAACACAGTGCAGCATGACTGCGAGGTCTTTAATTGCCTGATCTGCCAGCTCTCTAGAGCAGTGAGGTAATCACACCACTTGTTTGGGTCGCTGATGTTCTGTGTATGGTGTAGATGGATAGTAGGCTGAAAGTAGGCATAACT
>JARQOD010000002.1:547589329-547656225 GCA_033576555.1 Oophaga sylvatica
TACGAAGGAAGTAAGAACTGCCAAAAATTTAGGGACTCAATCCCCCTATTTTAACAAAAAGGAGGCCTCATACAAATTCGCTCAAATTGTAAGTCCACAACCAAAAAAAATGGGTAGCAACACCCACAATATGGATACAAATGACAAAATCTTTTTTGCAAAATTTAAAGTAAAAAAAAACAAGAAAAATCACAGAACCGGTGGGGGGGAAGGGAAAAAAAGCCAAAATTGACCAGGAAAGGGGGTGGAAAAGATTCTAAAATTCCCAGGCTATTAGAACATCATTAGCAAAAGTGAATACATTGCCCCCTATAATTTTCCATAGCATAGGAATATCACCCATAAAAAAATTTACCATAAACCAAAGGAAAAAGCAATGTGGCATATACCAAATGAAATAAATAAGTAAAAACAATGCATTAAATAATTAAAATGGGGTAATTATAAACACTTTTTTTGATCAAAAATTAAAGCGTCCCCCCAGTCAATGTCCCCTTTTGGGACAGAATCCCCCTCCTGGTGGAAATGTGGCAGGGGGTCTGGGTCCCAAAGGGACACCCACTTCAGGGGGACATATATAAACTACACACCAGTAAAAGGAGCCAACCCTTTTGTATAATACAAAAATACACGAAAAAAAAAAAAAAAAAAAAACTGAACTAAACTGAACAGACTTGAATGCATGCAAGTTAGAAGCTTTTTCCACTTGAAAAAAAACAAAAAAAACCAAAAGGGAAAAAAAGCAATGTTGCATAACCCTAATGAAAATAAATAAAAAAAAGAAATGCATTAAATAAAAAGGGTATTTAAAAACCGTTTTTCAAAAAATAAAAGCGCCCCACCACAGCAAGATGCCCCATTTGGGACAGTAACTACACTCTCAAAACGATAAAACCTACCTGGTGGAGAGCGGGGTCCAAATGGACCCCAAATTTCAGAAGACATATTTTAACTATACAGTCAAAAGGGGAACCACACCCTATTGTACAAATACATGAACAAAAATGCAAAAAACAAAAAAAAAAACTAAAACTGAAGAAATTAAATGAATGCAAAAAAAAAAAAAAGCTTACCCATGGTAGGTCCAGACCGTAGCAGCCCCCCTCCCACATGGCCCCTGACACGCGTTTTGCATATTCAGCTTTATTAATGGGGAGTAAGTGTAATTGTAATGTATTGGTACTCCTAAACTCATAAAGGCTATGCATAAAGGGTTATATACTAAGGAAATGAACTCCAGACCACGGAATAATCTGTTGGTGAGCAATATAATACCGAAAAGGCTATGTGTACACATTGAGTAAAATTTCTACACCATTTCTGCATCTCTTAGCAGGAAAAACGCAGCTGCAAAAACGTGCATTTTTTATGCGTTTTGCCGCATATTTGTTGCGTTTTTGATTGATTTAAGTTAAGTCAATGGTGAAAAACGCAGGGTAAAAACGCACAGAGAATTGACATGATGTAGTTTATTTTCTGCACCACATCAGCAAGTCAAAAATACTCAACATGTGCATGATACTTCAGGTTTCTTATTCACTTTGCTGGCATCAAATTTTGCTTCATGTTTTCTCACAAATCTGTGCATAAAAAAGTGACAACAATGCACCAAACTGCAACGTGTGCACACAGCCTAAAATTTTGAATACGTTTTTTGAGGCTTATATAGCAACGAACTGTACTCAAAATGATGTAATACCCTATAGATGAGCAATATAATACCTATACATTTTGAACAAGTTTTTTGAGGCTTATATACCAATGAAATGTAGCCGGGTCAAATCCTAGACTATAGCACAGTACCAAAGGAATGAACAAACTCAGGGTCAGGGACTAGCCAAAGGATCAGTAACGGTCAGGAGCAGATAAGCCAAAAGACAAGACAGAAACAGGTCAGGATACAAACCAAGTCAAAACCAGGGAGTCAACACTGAGTCAGGATGGGAATAGGGGAAAAACAGACACGAGTTCAGACAGCAAACGCAATAGGACAAATCAGAGCAATCAGAGTCAGCTACAGCAGCCCTAGGCAAAAACTATAACTGACATCACCTGCAGTAAGCAGCGGCGATAAATAGCCAACTTGAACCCAGACTGAGGCTGAGAAAGGTTAACCCCTGACATGACCAGACCCGGAAAAAGGGAAAACAGGACTCAAAACCCGGTCTGGATCATGACAGTACCCTCCTCGCAAGGGGGGCCACCGGACCCCCAGGTTTACCAGTATACCGCGCATGAAACGTCCAAATCAATCGATCGGCAAGAACTGATTGCGCCGGGACCCAGGATCGATCCTCAAGACCGTAACCCCCTCCAATGGACCAAATACTGCAGTGAACAGTGGACCATGTGTGAATCCACAATCCATTCAACCTCATACTCCATCTGCCCATCCACAGAAACCAGAGGCATAGGGGATGGAGACCCAGCAGAGGAAGGGACAAATGACTTCAAGAGAGACTTATGGAACACATTGGGGATCCAAAGCAACGGAGTAAGGCGTAAGCGAAAGGCCACTGGATTAATAACCTCAATTACCTCATAAGGACCTATAAACATGGGACCTGGCTTAGCCGAAGGAACTTTCAGCTGAATGTTCTTGGTAGACAACCATACTTTATCTCCCACCAGGAATATAGGTCTTGTAGACCGTCGCTTATCAGCAAACTTTTTATGTTTGCCCTGAGCCTCCCCAAAGTTCCTCTGGACCTCTCTCCATACCTCCCTCAACCACTGAATGGCCAACTCTGCCCCTGGATACCCCGAGTCCAACATGGAAAACTCACCAAAATGAGGGTGAAAGCCATAATTACAAAAGAACGGAGAGGTGCCTGTGGACTGATTAATATGGTAATTAAAGGCAAACTCAGCCACTGGTAACAAATAACACCAATCTTTCTGCTGGGACATGGCAAGACACCGCAAAATTTGTTCAAGAGACTGATTGGTCCTCTCCATCTGACTGTTGGTTTTGGGATGATGGGCCGAGGAGATGGCCAAACTAATACCTAACCTTTTAGAAGAAGCCCTCCAGAACTGAGGCACAAATTGTACCCTCTATCTGACACCACATGCAAAGGCACACCATACAATCGCATCACATGCTCAACAAACAACCTAGAGAGTGTTTCAGCATCAGGCAGTCCCGCCAAAGGAACAAAATGTGCCAGTTTACTGGACCTGTCCACCATCACTAAGACCACTGTTTTGCCATTGGAAGGAGGGAGATCAGTGATAAAGTCCATGGACAAATGAGTCCAAGGTCTATCCGGATTTAGCAATGGCACCAATTCCCTGGCCGGATGGTTATGAGAGCTTTTAGCATGGGCACAAGTATCACAGGAAGTCACAAACATGGCGACATCAGAAGCCATAGAGGACCACCAAAACAGCCTAGCAATAGCTCTACAAGTGGCCAAGATTCCAGGATGCCCACTAAGAGCAGAATCGCGGAACTCCTGGAGCACCCTCAACCTGTACTGAACAAGGACAAAGAGATTGTTGTCAGGCAAAGACATAGGAGCAAGAGACTGAGCCTCACAAATCTCCCGCTCCAATTTTGAGGACACCACTGCCACGACCACCCCGTGCTGAAGAATGGAGGAAGGAGGTTCGGGAGGTGATATCGGATCCAAGCTGCATGATAAGGCATCCTCCTTAACATTCTTTGTACCAGGTCGAAAGGTGATAGAAAAATTAAAGCATGAAAAAAAGTGACCACCTAGCCTGTCTGGGAGTCAAATGTTTGGCCGACTCAAGACAAGATTCTTGTGGTCCGTAATCACCGTGATCCGATGAAAAGCCCCCTCCAAAAAGTGCCTCCATTCTTCAAAGGCCAACTTGATGGCTAAAAGCTCCCGATTCCCAACATCATAATTTCTCTCAGCGGGAGAGAATTTTTTCGAGAAGAAGGCACAGGGCCTCATGTTAGTCAAAGTGGCTGGTCCTTGGGACAACACCGCCCCACCTCCACCTCTGATGCGTCCACCTCAATGATGAACGGTTCAGACGTATCGGGCTGGACCAAAACAGGGGCAGACATAAAGCATTTCTTTAATAAGGTAAACGCCGCCACCCCTGCAGCTGACCAGCTTTTGATATCAGCCCCCTTGTGAGTAAGATCAGTGCGGGGCTTGACCACCTGTGAAAACCCCTTAATGAATTTCCTATAATAGTTTGCAAACCCCTAAAAACATTGAAGACCCTTTAAGTCTCTTGGTTGCATCCGATCCACAATGGCCCGTACCTTCCCAGGGTCCATACGAAACCCTTTGTCAGACAGAATGAATCCCAGAAAGGACAATTCTTGAACAAAAAATGAGCATTTTCCAGGTTTCACAAAAAGCGAGTTCTCCGTAACCTCTGGAGAACTGCACGTAAATGATCCATGTGAATTTGTTTGTTAGATGAAAACACAAGGATATCATCCAAATACACCACCATAAAGCGCCCAATAAAATCAGAAAATACATGGTTAATAAAATTCTGAAAAACAGCTGGCGCATTAATGAGACCAAAGGGCATAACCAAATTCTCAAATAACTCTTCAGAAGTGAGAAATGCTGTTTTCCACACATCCCCCTCCCAAATACGGATTAGATGCTATGCACCCCTGAGATCCAATTTAGAAAACGACTTGGCCCCTGATAAATGGTTGTACAAATCAGGGATGAGCGGGAGGAGATAGGTATTTCTCACTGTGATCTTATTCAATTCCTGAAAACTAAGGCACGGGCGCAAACCACCATCTTTTTTTTTACAAAAAAGAATCCAGCCGCCACAGGGGAGACAGAGGGACGGATGTGGCCTTTAAGTAGGCTTTCAGAAATATACTCCTTCATAGCGGTTCGCACCGGGCCAGAGAGGTTGTACAGACGGGCCTTAGGCAATTTAGCACCCGGAACCAGATTGATAGTACAGTCAAAAGGGCGGTGTGGTGGTAAGACTTCGGCCTCCTTTTCAGAAAAAACATCCTCAAAATTCTTCAGGTACTGCGGAATACCTTCAGATTAACGGATGACACAAGTACAGTACTAAGGAAACTTTTAACACAATTAGGACCCCATTTAACAATGTCCCGAAATTCCCAGTCTATCACAGGATTTTGTAATTGTAACCAGGAGAACCCCAACACCAGTCCTGCAGGAAGATTGTCCAGAGCAAAACATGAAATATGTTCCTGGTGCAAGGAACCCACTTTAAGGAGAAGCTCCTCTGAGACAAATTTAAAGACATTCTTAGCCAGCGGTGTTTTGTCAATGGCAACAATATGAATAGGAGTCTCCAGCCTAACTGTCCCTAACTTACACTTGGTCACCAATTTAGAGTCAATAAAGTTCATGGACGACCCACAGTCCACAAAAGTAGAAGTGGGCATGAAGCCACTCCCACAACAAAGTTCCACTTCCAACAATACTTTAGAAAATGAGGAAAAAGGTACCTGAGAGTATGGTTGAGCTCCTTGATAATCATCCAGACTCAGTAGCTTGTTAGTCGGTGGGCAAGACGGGCAGTCCTTTTTCCAATGTCCGGGATATCGACAGTAAAAGCATAACTTTCCATCACGTCTCTGTCTTCTCTCCTTCTCCTTGAGGTTGGTGGCCTCCACCTCCATAGGTTCAGACGGTGGCAAAACAACAGGATTAGCAAGGAACAATGGAACCTCTCTCTGTGTAACACCTCTCTCCCGCAGCCTCCGATCCATATGTCATAGCCTCCTCCAATGAGCTGGGTGGTGGATGGAGAGCCAGAGCGTCCTGCAGGTGATCCAACAGTCCTCTCCTGAACTGACATCTCAGCGCAGAGTCATTCCAGGACACCTCAGTGGACCATCGACGGGTCTCAGAGCAATACCATTCAGCCAAGATCTTGCCCTGAAAGAGACTCATGATTGTGTCCTCTGCCACTCTGACCCAGTTAGGCTCGTCAAAAATTAGTACTAAGGCCTCAAAGAGCCTATCCACAGACACCGCTCAGGGGCAGAAGCAGGTAAAGAGAAAGACCATGATTGAGGTCGCTCCAAGAAGAAAATAATTATCCCCACCCGCTGACTCTTATCTTCAAAAGATCGGGGTCAAAGAGAAAACAATAGCTTGAAACTCTCCTTGAACGTAAGGAACTTCTTTTCCCAGGAGAAGGTATTTGGGAGCCTGACCGTAGGTTCAGGAGAGTGCAAAGAGACATCAACAGTGTCAGAGTGCTTACAGACAGACTGGGAAGAAAATCTCTGTAAAGATTTTACCGTTTAAGAAAGCTCTCTTTGCAGGTGGCTATGAAATGTGGCCAAGGCCCTATGCTCCACAGACAGATTCTGCATCATTTGCGTCAAACTGCCAGAGCAGAGAAAAAAAAACCTGTCTGTTTCTGGTTAGTTATAATATCATGCTGCTGCAGTGCAGGTAGGTTCAGGCTCCACTAGATGGCAATAGAGTGGAAGCAGGACAGCACCTAGACCAAGCCAGCCTATCGTGTAGCAGCGAAAGTGCCACAAGGTGGCAGCAGAGTAGTCAAACAAGCCAGATTAAATCCTAGACTATAACGCAGTACCAAAGTTATGAACAAACTCAGGGTCAGGGACAAGCCAAAGGATCAGTAACGGTCAGGAGCAGAGGAGCGGATACGCCAAAAGACAAAACACAGAAACAGGTCAAGATACAAGCCAAGTCTAAACCAGGGAGTCAACACACTAAAGGGGAACACTGAGTCAAGGACGGGAATAGGGGAAAAACAGAGACATGGGTTCAGACAGCACACGCAATAGGGCAAATCAGAGCAATCAGAGTCAGCTATTGCAGCCCTAGACAAAAGCTATAACTGACATCGCCTGCAGTAAGCAGCAGCGATAAATAGCCAAACTGAACCCAGACTGAGGCTGAGAAAGGTTAACCCCTGACATGACCAGACCAGGAAAAAGGGAAAACAAGACTTCAAAACCCGGTCTGGATCATGACAGATAACATTTTGAAGGCTTATATAACTTTTTGAGGTTTATATAGCAATGAAATGTACCCAAGAGGATGTAATACCCTATGGATGAGCAATATAATACTGATACATTTTTAAACAGGTTTTTTAGGCTAATATAGCTACAAACTGTAGCCAAGAAGATGTAATACCCTATGGATGAGCAATATAATGACGATATTTTTTAACCAGCTTTTTAAGGGTTATATACCAACAAAATGTACTCCAGACTGTAGATGAGCGAATTTGATCAAGTCCCTGCTTATTCGGCAAGCTATGGCGCTTACCGAATAAGCTGCAGAGGGAACCAGGATACATGGAGCATGCCAGCTGAACAGCTGTTCGGTTCCACAGCTGCATGTGTCGCGGCTTTGTCAGTCACAACAAATGCATGGAGAGCCTGTGTGTTAGATGAGCAATATAATTGCTCTTTTTAAACAAGTTTTTTGAGGGTTATATACCAATGAAATGGACTCTAATCAATGGAATTGTCTATGTGTGAGCAATATAATGCCAATAAAATTTTTAACAAGTTTCTTGAGGTTTATATACCACTGAAAATTACCCAAAAATATGTAAAAGTCTATGGATGAACAATATAACACGGATACATTTTTAACAAGTTTTTTGAGGGTTATATTCCACCGAAATTTATCTAAGATTACGTACTGCATGAATGGACAATATAATACCAATAAATTTGTAATCACGTTTTTTTGTGGGTTATAAAACAATAAAATATATCCCAGAAGACGGAATAGTGTATGGGTGAGAAATTTAACACAGTAAAAAAATTTCACGCTTTTTTGGAGTGTTGTATAGCATAAAAAAATGTATGCCAGAACACGGAATAGTGTTTTGGTGAGAAATGTAACCCAGCTTCATTTTTAACATTTTTTGAGAGTGTTATATATCATAGAAATGTACCCAAGACCACATAATTCTCTATAGCTGCAAAATTTAAACCAGCAAAATTTTTTGCTAACGCTTTTTTGGAACGTATATATCCAAGAAATGTAACCTCGACCACAGAATAGTGTATGGGTAATAAATGTAACCAAGCCACATTTTTTTATGTTTTTTTTGTACTGATACATTGTAACGGGTGTGTCGCGGCGGAGATCGTCGCGATTGCACACCCTGACTTCGCACAGCTGAGTTTCTGGTGCTGGGTGTTTTTCGGCACTGAGGGAGTTAATTCTTTCTCTCTCGGTGCTGGGCTGACCAGCCTCGCCCAGCTGCGATTGATGTTTTGTTAATTAGCTTCCTTCATATACCTGCTGGTCTGCTGGGGAAGTTGCCGGTGAAAGCATTCATTCAGACCAGCAGAGCGGATCGTTTCTGAGAAGACTTAAGCTAAGAGTGCCTGTTGTGGTTTTTCCTCTCCTCGCTTATTGTTTATCTCCTTAACCTTTTGTGTTCCTCTGTAGTGGAAGTGTTGTATGCAAGGCTGTGTTTCCTTTACCCCTGTGTCTGTCTCGTTTGTCTTAGACTGTGTGTAAGCTGTGACCTGCCCATTCCATGTGGTGGTAATCAGGGTCCTTCTCAGGACTAGATTACAGTGGTCAGGATCTACAGGAGACAGGGTTACGCTGGCGGCCTGGACCTCTGTACCATTACAGTACTCCGGTAGAGGGACTATCAGGACCCAGTCAGGGTCAGCATGACCCGTCCCCTATCCAGAGACAGCGTGACACGTACACAGTATTGACCCACAATACATAGGATATTATGTCAGGTAAGACATTGCTGGCAGATACTATGTATACATGTTGATTTTCTCTATTATATGAAATTTAGAATGATGTCACATTAGATATAGGTTGCTATCTTTGAATATATCTGTTATACGTCGTGACATACATACCACATAAAATTTGACTGGCTTTTTGTGAGATTTATATACCAATGTTATGCAATAATAACCATGTTAAACTGTGTGGATTACTCATTGAATCCATAAAAAAATTTGAACTTAATATTTAGAAAGTGTAGTTGATGTACTTATAAAGTCCTAAAGGCTTTGCAGAAACACCAAAGCCAGGCAAAAATTATAAGGAGGGTCATCCATAGATCCCTGAGACCCAATAGTTGAAAGTCGCAGAGGAAGAAGGAAGTACTCTGGTTTGGCTGGCCAGGTATTGTTTGTCCATATTTAAAAACTTGTCAAACATACCCAGTAATCAGGCCCTAGACCCTGGGCTGGTGTCATGAAATTGGCCCATGCCTTTGACAGTGTACCCCTGCCTCTGCTGTGTGTCTCCCTGGCCTCTCCTCCTTGGTTGGGCAAGGAAGCTTGCCCCCTGCAGCTAGCGTTGTCTGATTGGAATTTTTTCAACACATTTTCCACAACAGACTTTTGGTATAGCACCATTTTAGAAGACCTGTTCACCTCAGGAAGAAGAGATGCAAAGTTCTCCTTGTAGCATGGGTCTTAGTAGGGTGAACAACCAGTACTCTTTTTTGGCCAAGCCAAGATGAATGTAACACAAGGGTCACAGGAAGGGCAGTGGTTCATGAATTCCACCATATGTGCTAAGCTCCATACAGCTAACACTTCCCTGCTTCCACCATGATGACAACTCTCCCTCTCATCCTCTTCATTCCTGTCCTCAGCCCATCTACGTAGGAGAGACGGGACAAAGGTTGTGTTGCTATTAGCCTCTGTTGCACTATCCACCATCTACTGTTCCTCCTCTTCCTTCTCCTCAGCCTCCTTCTCTTCAATGTTCCCAATCCATGCTGAGCAGAGATGAAGCTGGGCTGGCTAGAATCTCTCTGTGTTATGTCTTCCTCCATCCCCACCTGGTCCGCACGCAAAGCTTCTGGTTTACATGTGATCAGCTACTGTTTAAGTAGGCATAGAAGCAGGATATCTGCACTGGATATTGCATCATTGCCGCTCACCATCTTTGTGGAGTCCTCAAAGTCTTGGAGAGCCAAACAAATGTCAGACAAAGCCTTGCTAACATGTTCAGTGTAGAGTTCCAGCTCATGGTGATGTCACACACTAATCGGTGAGCTGGCACTTGCATGCTCTGCCGCAACACTGTCAAGAGCGGCAACAACTGTAGCTGATTTGCAGAAATGGGCGCTGATGAAGCGTACCTTAAACAGAAGCTCTGGCAAATCTGGGTAGGTTTTCAAAAACCATTGAACTACCAAGTTGAACATATGTGCCAAGCATGGTACGAGTGTGAGCTTGACAAGCTTCAAAGTCGCCACCAGGTTACGCCCATTATCACACATGACCATGCCTGTTTGGAGGTTCAGCGGCAAAAACCACAGATGTCTGGTCTGTTATTCCTTTAAGCCACTCTGCCGCTGTTTGTGGTTTGTCTCCTAGACAAAATAGCTTCAGCAAAGCCTGCTGCCACTTGTCTGAGCAAGTGCTATAGTGCTTCCAGCTGATGTGGATGACGTACTCTGAGACAGCGATGAAGGATGAGGAGGAGCAAGAGGGAGTGCAGGAACTGTTGTAGGAGGTGGAGGAAATCCTGTTGAAATTGAGCCAGCAACCCTCAGCATCGGGAGCACATGTGCCATACAAGGGTGTGACTTGACTCCAGCCTCCACAATGTTCACCCAGTGTGCTGTCAGGGAAATGTAGCGTCCCTGACCACAAGTACTTGTCCATGTGTCTGTCATTAAGTGGACAATTCCAGTAAGTACATTGGTAAGGAACGGGTGATGTTCCTGGACACGTGCTGGTACAAGGCGGGGATGTGTTGTGAATGTGTTAGAAATGAATTCTGAGCAGAAGCTCCCTCTGGTGGTTACAAACAGTACTGAACCATTCAATGAAGATTGGCAATCAGGAGTTACAGACTGGTCTTATATAAGGGAGGTTCCTCCCATCATGGTTGCCGGTGATCAATTGTTCTTGTCTCAACTGTGGTTCCTGGTTCACTTGGAAGCTTGCTGAGTCTTGCCTCTTCTCCGCTCTCAGATAAGATATTTTCTGTTTTTATTTTTGTGCTTGCTTTTTGCATTGTTCCCTGCACTTCTGTGGAGGTCAGCCAGGTCCCCCCGGGGGCTTGTGCTCCTCTCAGTTTATCTGAGCCACTGTTATTTGTTCATTTGCCCTTTCCAGTTTTTTCAGT
This sequence comes from Oophaga sylvatica, assembly GCA_033576555.1. Taxonomy (NCBI): domain Eukaryota; kingdom Metazoa; phylum Chordata; class Amphibia; order Anura; family Dendrobatidae; genus Oophaga; species Oophaga sylvatica. The sequence continues at coordinate 547,600,396 of JARQOD010000002.1, forward strand.
GGCTGCGGCTTAGTTTTGTGACACCAGAGAACTAATTTAGGTGGTAGAGGTCGTGTCATCTCAGGTGTTTTTGCAATTAGTAGAGTTGGTATTTTTTAGGGTTTTTTTGGATTGCAGTAAGTTCCTTCCTATCCTTTTCTGTCCAGGTAGTTTGGGCCCCAACGTTTGCTCATACTATTTTCTGTCTGTGTCTGTATTTCCTCTTGTCTAACCGCCATTACATGTTTGGGGGCTTTCTATGTTCTTTGGGGATCTGCTCCGGGGCAGATAGCTTTCCTCTTTCTATCTTTAGGTGTAGTTAACCTCTCAGGATGTGACGAGGTCTAGGACCTACGTAGGAACGCTCCACGCTGCCTTTAGTTGTGGTGGTTAGTCAGGGTACTGCAATCCAGTAGATTCCAACCTCTCTGGTGTATTGCCGTTTTTGCCTGCTCTCCTCAGCTACCAAATCATAACAGTATCACCGGCCAAACTGAAAATTATATGGTACTCACAGAAGGGAAAAAAAAAAGTGTGGAAAGAAGAAAGTTGTCAGAGTTGTCAGAGATTTTTTTTTTTTTTTTCTGTTTGTTGCATTTTTTTTTTCCCTCTTTTTCTCTGGGTGCTGAGGAGGATTTTTCTTTTCTTCTCTCAATGGAGTTTGCACAGTTGTCTGGCCGTGTGGATCAGCTTGCCACTGAAGTTTGGAGTATTGCTACCTATCTTGCTAGGTTGCCGGTTGTGGAACCTAGGATCCCCATGCCAGATTTATTTTTGTGGGATCGAGCTAAATTTTGAATTTCAAAAATAACTGTAAGTTGTTTTTTGCCTTAAAACCTAAGTCCTCAGGAAAAGCAGCACAGCAGGTTCAAATTGTCATCTCTCTCCTGCGCGGCGATCCTCAGGATTGGGCTTTTTCCCTGACACCTGGGGACCCTGTTTTGAGTAATGTTGATGCATTTTTTCTGGCTCTGGGGTTATTGTACGATGAACCTAATGTCACTGATCAAGCTGAAAAAACCTTGTTGGCATTAAATCAGGGGCTTGAGGACGCTGAGTTGTACTGTCAGAAATTCCGAAAGTGGGTAGTCCTGACCAAATGGAATGACGATGCATTGGCAGCCCTTTTTCGGAAGGGTCTGTCAGAGAATGTAAAAGATGTTATGGTGGGTTTCCCTGCTCCCTCTGGTCTCAATGATTCTATGTCATTAGCGATTCAAATTGACAGACGTTTGCGTGAGCGTAGAGGTATGCGTGGAATAGTGTTGCCTTGTGAACCAGCTTCTGAACCCATGCAGTGTGATAGAGTGGCTTCTGGGGCACAGCGTCATGAGTTTCGAAAACGCAATGGGTTATGTTTCTACTGTGGTGACGCCTCTCATGCTATTTCAGTCTGCCCTAAGCGGGGAAGACGTTTTGCATGCTCAGTTGTCTTGGGTAGTGTTCAGACTAAATTTCTGTTGACTGTTACCCTGATTTGCTCACTGTCCACACTTTCTGCTCAGGATTTTGTTGATTCGGGAGCAGCTATTAACCTGATGGATTTTGATTTTGCTAAACGTTGTGGGTTTCCCTTGATACCCTTACAGAAGTCTATTCCCCTACTGGGGATTGATTCTACCCCTTTGGCTGAGAATAAACCCGGTTCTCTACTCAGGTGATAATGAGGGTTGAACCTGATCATCAGGAGAGTTGCAAATTTTTGGTGCTGTATAATCTGCATGACATTATTGTACTAGGTTTCCCTTGGTTACAGTCTCATAATCCTGTTTTGGATTGGAAATCTGTGTCTGTAACCAGTTGGGGCTGCCAATGTGTTAATGCCAACACTCCTGTTTTTTCTGCCTCTCCCCAGGCTTAGGATGTTCCTGACTTTTTGACTGATTTTTCTGATGTGTTTAGCGAAAGTAAATCTGCATCCTTGCCCCCCCATAGGAGCTATGACTGCGCTATTGAATTAGTGCCTGGTAGTAAATTCCCTAAAGGTCGCCTTTTTAACTAGTCTGTACCTGAACATGACGCTATGCAGTCTTATATCAAGGAGTCATTGGAGAAGGGTCATATCAGACCATCCTCTTCACCCTTGGGTGCCAGCTTTTTCTTTGTGGCCAAAAAGGATGGTTCATTAAGGCCGTGTATTGATTATCGTCTCTTGAACAATATCACTGTGAAATATCAATATCCGTTACCCTTGATTTCTGACCTGTTTTCCAGGGTGAAAAGTGCTACTTGGTTTACCAAGCTTGACCTCAGGGGGGCGTATAAACTTATTCGCATTAAGCACGGGGATGAATGGAAGACGGCGTTTAATACACCAGAGGGGCATTTTGAGTACCTAGTGATGCCCTTTGGGCTCACTAATGCTCCTTCCGTCTTCCAGTCCTTCATGAATGACATTTTCAGGGATTTTGTGGATAAATTTCTGATTGTTTATTTGGATTATATCTTGATTTTTTCCAATGACTGGGACTCTCATGTGAAACATGTTCGGACTGTGTTCCAGATTTTGAGAGAGAATGCTCTGTATGTGAAGGGATCAAAGTGTCTTTTTGGCGTACAGAGGATCTCATTTCTGGGATTCATTTTGTCCCCATCTGTTATTGAAAAGGACCCGGTCAAGGTTCAGGCCATCTGTGATTGGGTCCAACCTACTTCATTAAAAGCTCTTCAGAGATTCTTGGGTTTTGCCAATTTTTATCGCAAATTTATTGGTAATTTCTCTGTTATTGTTAAACCATTGACTGATTTGACCAAAAAGGGTTCTGATGTGGTGAATTGGCCTCCTGAGGCAGTCCCTGCGTTTCAGGAACTTAAGCAGAGATTCACTTCTTCTCCTGTTCTACGGCAGCCTGATGTTTCTCTGCCATTTCAGGTGGAGGTTGATGCCTCTGAAATTGGGGCAGGTGCCGTTTTGTCCCAAAGAGATCCAGAGACCTCTAAAAGTAACCCTTGTGCCTTTTTCTCTCGAAAATTTTCTCCAACTGAACGTAATTATGACGTGGGTAATCGGGAGTTATTGGCCATTAAGTGGGCTTTTGAAGAGTGGAGACATTGGCTGGAGGGAGCCAAACATCAGGTGGTGGTCCTCACGGACCATAAGAATCTGGTTTATCTGGAATCAGCCAAGCGACTTAATCCTAGACAGGCCAGGTGGGCCTTGTTTTTCACACGTTTTAATTTTGTGGTTTCCTTTCTTCCTGGCACTAAGAATGTTAAAGCGGATGCCCTCTCGAGGAGTTTCCTTGCGGACTCTCCTGAGTTATCTGATCCTGCTGTTATTTTGAAAGAGGGTATATTTCTTTCCGCCATCTCGCCCAATTTGAGACTGGCTCTGGAAGGGTGTCAGGAGGATAAACCCGAGCGCTGCCCTATTGGGAAATTGTTTGTCCCAGACCGATGGAAAAAGAGTGTGATGTCTGAGATTCATTGTTCCGCATTGGCCGGTCATCCCGGAATTTTTGGTACCAGAGACTTGGTTAGTCGGTCCTATTGGTGGCCTACTTTGTCTCGTGACGGCATTCCTGAGAACATTGTGTCTGACAGAGGAGTCCAGTTTGTTTCCAGATTTTGGAGGACTTTTTGTTCTAAACTTGGTGTTCAATTGTCTTTCTCCTCGGCTTTTCATCCTCAGACCAATGGACAAACTGAGAGAACAAACCAGACATTGGAGACTTATCTGAGATGCTTTGTGTCTGCTGATCAAGATGACTGGGTCTCTTTTTTGCCTTTGGCTGAGTTTGCTCTTAATAATAGGGCTAGCTCTGCCACTTTGATGTCTCCATTTTTCTGCAATTTTGGGTTTCACCCTCGATTTTCTTCGGGACAGACGGAGGCTTCTGTCTGTCCAGGTGTTGACTCTGTTATGGAGCGTATGCAGCAGATTTGGGACCAGGTAGTGGAGAGGTTGTCCCTCTCTCAGGAGAGGGCCCAGCGGTTTGCCAACCGGCATAGGACTGATGGCCCTCGGTTTGAAGGGGGGACTTGGTCTGGTTGTCCTCAAGAAATATCCCTATGAGAGTTGCATCTCCTAAGTTTAAGCCTAGGTTCATTGGACCTTATAAGATCATGGAGATTCTCAATCCTGTTTCCTTTCGTTTACTTCTTCCAGGGACATTTAAGACCCATAACGTGTTCCACAAGTCCTTTTTGAAGAGGTTTGTCGAGCCAGTTGTTCCTATGGCTGCGCCTCCCGACCCTGTTTTGGTTGAGGGCAATCTGGAGTATGTGGTTGAGAAAATATTGGATTCTCGTTTTTCTAGACGGAAACTCCAGTATTTGGTTAAGTGGAGAGGTTATGGTCAGGAGGACAATTCTTGGGTGTTTGCTTCGGACATCCATGCTAGGAGACTGATCCGTGCGTATCACAGAGCTTATCCTGACCGACCTGGTTGCCCAAATGAGGGTTCGGTGACCCCTACTCAAGGGGGGGGTACTGTTGTGAATGTGTTAGAAATGAATTCTGAGCAGAAGCTCCCTCTGGTGGTTACAAACAGTACTGAACCATTCAATGAAGATTGGCAATCAGGACTTACAGACTGGTTTTATATAAGGGAGGTTCCCTCCCATCATGGTTGCCGGTGATCAATTGTTCTTGTCTCAACTGTGGTTCCTGGTTCACTTGGTAGCTTGCTGAGTCTTTCCTCTTCTCCTGCTCTCAGATAAGATATTTTCTGTTTTTATTTTTGTGCTTGCTTTTTGCATTGTTCCCTGCACTTCTGTGGAGGTCAGCCAGGTCCCCCGGGGGCTTGTGCTCCTCTCAGTTTATCTGAGCCACTGTTATTTGTTCATTTGCCCTTTCCAGTTTTTTCAGTGGCTGCAGCTTAGTTTTGTGACACCAGAGAACTAATTTAGGTGGTAGAGGTCGTGTGATCTCAGGTGTTTTTGCAATTAGTAGAGTTGGTATTTTTTAGGGTTTTTTTTGGATTGCAGTAAGTATCCTTCCTATCCTTTTCTGTCCAGGTAGTTTGGGCCCCAACGTTTGCTCATACTATTTTCTGTCTGTGTCTGTATTTCCTCTTGTCTAACCGCCATTACATGTTTGGGGGCTTCCTATGTTCTTTGGGGATCTGCTCCGGGGCAGATAGCTTTCCTCTTTCTATCTTTAGGTGTAGTTAACCTCTCAGGCTGTGACGAGGCATCTAGGACCTACGTAGGAACGCTCCACGGCTGCCTTTAGTTGTGGTGGTTAGTCAGGGTACTGCAATCCAGTAGATTCCAACCTCTCTGGTGTATTGCCGTTTTTGCCTGCTCTCCTCAGCTACCAAATCATAACAGGAATGCCACTCCGAGCGAAAAAGTGGCAGCTGGAGACAAAGTACTGAGGGATGGCTGCCGCCATAAGTCACCAGAAATCCTATGTGTCAACAAGCCGAAGCGGCTACATTTCCATGGCAAGCAGCCTGGAAATGTGTCCATTTAGTCTTTGTACCTGTGGGTGGTTCTCTTTCATTCCAAGGCCTGGGGTAGGGACAGCTGAACGCTGAGCTGGGACAAGGATTTGCAATTGCCTGATGATGGTAAGTCAGAATGTTCAAGGATAGGTGCAGGGCAGGAGGTATCTGTGCCAGTGTTTTGGACAGGGGATTGGGAAGCACCTGATACAGGAGAAGAGGCAGTTATGTCACCCGATGGCACCAATCATGGACTCAGGTGTTCAGCTCACAGAGTTGGGTGCTTAAAATACAAGTGCCTTATCATACTGATGGTGGTTAAGTTCTCAGTGGTCAGGCCCCTGCTGATCTTGGCTTGGCACAGGTGGAGATTTTAATTGTCTCAGAACTCTCTTTAGAAAAGTCCCAGACTGGGAAACACCTAACTATTTGACATAGAAATTCATGAGTGTTGGTGCTCTGCAGAACACTTGCCCTCTTTCTCTCTCTGGTCACCCCACTGCATCTTCCTGTCTGTTTCGATGCTGCTGATCTCTGCCCCTTGACACTGCTGGCCACGCTCTACATGCCAGCTTTACAGGCTGGGTCAGTGACTTTGTCATCCACAACCTCGTCTACCACCCACACACCCTGGTACTTCTGACTTACTATTGTGACTTAACAACAAGACTTAGCAGCAGCTGTATCTAATCATCTTTCTGCAAAATTTGCTGTTCCCCACAGTTATCTTCTGTGGCCATGCCTGCTCTAAGTTTTGTGCATCACTAAACAGCATGACTTCCTGTCCTTCTTGGAGCTTGCAGGTTTAGAGGACACAATCAAAAAATGTTGTATAGAGCTCCTCAGAGTGTCCTAGTGTGGGATCACTCTTCTCCTGGGACTCAACATGGTGGGAGGAAGGAGGATCAGGGTGAGGATTAAGTGATGAACACTGTAGGCTGGTGAGATTGGATTGTGTGAAAGACTGCGTAGTGCTGCCGAGCCTGCTGGGAGCATTATCTGCTATCCAACTGACTACCTGTGCACACTGTTCTGGCTTTAGAAGTGGTGTACTGTGCCTCCCTGCAATATGGGACAGGAACTTATGTGTTGTGGATGGGCATGTTTCTTGAGCTTCAGCAATTGGCGTAGTCACACCTGCCCACGTAATCAGCATTTGTGTACACCATCATCAGAACTTCCACTTCCCCATCCTTTACTGCACGTCCTACGCATTTTGTAATTGCTAGGTCTCTTGAAACCAAGTTGTGTTTAATAAAATAAAAAAATTGGTCAGCTGCAGCAGTCAAAGCTGTTTTTGGAGTTTAGTACCACCGTAATGTAACAGAAAGAACACAAAAGTGTATGATTGACAATCAAATTCAATCCATAAAAATGTTTCAATGCTTTTTTGGAGTGTTGTATGCCAAAGAAATGTAACACAAAGCACGTAATACTGTATGGGTAAGAAATTTAACCCAGCAAAACATTTTAACTTTTTTTGTAGTGTTAGATAATATCACAGAAATTTACCCCAGACTATGGAATAGTGTATGGGTGAGAAATGTAATCGAGGTAATTTTTTAATGCTTTTTTGGAGTGTCAGACAGAAATGTACCACAGAACATGTGAAACTGTATGGCTGAGAAATTTAAACCTGCAAAAACGTTTAATGTTTTTTTTTTCTGTTTTAGGAAATGTACCCCAGACCACGTAATACTGAATGGGTGACAAATTTAAGCCTGCAAAATTTGTAAATGCTTTTTTGGAGTGTTCTATAAAAAAAAAAATATCCAGAACATAAAATAGTTTATGGGCAAGAAATGTAACCCAGGGAAATTTTTTTATGATTTTTTTGGGGTGTTATATAAAACAAAAAAGTAACACAAATCATGTAATACTCGATGGATCAAAATATATTCAGTTTTTTACCCCCCCCCAAAAAAAAAGCTTCAGTTATATATATTTGTCAACGGACTGCACAGCCCTAATCTTCTACTGATTGTTTTCAGCCACTCTCCCTGCTCCTGAGATTCTCTCTCCCTACCTAGGCTAAATGCAGATTTTATGTGATTCAAACAGAAAAGCAAGCGATTAGCCCTTAGAAGGGCTGTTAGCATGATGGCTCAGCTTCAGCACCAGTATCAACACTACAGGCCTCTGATTTGTTAAACTGTGCACACACAGGCCTAGACAAGCATTCTCTTCCTCCAATACATAGTGTCACAGAACTGTGCGATGGCTTCAGTCAGTGTACCGAGCCGGGTGGCGCCTGTTCTTTTATAACCCCTGATGATGTCACACAGTCAGCCAATCACAGTAATGCCACAACCAAGAGGGCTACGGTATATCAGTGACGTGCAGGAAATCCCCACATGCTTATTGGCTGTGTAACAGGGGCCAAAAATGTGGGTCGAGATTTGAGTGTTACATAGAGCAGCGCCCATTACTCACCGAGTAACGAGTACATCCAAGCACCGTGATACTAGAGTGATAACACAGAGCACGTTCGCTGATCACTACTATACGGCTCTACTTCTGTGTGTATCTGCTCTCCTTTCGCAAGTTATCAAATTCTCTTCACATATCCCTCTGGTTTTCCTTTGTGTAATCACACTATTGCTTCAAGAAACCAAAGTGCCTATACATCTCTTCTCTTCCTGTGCAACTCGTACTTCGGGCTCTCCTACATCCATTTCTTCCAGCTAAGGTTATGCTTCTGGAGTGCAATATACTTAAAGAAAAAATGGACATAAAAAGGAATACTCAAGAGAGCAGCATGAATAAAATATGAGTGGAAAAACTGGCCATTTTGTACCTGGTGACAAGTTATCTTTTTAAACAATATTTCATGTTCTTGTACATTTTTGGCAATTTTGAATTATTAGTTCACTCCCTTGATATAAATTTTTAAACAATAAATAATAATACATTAAATTGGTCAATAAATACCATAAAATAGCCTGTCAAATAATGATACCACTTGATGAACTAAGGTGTATACTTTTGATAAAAAGATTACTATGTTGATGATGTACTTCATAAGACAAGAACATGTCTGCATATAAATCTTCTCTATCATGGCATCTATATAGTACATATTCAATTTGCAGGAGAGTTACTTAAGTATATTATTCACTCAGTAAACAAGGGTTTAAGTTTGTAAACATGAGGATACATTTTGTATCTTATTTCTTACAGAAGATAGCTTTTTAGATTATTGAACCTTTTTTCTTACTATGTAGACTTCAACGGTAAAGATCAGTGCCAATAATGACATTGCTGCACAGTTCCAGAAGGATGAAATGACTACAAACGGAAGATTTGACTTTAGCAGTATCTGTCAGGATTAAACATTCATTCAATGGTTCTGCAAAATAATGATTGTTGTAGCAACCTAGCTACAAGCACATGAATACATTTTTCTTCAACAAGGCTTTTACAGCATCTGTCATAAGACTTTATGTGGTAAAAGAACTGTAATTGACTTGCAATTGCACTTTTAAATGTCTATGACAAATCATGACATAAACTAAATGTATGCAACATATATTCTTAAGGTGCATCATGATTTTCTCTTCTGTACGCTCTGTTTTTTTCATGAGACTCAATTTATCCTTAACCATATTACGTAAAAAATAATACACATTGAGCATCACTTTTTTTCTACAATTTTAACTGGTTGGCAGTGTATACTTAAAGAGTTGAAAATTAATACATAGGTAAAGAGCAAAACTTTAATAAAAAGAAAAAAGTAAAAAAATGAAAAGAAAAAACACAAATCACAATCAATAATCCATGCAGCACTTACAGTGCGTATAGAAAGTATTCAGGCCCCTTTAAATTTTTCACTCTTTGTTTCATTGCAGCCATTTGGTAAATTCAAAAAAGTCCATTTTTTCTTCATTAATGTACACTCTGCACCCCATCTTGACTGAAAAAAAAATAAATGTAGAAAGTTTTGTAAATTTATTAAAAAAGAAAAACTGAAATATCATATGGTGATAAGTATTCAGACCCTTTGCTCAGTATTGAGTAGAAGCCCCCTTTTGAGCTAGTACAGCCATGAGTCTTCTTGGGAATGATGCAACAAGTGTTTCACACCTGGATTTGGGGATCATCTGCCATTCTTCCTTGCAGATCCTCTCCAGCTCGTCAGGTTGGATGGTGAACGTTGATGGACAGCCATTTTCAGGTCTCTCTAGAGATGCTCAATTGGGTTTAGGTCAGGGCTCTGGCTGGGCCAGTCAAGAATGGTCACAGAGTTGTTCTGAAGCCACTCCTTTGTTATTTTAGCTGTGTGCTTAGGGTCATTGTCTTGTCGGAAGGTGAACCTTTGGCCAAGTCTGAGGTCCAGAACACTCTTGAAGAGGTTTTCATCCAGGATATCTCTGTACTTGGCCGCATTCATGTTTCCTTCAATGTAAATAAACACACAGCAAGTATAAAGTCTTTTATTTGAAATAAAAACAAAACACAATTTTCATTTTTTATTTAAAAATAACAAACACAGCCACACTCCTCTAATAAAGCAAAAATAAAAAAATCAACCATCAACATCAACCCCACAAATATGAACCCCACTTGCCACCGCTACAGGGCAAGTGAGAAGAGCCAGGCAAAGCGCTAGAATTTTCTGGGATGCTGCAAGCTGCTATTTTTAGACTGGGGGGTATATCCATGGCCCCTTACCAGCCTGAGAGGACTAGGCCACAGCTATCTGATTTAGCTTTGTTGGTCGTCAAAAATGGGGGGACCCCACGCTGTTTTTTTTTTAAATTATTTATTTAAATAATTAAAAAATGGAGGGGACCCCACATTGTTTTTTTAAATTATTTATTTTTTTTTTTTAAAAAAAACAGCGTGGGTACCCCTCTATTCTTGATAACCAGCCTTTCTAAAGCTAACTGAGGGTTGCAGCCCCCAGCTGTCAGTTTTGTCTGGCTGGTTATCAAAAATACAGGGGAACCCATGATGTTTTTTTTAAATTGAATTATTTATTTAGAGCACAAGCACCAGCTGATGAATACACCCATCAGCCGTCGCCTACTCTCGCTGTTATTAGCGGAAGTAAGCTGAGTAGCAGTACTCAATGTCAAGCAGCAGCTGCAAAAGCAAACAAGATTTTAGGATGTATAAAAAGAAAGATAAAATCCTGTGAACCCAATGTACTGTTACCCCTCTATAAATTATTACAAGGGATGGAAGGCCTCTCATATGATGAGAGGTTGCAAAAGTTGGGCTTGTTTAACTTAGATAAAATACGTCTTAGAGGAGATCTCATTTATATGTATAAATACATGTGTGGTCAATATAAAGAACTGGCATATGGCTTATTCCTTCCAAAAACCATATTAAGGACCAGGGGGCACTCATTACAGGTGGAAGAAAGGTGATTCCAGCAGCTAAATATGAAAGGTTTCTTTACAGTTAGAGCAGTCAGACTTTGGAATGCACAACCACAAGAGGTATTAATGACAGACACTATAACAGCTTTTAAAAAGAACTAGATGATTTCCTCAGTACACATAACATTGCGGGTTATACATAATTTAGTGACAAAAAATGACTAATTATTAATTGAAAAAGGTTGAACTTGATGGAACAAGGTCTTTTTCCAGTCTATGTAACTATGTAACTAGGGCAAGATAGAGATAAGAGACGTTTATGAGCTGCAAAGTCTATGTGACTGTGAATAGATTGATCCATGATATAATACAGTACAGCACCTTAAAATGAATGTGTCAGCAGGTTTTTGCTCTTTAATCTGAGGGGAATATGAGGTAGGGGTTGAGACACTGATTTCAGTGATGTATTACTTATTAGGCTGTGTGCTTGATGTTTCAATACAATAAGTATTTTATCAGCTGGAGATTAATACTACAGGACTACAGCTCCTGTGCTTCTAGTCCAACTGATTAGCATCTTACTGTCAATATACAATGTACACAAAAAACTGATAATCTTGGGTGTGGGCGGGGTTAGCTTTCTAAAAACTCTGATTGTATCACTTCACCCAGTAACCTAAGTGATTCGGTTCTGGAATCAGAGTCTGTTTTCCTACATTCTGATGTTCTCAGATAAGGAAGGAAAAACCTGGCGACAGATTCCCTTTAATAAAACCATTTTTTTCTTTCTTGACCTACTACAAAAAGGAGGGAAGTTTAACCCCTTTCCAACATCGGGCGTAATAGTACGGCGATGTCGGATTCCCTCACTTTTAAGTGGGCTCCAGCGGTGAGCCCACATCTTTCCTGGGACATGTCAGCTGTTTTGAACAGCTGACATGTGCCCGCAATAACTGCGGGTGGAAACGCGATCCACCTGCAGCTATTAACCAGTTAAATACCGATGTCAATCACTGACAGCCGTATTGAACAAGCTCTTCCGGCAATCACGCCGGAAATCCGCCCACCGGTGACCTGCGTCACTTGATCGCCGGTCACTGGTGTGTTGGCATGACAACGGAGATCTCCTGGAGACCTCTATGGTTGTTAGTGCCTGCTTGCTGTGAGCGCCACCCAGTGGTCGGCTCTCATAGCAAGTGAGTAATTCTGCTATATAGAGGCGATCATATGATCATCACCTCTATGTAGCAGGGCCGATCAAGTTGTGGCATCTTCTAGTCTCCAATGGAGACTATTGAAGAATGAAAAAAACGAAAAAAAAAATGTTTTTAAAAATATTAAAAACATAACCCCCTTTCACACCATTCAAAGTAAAACAAAAAAAAAAAAACATACACAAATTTGCTATCGCCACGTTCAGAATCGCCCAATATATCAATAAAAAAAGGATTAACCTGATCGCTAAACGGGGTAGCGATAAAAAAAGTCAAAATGCCAGAATTACGTTTTTTTGGTCACCGCAACATTGCATTAAAATGCAATAACGGTTGATCAAAAGATCGTATGTGTATCAAGATGGTATCATTAAAATTGACATTCTGCAGAAAATAAAACACAGCTGCGGATCCGCAACAAATCCGCAACGTGTGCACATACCCTAAATGTAACTGTTTACCTCACAAAGTGTGTGTGCGTTAAGAAGTTTTTACAATTTATTTTCCACACTTTTTTTCATAGTACAAGATTGCACCTGTACATACCACAAAAATACATTGACCTGTTGTAGCTGCTAGCTTTGGGAAAATGTGCCTACCTAACTTTTCCTGACACAACCTTTTTTAGGCCAGTCTCACACGTCCAGATATTTCCATACGTGTGCCTCATCCTTATTGTGTGTGTGTTTATTTAACCCTTTTCTTACTATAGGATTAGTAATGAACAGGTGTTTTATTGACACCTCTGTTATGTTTTGGTAGCTGAGGAGAGCAGGCAAAAACGGCAATACACCAGAGAGGTTGGAATCTACTGGATTGCAGTACCCTGACTAACCACCACAACTAAAGGCAGCCGTGGAGTGTTCCTACGTTGGTCCTAGACGCCTCGTCACAGCCTGAGAGGCTAACTACACCTAAAGATAGAAAGAGGAAAGCTATCTGCCCCGGAGCAGATCCCCAAAGAACATAGGAAGCCCCCAAACATGTAATGGCGGTTAGACAAGAGGAATACAGACACAGACAGAAAATAGTATGAGCAAACGCTGGGGCCCAATCTGCATAGACAGAAAAGGATAGGAAGGATACTTACTGCAATCCAAAAAAACCCTAAAAAAAACCAACGCTACTAATTGCAAAAACACCTGAGATCACACGACCTCTACCACCTAAATTAGTTCTCTGGTGTAACAAAACTAAGCCGCAGCCACAGAAAAAACTGGAAAAGGCAAATGAACAAACAACAGTGGCTCCAGAGGAACCGAGAGGAGACCAAGCCCCCCGGGGAGGGGAACCTGGCCAACCTCACAGAAATGCAGAGAAATATGCAAATGGGAAGCACAAAAACAAAAAACAGAAAATATCTTATCTGAGAGCAGGAGAAGAGGCAAGATTCAGCAAGCTTCCAACTGAACCAGGAAACAACATTGAGAAAAGAACAATTGATCACCGGCAACCATGATGGGGAAACCTCCCTTATATCCAGCAAGTCTGTGATTCCTGATTGCCAATGCTCATTGAATGGTTCAGTACTGTTTGTAACCACCAGAGGGAGCTTCTGCTCAGAATTCATTTCTAAAACATTCATAACAGTACCCTCCCTTGAGGAGGGGTCACCGAACCCTCATTTGTGCAACCAGGTCAGTCAGGATGAGCTCTGTGATACACACGGATCAGTCTCCTAGCATGGATGTCCGAAGCAAACACCCAAGAATTGTCCTCCTGACCATAACCTCTCCACTTAACCAAATACTGGAGTTTCCATCTAGAAAAACGAGGATCCAATATTTTCTCAACCACATACTCCAGATTGCCCTCAACCAAAACAGGGTCAGGTGGTGCAGCCATAGGAACCACTGGCTCGACAAACCTCTTCAATAAGGACTTGTGGAACACGTTATGGATCTTAAATGTCCCTGGAAGAAGGAAACGAAAGGAAACAGGATTGAGAATCTCCATGATCTTATAAGGTCCAATGAACCTAGGCTTAAACTTAGGAGATGCAACTCTCATAGGGATATTTCTTGAGGACAACCAGACCAAGTCCCCCACTTTAAACCGAGGACCATCAGTCCCATGCCGGTTGGCAAACCGCTGGGCCTTCTCCTGAGAGAGGGACAACCTCTCCACTACCTGGTCCCAAATCTGCTGCATACACTCCACAACAGAGTCAACACCTGGACAGACAGAAACCTCCGTCTGTCCCGAAGAAAATCGAGGGTGAAACCCAAAATTGCAGAAAAATTGAGACATCAAAGTGGCAGAGCTTGCCCTATTATTAAGAGCAAACTCAGCCAAAGGCAAAAAAGAGACCCAGTCATCTTGATCAGCAGACACAAAGCATCTCAGATAAGTCTCCAATGTCTGGTTTGTTCTCTCAGTTTGTCCATTGGTCTGAGGATGAAAAGCAGAGGAGAAAGACAACTGAACACCAAGTCTAGAACAAAAAGTCCTCCAAAATCTGGAAACAAACTGGACTCCTCTGTCAGACACAATGTTCTCAGGAATGCCGTGTAACCGAACCACGTGCTGAAGGAACAAAGGCACCAATTCGGAGGAGGAAGGCAACTTAGGTAATGGCACAAGATGTATCATCTTGGAAAACCTATCACAAATCACCCAGATAACGGTCATTCTCTGAGAAACAGGGAGGTCGGAAATGAAATCCATAGAGATATGGGTCCATGGTCTCTTGGGCACAGGCAATGGCATCAACTAACCACTAGAGCGAGAGCAAGGCTTGGAGCGAAAGCAAGTCCCACAGGACTGCACAAACTCACTGATGTCACGAGGCAAAGTAGGCCACCAAAAGGACCGACTCACCAAGTCTCTGGTACCAAAAATTCCGGGATGACCGGCCAACGCGGAACAATGAATCTCTGACATCACACTCTTCTTCCACTGGTCTGGGACAAACAATTTCCCAACAGGGCAGCGCTCGGGTTTATCCTCCTGACACCCCTCCAGAGCCAGTCTCAAATTGGGCGAGATGGTGGAAAGAACTACACCCTCTTTCAAAATAACAGCAGGATCAGATAACTCAGGGAGTCCGCAAGGAAACTCCTCGAGAGGGCATCCTCCTTAACATTCTTAGTGCAGGAAGAAAGGAAACCACAAAATTAAAACATGTGAAAAACAAGGCCCACCTGGCCTGTCTAGGATTAAGTCGCTTGGCTGATTCCAGATAAACCAGATTCTTATGGTCCGTGAGGACCACCACCTGATGTTTGGCTCACTCCAGCCAATGTCTCCACTCTTCAAAAGCCCACTTCATGGCCAATAACTCCCGATTACCCACGTCATAATTATGTTCAGTTGGAGAAAATTTTCGAGAGAAAAAAGCACAAGGGTTACTTTTAGAGGTCTCAGGATCTCTTTGGGACAAAACGGCACCTGCCCCAATTTCAGAGGCATCAACCTCCACCTGAAATGGCAGAGAAACATCAGGCTGCCGTAGAACAGGAGCAGAAGTGAATCTCTGTTTAAGTTCCTGAAACGCAGAGACTGCCTCAGGAGGCCAATTCACCACATCAGAACCCTTTTTGGCCAAATCAGTCAATGGTTTAACAATAACAGAGAAATTACCAAATAAATTTACGATTGTAATGTATGTAGTACAGTTCATATAGCGTCTTGTGCTTGGGTGCGATGAAAACACAGGAGTCACAGGTTTGATATAGAAAAGTCCTGTATTACTTCATACAAGTTGGCAGAAATAGTCACACAGTTTGCAGACACAGAAACAGGAGACACAGCAGGCCAGAGTAATCCAAGCTCAGCAATCACTCTCCAATACAGATTCAGGATCTTCTTCTCTGTTACCGTAAGTCCATGCAAACGTGGGTCTTTCAAAGAGCAGGGTTCAGAGTCCACAAGTGCTTCAGAGTTCCTCAGTAGGAATAGCTGGAGTACAAGGTCCAAGGCTTACAGGAGTCAAGTCACAGGTTCACTGCAGGCTAGATTCTGAAGCACTGATTGCTCAGCTGTGGCTGCTTAAGAAGCAAAGGAGAGAATCAGGGCGGGAACATGCAAGCTGGAAACTCCATTTTGACTGAGGGCAAGATAGCTGCAGCAAGACAGAAAGTAAAATGGCTGACGAACAAACTGAGTTTCAGGAATATATACATAGAACCTTACATTACTCCCCCCTTAAGGACAACCTCCGGATGACCTCAGACCAGGCTTGTGTGGGTACCTCTGATGAAACTGACGGAGCAAGCGAGGAGCATTAACGTTATTGACCGGTTCCCATGAGTTGTCCTCCACTGGGTAGCCCTGCCATTTAATCAGATATTGTAACTGATTTCTATACAACCTGGAATCTAAAATCCTTTCCACCACAAATTCTTCCTGACCATCGACTAGCACTGGGTCAGGGCAAGGAGAGGAATGTCCAGGAAACGTATTGGGTGTCGCAGCCTTTAGTAGGGATACATGAAAGACAGGGTGGATTCTCATAGTTCTGGGCAGTTGAAGACGACAAGCAACGGCACTTATAATTTTACTGATTTTATAGGGTCCAATGTACTTATGTCCCAACTTAGACGATGGAATCCTTAACTTAAGATTTCTAGTTGACAGCCAGACCAAGTCTCCTACCTTGAAAGCTGGTGCAGGTTTACGAAATTTATCTGCTGCTTTCTTGTACCTTTCTTGAGCCGATTCCAGATTTTCCTTTAGAAGATCCATATTCTTCTGTAAAGACGTGATTCTTTCAGCCACTGCTGGTAAAGGCGTTTCTATGGGAAATCGTGGTAGAATGTTAGGATGATAACCTAGATTAGAGTAAAAAGGAGACTGTTTAGTGGAGGCACTCTGAGAGTTGTTATACGAGAACTCAGCTAATGGAAGTAGATCCACCCAATCATCCTGTAGGTGGCAGATAAAGCAGCGGAGATACTGCTCCAGGGTTTGATTGGTTCGTTCGGTCTGTCCATTAGTCTGGGGATGAAAAGCAGAAGAAAGGTTTACTTTAATGTCCAATGCTGCACAGAAATTTTGCCAAAACCTAGAAGTGAATTGCACCCCTCGATCCGAAATAACCTCATCCGGTACTCCATGTAAGCGAAACACATCTTTAATCATCAAATCTGATGTCTGTTTTGCAGTGGGTAAGCCGACACAAGGGATAAAATGAGCTGCCTTTGTTAGACGGTCAACCACCACTAGAATGGTGTTCTTCCCCTGAGAGGTTGGTAACTCCACAATGAAGTCCATAGAAATGGATCCCCACGGGCGGGACGGGGTGGGAAGAGGCTGTAACAGACCAGTTGGTGAGGAGCGAGGTGTTTTGCATCTTGCACAGACCTCACATGAAGTGACATAATTCAAAACATCCTTCCTGCAAGTGGGCCACCAAAAGAAACGAGAAAGAAATTCCTGTGTCTTTAGAATTCCTCTATGCCCAGCTATCTTGGAATCGTGAATGAGTTGCAATACTCTTAATCTGACTGTTTCAGGAATATACAGACGTTGTCCCTGAATCCACACACCATTCTTAAAGACAAGACTTACGTCCCTTGGGGGTTGTGCCAAAAAGGAATCCGCATGGTATGCTTCCTTGATGTCCTTAAGTAGGTCTTGATTATGAATTACTCCTAGGAATCTAGAGTCAGGAAGAATAGTCTTAGGAGGAGTAATTGGACGTGTCTCTGCTGAGTAAATCCTAGAGAGTGCATCAGCCTTTCCATTGCGCGATCCTGGTCTATAAGAGATGATAAAATTAAATTGGTTTAAGAAAAGATTCCAGCGAGCCTGGCGAGGAGTCAGGCACTTAGCCGACCTGATAAACTCAAGGTTACGATGGTCTGTCAGGACGACTATTTGCTGTGCAGCACCCTGAAGAAGGTGTCTCCATTCTTTGAAGGCGGCAATAATGGCCAACAACTCTCTATTGCCCACATCGTAGTTCCTCTCAGCCGAAGACAACTGCTGGGAAAAGAAGGCACAGGGATGCAAGACATTCTTCTCACCTGTTCTCTGAGAGAGTATAGCTCCAACGGCACAGTCTGAAGCATCCACCTCTATTATGAAGGCAAGCTCGGGGTTGGGATGTACTAGGATAGGTGCAGTGGTAAATTTATCTTTTAGACGGGAAAATGCTTCCTGGGCTTGGGGAGTCCAGGAAAACCTAGACTCTTTCCGGGTAAGTTGAGTGATAGGTGACACTACCTCAGAGAAATTTCTAATGAAACGTCTATAGAAGTTGGCAAACCCGATGAAGCGCTGTACCTCCTTCACATTTCTAGGACTTGGCCAATCCTTGATGGCTTGGGTTTTGCTTCCATCCATACTAATTCCTTGTGTAGACAGTACATACCCCAGAAATTGAATTTCGGTCCTATGGAATTCACACTTTTCAAGTTTAATGTAAAGATGATTTTGTCTTAGACGTTCCAAGACCATTCTCACATGTCCATGATGTTCCTCTGTGGAGTTAGAAAAAATTAGAATATCATCCAAATAAATTACCACGAATGTATCTAGGAGATCCTGAAGATGTCATTCACCAAGTGTTGGAAAGTGGCTGGGGCGGTACTCAGACCAAAAGGCATAACTAGATATTCAAAGTGTCCATAGCGTGACCTGAATGCAGTCTTCCATTCATCCCCAGGTCTAATACGGACTAAGTTATAGGCCCCACGAAGATCTAGTTTAGAAAAAATTTTGGCATGTCGCACTCTCTCCAATAACTCAGGGATTAAAGGCAATGGATAACGGTTTCTAATAGTAACCTTATTGAGTTCCCTATAGTCTACGCATGGTCTCAGAGATCCATCTTTCTTCTTTACAAAGAAGATGGGTGCACCTGCAGGAGATGAAGAGGGGCGTATGAAGCCCTTGGCTAGATTTTCATCTATGTAATCCTTTAAAGCCTTTAGCTCGGGCCCCGCCAGGGGGTAGATCTTACCAAAAGGTATCTCTGCTCCAGGCAATAATTCAATTGGACAATCATATGGACGGTGAGGAGGAAGCTGGTCAGCGTTCTTCTTGTCACATAAATCCACATAGTCCTGGTATACAGCTGGTAGTTCAGGGACTGACATGATTCCTTTAGGAACAGAGCAAGCTGAAACTTTTGGACTCATCTGTTTCTCTGGAAAGTGTAATTCCTTGGTCTCCCAGTTAATGGTAGGATTCTGAGCCTGCAGCCATGGTAGCCCTAGAATAATGGGAAAGTGGGGAGAAGAGATAAGCATAAAGGACAGTTTCTCTTGATGATCTTTACCCATAAGAACCCTCAAAGGCTCTGTTTCCTGATCCACTGGTCCAGAGGTCAGCAGGGAGCCATCCACAGTTTCCATCTGTACTGGAGTAGCCTTCTTCACTGAACGTATTCCCTGTTTCAGAGCAAAGGAGACATCCATAAAATTTCCACTTGCCCCTGAGTCGATCATAGCAGAGCTAGACACCCAAGCTGAGTCAACCCAGAGTTTGATGGAAAGAAAGCAATGAGAATTGTTCTTCTTACAACTCAGCTGGGACACCGCTGAGGAAACTTGAAAAATGGCAGCGTTTACACAGTCAACGTCCTCAGAGGTAAGGAGTTTAAGTCCGAGAAATCAAGATCTGTTGCTGCAGATCTCTCTGGAGCCTGAGGCTCGGACCTGACAGATCCCCTCTCGCAACACTCACAATGAATGAGTGCTGCAGTAGTCTTACGAGAACGGCTGGGGCAGTTTATAATGAAGTGCCCTGACTTACCACAATAGAAACATAGATTCTCCTTAAAACGATGTTCCTTGCGTGCATCACTAACCCGTCGTTGTAAAGAGTCTACCTGCATGGGTTCAGGTTCAGGTTCCCGTGTAATCCTACTCAAAGGTTCCTTAGCTGGAGAGGAAGGTAGGAAAAGGTTAGTACGATTGCTTTCGAACCATCTCTCTTGCCTGCGTTCAGTCAGACGAGTATCAATACGGATGCAGTAGTTAATAAAGTCACCTAACGCAGTGGGAGGGTCGGCACGAGCAAGTTCATCCTTAATCAGTGGAGATAACCCCTTTCGAAAAATAGATTTTTTGGCGGAACTGTCCCAGGTGGTATCAAGGGCCCATCTCCTGAAATCCAAGGCATATTCAGCTACCGAGTGCTTACCTTGGCGCAAAGCTAACATGGCTGCTTCAGCTGTTGCACCTCGATTGGGGTCATCAAACACCTCCCCCATGGCTGAAATAAAATCATCAAGGTGATTCAAACAATCATCCTCAGTCTCAATCAGAGGGTTTGCCCACATTAAAGCCTTGTTGGTAAGCAACATAATTATAGTAAGCACCTTAGATCGTTCAGTGGGAAATTGTGAAGCATGTGCAGAAAAAAAAAGATTGCATTGATTAATAAATCCCCTGAATTTCTCACGTTCACCGCCAAAACGAAAAGGGGGCAACTTGGGAATCCCAGCACTCGGGGCTACGGCAGGAACCTGGACTCGCCCCTCTAGAACCTCAATCCTGGCTCGCAAATCCTGGGTAGTCTGTCCAACCACTTGCAAATTGTGATTATTGAGGTCCTGTAGATTTGTAAAACGGGTCTTTATATTCTGCAAATCTGCAAGGATATTATCAGTCACTCCGCAAAGTTCCTTTATGCGGGCCTCCATTTTCCAGATCTTTTAAGACAGGATTACTGGAAGAAGAGGAGAGAAAAAAAAACAATAGTGTTCACCTGTGGCAACACTGCAGAGAGAAAAAAAAATTAAGGGAACTGCTCACCTGGAATGGTTGTGAGAAGTCACAACCACTATCATCAC
Source organism: Oophaga sylvatica (assembly GCA_033576555.1). Classification (NCBI taxonomy): domain Eukaryota; kingdom Metazoa; phylum Chordata; class Amphibia; order Anura; family Dendrobatidae; genus Oophaga; species Oophaga sylvatica. The sequence goes on from JARQOD010000002.1 coordinate 547,621,049, forward strand.
AGAAAGTTTCAACCAGACATCCGATATCCAGAGTTACAGCAGACAAAAAAGAGAAAAGAAAAAAAAAAAAACAATAGTGTTTACCTGTGGTAACACTGCAAAAAGAAAAATCTTAAGGGAATTGCTCACCTGGAATGGTTGTGAGAAGTCACAACCACTGTCATCACAGAAAGCACAACCGGACGTCTGATATCCACAGTACAGCAGACACAGCCTTCCAGACCCAGCAGACACTAACGTTTTGGCTTCAGAATCTTGTAATGTATGTAGTACAGTTCATATAGCGTCTTGTGCTTGGGTGCGATGAAAACACAGGAGTCACAGGTTTGATATAGAAAAGTCCTGTATTACTTCATACAAGTTGGCAGAAATAGTCACACAGTTTGCAGACACAGAAACAGGAGACACAGCAGGCCAGAGTAATCCAAGCTCAGCAATCACTCTCCAATACAGATTCAGGATCTTCTTCTCTGTTACCGTAAGTCCATGCAAACGTGGGTCTTTCAAAGAGCAGGGTTCAGAGTCCACAAGTGCTTCAGAGTTCCTCAGTAGGAATAGCTGGAGTACAAGGTCCAAGGCTTACAGGAGTCAAGTCACAGGTTCACTGCAGGCTAGATTCTGAAGCACTGATTGCTCAGCTGTGGCTGCTTAAGAAGCAAAGGAGAGAATCAGGGCGGGAACATGCAAGCTGGAAACTCCATTTTGACTGAGGGCAAGATAGCTGCAGCAAGACAGAAAGTAAAATGGCTGACGAACAAACTGAGTTTCAGGAATATATACATAGAACCTTACAACGATAAAAATTGGCAAAACCCAAGAATCTCTGAAGAGCCTTTAATGAAGTAGGTTGGACCCAATCACAGATGGCCTGAACCTAACAAAATGGATTTTAACAGGGAAAAATGCAAAGTACTACATCTGGGCAATAAAAATGAAAAAAGCATATACAAAATGGGAGGAATAGGGCTAAGTAACAGCACATGTGAAAAAGACTTGGGTATACTAATTGATCACAGACTGAACATGAGTCAACAGTGTGATGCAGCAGCAAAAAAGGTAAATGCAATTTTAGGATGTATCAACAGAAGCATACAGTCTAGATCACATGAGATCATTATTGCCCTCTACTCCTCTTTGGTCAGACCTCATCTGGAATACTGTGTCCAGTTTTGGGCACCACATTTTAAAAAAGACATCAGCAAACTGGAGCAAGTTCAGAGAAGAGCCACCAGAATGGTGACCGGTCTGCAAATCATGTCCTATGAGGAACGGTTGCAGGATTTGGGAATGTTTAGCTCGCAAAAAAGAAGACTGAGAGGAGACTTAATAGCTGTCTACAAATATCTCAAGGGCTGTCACATTGTAGAAGGATCATTTTTATTCTCATTTGCACAAGGAAAGACTAGAAGCAATGGGATGAAACTGAATGGGAGGAGACACAGATTAGATATTAGAAAAAACTTTTTGACAGTTAGGGTGATCAATGAGTGGAACAGGCTGCCACGAGAAGTGGTGAGTTCTCCTTCAATGGAAGTCTTCAAACAGAGGCTGGACAGACCATCTGTGTGGGATGATTTAGAGAATCCTGCTTTGAGCAGGGGGTTGGACCAGATGGCCCAGGAGGCCCCTTCCAACTCTACTATTTTATGATTCTATGATTCTATGAACCTTGACCGGGTCCATTTCAATAACAGTTGTAGACAAAATGAATCCCAGAAATGAGATCCTCTGTACGCCAAAAAGACACTTTGATCCCTTCACATACAGAGCATTCTCTCTCAAAATCTGGAACACAGTCCGAACATGTTTCACATGAGAGTCCCAGTCATTGGAAAAAATCAAGATATTATCCAAATAAACAATCAGAAATGTATCCACAAAAGACCTGAAAATGTCATTCATGAAGGTCTGGAAGACGGAAGGAGCATTAGTGAGCCCAAAGGGCATCACTAGGTACTCATAATGCCCCTCTGGGGTATTAAACGCCGTCTTCCATTCATCCCCGTGCTTAATGCGAATAAGGTTATACGCCCCCCCTGAGGTCAAGCTTGGTAAACCAAGTAGCACTTTTTACCCTGGAAAACAGGTCAGAAATCAAGGGTAACGGATATTGATAATTCACAGTGATATTGTTCAAGAGACGATAATCAATACACGGCCTTAATGAACCATCCTTTTTGGCCACAAAGAAAAAACCGGCACCCAAGGGTGAAGAGGATGGTCTGATGTGACCCTTCTCCAATGACTCCTTGATATAAGACCGCATAGCGTCATGTTCAGGTACAGACAAGTTAAAAAGGCGACCTTTAGGGAATTTACTACAAGGCACTAATTCAATAGCGCAGTCATAGCTCCTATGGGGGGGCAAGGATGCAGATTTACTTTCGCTAAGCACATCAGAAAAATCAGTCAAAAAGTCAGGCACATCTTGAGCCTGGGGAGAGGCAGAAAAAACAGGAGTGTTGGCATTAACACATTGGCAGCCCCAACTGGTGACAGACACAGATTTCCAATCCAAAACAGGATTATGAGACTGCAACCAAGGGAAACCTAGTACAATAATGTCATGCAGATTATACAGCACCAAAAATTTGCAACTCTCCTGATGATCAGGTTCAACCCTCATTATCACCTGAGTAGAGAACCGGGGTTTATTCTCAGCCAAAGGGGTAGAATCAATCCCCAGTAGGGGAATAGACTTCCGTAGGGGTATCAAGGGAAACCCACAACGTTTAGCAAAATCAAAATCCATCAGGTTAATAGCTGCTCCCGAATCAACAAAAGCCTGAGCAGAAAATGTGGACAGGGAGCAAATCAAGGTAACAGTCAACAGAAATTTAGTCTGAACACTACCCAAGACAACTGAGCATGCAAAACGTCTTCCCTGCTTAGGGCAGACTGAAATAGCATGAGAGGCATCACCACAGTAGAAACATAACCCATTGCGTTTTCGAAACTCATGACGCTGTGCCCCAGAAGCCACTCTATCACACTGCATGGGTTCAGAAGCTGGTTCACAAGGCAACACCATTCCACGCATACCTCTACGCTCACGCAAACGTCTGTCGATTTGAATCGCCAATGACATAGAATCATTGAGACCAGAGGGAGCAGGGAAACCCACCATAACATCTTTTACATTCTCTGACAGACCCTTCCGAAAAAGGGCTGCCAAAGCATCATCATTCCATTTGGTCAGAACTGCCCACTTTCGGAATTTCTGACAGTACACTTCAGCGTCCTCAAGCCCCTGATTTAATGCCAACAAGGTTTTTTCAGCTTGATCAGTGACATTAGGTTCATCGTACAATAACCCCAGAGCCAGAAAAAATGCATCAACATTATTCAAAACAGGGTCCCCAGGTGTCAGGGAAAAAGCCCAATCCTGAGGATCGCCGCGCAGGAGAGAGATGACAATTTGAACCTGCTGCGCTGCGTTCCCTGAGGACTTAGGTTTTAAGGCAAAAAACAACTTACAGTTATTTTTGAAATTCAGAAATTTAGCTCGATCCCCCAAAAACAAATCTGGCATGGGGATCCTAGGTTTCACAACCGGCAACCTAGCAAGATAGGTAGCAATACTCCGAACTTCAGTGGCAAGCTGATCCACACGGCCAGACAACTGTGCAAACTCCATTGAGAGAAAAAAAAATCCTCCTCAGCACCCAGAGAAAAAGAGGGGAAAAAAATGCAGCAAACAGAAAAAAAAAAAATCTCTGACAACTCGGACAACTTTTTTCTTTCCACACTATTTTTCCCTTCTGTGAGTACCATATAATTTTCAGTTTGGCCGGTGATACTGTTATGTTTTGGTAGCTGAGGAGAGCAGGAAAAAACGGCAATACACCAGAGAGGTTGGAATCTACTGGATTGCAGTACCCTGACTAACCACCACAACTAAAGGCAGCCGTGGAGCGTTCCTACGTTGGTCCTAGACGCCTCGTCACAGCCTGAGAGGCTAACTACACCTAAAGATAGAAAGAGGAAAGCTATCTGCCCCGGAGCAGATCCCCAAAGAACATAGGAAGCCCCCAAACATGTAATGGCGATTAGACAAGAGGAAATACAGACACAGACAGAAAATAGTATGAGCAAACGCTGGGGCCCAATCTGCATAGACAGAAAAGGATAGGAAGGATACTTACTGCAATCCAAAAAAACCCTAAAAAAAAACAACCCTACTAATTGCAAAAACACCTGAGATCACACGACTTCTACCACCTAAATTAGTTCTCTGGTGTAACAAAACTAAGCCGCAGCCACAGAAAAGACTGGAAAAGGCAAATGAACAAACAACAGTGGCTCCAGAGGAACCGAGAGGAGACCAAGCCCCCCGGGGAGGGGAACCTGGCCAACCTCACAGAAATGCAGAGAAATCTGCAAATGGAAAGCACAAAAACAAAAAACAGAACATATCTTATCTGAGAGCAGGAGAAGAGGCAAGACTCAGCAAGCTTCCAAGTGAACCAGGAAACAACGTTGAGAAAAGAACAATTGATCACCGGCAACCATGATGGGGGAAACCTCCCTTATATCCAGCCAGTCCGTGATTCCTGATTACCAATCCTCATTGAATGGTTCAGTACTGTTTGTAACCACCAGAGGGAGCTTCTGCTCAGAATTCATTTCTAAAACATTCATAACACACCTCTTCATTATTATGCCTGGCTTAATGTCACCTTACAATAGAAAGGTGACTTTAACCCCTTATTAACCCCACTTGCCACCGCTACAGGGCAAGTGGGAAGAACCCGACAAATAATAGATGCGCCTTTTCTGGGCAGCTGTGGGCTGCTATTTTTAGGCTGGGGGGCCATATTCATGGTCCCTTTCCAGCCTGAGGATAGCAGCCCGCAGCTGTATAGTTTTGCCGGGTTGGTTCAAAAACTAAGGGGGACCCCACATCTGGTTTTTCATTTATTCTCCCTGCTCGCTGTTGCTGGCAGAGCAGGGAGAATAATGACAGGGAGCTTCAGCACCACAGGCAGGGGACAGCGCTTACTGTAGCTGTCCGTGCCATCCGTGCGCACGGAGGACAGTGTGAACTGTTCTCCGTGTGCATGTGTACAGCACATTTTGCGGTCCGTGCGCTCCCACGAACACTGACATGTCTCCGTGTTTTGCACACGGACACACGGTCCGTGAAAACACGCTGACATGTGCAGAGACACATTCATTTTAATGAGTCTACGTGTGTCAGTGTCTCCGATACGTGAGGAAACTGTCACTACACGTATTGGAGCCACTGACGTGTGAAGCCGACCTTAGAGAAGGAGGTGTTTTTTTAAAAAAAATATTTTTTAAAAAGTGCACATTTTACTTTGTTTACCTTTTTTACTAGTTCAATTTTGCAAGCGCATATCCCAATACTGAATGCTGTTTCCACATGTACCTTTCCAGCTGTGTACCTCCTTCGCAGAAGTAGATTTATTTGGTTACAGATTTTTTATTATGTGGGTGGAAATGAAATATAATATTTTGCTTATCTGTTTTACAAGTCCAATTTGAAAACTGTAAGCTCCATAGAAGTACTGCAGGCTGTTACCATATCTTCCTTTCTGTACATGTGCTTATGAACATGGCATTGTTTACAGCAAGAAAGAAAAATATTGTTTATAATAAAAAAAATACTCATGTCTTAATTTTGCATACCTGTTTTGCTAGTCCAGTTTAGAAATCATACACCAGACAACAATGTTGCCAAATTTGCAAGCCATATAGCGGCCTGACATTTGTTGTTACATCGACCTTTTTGGATATGGGATTTAATTTGCTTGGCTAAATATCTAAAAAGAAATTACACTAAATCAAGACATTTAACTGTGCAGGTCTGTTTTAGTAGACATGAGCAGATCGATCCACAGATGACTAACTTTGAGTCAAATATCCTGAAGTTTGTGGTTCCCCACAATTTTGATCAATCTGAAATTCAATATGCAAGGATCAGCAAAAAAGAAAAGAGTCCAACACCATTTCACACTGCTGTAAGCTGGAGTCAGAAATGCGATAAACTCGCACGAGTCTCGCATGTCAATACCCGGCACTGCCGCCGGCACTCGGGACCGGAGCATGCGGCTGCATAGAAATACATGCAGCCGCACGCTCCTGTTCAAGTGCCGGCGGCAGTGCCGGGTATTGACATGTGAGACTCGTGCGAGTTTCTCGCATTTCTGACCATGGCCGTAGCCTTAGTGTGTGATAATGGTGTGAGGCACAGATGTGTGGTCTTCACCATAATGCCCTTCAGCAATCAGATCACATGGTGAAGCACACCCACTCAGGGAGGCTATCATAGCCAGTAAAAAGGATGAGGGCTGGACAAGGAAAACCATTTTATGCCTATAGTTTGTATGAATAGGAAGAATAGAAAAAGACCTAATGCTACTGTGGTGTGCTACTACAGTGTTGATTTACTAGATTGAAAATGTGCGGTAATAGTCTCAGACAGTAATATTAATACAAAAATTCAAGTGATATATAGGGAACTGCTGCAGTTGCATCGTCATTCAGTGTGACTGTGAATTGATTGATTTATGATGTACTGTAGTAACAGCACCATTTTGTCACACTGTGGAAATAAGGAGATTCAGTATTAAACCCCTTATTGCTAATTTTGAAAATCATACCAAAATCTGAATCTGAATTCAAAGCTTGTATGTCACTGAAAGTGTGATTCCCGTATTTTAAGATGCACAAGATAAGTTGTTGCTTTTATTTTTAAGTGAAATCTTCACTTAAAAACAAGTGTTTGCTTGCAAAATATGTGTTTTGGTTATAACATTTTTTTTAACCTGCATCATTGTTCGTCTCATATTAAATGCATACACATGCCAACTGACTACAGTGGCCAGTTGCAAGTACTTGCTTTTCGGACGTTATTCTACCTAAATTTTCTGGTCACATCATTTTTGTAAAGGCACATGGTCAAGTTTTTTTCACCTTTAAAGGGAATCTGTCACCCTAAATTGGCGGGATATTTAAATGATGGCAGTCAGGTCAGATGGGCGGTGTTTTGGGTACTTGCCTTAACATGTTGTTCGCCGCTGTCTCCATTATTTCTGGGAATTGTAGTATATAACGCGCCTGCGCATTGCAATCTGCGGGCAAAGCATACTGCGCGTGCGCAATTCAAGATTGCAATGCGCAGGTGCGTTATATGGAGGGCAACGACTACAATTCCCAGAAATAATGGAGACAGCGGCGAACAACATGTTAAGGCAAGTACCCAAAACACCGCCCATCTGACCTGACTGCCATCATTTAAATATCCCGCCAATTTAGGGTGACAGATTCCCTTTAATATAAAAGGTCTCTTTCTATTTGTTTTAATACCTGATTTAATTGGCTATTTTACATACCGTGAACACCATGACCATACTGCCTGCTGTTGCTGCTTGTTCATTTACACTCATGAACCTAAGTAGCAATTTAGCCAAGAGTTTCCCTAAATTATGTTCAGTTCGACTTGAAGACAAAGAAATGTCAATACTGAAAAACAACAATAATGTTTGCTGTACTATGTAGCAACTTTTTTTTTTTTAAGTTAAGCATTTTTTGTTGACAATGAGAGAATTTTAAGCTAAAAATATGTGCCTCCCCCAATTTTTTTTTTAAAGAAGTGAAAAAAAACACAGTTACACTGGTGTTACTATTTGCAAACCTATTTCAATATTATACTATATTTTCCAAAACCTAAGAAATACGCTTTCTACTCTACCCCCATTACATTGTCAGTTCTCCTTTTGTGTGCCCAAAAAAACATGTGTTCAGATGGTCAGTTACATGGAACTTGTACTCCCACATGTTCAATTTCACTACAATATATGCAACTTACCTGGATTGTTCTGCCTTTTGTAAAAGAATTACATTCTCTCAGACTTAATAAAAAATACCTAATACCTAAAATGAACATGGATGTCTGCAAATGATTAAAAGTGAGTGGTATACATCTGCAAACAATTACCATATAAGAAACCCAAAAAGAAAACTAGGATTGAAAAAAGTATTAAAATTTATTAACAATAATAATATACATACAATACTAATACAATAGAAGATTTGGTGAGAGGGACGGCTAAAAATAAAATAATAAGGGTTAAGGCATGGAAAAACAATGAACCACCTTAAAGAGGCTCACATCACACCCTATAATATGCCTATGCAGTTTAGTTCACAGCTACCAACATCAATGGCAACTCCAGGTTAATGGTGAATGTTATGTATTGAAAGATTTAAATCCAGTATACCAGGAGGTATAAAGAAATCAAAAGTCCATAGTTTGAGAGAGTTGTTTTAGGTACAAAAAGCCTGTCAACCTTCAAAAGCAAGAAAAAATGATGTGGTAAAAGCATCGGTGTCATGATCCATTTTTGGATTTGTGGCAGCTCTGGTTCCACTCTGTTTAATTGTTGCTTTTTTCCTTTCAGGCCATCGGGGTTAATGTCAGTTTTTCCCTGGCAATCTACTGTAACTGCAGAGCTGCTGGGTCAGCTGATGTGGGTGGTGACCACCCCCACCATTCTTTGAAAGGTCACCTGATGCATCAGCTGACTGTCGGTGATAGAGCAATCTACAGTGACCAAGCCTGAGTAAGTATTTGTTTGTGTGTTGTGCCATCTGCTGACCGACTCCCCGTGGGGTCACTAAATACATTGTGACAACTGGGATATCACATGTAAATATTTCTGTAGCAGTATGACATCAAAGGGATCATACCACGGTGCTAATAATAATGATCAAGGAAAAATCCTCCATCAATAATATAGGAAGGTGGGCAGGAATGTAGAGATAGCATATGTTTATTAGGTTAATTACCTTCGGACATGCTGTAAGTACCAGATGTGCAGAAGGAAGCAAAGAGAGCGCCTCAAGGCACGTTTCACCTCTATGGATTTGTCAGAAGGTGTGGTTACCGTAAAAATGGTGGTCCTGTATAGTAAAGAGTGTGAGGATTCGGCCAATTGGCACGCTCATAGCATGTCGCCCAAGTAGCCACTGCAACATACCTGGCCAGTGACACCACACGGGCAGGACAGTGCATGCACAAGGCACGTACCGGCTAAGGAGACATGGTATCATAAAGGGTAGGTGCAGCCAATCGGCATGCTCATGGCGTGTTGATCCGCCCACATGCCGTAGAAGGGCAGGGAGCACTGCGCATGATGGAGACGAGGACATAAGTCGTCACCTCCATCACCATGGCAAACCCAACCCATAACGCCACATAGGCAGAACAGAACATGCGCAAGGAGCATCCCGGCTGAGAAGGAAGATGATCATGATATATTGTATGTATGAAAAGCATGAGTATAAGCATCAGATTGTGTAGACATACCATGTATGATGATAAATGCAGACAGGATCTCCTGAATATCAGCTATAGATTGAATAGCAGAAAGGTATATTTTATGCATAGAGTCAGACAGGGGAAGATGAATGGCCAGTCCTCCATCCCTGGAGCAACTCCAGCCAATATAAGCCCAAGGGGACAAAATTTACAGAGACAGCGTCCATATGGTACCAGGCATATTAAGAAAAAACTGTAATCTAGCTAGATGTATAACATACATTGAAAATTCATCTCTAACGCTAAGGAGAAACACAACAAAGAAAAAAGCATCAAATGACTACAAAAGATTCAGAGCTGAAGACAATAATATACGTTTCTAATAGATGAATAACCAAAATAAGGACGAGTTGTTCCAAAGAACAAATGAATCTTGTCTCAGAATCCAGATGTTTTTAGAAAATTGAAGATAGGTAGAATGATCTCTTCATGCTTCACCTCAGTCACAGGGTCTAGAGTATCAAGAAACAAGAATATAAACTGTAAATAAAAAACAATACAGTAAGTATAGAACAAAACTAAAGAACAATACTGGGCCCATCAATTAAAATAACCGCAAATGGTTTAATTTAAAAAAAGACTTGAAACTTACAGCCTCATTTACCCTTTGGGGGCTACGGTATCCAATATAGCTATCCACCGTGTCTCTTCTTGCAAAAGTTTCTCTAGTGGTCATACCGAAAGGTAACATCCTCACCTGTCACCTGTGACTAGAGTTGAGCATTCCGATACCGCAAGTATCGGGTATCGGCCGATATTCGCTGTATCGGACTTTAGATACTTGGTTCCGATATTTTCCATATATCGTATACCGGAATCGGAAGTTCCCATAATTCTTTGAGAGGCAATGTGATTTTAGTCAGCCAATGAGGAATCCTAAGAAGTGTGGGCACATCCTGTACTGCTGCGGTCATGTTAACTAATGGCATGGCTGTGATTGGATGCTGAAATGATGTCAGAATGCACTATAAAAGGCGCCGCCGCCATTTTAGCGTCACTGTGCTGTGAACTCAGTTAGGGACAGAACGCTGCTCTGCTGACTCTGAGGGACAGTTAGAGATTGCGATTTTGTGTACTGTGCTTTAGGCAGGCTAGTTTACCAACCGCTGTGTAAAGCTTCCTTTTGCCTTACAGTGTTGTTTTCACAGCTCTGCAAGGTGTGTGTGTGCGTGCAGGTGACGCTGCAGTTTGCTCTGCATCCAACGCTGTTTGTAGGCATCTGCACGTGTCACTCACAGACTTATTTTTTTCTTTAGTGTAATTCTTGCTGCTCCATTCAATTGAAATTATAGTGTGACGTGCTTCCATCCGTATCCAATACATTGGTTGCAAACACTATAGAAGTACAGAAAGGAGCCTTTCACAGATAGTGAACAGTTGTGTTTCAGTGTTCACTGCAGTCTGTGAGGTATTTTTTTTTTTTAAATGCAGATCACGCTCCAGTTACTTCTTCAACTAATGCTGCGTGTACTCTGCTGAGCGTCTGTCACTGCCTCATCCTTGTCATTTTTCTAAAATTGTTGCTGCTCCATTCTATTGAAAAAAACTAAAATCTATGAGTGTGACGTGCTTCCATCCTGATACAATACATTGCTTGCAAACACTATAGAAGTACACAAAGGAGCCTTTCACAGATAGTGAACAGTTGTGTTTCAGTGTTCACTGCAGTCTGTAATTTTTTTTTTTTTTTTGTTGAGTGCAGATCACGCTCCAGTTACTTCTTCAACTAATGCTGCGTGTACTCTGCTGAGCGTCTGTCACTGGCTCATCCTTGTCATTTTTCTAAAATTGGTGCTGCTTTATTCTATTTTAAATTTACTAAAATCTATTAGTGTGACGCTCTTCCATCAAAATACAATACATTGCTTGCAAACATAATAGAAGTCCACAAAAAGGCCTTTCACAGCAAGTGAACAGTTGTGTTCACTGTTCACTCTAGTCTGAGGTTTAAATTTTTGGTAGGAGTGTAGATCCCGCTCCACTTACTTCAACCACCGCTGCGTGTACTCTGCTGAGTGTCTGTCACTGGCTCATCCTTGTCATTTTTCTAAAATTGGTGCTGCTTTATTCTATTTTAAATTTACTAAAATCTATTAGTGTGACGCTCTTCCATCAAAATACAATACATTGCTTGCAAACATAATAGAAGTCCACAAAAAGGCCTTTCACAGCAAGTGAACAGTTGTGTTCACTGTTCACTCTAGTCTGAGTTTTTAAATTTTTGGTAGGAGTGTAGATCCCGCTCCACTTACTTCAACCACCGCTGCGTGTACTCTGCTGAGTGTCTGTCACTGCTCATCCTTGTATTTTTCTAAAATTGGTGCTGCTTTATTCTATTTAAATTTACTAAATCTATAGTGTGACGCTCTTCCATCAAAATACAATACATTGCTTGCAAACATAATAGAAGTCCACAAAAAGGCCTTTCACAGCAAGTGAACAGTTGTGTTTCAGTGTTCACTCTAGTCTGAGGTTTAAATTTTTGGTAGGAGTGTAGATCCCGCTCCACTTACTTCAACACCGCTGCGTGTACTCTGCTGAGTGTCTGTCACTGGCTCATCCTTGTCATTTTTCTAAAATTGGTGCTGCTTTATTCTATTTAAATTTACTAAAATCTATTAGTGTGACGCTTCCATCAAATACAATACATTGCTTGCAAACATAATAGAAGTCCACAAAAAGCCTTTCACAGCAAGTGAACAGTTGTGTTCAGTGTTCACTCTAGTCTGAGTTTAATTTTTGTAGGAGTGTAGATCCCGCTCCACTTATCTTCAACCACGCTGCGTGTACTCTGCTGAGTGTCTGTCACTGGCTCATCCTTGTCATTTTTCTAAAATTGGTGCTGCTTTATTCTATTTTAAATTTACTAAAATCTATTAGTGTGACGCTCTTCCATCAAATACAATACATTGCTTGCAAACATAATAGAAGTCCACAAAAAGGCCTTTCACAGCAAGTGAACAGTTGTGTTCACTGTTCACTCTAGTCTGAGTTTAAATTTTTGGTAGGAGTGTAGATCCCGCTCCACTTACTTCAACCACCGCTGCGTGTACTCTGCTGAGTGTCTGTCACTGGCTCATCCTTGTCATTTTTCTAAAATTGGTGCTGCTTTATTCTATTTTAAATTTACTAAAATCTATTAGTGTGACGCTCTCCATCAAAATACAATACATTGCTTGCAAACATAATAGAAGTCCACAAAAAGGCCTTTCACAGCAAGTGAACAGTTGTGTTCACTGTTCACTCTAGTCTGAGGTTTAAATTTTTGGTAGAGTGTAGATCCCGCTCCACTTACTTCAACCACCGCTGCGTGTACTCTGCTGAGTGTCTGTCACTGGCTCATCCTTGTCATTTTTCTAAAATTGGTGCTGCTTTATTCTATTTTAAATTTACTAAAATCTATTAGTGTGACGCTCTTCCATCAAAATACAATACATTGCTTGCAAACATAATAGAAGTCCACAAAAAGGCCTTTCACAGCAAGTGAACAGTTGTGTTCACTGTTCACTCTAGCTGAGGTTTAAATTTTTGGTAGGAGTGTAGATCCCGCTCCACTTACTTCAACCACCGCTGCGTGAACTCTGCTGAGTGTCTGTCACTGGCTCATCCTTGTCATTTTTTCTAAAATTGGTGCTGCTACATTCAATTTCAAATAATTCAAATCTATTAGTGTGACATGCTTCCATCCGTATCCAATACATTGGTTGCAAAGAATATAGAATTACACAAAGAGGGCTTTCACAGCTATTGAACAGTTGTGTGAAGTGTTCACTGTAGTCTGAGGTTTTCAGGTATTATTATATTTACTTGTATGCTTTTATTTAAAAGCCAAGAACAATGAAGGCAAACATTCTCACTGCAGCTGTTGTCAAAGTTCAACCCACATTATGCACTTCCAACATTGCAGCTTTTGAGGCATGATGTGAGTTTGATTTGCCTAAGTTATGGAGTGACAAAATGGCTCAGGGAACAAAACATAGAGATTTTGGGTCCATGGGCTGGAAACTCCCCAGATCTTAATCCCATTGAGAACTTGTGGTCAATCATCAAGAGATGGTGGACAAACAAAAAATTAAAAATTCTGACAAAATGAAAGCATTGATTGTGCAAGAATGGACTGCTATCAGCCAGGATTTGGTCCAGAAGTTGATTGAGAGCATGCCAGGGAGAATTGCAGAGGTCCTGAAGAAGAAGGGTCAACACTGCAAAATTAGACTTGCTGCATTAACTCATTCTAACTGTCAATATAAGCTTTTGTTACTCATATGTTTGCAATTATATTTCTGTCTGTGATAAAAAAAATCTGTCAAACACACATAAAAACCAGAGGGCAGCAGATCATGTGAAAATATCATATTTGTGTCATTATCAAAACTTTTGGCCATGACTGTACAGTTCAGTGGTAGAAAGATGAACATAACAGGATACATGTATAACGTTGCCAACCAGTTATTTAATCGGAAACAGGACAGGCAAATTCATGCGTGATCCATGCCTAGTTCATTTTCAGCAAAGTAAGCCGGTCTACATTATCGGAGGATAGTCGCATGCGACGGTCTGTTAGTACACCACCTGAAGCACAAAAGACGCGCTCCGATAATACACTGCCAGCAGGGCAAGCCAGCACCTCCAATGCATACTGGCTAAGCTCTGGCCATGTATCCATCTTAGAGACTCAAAACTTGAATGGGAAGAGCCACCTGGGAGTACACTGAGAGGGCAAGACATGTCGTCTGTCACCATCTTACGGAAACGTTGCCTCCTGCTGACTGGAGCCGTCTCGGATGGTGTAGACATTGGTGGCGCTGCCACAAAACTTCGCCACATTTGGAACATACTGGTCTTGCCCTGTGCAGAGGCGCTGCTTGTGCTCCCTCTTGTTGCAGAGCTGTCTCCACTGCCTCGACGCACAGAGCTGCTTTGTAAAGCAGTAGCAGCAGCAGTGCTCTCGGCTGGAATGGAGAACATTATGGATTCCGACAAGCTTACAACCTGCAATGATCCTCAGTGTACTCAACCATCGTACGACCAGCTCTACCCTTTCCTATTGCATTCTCACCCATCCCTGCAGACTGTGAGCCCTCGCGGCAGGGTCCTCTCTCCTTCTGTACTTGTGTGTCCCTTGTCCAGCACATCTTTATTGTACCTGTCAATATTTTTCCCTTGTCATATGTAAAGCGCCATGGAATAAATGGCGCTATATAAATGTATAATAATAATAATAATTGCAGCAGTGTGTCTTGTTACTCCCGCATTTTACGCTCCCGGTTCAACGGTCTGATGAGGCTTTGAAAGTTGTCCCGGTAGCGAGGGTCTAGGAGGGTGTACACCCAATAATCAGACGTGGTGAGAATGTGGGTGATGTGGCTGTCGTTTCTCAGGCACTGCAGCATGAAATCAACCATGTGCTGCAGACTTCCAACTGGCCAAGAAACGCTGTCCCCTGCAAGAGGCGTCATCTCTGCCTGCTCTGCATCACCCCACCCTCGCTCTACATACTGACTAGAGCGTTGTGTACCTCCCTCTGGAGCGATGTCTTCCTCCTCCATTGACTCCTCCTCATCCTCCTCACAAAGTGAGCCCTGCCCAGCCCTTTGTGAGGAACCACGTTGCGCTGACTGTACATAAGGTGATGGAATTTGTGACTCCTCATCCTCCACCTCTTCCAAAACCTCATCCCTTAGTGCTTGCAGTGTTTTTTCAAGCAGGCAGATAAGGGGACAGTCAGGCTGACTAGTGCATCATCTGCACTCGCCATCCGCGTTGACTCATCAAACGCACGCAAAACGTGGCAGATGTCCTTCATAGAGCCCTTCGCCAGTCCTTACACTGGCTGCCCATCCATTATAGGATCCAATTCAAAGTACTTGTTCTCACCCACAAAGCTCTCCACAGTGCAGCAACCCCCTACATCTCCTCCCTCATTTCTATCTATCGGCCTAACCGACTGCTGCGCTCTGCAAACGACCTTGGACTAACCTCTGCACTAATCCGTACCTCCCACTCCCGACTCCAAGACTTCTCCCGCGCTGCGCCAATCCTCTGAAATGCTGTACCCCAAGAAATTAGGACTATCCGCAATTTGCATGGTTTCAGGCGCTCCCTCTAAACACATTTGTTCAGAGCGGCCTATCACATTCACTAATCAAAGTCATTCTATGTGTGTGTTGTGTGTGTGTGTGTGTAGCCCATTCACTATCTCCATCCATCCATCCCTCACTCCCTCAAAATGGCTGGACCATCATTGTAAATACACCATTGTATATAAACACCTGTACTTTGTAGCTCCCCCTCCTCATTGTAGATTGTAAGCTCTCACGAGCAGGGCCGGCTTATATTGCTTTAATTATTGTATTGTTAACGTTGTTACTTATGACTTTTGTTCTGAAACTGTTAAACTGTAAAGCGCTGCGGAATCTTTTGGCGCTATATAAATAAAGATTATTATTATTATTATTATAGAGGCCCACTCAGTAGTGGTGAAGTGTGAACGGCGCAAATTGCGAGTTGATTGCGCCTGATGCAGCTGATACTCCATTACTGCTGGCTGCTGCTCACACAACCGCTCCAACATATGTAACGTGGAATTCCACCTGGTGGTACGTCACATATGATGCGATGTTCAGGAAGGCGAAATCTGCGTTGCAGAGCTGCAGTGCGCGATCTGACCATGCTGGAACGTCGCAAGTGAGCGCACTCTAGGCGGACCTTGTGCAGCAGTGCATCAACATCCGTATAGTCCCTCAAAAAACTCTGCACGACCAAGTTGAGCACATGTGCCAGACATGGTATGTGAGTGAGGTTGACAAGGCCCAGAGCTGCCACCAGATTTCGGCCATTGTCACACACTACCAAGCCTAGCTGGAGATTCGCTGTCAAAAACCACACGTCGCTCTCCTGCTTCATGGCATTCCAGAGCTCCTGCGCTGTGTGGCTTCGATTCCCCATGGAAATTAATTTCAGGACGACCTGTTGACGTTTGCCCACGGCAGTGCTCATATCGGTCGCAACAGCTAAGCGTTGTGTGGTGCATGTGTGGGGTGCACGCATCACAGAAAGCAAAGCATCATAGAAGACAAGCATTGAGTAAACGGCAGTTATTCATGGCAGTTAATCAGGCTGGAATAAGGTAGTCCACACTTTGCTATATTTTTAATCCTGAACAAAACAGTTTCATAAATATTATGTTTATCAAATACCCTTATTATTATTATTACAACCTCATGCATGTTTTGCAATATATTTTAAATTTTATTTTAGGATATTTGTTTCTTGTTTTTTGTTATGTTTTTAATTATGTACATTAACTGTATCCTCCTGTGTTCCCTTGCCTTCCACAAACACCGCCCCATCCCCCCTTCATCACGACTCATACACATGAGCCCCTCCATACTTCCCTCTCCCATGTACAGTTCCCATGCACTCATCACCTTCCTGAGAAACCTCAGCCCATCTAGCCGAAACACATCACTGAAAAAACCAACTTACAACACCAACAACTACCTGCTCTTTATCTTCCTACTCCTATTGATTTCAGGGGACATCTCCCCCAACCCTGGTCCACCATCCCCCAACCTCAATCCCTACCCTACCTCATATCGAAACCATAATAATCTTATTAATATTAATTGCACTCCCTCATCTCCTTCGTTTAACTGTGCCCTCTGGAATCCACGGTCTGCATGCAACAAGCTAACCTTCCTGCACAACTACTTTCTGAACAACTCTCTTCATCTGTTGGCCCTGACTGAAACCTGGATTCAGGATTCTGACACGGTTTCCCCTCCTGCCATTTCCTATGGTGGCTTATAGTTCTCACATTCCCCGAGACCCTCAAACAGACATGGTGGTGGAGTCGGCATACTCCTGTCCCCACAATGCACTTTCCAGGTCATCCCCCCAATTCCATCACTCTCATTCCCTTCTTTTGAGGTCCACACCATCATGCTCTTTCGTCCCCTCTCCCTCAGAGTAGCGGTCATATATCGGACCCCAGGCCCAAAGTCATTCTATGTGTAAGTGTGTGTGTGTAGCTCATTCACTATCTCCATCCATCCCTCACTCCCTCAAAATGGCTGGACCATCATTGTAAATAGACCATTGTATATAAACACCTGTACTTTGTAGCTCCCCCTCCTCATTGTAAATTGTAAGCTCTCAAGAGCAGGGGCGGCTTCTATTGCTTTAATTATTTTATTGTTAACGTTGTTACTTATTACTTGTGTTCTGAAACTGTTAAACTGTAAAGCGCAGCGGAATCTGTTTGCGCTATATAAATAAAGATTATTATTATTATATTAAGCGTTCACTGGTCCATGTGGAGGTAGACCGTGACGGCTCCTGCAGCAACGTTTATGAGGAACTGGAGTAGGAGGAGGATTCAATGTGTACAGACTTGATTCCTGCAATCCTTGGAGTTGGCTGAACACGTACAGCGCCACTCGCAAGATCTGTACCCGGCTACACAACATTGACCCAATGGGCAGTGAGGGAAAGGTATCGTCCCTGGCCATGGGTACTGGTCCATGTAGCGGTGGTCAGGTGGACATTGCTACTGACGAAGTTTAGTAACGCAAGTTTAATTTTTCAAGCAACATGCTTTTGCAGACCAGGGACGGCTTGCCTGCTGAAATAAAATCGGCTTGGCACATTGTATTGTGGGACTGGCAATGCCATTAAGTTACGGAAACTGTCAGTCTCCACCAGCCTGAATGACAGCATTTCAAGGGACAGGAGTTTTGCAATGCCAGCATTCAGAGCCTGTGCTCGTGGATGGTTTGCCGAGTATGGCCGTCTTTTATCCCATGCCTGTGGTACCGATGGCTGTTTTGTGGCCTGGGTGTGTGAGGATGACAGGGAACTTGCTGCTGTGGGTGGAATAACACTTTGTCTCTGGACAACATTGACCGAGGTTCTTCCATGGCGATCCTGTGAGAAAGCCGAACCAGCTGTGTGTCAGCTGGAGGAAGAGGCTCCGACACGACCTGAAGATGTAGGTGCTGCTGTAGGTTGGCCTACATCTCCAGTGTGTCTTTGTAACTCAACTACGTGCTTTGTACCCACATGTTTGCACATATTTCCCACCTCTTCCGACAAGCCTACAACCTGCAATGATCATCAGTCTACTGAACCACCACACGATCAGCTCTTCCCTTTCCTAGTGTATCCTCAACCACCCCTGTAGATTGTGAGCCCTCGCGGGCTGGTCCTCTCTCCTTCTGTACTTGTGTGTGCCTTGTATTGCTCATGTTTACTGTAATTGTCTATATTTGCCCCTCTTCACATGTAAAGCGCCATGGAATAAATGGCGCTACTAAAATCTATAATAATAATAATATTACTGGTATTGACGTTACTGACACTTTTACCTGTTTTTACTTTTAGATTACACAGCTTGCATTTCACATAGCAAATATCATCTGCAAGTGTGTCAAAAAAGGACCACGCAGTGCAAGTCCTGGGAGCGCCCGTTTTGACTTTTGGAAGAGAACTGCTCCGAACAGGTTCCAAACTGGAGGCTACAGTCAACCGAGTCTGCAGCCTAACTCTCCCTCCTGTTTGTACCGTTGGGGCAATCTCTTCCTCAGAGCTGCTCCCACCACCTTCCTGTTCCTCACGCCATGTTGGGACTTGGACCTCATCATCTCCTCTACCCTCTTCCAAAACTTGCTGCTGTTGGGTGGTCTGGCCAGCACCATGCTCAACAGAAACTGGCACCTGAGTCTCATCATCATCAGATGCGTTCTGCAGTGTGCTGAGCATCGACACTGGCTCACCCGCCTCTTCAGATTCTGAGAGACACAGCTGTTGCGCATCACTGCATACTCCCTCTTCTTCACATTCCAGAATGCTGCTTGGCTGGGCCCCTGTTTGCAAGCCAACAGATTCTGAGAACAGAAGCAGAGACTCAGCTGGATCCTGTACAGAACTGTCTGACTGCCTGGGTAATTTGGCAGGCGGTGAAGAGACAGATGGTTGCTCAACAGTGCTGTGTTCCTGAGAGGAGGTGGAAGCAATTGAAGTCGATGCATTGGCTGCCATCCAAGCAACAACGGCTTCAATTTGTTCTTCCCGCAGCAGGGGGGTACGCCGACCTCCTACTAAAGTGCACATAAAGGAACGCTCGGAAGTGCTGTTAGCACAGTCAACACTTGCTCCTGTGTTACTGGGGTTCAGTAATGTCAGCTGTTCCCCTGCTGTGTGTACGCCAAAAAGTCATGCTGCCTCCACCCTGTCCTCCTCTCATCCCTGGGCTCCAACACCGCCAGTTGTTGCTCGGAAGTAATTGGCACGGGTACTGACTCCTGCCCAGCCTGGTTACAGCACGACAGCTGTTTACTGGCAGTGTCAACGTTAATTAGCCTCCAATAAGTTGTCCTGTCGTGTTGCATTCGGGTTAGCCGACTCTATGGTGCCTGCAGTTTAGGTGATTCCTATGTGTGCTGTGGGATATCTAAATAAAGTCTGTTTCCGTTGTGACAATAGGACAAGCACCCACTGTAGGACTGTGTGATTCGGTAACTGCGGACAGCTTGCGGCCTGTCAACTTACATTTTCATGGGTGCCTTATGGTACCCGTCCGGGTTCCAGTACCGTCAGCTGGTTCTCCGCAGTGTCTTTGGCCTCGGTGCCTCCATGTCGGTATCCGAGTTCCAGCAACGTCTGCTGTTCCTTGGTAGTGCTTTTGAGCACACTTACCTCCTGCTTAGTAACCGTGTCCCAGTAACGTCAGCTGGTCCTCGGTTGTGCCATTGGCTCTTTTCCTTCTGCTGCCCCTCCGGGTTCCAGCACAGTCAGCTGGTCCTCGTTACTTGCATTGGCTCTTGTACCTTCTGCTACCCGTCCGGGTTCCAGTACCGTCAACTGGTTCTCCGCAGTGCCTTTGGCCTCGGTGCCTCCAGTTCGGTATCCGAGTTCCAGCAACGTCTGCTGGTCCTTGGTAGTGCTTTTGAGCACAGGTACCTCCTGCTTAGTAACCGTGTCCCAGTAACTCAGCTGGTCCTCGGTTGTGCCATTGGCTCTTTTCCTTCTGCTGCCCCTCCGGGTTCCAGCACAGTCAGCTGGTCCTCGTTACTTGCATTGGCTCTTGTACCTTCTGCTACCCGTCCGGGTTCCAGTACCGTCAACTGGTTCTCCGCAGTGCCTTTGGCCTCGGTGCCTCCAGTTCGGTATCCGAGTTCCAGCAGCGTCTGCTGGTCCTTGGTAGTGCTTTTGAGCACAGGTACCTCCTGCTTAGTAACCGTGTCCCAGTAACGTCAGCTGGTCCTTGGTTGTGCCATTGGCTCTTTTCCTTCTGCTGCCCCTCCGGGTTCCAGCACAGTCAGCTGGTCCTCGTTACTTCCATTGTCTGTTGTACCATCTGATACCCGTCCGGGTTCCAGTAACATCAGCTGGTTCTCGGAAGTTAGACAACCGTAAAGACCACCCCGAAGAAGATGACAACCCCAAGGACGACGAGCATCAAGCCAACCAGCCTGAACACCATCACAAAGAGGAAATAAAAGATTACCCAGAAGAAGATCACCAACAGGACAAAGAAGGTTAAGACAAACTACAAGATACAGAACAAGAGACAGAAGAACAATAAGCAGAAGATCAAAAAGCAGAAGAACATGAAAAATAAGACCAAAATGAAGAGCAAAATATATGCTGTAAATTATAAGCAGAAGAAGACTAAGCAGTGTATGGGGGTGAGTCCGTTCCTCCTCGTGGTGCCCCTGGAAAATGCCTGCTGCTGCAGGCTAAACTGAACACGGACAAATACTGTTGTAATTTAAATATTTTGTGACAGCAAGAACGGAAGGAAGAAAAATTCATACTTTTACAGATTACAAGTACAGGAATCTCTGTCACAAATAAGAATATGATGAAGAAGATGAAGAGGAAGAAGATGAAGAAGTAGAATATGAAGAAGAATAATAGTTTAATATGAAGAAGAATAATAGTTTAATAAGAACAATATGAGTAATGTTAACAAAAAGATGAATAACAAGAAGTTTAAGAAGAAGATAAAGAAGGTGAAGATGAAGAATAATTAGATGACAAAGATGATGCTGCTGAAGATTATGAAGGTGAAAGTGTGGCAAAAGTTAAAAAGGTCAAGAGCATGGAAGTTGTGAAACATACATATTTGCCAAAATAGAAAAAAGGTTAACAACATTGTCAATTTCTTTGTCAATCCGAACGTCTTTAAAAAAAAAATTATTAATGCTATTCCATTGGATTGGGTTAAACATCTATGCCTTTAATGTCTCCTCAACCCCCCCAATACATTCTACATTACTCTTTGTTGTTTTCCTTCATGTACAATTATCCAACAAGTCAAGAATGTTTTTTTTTTAATTATGATATTTTGTTCCCATAGACTTACATTGGATTTCCGGTATCGGGTATCGCCGATATTTTGTGGATATCGTCGATACCATTCCGATCCGATATTTTTGGATATCGGAAAGTATTGCTCAACTCTACCTGTGACAAATGCCAGGAAAATTGTTTGGTATGCAAAGAAATACCCACAAATAACATCAGCGGAAATACTGGCCTCTGAAAACTATGGTGAGGATGTTACCTTCAGTAGCCATTCAAACCCATTTGTGTCAACTTCTGTGCAAGTTATCCGGCCAAAATCACCAGGGTATGTAAACTTCTGATCAGGGTCATTTGAATGTTTTGGGTTCTCATTATGATTTATAAAGAGTAAACACAGTAGTTTGACAATAAATGGCTTCACCCAACCACTAACCATAAATGGAGAAAAAGTTTTGCTGTTATCATTCTTATTCTCTTAAAAAAGGCCAAGAAAGCAAAAATTCTGCCGGGGTATGTAAAATTTTGAGCACAACTGTATGTATATATAGAGAATTTGTGCTTTCTTGGCCTTTATATACTGTATATATTTATATATACACTGCTCAAAAAAATAAAGGTAACACTTAAACAACAGAATATAACTCCAAGTAAATCAAACTTCTGTGAAATCAAACTGTCCACTTAGGAAGCAACACTGATTGACAATCAATTTCACATGCTGTTGTGCAAATGGAATAGACAACAGATAGAAATTATTGGCAATTATCGAGACACACTCAATAAAGGAGTGTTTCTGCAGGTGGGGACCGCCGACCACATCTCAGTACCAATGCTTTCTGGCTGATGTTTTGGTCACTTTTGAAAGTTGGTTGTGCTTTCACACTCATGTAGCTGAGACGAACTATACAACCCACACAAGTGGCTCAGGTAGTG
The DNA here is from genome assembly GCA_033576555.1 of Oophaga sylvatica. Taxonomy (NCBI): domain Eukaryota; kingdom Metazoa; phylum Chordata; class Amphibia; order Anura; family Dendrobatidae; genus Oophaga; species Oophaga sylvatica. The sequence continues at coordinate 547,643,640 of JARQOD010000002.1, forward strand.
CAGCTCATCCAGGATGGCACATCAATGCGAGCTGTGGCAAGAAGGTTTGCTGTGTCTATCAGCGTAGTGTCCAGAGGCTGGAGGCACTACCAGGAGACAGACCAGTACACCAGGAGACGTGGAGGGGGCCATAGGAGGGCAACAACCCAGCAGCAGGACCGCTACCTCTGCCATTGTGCAAGGAGTAACAGGAAAAGCACTGCCAGAGCCCTGCAAAATGAACTCCAGCAGGCCACAAATGTGTATGTGTATGCACAAACTGTTAGAAACCGACTCCATGAGGATGGTCTGAGTGCCTGATGTCCACAGATGGGGGTTGTTCTCACAGCCCAACACCATGCAGGACGCTTGGCATTTGCCACAGAACACCAGGATTGGCAAATTCGCCACTGGCACTCTGTGATCTTCACAGATGAAAGCAGGTTCACACTGAGGACATGTGACAGACCTGACAGAGTCTAGAGATGCTGTGGAGAGTGATCTGCAACCTGCAACATCCTTCAACATGACCGGTTTGGCAGTGGTTCAGTAATGGTGTTGGGTGGAATTTCTTTGGAGGTCCTGCATAGCCCTCCATGTGCTCCCCAGAGGTAGCCTGACTGCCATTAGTTACCGAGATGAGATCCTCAGACCCCTTGTGAGACCATATGCTGGTGCGGTTGGCCCTGGGTTCCTCCTAATGCAGGACAATGCCAGACCTCATGTGGCTGGAGTGGTCAGCAGTTCCTGCAAGATGAAGTCATTGAAGCTATGGACTGGCCCGCCAGTTCCCCAGACCTGAATCCGATTGAGCACATCTGGGACATCATGTCTCGCTCCATCCACCAACGTCACGTTGCACCACAGACTTTCCAGAAGTTGGTGGATGCTTTAGTCCAGGTCTGGGAGGAGATCCCTCAAGAGACCATCTGCCGCCTCATCAGGAGCATGCCCAAGTGTTGTAGGGAGGTCATACAGGCACGTGGAGGCCACACACACTACTGAGCATCATTTTGACTTGTTTTAAGGACATTACATTTCACTTTAATTTTGTGGATGATTCCAAATCCAGGTCTCCATTGGTTAATAAATTTGATTTCCATTGATGATTTTTGTGTGATTTTGTTATCAGCACCATTCAACTTTGTACAAAGCAAAGTATTCATCGAGAATATTTCATTCATTCAGATCTAGGATGTGTTATTTGAGTGTTCCCTTTATTTTTTGAGCAGTGTATATATATATATATACTGTATACAGTATATATATATATATATATATATATATATCCAATGTTTTGCTCTATTTTTTTCAAGTTTTGTGTGGAGTTAACTGAGCGAAAAAAAGTCATTTTGGTGATTCAACTTTTTCCTTTTTAGTAGTTAATGTATAGTTAAAATAATTTTATATCTAGACAGATCAAACTTTATGGACGTGGTAATATTAAATATATTTACTTTTTTTATTTTACTGTTATTTCTTTATTTTATTCCTTTATTTCTTTACTTTTTAAATGGGAAAAGCCGGCTGATTTAAACTTTCATATTTTACCCATATTGTTACACTAATCATGGGTAGTATGAATTAAATGCAATCTGACAGCAGGTTTTTGCTATGTAAATTGAGGACAGACTGTGGTAAGGGTTAAAACACTGAACTCAAGGATGTGTCCCATGTCAAGCTGTGTGGTCTTGTTTGCTTAGACTAAAGCTTTAATCACCTTGCGATTAAGGGCCCCGTCTCACATAGCGACACACCAGCGATCCTGACAATAATCAGAATCGCTGGTGTGTCGCTACATGATCGCTGCTGAGTGATCAGGCCCCTGCTGTGAATCGCTGGTCGTGTCAGAAATGCCTGGACTTTTTTTTGATCGCTGGTCTCCCGCTGGCCAGCACGCATCGCTGCGTGTGACAGGCAGGAGACCAGCGATCAGCTGGTAACCAAGGTATACATCGGGTTTCCAGGTGCGGGGCTGTGCCTAGTTACCCGCAGTGTACGTTGGATACCAGCCCGCTGATGCAGGGAGCTGGTAACCAAGGTACACTTCGAGTTTCCAGGCGCTGCGCGGTGCCTGGAAACCCGATGTGTACCTTGGTAACCAGCTCCCCTGCAGCAGCGCACTGGTATCCAACGTACACATCGGGTTTCCAGGCACAGCCCCGCGCCTGGAAACCCGATGTATACCTTGGTTACCAGCTGATCGCTGGTCTCCTGCCTGTCACACGCAGCGATGCGTGCTGGCCAGCGGGAGACCAGCGATCAAAAAAAAGTCCAGGCATTTCTGACACGACCAGCGATTCACAGCAGGGGCCTGATCACTGGTACGTGTCAGACATAGCGAGATCGCTGCTGAGATCGCTGTTTAGCAGCGATCTCGCTATGTGAGACGGGGCCTTAACATTGCTGTGACTAGCTGGCTATGTGTTTTCCAGACAAACTCCGCCCTCTTTTGTGATAAGCAGCTCAGAGTCTATGTACACTGAGAGCCTGGTGACATATTCCGTTTAAACTGGTGCAGTGGAGATTTAGATGGCTAAAAAAGCTAATTAAGACCATTTTTTATATAGTATCAATGCCTTTTTGTGACTTAAATATTCATCACGAATGTCAACTTAATATCAAGGACAATATCTGTAGAAACATTCATGCTGCGGCTTATTATAGAAAATATTAATCAACTGTGTGAATCTGCACAAACCATACTCTTGATGTCTTTACTATAGCTTCCCTGACCCAGCATGACTGACAACGTCTCTCCTAACTTGTGCATAGATTTTAGAGTATTAATGGGTGTTTATTAGGATTCAATCAGCCGATCATATCTTTTACGCTAGGTCCCCAAGTTTGGATTTTTACTGAGTAACGTGCAATGTGGAATACTTTCACTTATAAAGTGAATATCAAAGATTTGTGTATGAAACACTTTGGTTATAATCATTTCATCATGTATACACCTTAGAGATAGCAGCTTAGTGATATATGCTCTAAATATTTAGAGCTTGTGTCACCTGGGCATGTATTAACATGTGACATGTCAAGCGAGAGTAGCTCTAACTGTGATAGAAGCTTCACAACCCTTTACTTTTGTGTCAAAAACAATATTTACTAATTATATATCTACAAAGTGATCAGTGGAGCTTTAGTATTAACTTATCACCCTGGTTATCACTTGACTTTTACGTCTAAAAATGCCCACTGAGCTACAAATAGGCTTTTCTTGAACGTATCTCGTGTATAGTAATACTTACACTGTCAGACTTGCTTCTAATTGCCAGTGTCTAATGCTGAGGATCATGCATAGTAATGCTGAGTATATAGTCTGGAAATGTTCATGTTTAACAGTATCATCATACAGTGAATATTGGATGGAATTGTTATTTCCAGGAAATCAAACAACTTTGACTTATAATAGTCGTTTCCGCTATTTCTTTAAATGTTCATTTTAGGATGGGTAATAGTGAAAATTAAATTTTTTTGCAATATTGGAGTTAAGTTATCATTAAAAAATAAAAACCATAGCTTAATTTAAAGTTGTGACTATGTAAATTGACATTTTAAAGAGTGATCAGATCATCACAGTGAATGTGGTGGTCCCTAAGGATTTTTCTTCCCTTGCTAAGAAAATAGCAAGATTGCAGGGTAAAACAATTATAGACTCTTTATGGCCAAGGACTTATCTAGAAATCATGGGACCCCATAGCAAGAAATCGCATCAGGACCCTTCCAGAAGAAAAATATTTAACTCAGCGGTAGAAGGGGCATGGCGCATAGGCGCATTTTTAGAAGAGTATACTTCCCAACTTTTAAACACAGGAAGAGGCACATGTATCGTGGCACTTACACCAATAGTGCCCCTGATGAAACCCCTTAATGTTCTTACCACTGCATTACCTCTTTCATAGCTCTATATATAATATGATACACCACAGTCAATTTCAACGCACACACAGATTGATTTCCCCCTACTATGATGTCCCCACAGTATGATGTGTCAACAGTCCCGCCCACACAGTGTGAAGTCCACAAAGTCATCTAACATAGTATGATGAACCCCTACAGCCCCATAAAGAGTATAATGGTCACCATCCAGTACGATGGCCCCCACAGTATCCCCCCTCAAAGTATAATGGATCCCACAGCCCCTCCATACAATGATGGCCCTTAAAGTCCCACACATGGAATGATGCGCTCATAGCACTCAACACAGAATGATGGCAACCATAGTTCCAGCAGAGTATGATAGACCCCCACAGACCTTAACTGAGTATGATGGACTCTACAGTCCCTCACACAGTATGATCCTCCATAGCCCTTCAGCAATATATGACAGCCCCCACAGCCCCCATAGAGTATGATGTCTCCCACAGCCTTAATATTGTGATATGCCCACATGCTCCTTCACACAGTATGATGGTCCCCCACAGATTATAATAGTCCCCAGAGCCCCTATATACAGTACTACAATGACCCATAGCACCCCCCACAAAGGATGATAAACCACATAACTTCTAATACAGTATGATGTCTCCCACAGCTTCCATACAGTATTATGTCCCATGGACCCACAAACAGTATGATGGCCCAAAGACCCCTCACCAAAAAATACTGACCTTGCTGCCTTTCCTAAAGCAAATTCCACGAGTCTGTGCACCATTTGCAGCACACACGATGAAGTGATGTCATTCGCACCTGTTGCAAAAATCAGAGCTCATTTATACAGGGAGAATGGTGACTTGTTGCATCATTACATTCAAATGTATGATACTGTTCATTCAGAATGTCCAGCGGAAGGGGGAGTGGTGCCACTTGGCACCACATAGCATTGGGCTCTCCCAGCTCACATACCCCATAGCGGCTATGTGATATACCACTATGAGTGTTAAGCCACTGTTTATGGTTATATTTCCGCTACTCACAAAGATTGATTGACATCTTTAGCTGTATACAAAGTATAAAACGATTTAAAAAACTGTAAATCACCTACCATATTCAGTGTACTAATAAGACAATGTAACAAAAATATAAAGTGGAGCTGACCTACTTAAATCATTCTATGGCTCATTTCAAATCACATTTGTTTAAGAGGTATTTCATGAGATAAAAAAATGTAAATTATCCCTCCCCCCCATGAAAAAAAAAAAAAGATCATAATAAAAACTGGAGAAGGTGTCAAAAATCTTGGTAAATCCATTGTTGCTGAAACTGAAATAAGAGAATTTTTTTTACATTTTGACAGACACTTTGAAATTAAACATTTTCCAAAAGGAGAAAATAATGTACAATGTACCCATTCCACCGCTGAAGAATTTCTTTCAACCATGGCCATTGTTTGTTAATAAGAGCTAGCTTTTGTGAGGTTAATCAGTGTGCATAATAAGGACATAAAGGTACGGAGAAGTAATACTGTAATCCTTTTGTTTGGATAATCAGACTAATGTATGCAAATTAAACCTTATTAGTACTAAGGTTCTGTGTCTGCTTATCAAAATGTGCCATTTTCATGAAAATTGGAAGTCCATTATATAAAGTTATTATTAACAATCATTTAGGAATTATATACGGTATGCAAATTAAAGTTGATTACAACTAATTAAGGGCTTTCTTTGTTATTTGACCTTGTCTGCTTTTTATGTAAATATGTTTCTTTTGGTCTGGCATATTTTTAGACTTGAAAAGTATATTAAGACAAGTTACATTACGTATTTTTTATATATTTTTGCTATTGTATAACTAGTATAGTTCTCACAGGTACTTAAGTTGAAATGGAAGCTGAAAAGACGACTTTAGGCAGACTAGACTCAGTGTCTTTAATTGTTCTTTGACTCTCAAGATCAGGACCCTCAGTGCCGAGTGTCATGTGATAAGATGAAATCATCAGCATCTCTTAATGTTAATCTAACAGTAACATAAAATATAGTAAGAGTGAAATATTTTAACGTACATATAAATTAAACTGAAAAGTTGTACTAGACACTAATAATATATTGACTTAAAAATTCCCTATCTTTCCCCATTTGCATTATCTAACTGCTTTTCTTTTTCTTCACTACTTCCTTTTTTATTACCTTGGTTTGAGCATCCCAGTACATGCTAGATACTCAAACAAAGATTTATCACGGGGCAGAGGCTGCGGTTACTTCTGCCTCTTCACTGTCCATGAAATGAAATGTCATCTGAGCTTGTTTTAGGGGCTGAGCTAGTCCCTGCTCAGTCACTGTGCTAGATTTTGCCCACAAAGTGAAAAAAGTAAAAGAAAATAGGTGAGCAAACATAAAATAGACTTCAAAAAGGTGGAAATAGAATAATGAATTGGGTGCAATAAAAAAGTACAAAACTAGACAAAAAGTAGGTGCACAGGCAATGATGAATTGGGGCCTTTCTTTTAAAAAGCTTTCTGCATTTTACTCTTTTATAAATATTTGTAGTTCTCTGCTCACCTATTACTGATTCTGGGTTTCTCATCAATCTCTAATGAAGGTTCTATGGGGCTACATACATTTCCACACTTTTAAATAATCTTTATGTCTATACTATCATGATAAATTTCCAAAAATGTATGGTCAGTCTGGGAAAATATTGCAAAACCACACATATTGACCAGGTTTTAGGGGAAAGTCTACATGCCTTTAGAGCCTGGTCACTGGTAGAAGATAAGAGGCAGTAGGTTAGCTGCCGAATGTAACATTTTTTCTGGAACTACCATTGTTACCGTATATACCATATGTTATCTGCCCCACTGCAACATATGGTAGTTAAGTAGTGTAGAGAAGCAGGAGCTAAAGTACTGGATGGCAGGTATGTATCACTGAGGTGGCTGGCCTCAATGATGCAAGTCCCAAAAGGAAGTACACCAGTAACAGCAGGTTTACGAGAAGATTTATTTTAGTAGACTGGGTTTTGAGTACTGGATTTAGGTCACACCCATACACTCCAGCCCGAGGTTTGCTCATCTAATAAAAGGTAGCTGGGCAAGCTCAGCAGGGTCTGTAGCATTTGGAGCAGGGAAAAGACCACTAATGGTGTACAGTCTCTGCCACAGCCTGAGAGGTGGATTTAAAACTGAGTGGGTGCAAGTCTATGAAGCATAATACATTTTACACTGATTGACTCAAGAACTTGGTGACTGTGTCTGCCTTAACATCTGCCAGAGAGCTCAATTTCCTACAGTAGATATGAAGACTTCTTAAATTGACTGTGTACTAATGATTGTAAGTCATGTAAAAACATGTACATTTTTTATTTTAAATCCTGCTACTATGTTTCAATGATTCTTCGAGACAAAATAAAATATATATTTTAACATAGGCCTCTTTAATAGTGCTATTGAGAATACATACTAGGATTTCAAATTATTTGTAGCATGAAACGTTAATTAATTTCAATAACAACCTAGATGGGCTATAAAAATTGCTACTTTTCATATTTTCTCGAACAATTTTCCTTAGTTGCCTGTAACTTTACTTGGTTAAAGCTGGTAATAAAAATGTCAAAATACCATCATCTTGGACAAAGTTCATTGAGTTCATTCTCCTGGGAATTGTAACTGTGACATAAATAAGACCTGCTTTCCAATTCAACCAGCAGGAACAAGCTTGAAGCTAATTGCATATGTACTAATAGATACATTAATATAATATGTCATCAACTGGGTGAATGGTCAGGGCAGGTTGCAGAATTCCACCTTTTTTCTTATGCTAAGTGTACATCATTTGAATCAATTCAATATTATAATTAACATTTATAAGTTGTCCTTTTGCTTGATTTTTTTTTTGCTCAAGCAGGTTTTAAAGTGAGTTTTACTAAAATAACCTAAATCTAATATTATAGCATTTTTAGTTCTTCCTTTATTAAGCATTACTTCCAGCATCTATGATGCATTTACTGCCATTAAAAGGCCAAATACAGTGAACATCTCATAAAAAAATGTCATTGCTGTCAATAGCAACCAATCAAATCACATACATTTTTGACCATGCCCTGATTAGATTTAAGGATAGTGGATGGCCATGTCAGACTAGGTTTTCTTGAACTTACTAAAGGTAATGATTTTGAGAGCCCTCCCTACAAATATATATTTGCACCTGCATTTAGAGAAACAGAACAAAATTAAGGAATAATGTATTTCCATTTTGATGCTGCTGTTGTCATCATCAGTGTAAGGTGTTAAAATCATGGTTTTCAGAAGTAGTGCTTAGGGTAAACCTTCCATTCCTGCATAAAGGTATAAAGACTGCGACTTTAACATTAAAACTGCTTGTCAATATAATTTGTCAACTTAGAAGCATTTTGTCTTCAATATTATGTACTTAGGGATTCACTAGAATTTATTTTTTAGTAAACTCTAAAAGGGAATCTGTCAGCATGGTACACACTCCAAAGTGCTTTAAGAGTGTCAAAGCACTTACCAAGTCTCTGCCTCACTGGCTTTATTTAGTGCCTAGTCCCACCTTCTTCTGCTTGACTAACAGATCACTAGATTAAGTAGACAGTCAAGAAGAGGAAGGTGGTGCTTGGCGGAAAATACAGCTGGGGAGACAGAGACTTGGGAATTACTTTGACAGACCCAGAGCACTTAGGCCATACAAACAGTTTAGAAGGGGCATGAGGGGTCATATATGAATCTGACAGATTACCTTTAAATTGCATACTGGATCTTTATGAACTAAATATTGTGCATCAAGATCAAGTGTGCAAGCGCTCACCTTTATTGCAGCATGTACTTCGTCCTATAGAGTGCCATTAAATGTTTTTCATCCATGCCTGTGCAATCCATGTTACTGAAGTCATTTTTCAAGACCGAAACATTTCCCGTATTTTGCGGTTTATAAGAAGCACCGGATTATAATGCACCCCAAATTTTGAGGAGAAAAAAAACTTTTTTTAATAAAATAGTGGTGCTTCTAACAATCCATGCATCTAATTGCTTACCGGGGTTGTGGCTGCGGTGAAGCGTGGTCCCAGGGTCGCTGTTGGTGGAGGCAGGAGTGGGGCGATGCTGCGGACCCCAGACTGGGATAAAGAGGTGTTCGGATGTGCGACATTGGGGGTGTTCAGTGGTGCAGGCTGCGGTGGAGTAGGGTCGCAGAGTCACTGCTGGAGGAGGCAAGAGTGGAGCATTGCTGCAGGCCACAGGCTGGGATTAGGGGGTTTTCGGATGTGCAATGCTGCGGGTGTTCGATGGTGCTGGGGCTCCGCCGACATTTTGTGAAAGGCCGGAGCCCCAGCTCTTCCATGATTTGCTATGCGGTGGACTCCGGGAAAATGGCTTCTGGGGGCGGCGCATGCGCAGATGGAGATCTTGGCACTGAGATCTCATCTCCCAAGATCTTGGTGCCAAGTACTGCTGGAGAATGAAATTTACATCTCCAAAAAGCTTGTTGTAAAAAGGGAAGCATGAAGTGCTCTAAAATTTCCTGATAGAGGGCTGCACTGACTTTGGTCTTGATAAAACACAGTAGACATACATCTGCAGATGACATGGATCCCCAAACCATCACTGATTGTGGAAACTTCACACTAGTCCTCAAGCAGCTCCGATAGTGTGAGTCTCCACTTTTCCTCCAGACTCTGGGACCTTGATTTCCAAATGCAATGCAAAATTTATTTTCATCTGAAAACAACACCTTGGACCACTGAGCAACAGTCAAGTTCTTTTTCTCCTTGGCCTAGGTAAGATACTTCTGGCATTGTCTATTGGTCATGATTGGCTTGACACAAGGAATGTGACACTTGTAGCCCATGTTCTGGTTACGTCTGTGTGTGGTGGCTCTTGAAGCAATGACTCCAGCAGCAGTCCAGTCCTTGTGAATCTCCTTCAAATTTTCGAATGGACTTTTCTTAACAATCCTTTCAAGGCTGCTGTTATCCCGGGTGTTTGTGCACCTTTTTCTACACTTTTTTCTTCCACTCAACTTAACATTAATATGCTTGGATACAGCACTCTGTGAACAGCCAGCTTCTTTAGCAATGACCTTTTGTAGCTTACCCTCCTTGTAGAGTGTGTCAATGACTGCCTTCTGGACATCTGTCAAGTCAGCATGATTGTGAAGCCTACTGAAACAGTCTAAAAGACCTTTTTAAATCCTTAGGAAGCCTTTGCAGGTGTTTTTGTTAATTATTCTAATTTACTGAGATAAAGACTTTTGGGTCTTCATTGGCTGTAAGCCATAATCATCAACATTATAATGAAATAAACACTTGAAATAGATCACTCTCTTTGTAATGACTCTATACAATATATGAGTTTCACTTTTTGTATTGAAGATCTAAAATAAATTCACTGTTTGATAATATTCTAATTTTGTGAGAAGCACCTGTATTTACTTAGAAAATTGATGACGTGTTCAATAGTTCTCCGAGCATTTTGGGCGTGCTCGTAAATTATGTCTAAGTCCCCGTAGCTGCATGATTTGCGGCTGCTAGGCAGCCTGAATACATGTGGGGACTCCTTAACAAACAGGCAATCCCTGCATGTACAGTATTCAGGCTGTCTAGCAGCCGCAAATCATGCAGCTATGGGAACTGAGACATAATTTACGAGCACGCCCAAGATACTCGGAGAACACCCGAGCATGCTCGGAAAACTTGAGCAACAAGCATACTCGCTCATCACTAATGTTGATGCAACATAATAATCTAAGCTATTGTATTAGCTATTGAGACTTTTGCACCTGTCCACAGGTATTTTATCCCACTGCTCATGAGCAAACTGCTCCAACTGTCTCAGGTGTGAAGGTACCCTCTCCTGACTGCATGTCTCAGCTTCTTCCACAGATGTTCAATAGGATTTAAATCAGGGCTCATAGAAGGCCACTTCAGAATAGTCCAATGCTTTGCTCTTAGCTGTGTGTAAAAGGCATATACAGGGTGGCCCATGGAAAAGTAGCCACTTCCAATACCAGTTTCACACTCTTTGGAGGAGGTTATAGCCCCATGCTCTCTGTCTAATGACATGGTATCACCCTGTCTGCAGCAATCCAGCTTTATGTTGCCTTTCTGTTTAGTCCTTCTGTGCACAAAGTGGATTGATTAAGAGGACTTCACCAAAAGTACCCAGGAACAAAACTACCAGCTAAACATTGTGTTCAGAGTCTACTTCAGAAATGGCATCAGAATGAAGACATCGGAGCATCCATTGGTCAGGACAGGCAAAGTTGTGCAGATTGAAAGTAGCCCCTAAAAATCAACTTGAAGATTGTCTCAGCAAGTTGGTGTAATGCTAAATATATGTCAGTAAGCGCTGAAATCTCTGAACCAAACTCAAACTGTACTCAATAGCATATGTGTAAGAAGAGAAAGAGCACGACAAAGCTAAACGCGTAAATTACTATAAACTATGTTCCAAATTATTATGCAAATTGGTTTTAAGTGTCATAGCATTTTTTTTTTTTTTTTTTGTAAATGAAACCCATTGATGGTATTGTGTCTCAGGGTTCTTTGGATAACTGAAATCAATCTCAGATACCTGTGATAATTAGTTTGCCATGTGAGGCCAATAAAAGGAAAACTGGATGTTCCACACTATTAAGCAGGCCAGAGTTTTCAAGTAAAATGGGAAAGAAAAAGGATCTCTCTGCTGCTGAAAAGCATCAAATAGTGCAATGCCTTGGTCAAGGGATGAAAACATTACATATTTCCCGAAAACTTAAGCGTGATCATCGTACTGTTAAGAGATTTGTGGCTGATTCTGAGCACAGACGTGTTCGTGCTGATAAAGGCAGAATGAGGAAGGTTTCTACCAGGCAAGTTCATCGGATTAAGAGAGCAGCTGCTAAAAAGCCATTACAAACCAGAAAACAGATATTTGAAGCTACTGGTGCCTCTGGAGTCCCTCGAACCACAAGGTGTGGGATCCTTCAAAGGCTTGCTGTGGTGCATAAACCTACGATTCAGCCACCCCTAAACAGTGCTCACAAGCAGAAACGGTTGCAGTGGGCCCAGACATACATGAAGACTAATTTTCAAACAGTCTTGTTTACTGATGAGTGTCGAGCAACCCTGGATGGTCCAGATGGATGGAGTAGTGGATGGTTGGTGGATGGCCACCATGTCCCAACAAGGCTGCGACGTAATCAAAGAGGTGAAGGAGTCATGTTTTGGGCCGGAATCATAGGGAAACAGCTGGTAGGGCCCTTTTAGGTTGCTGAAGGTGTGAAAATGACCTTTGCAAAGTATGTAGAGTTTCTGACTGACAACTTTCTTCCATGGTATAAAAAGCAGAAACGTGCCTTCAGGAGCAAAATCATCTTCATGCATGACAATGCACCATCTCATGCTGCAAAGAATACCTCTGAGTCATTGGCTGCTATGGGCATAAAAGGAGATAAACTCATGGTGTGGCCACCATCTTCCCCTGACCTCAACCCTATAGAGAACCTTTGGAGTATCATCAAGCAAAATATCTATGAGGGTGGGAGACAGTTCACTTCAAAAAAGTAGCTCTGGGAGGCTTCATGCAAAGAAATACAAGAAGAAACTCTCCAAAAACTCACAAGTTCAATGGATGAAAGAATTGTAAAGGTGATATCAAAGAAGAGTTCCTATGTTAACATGTAACTTGGCCTGTTAGGATGTTTTTGAGTTAAAAACTTTTTTGTTCAGTGAT
>JARQOD010000002.1:547656325-547698876 GCA_033576555.1 Oophaga sylvatica
GTTGAAGACAATGAAGATAATCTGTAAAGGAAAATTAAAACTGGAAAGACACCACAGATAACAAAATTATATTGTAAGTAGTATGTATAATAGAAAAATTGCGCAAGCTCCAAAGAAAATAATCAAAACAATTTACTGCAAAGTTTACAAGCTGTTGTTTAGAATCGGAAAATAGATTTTTCTTCAGTTTTAGGAGAATCTTTATTTTCCTATGCGTCTCCATAAACAGTTGATTTCATTTACTTGCAGTCCACCAATTTTGCCTTAACTGGCCAACCATCTAATGTGTATGGGGTCTCCTGACTCATTCCTAACTAATGATGGATCAGATCATTTTAATTTGAATGATTAAACACATTGAGAGCCACCTTAAAAAGTCTGAAATAGACATGTCACTAAGTTCAGATGTAGAAATTGCAGGAACGATGTCGCCACGGACAGGAGGCAGATCAAGAGTTAAGGATTTTATTAAACAGTAAATGCACTCCACGCAGGGAGTGAGGGGTTGCAGAGGGATAGTAGGAATGGGGCACAACTGAGAAGGAGGAAAGATGGGTAAAAGGCAAACGATAGTTCAATAGGAAAAGTGGTGACACTTATTAGTCTGACGCCTTCAGGTATGCAGAGTCTTAGGGTTCCAACGGCGGCACCCACAGCAACAGCACGGGTTGTCTCAATGATGGCTGCGACAGGTGAGGATCCAACGGTGGCACAGACAACAGCGGCACTTGACACACAACAGAGAGGCAGACAGCACACGGGAGTGTTGAGGATGCACGTTCCAAATTCAAGGATCCAATTGAATATGAACAGTCCATATAAACAAATGGGAACAGCATCCAATCCAGGCGAAAAATGTAACAAAATTTATTGTGCCAACAATCAATGCAACGTTTCGGCCATATTGTGGCCTTTTTCAAGCAGCGGCACTTGACATCTTGATGCAGTCTCTGAGGAACGGATAGATTTCCGGCACCTAACGGTGTTTGGCACGGTACTGGGTCCAACGTGAGGAATGGCCGGAACGACCCTTCGCTCCGTGGTGTGCGCAAGTCCTTGTTCAATAGGTCCAGGCCTAACCGGATGTCTCTCACGGCGTTCTATTAACGGCACGGTCTGTGGCGTCGGCCCTGAGTCACCTCCTGGCAGGGAACTGTCAACTGGTCACCTACCAGCCTTGTTCATCTCTGTCGGGGGTCTGTCGGGACGGCCTGTACCAACGAGAAGCTCTGCCTCAACAGCTGTCACAGAGCCCGACCTGCCACTCAGCTTTCCCGAGCGAACTCTGCCACTTTTCCCACCTCGCCTTCCCCAGTCACATGACCCGGTTTGCCCTGCACTCTCGATGTTTCCCCCTGCAACATGGGTGACAGCCCCGGCAGTTCCGAAACCGGCGTGTAAAAGGTGCCCCTGCTCTGGTACTCCTCCTTACACAGACTCCTACTATTAACCCCTTAATGTCCACTGACGTGCAGAGTCCGTCATGGCAAGGTGCCAGTTCCGGCACCAGGACGGACTCTGCACGTCATGGCTTTGATCTACCACTGCGTGTAAACACGCAGTGGTAGATCAGTGCCGACAGCTGTCACAGACAGCTGACAGGCACGGCAAGGGTGCGGGGACCTTTGCCGTCGGTCCCCGCACCTACAGCGCTGTGCTTGGTCAGTCAATCTGACTGACCAAACACTGCAGCGATCGCGCAGGAGAAGCTGAAATTTCAGCTTCCCCAGCGCGATCAGTGCAGGAGCCGGCGCTGCAGTGGCCAGGCTTCCTGCACTGACAGCCAGGAGCGGAGCCCCCACCGCCCTGGCTGTTAACCCCCTGACTGCTGCGATCCAGCGCGATCGCAGAGCTCAGGGGGGAGGCAGAGGGTCGGGAGCTCCCTCTGCCTCAGATAGGCACCCTGCAATGTATTTGCAGGGGCCGATCTCTGCCTTGATGACCCGGGGGTTGTCATGACAACCTCTGGGTCATTTAGCTACGGGAAGCTGCTGTGATCATTGTCACAGCAGCTTCCACTATAGTTGCAATGCATTGCAATGCCAGAGCATTGCAATGCATTGTAACTGCAATAAAAAGTAAAAAAAGTGAAAGTCCCATAAAGGGACAAGTTAAAAAAATCATTTTTTTAAAAAAATTGTAAAAAAAATATTAAAAAATAATTTTAAAAAAATCCCCTAAAAAATACACATTTTTATGTAAAAAAAATTAAAAAAAAAAAACATACACATGTTAGGTATCGCCACGTCCGTAAAAATCCCATCTATTAAAGCGTAACCCTATTTAACCCCTTCAGTGAAAGCCGTAAAAAAAAACCACAAAAAAGTAGTAAATTATACTTTTTCCAAGCGGTATCATTATACCGCTTGGAAAAAGTGCAATAACACGCGATCAAAATAGTCATATATAAATAATCATGGTACCGCTGAAAACGTCATCTTGTCCCGCAAAAAACAAGCCGCTATACAACATCATCAGCAAAAAAATAAAAAAGTTATAGCTCGCGGAATAAACTGATGCAAAAATAATTCTTTTTTCTATAAAATTTTTTATTGTGTAAAAAACACCAAAACATAAAAAAAAATATATAAATGAGGAATCGCCGTAACCGTAGTGACCCGAAGAATAAAGCTGCTTTATCAATTTTACCACACACGGAACGGAGGAAAAAAAAAAAAAAAACAATTCCTGAATTGCTGGTTTTTGTTCATTCTGATTCCACAAAAATCGGAATAGGAAACGATCAAAAAACGTTATGTGCCTGAATATGGTACCAATAAAAACGTCAGCTCGTCCCGCAAAAAATAAGCCCACAGATAACTCTGTCGGCCGAAATATGGAAAAATTATAGCTCTCAAAATACGGCGATGCAAAAATTTCTTACAAAAAATTATTCCAAGAAAAAGCATCTTTTAGTGTGTGACAGAAGCTAAACATGAAAAAAGGGTGTAAATCTGGTATCGCTGTAATCACACCGATCCGAGGAATAAAGTTGCCTAATCACTAATACCGCACGAGGAACGGCGTAAAAAAGAAAACCAATTTTCACCTTTTGTGGATTTGTTCATTGTGCCTCCCAAAGATCGCAGTAAGGCGATCACAGTGGTTCCCCCCCACATATGGGGTATCAGCGTACTCAGGACAAAATGCACAATAGCTTTTGGGGTCCTATTTCTCCTGTTACCCTTATAAAAATAAAAATTTGGGGCAAAAAGGTAATTTTTGTGGAAAAAATATATGATTTTTTTATTTTCACGGCTCTACATTATAAACTTCTGTGAAGCCCTTGGGGGTTCAAAGTGCTGACCACACATCTAGATAAGTTCCTTGGGGGGTCTAGTTTGCAAAATGGGGTCATTTGTGGGGGGTTTCTACTGTTTAGGCACATCAGGGGCTCTCCAAGCGCGACATGACACCCGCAGACCATTCCATCAAAGTCTGCATTTAAAAACGGTGCTCCTTCCCTTCCGAGCTCTGCCATGCGTCAAAATAGTGGTTCCCCCCACATATGGGATATCAGCGTACTCAGGACAAATTGCACAATAGCTTTTGGGGTCCTATTTCTCCTGTTACCCTTATAAAAATAAAAATTTGGGGGCAAAAAGATTATTTTTGTGGAAAAAAATATGATATTTTTATTTTCACGGCTCTACGTTATAAACTTCTGTGAAGCACTTGGGGTTTCAAAGTGCTCACCACACATCTAGATAAGTTCCTTGGGGGGTCTAGTTTCCAAAATGGAGTCACTTGTGGGGGGTTTCTACTGTTTAGGCACATCAGGGGCTCTCCAAATGTGACATGACACCCGCAGACCATTCCATCAAAATCTGCATTTGAAAAAGGCGCTCCTTCCCTTTCCAGCTCTGCCATGCGTCAAAATAGTGGTTTACCCCCACATATGGGGTATCAGCATACTCAGGACAAATTGCACAATAACTTTTGGGGTCCTGTTACCCTTTGGAAAATAACAATTGGGGTTGGAAAGATCATTTTTGTGGAAAAGATATGATTTTTTAATTTTACTGCTCTACGTTATAACCTTCTGTGAAGCCCTTGGGGGTTCAAAGCTTTCACCACACATCTAGATAAGTTCCTTGGGGGGTCTAGTTTCCAAAATGGGGTACTTGTGGGGGTTTCCACTGTTTAGGCACACAGGGACTCTCCAAATGCGACATGGCGTCCAATCTCAATTCCAGCCAAAAAAGTCAAATGGCGCTGCTTCCCTTCCAAGCTCTGCCATGCGCCCAAATAGTGGTTTACCCCCACATATGGGGTATCAGCGTACTCAGGACAAATTGCACAATAACTTTTGGGGTCCTTTTACCCTTTGGGAAATAAAAATTGGGGGTGGAAAGATCATTTTAGTGGAAAAGATATGATTTTTTAATTTTACAGCTCTACGTTATAACCTTCTGTGAAGCCTTGGGGGTTCAAAGCTCTCACCACACATCTAGATAAGTTCCTTGGGGGGTCTAGTTTCCAAAATGGGGTTACTTGTGGGGGGTATCCACTGTTTAGGCACACAGGAGCTCTCCAAATACAACATGGCGTCCAATCTCAATTCCAGCCAAAAAAGTCAAATGGCTGCTTCCCTTCCGAGCTCTGCCATGCACCCAAATAGTGGTTTACCCTCACATATGGGGTATCAGCGTACTCAGGACTAATTGCACAATAACTTTTGGGGTCCTTTTATCCTTTGGAAAATAAAAATTGGGATGAAAAGATCATTTTTGTGGAAAAAAACATGATTTTTTAATTTTACGGCTCTACGTTATAACCTTCTGTGAAGCCCTTGGGGGTTTAAAGCTCTCACAACACATTTAGATAAGTTACTTGGGGGTCTAGTTTCCAAAATGGGGTCACTTGTGGGGGTTTCCACTGTTTAGGCACACAGGGACTCCCTTCCGAGCTCTGCCATGCGCCCAAATACTGGTTTACCCCCACACATGGGGTATCGATGTACTCAGGAGAAATTGTACAACAAATATTGTGGTTCATTTTCTCCTGATACCCTTGACAAAATTTTAAAAAATTGTGTCGAAAGAAAAATTTTGGGAAAAAAAGTTAAATGTTAATTTTTTCCTTCCACATTGCTTCAATTCTTGTGAAGTACCTAAAGGGTTAATAAACTTCTTGAATGTGGCTTTGAACACGTTGAGGGGTGCAGTTTTTAGAATGGTGTCACTTTTGGGTATTTTCTGTCATATTGACCCTCAAATTCACTTCAAATGTGAGTTGGCCCCTAAAAAAAATGATTTTGTAAATTTTGTTGGAAAAATGAGAAATTGCTGGTCAACTTTTAACACTTATAACTTCTAACAAAAAAAAATTTTGGTTCCAAAATTGTGCTGATGTAAAGTAGACATGTGGGAAATGTTATTTATTAACTAATTTTTGTGACATATCTCTCTGATTTAATGGCATAAAAATTAAAAGTTTGAAAATTGCAAAATTTTCAAAATTTTTGCCATATTTCCATTTTTTTCATAAATAAACACAAGTTATATTGAAGAAATTTTACCACTATCATGAAGTACAATATGTCTCGAGAAAACAATCTCAGAATCGCCAAGATCCGTTGAAGCGTTCCAGAGTTATAACCTCATAAAGAGACAGTGGTCAGAAATGTAAAAATTGGCCTGGTCTTTAACCTACAAAATGGCTTGGTCGTTAAGGGGTTAAGGAACCTGTCAGCAGCATTGTGCACAGTAACCTACAGACAGTGTCAGATTGGCTCCGTTATACTGACTAAAATTATACCTGGGTTGATGAAATCCGTCTTGTGGTTGTTGTTCAATCTTTATTTTCAATTTTTAATTAATGATATGCTCGTGCTTCAGGCCAGCCTGGGGGGTCTTCATGTGGTGCTGTGAAGTTCACATATCCCAGTAGAATTTTTCTTTTTGCCCTTTTTTCAGAGAATATGAATGATAACACCTACTACTACTGTATTTTCTCTTTTTTAAATCATAATGAGAACCCAAAACATCCAAATGACCCTGATCAAAAGTTTACATGCCCTGGTGATTTTGGCCTGATAACATGCACAGAAGTTGACACAAATGGGTTTGAATGACTACTAAAGGTAACATCCTCACCTGTGACCTGTTTGCTTGTAATAAGTGTGTGTGCATAAAAACTGAGTGAGTTTCTGGGATTCAGACAACCTCTTGTATCTTTTATACAGCCACTGACATTTCTGGTTTGTAAGTCATGGGGAAAGCAAAAGAACTGTCAAAGGGAAAAGGTTGTTGAACTTTTATAAAACAGTAAATCAAATATTCAAATTATTATTGTTTAAATAATTCTTAAAAGAAGCAATAAGATGTGGACGGGATGTATCACAGATCTGCAGGTGCAGGTGCATGTGCCTCTGGGTTTAAATCACCGCTCTGAACTTATATATTTCTATCAGAACGTTCTTTTCTTTTTCTGACAATTATTGCATAGTATAGACTTTTTATGTCTTTTTTCTCTATTTTAATATTTGGAATTATATGTCTTTAATTGTAAGGGTGTTACCTTATATTGTGATTGGATATTTGTGAAACTTAATGTGTATAAATATGTGTGGAACCTTACCTATGAGTAAGGACATGGATGTCCAAAACGGGTAAGGTTATTTTTGTGACTCCCTCCCTTATTTTCCCATCATTTTATGTTGCTGTTCATGTGACTTTTTTATGGATTTTGAATAACCAGTATTTTTATTTTATTTTTGCTGGAATTGCTATTTTGTCATATCTTTTTGATACCTGACATAGCTGCAATTCCTGGGTCACGTTTTCAAAGATTGCCCCCTCATTTAAATCGAAGCTGCAAATATCTCAGTAAGTAAAATAAACATTAATTAACATTTTTAGCTGCAACGCTGACTTGTGACTTACTGACTGTGGAGACAACTTGGTCAGTGGGTGCTCTCGTCCGCTAGCTCTGCTGTCTTTAGAAAGACTGCATGGACCAGGGCTCAAACGACTAAACGCCCGTGCTCTCTCCCCATTGGCAGAACACTACTCAGACAACACAGTGTGAGGGTAAAACATTGTGGCAAGAATTTATTGAACCACCAACACACAATAGCATATAGAACGTCCCAGCAAATACACAAGATGGTGCAAATTACAGAGTCTCACCCTTCCACTGACTTGCCGGGATTAGAGCTGCTTCCAGTGCCGAATACCCCCATCAGTGGCTCCCTGCTTATGACGTGCTCCTACAGAGAGGAGGTAAAGACAAGCTTAGGAAGCTAACCAAGAGCAGTGAAGTATGTGGCCAGGTGACCGGATTGTCCCAACCTGGATTCTTTTAGACGTATATGGGGTTTCAGTTATGGTCAGTAAACAGTCCTGTATTCTTCCAGCCAGGGCCGTGGTCCCCTAAGATGATGTCCTGTAGAGTCACACGGACCAGAAGCAAAAGTTTCTTTATATAGTTCACAAATGGCCTTCAACCAGCATCCAGAGGTCAGAGAGAGATGTGAAATGGGCCAACCTGCATTGTTCAATTATGCCAAAAAACTGACTGGCATGGACAATGCATCTAATCAACACATCAGCAAACATCATTGTTCAGTGGCCCTGCATTACTGTTTTGTAAATATAACAGAAAATAAACTGTAGGAGAAAATTTTAGAGGTAAATATTCCTCCTACAAGAAGAGTCAATACTTCAGAAAACACTTTATGATTCTGGGCCTACTCAATTTACGTCTCGCATAATTAAGAAGAGATGCTGTGTCGTCACACTGACATATAATCCTTTATTTCTCTGGACCACATTCCTCATTTCTAGGACATCATACCAAATCTGTAATGTTCTCAGTAGGATCAAATAAATGCACTGCATTGCTCTACATAAAAATTCCACAGCCAAATTGCTTGACATATGTGCTTTTCCCAGTGCATCATATATATGTGATAAAAATAATTGATGTCTCTAATCAGGTGCTAAATATGAAGCTTCATAGTTGTTATGGCTAGTATGGGCACTAATTTGGTGCTAGTCGCTTCATGGGCTTTGTAATGTAACAGGTGTATCGTGACCTTGATATTTGCATGTTCTCCCTGGGATGGTGTCAGTTTCACACAAAACAAACCACAGTAATAATAGTCAGTAATTAGAGTTACAGTTGCTGGCCTTTCCAGAAAAAGTTCAGGAATGAAAGGATTATCTACACATAGGACAAGCATAACACAGATAACACTAATCGGAGAATATGACAACTTTGATGCCCATGTTCCATATCTACCTGTATGACAATTATGAACCTTCACTTTAAGGTTTTATATTTTAAAAGAATAGAAATGATGGAGCTTTAGAATATACAGTTGTAAACTGACTTTCATTTCCTTTAAGAGTAATAACCTTCTGTTACAAATTATAAAGATGGGACATTTCCAGTCATGATAACTTTTTCTACATCTATACTTCCTATTGGTTGTGTATCATCAACACTTTCAGTTTTACAGAGCCATACACTAGGCTGAAGTGTCCGATTGTGCCCCCTATCATTAGAATAGCTGTATTTGTTTTTGGATCCTTTATCTTTTTTAAGCCCAAAGTATTTTAGTGGTCCATTTTAGGCAATTAGATGTTAACAGTAAATTAATTGAAAACAAAATTTTCACAATAAAAAAGCATATTAACCCAGCATGAACATGTTAATCAACCTCTTTTACTTATTTAATAGTAAAACAAATTAAAATATATATACAGTATATTGCCACACCCACAAAAGTCACCTCAATCAAAATATAAAGTTATTTAACCATATAGCATAAAACAAAAAATACTCTAAACTGCAATTTTTCTGTCACCACTTGTCTCTCAAAACATGCAATACAAAATGACCTAAACATTGTATATACATAAGCAAAACTGATATTAGTGAAAACTACAGCTTTCCAAACAAACAAAAAGTCTTCACACAGCTTGAGCAAAAGAAAAATAAAAAACTTACAGGTCTAATAAATTGGCGACATAAACCATATTTTTTTACTAATTTCAAATAAATAAAAAAAATATTATGAGTTTGGTATGACCATATGGCCTTGTGCACACATTCAGTATTTTACATCAATATTTGTAATTCAAACCAGGAGTGGAACAATCAGAGGAAAAATATAATAGAAACACGTCACCACTTCTGTAGTTATCACCCACTCCTGGCTTTGGCTGCCAAATACTGATATAAAATACTGACTAAATACTGAACATGTGAAAATGGCCTAATGGTAATAATCTGGAGAATCCTGTTGCCATGTCATTTTCTAACTTAAACAAATATATATATGTTTTATAACAAAATTGCATTTTTTCACCATTTTACACTACTTGGAATTTTTTCCCATTTTCCGTTACATTCTATGGTAAAATGAATGGTGTGAATCAAAAATACAACTCACCCAATAAAGCAAAAAGCCCACATGTGGCTATATTGGTGGAATAATGAAAACGAATGACTTTTCAAAGAAGGTTAAGAAAAAAACAAAACACAAAAACTGAAAATCTGATGGTGAGAATAAAGTGGATGTATCACCAAATTCCTCAATGCAAACTGGATCCACTATTACATACATCTCACAGCAGCACTCATGTATTCTTCCATTCTGGATAAACGCAGGCACCAAGTAACTCATTTTTAAAATCTTCAGATAGACTACAACTGATTCCAACTTTTTACACCAATTTTATAAGAGTTGCAAAAAATGTAGAAAAGTATCAATTCATTAATTTGGCTTGTACCTTATTTGCATAACTAATAATGCTCACTCACACTCACAGTGTCTCTAGCAGTGAAAAAATTCTGTATGACAAAAGTTGCAAGTATTTTAAACCAAAAAATGATAAATTCCCCCATTTGTTTTAGTTTTATGACTGAATTTAGACTATTACTAAAAATTACTGAATTTTACTAGTAATTTGAATATTACTGAAATTAGACTATTACTTTTTGAAGTAATCTGCGGGCAAAGCATACTGCGCGTGCGCAATTCAAGATTGCAATGCGCAGGCGCGTTATATGGAGGGCAACGACTACAATTCCCAGAAATAATGGAGACAGAGGCGAACAACATGTTAAGGCAAGTACCCAAAACACCGCCCATCTGACCTGACTGCCATCATTTGAATATCCCGCCAATTTAGGGTGACAGATTCCCTTTAACTAGTAAACCTATCTACTAAGTAAGCAAATATTGGATTGTCTGTATGTCAGGTAAATGTAAACAGTGGAGCAGTGCCAGTTTTTGCCTCTACGAATTTCAGCATATCCTCATGAGAAATTCATAATACCTTGCAGTTTTAGAAATCTAGAAAACATATAGCATTTCTTGGTGGGAATTCCACTTATTTCAACTCTTGAACTTAATAATTGCTGCCTGAAACTAAAGTCTTCCTGGAATCGACCAACATTACACATTCTTAGTTTCTACAAGTCTATGAAACATTCATACTGTACCATTAAAATACAATCAGCTAATATTCTACATCAAGATGCCATACTAAAATCTGAATAAAATCATTTTTCTTATTCATTCTTGGCTCTTTGTCAAAGTTGATGCTGAAATAATAAATGCGGCTAGTTAGCGTTCTTCATAGCTCTTATAAGTTGAGGCTTTTTGCCTCTACAGAGCATCTTTACTCAGTAAACATTTATACATGAATGTAGTCAGCGCACATTAACAAATGTATTCATAGAGTTGAGTAATATAAATCAACCCTAAAGGAAAAATGTTAAGGTTTAGAAACTTGAAACCCTAACACCTTGACATTTGGCACATAGACATGCAGAGCTGCCATCAGAAATATCTGGACACCATAGGCCCTATGGCATAGGGGCAAGTGGTCAGGGCCCCTCAACTTTTTTCTATATCCATCCAATTTCTCTCTTGTACGCTATTGCATACATCTAGTGGGTACTTTAAGATTTATTTTATATTTATTCTCAAGAACAAAGATGCTCTGATTTTTAATCGAATAGCACATTTATGCGCCTACTAGGTGAATATCATATATAGTAAAATGAAGAAGATCATAACCCTAATGATGTTACAATGTTGGGAACCAGGTTTTTCCATTGATATCTAATAATTACTGTCTTAATTAAGAGGAAGAATCAAGCTAAGCTCTGTTTTTTATCAATAATTAATTCTCCAAGATGTAAAGTAGCTACAAAACTTAAAGGGACTGTCCCATAAACAGAGTACATTTTGTTTACTAGTGTTAAGACTGCACAGGCACATAAACAAGGACAACATACAATCCAGGGAGATTAATACCTAAACCTGACAGATCCCTATTCAAACTGGTAAAAAAAACCTACTCTGACCCTGGTCTGTTACTAACTGACAACGGAGGTAGGCACCATAAGTAACGCAATGGCGCCCCTAGTCGACGGCAGCTTAAACTGAATGTCTTTAACAGCTCTTAGTATTCCTAAAGTAGACATTGCCTAGAGAATAAAGGAAGCAAACACAAAACAACTGCAACAAACATAAACTACAGCAGAGTGACTGAATCCAAAAGAGACTGCTAGGTACACATCCAGACTGGTCTTTGACCAACAGGTAATCCTTAGCAGTGGACCTGATACTCCTGAGAAGAATACAAAAATAATGAATATAACCAACAATCAATAGCTGGAAAAGTAGAGTAAATAGTGGCATGTAAAAGATTGAGCACCTCTGGTCAAAATTACTGTTATTGTTAACAGTTAAGCAAGTTGAAGTTGAAATGATCTCTAAAAGAGCTACAGTTAAAGATGACTCATTTCCTTTGTATTTCAGCCCCCCAAAAAAAGTAATCTTTTATATTTTAAAAATTACAATAAGAAAAATGGGCCAATGCAAAAGTTTGGGCACTCTGCATGGTTATTAGTACTTATTAGCATCCCCTTTTGAAAGTATCATAGCTTGTCAAAAGCTTTTAGTAGCCAGCCAAGAGTCTTTAAATTCTTGTTTGAGGGATTTTCATCCTTTCTTCCATAGAAAATTCTTCCAGTTCAGTGAGATTCCTGGGTCGGCTTGCATGCACTCCTATTTTGAGGTCTAGCTACAGATTTTCAATGAAGTTCACATCAGGGAACTGTGAGGGCAAAATGTAAAACATTCAGGTAACACATTTTGAGGTAGTCTATTGTGGATTTTGATGCATGTTTAGGATCATTATCCATTTGGAAAAGCCATCCTATTGTCAACTTCAGCTTTTTACAGATGGTGTTATGTTTGAATCAAGAATTTGTTGAAATTTCATTGAACCCATTTTCCCCTCTACCTGTGAAATATTCTCTGTGCCAATAGCTGCAACACAACCCCAAATCATGATTGATCCACCCCCATGTTTAATTGCTGGCGAGATGTTCTTTTCCTGAAATTCTGTGCCCTTTTTTCTCCACACATATCTTTGGCTATTGTTGCCAAAGAGTTCTATTTTAACCTCCTTGGTCCACAGGAATTGTTGCTAAAATGCATCAGGCTTGTTTAGATTTTTTTTGCATACTTCTGACACAGAATTTTACAGTGAAACGCAAAAGAGGTTTTCTTCTGATGACTCTTCCATGAAGGCCATATTTGTGCAGGTGTCTCTGAACAGTAGAACAACCTACCACAACTTCAGAGTCTGCTAAATCTTTCTGAAGGTTTTTTGCAGTCAAATGGGGGTTATGATTTGCCTCACTAGCAATCCTACAAGCAGCTCTCACTGAAAATGTTGCTTGGTCTTCCAGATCTTATATTGACCTCCACTGTTCCTGTTAACTGTCATTTCCTAATTACATTTCGAACTGAGGAAAGGGAAAATTGAAAATACTTTGCTATCTTCTTATGAAGGTAATTCATCCCTCTCCCATAATGACAGTTCTGCTTCACGTCACTTGTCTCATCTATTGCCTTTTTTTTTTTTCTGTGCTGTGTTGTGTACAATTATGTGATTCTTCAGATTTTGTAATAGTCTTTGCCTGATGAAGAGACCTGAGTAGTCTCGAAAGCTTGCAATTTGTTACCATCTTTTCAGTTAGCCATTAAAAGGTATCAACCACTGAGGACTCTCAACTCTAAATATTTTTCTATCTACTGGCTAACACGGTACAAAGATTTACATCTTTACTGAATGAAGGTAATTAGAAATTCAGCACTTTTAGGAACTGACCAAGCTGTAGTTGAACATGGAGGGAATCAGACCACAGAACAAAAGGTCAAAAAGGTCACCAGATCAAACCCCAGGGTACAACAACTAGATATTAATTTGCATAATTGAATGTGTTAAAAAATGTTTCTGTGCTGAGATAATTTTTTAAATGTGTCCCTGTTATGCATTATTGTTTGTTATATCCAACCATGGAAAGCAGCTCCAGTTCATGATTGGCACATACCACAGCTCATAGACAGAGGGGGAAGCATAAGTTACTTATAATAAGTGAGTATACAGATGAACCAGCAGTGGCTCACAACTCTTATTTTCTGAGGTAAGACATTTCCCTGTCTGTTTTATCACAGGAGTGTGTGTTTCTACCATGTCACCAGTCCTGTGAACTTATTATATATCATGTTAGTGACATATAAGCTCAGCTCTACGTGATGTGACTTGATTTATGATAAGTTCATAGGGCAGGAGACATAACAGAAACAATCACTCCTGCGTTACCTCAAGCAGGAAAAAGTGTTACAGTATCTCAGGCAGGGAAATGTGTTACTTCAGGCAGGGAAATGCGTTACCTCAGAAAGTAGCAGCTGAGAGCCCATGCTGATTCAACTGTGTACTCACTTAACATAATTGACTTATGCTTCATTCCCTGAGAAGAAGCTGAGGTATTTGCCCATCATGAACTGGAATAATTCTCCATGTTCAGATACTGCAAATACCAGTACATAGCAGAGGCACATTTATAAGATTGTGTCAGCAAAGGAGCATTTTTTTTAACATATCCAATTGTGGAACTTATTAACCCCTTCACGACATGTGCAGTACATGTACGGGTCTCCCCCTTTGAAGTGGGCTCCAGTACTGAGCTCACATTTTTTCCAAGCACATTTCAACTGGTTTCAACAGCTGACATGTGCCCCTAACAGCCATGGGTGGAATCGCGATCCACCTGTGGCTGTTAACCTGTTAAATGCCACTGTCAATCACTGACAAAGGCATTTACCATGATCGCGCCGGAAGTTCGCCCCTATTCCTGCCCATCAGCGCCCATGTCACATGACCATGGGTCGCCGATGGGTTAGCATGACAACCCGGAGGCTGCAAGATACCCCTATGGTTGTCATTGCAAATTCCTATGAGTGCTGGCCAGTGGTCAGAACTCATAGCAAGTGAGAATTTCTGCTGCACATGGAGACTATTGAAGCAAGTGTAAAGTAAGAAAAAAATGTTTTTAAAAAATAAAAGTTTAAATCACTCTCCATTCTCCCATTCAAAATAAAACAATAAAAAATACACATATCTGGTATCACTGCATTCAGAATCATCCAATCTATCAATATATAATAATTAATCTGATCGGTAAACGGCATATCAAGAAAAAAGTTCAAATGCCAGAATTATGTTTTTGGTCACAGCAACATTGAATTAAAATGCAATAACAGGCAATCAAAACAATATATCTACCGTATATACTCGAATATAAGCCAAGATTTTCAGCCCATTTTTTAGGGCTGAAAGTCCCCCTCTCGGCTTATATTCGAGTCATATACCAGGGGGTCGGCGGGGGAGGGGGAGCGCAGCTGTGCTATATACTCACCCTCCCGCCTGCGCGTCTCTGCAGCCCCTGCTCTTTCCACGGTCGCACTGTTCAGCCATCAGGTACCGTCATTTAGCATGAATATGCTTCTGACTTTAATAAGCGGTACCACGTGACCGCTGAACACAGGCGCCGGAGACTGCGGGAGAAGAGCAGGGGCTGCAGAGAGAGACGCGCCGGTGGGAGGGTGAGTATAAGGGATATTTACCTGTGACAGGTAAATATCGCAAGTGCCGGGGCCCTGAGCGAGCGGTGACACCGGCACCTGACCCCCATAGCGTGCCGGTGTCCCCGCCTGCTCAGGACACAGGCACCTGGCCCCAGCGACGAGAGGTGAGTATGTCTTTTTTTTTTTCGGTTGCAGCAGCTGCGGCCGCATAAGGCGACCTATACTATGGAGTATCTATGGGGGCATAATATATGGGGCATCTATGGGGGCACAATCTATGGAGCATCTATGGGGGCACAATCTATGGAGCATCTATGGGGGCATAATCTATGGAGCATCTATGGGGGCACAATCTATGGAGCATCTATGGGGGCATAATCTATGGAGTATCTATGGGGGCACAATCTATGGATCATCTATGGGGCATAATCTATGGAGCATCAATGGGGGCATAATCCATGGAGCATCTATGGGGCACAATCTATGGAGCATCTATGGGGGCACAATCTATGGAACATCTATGGGGCATAATACATGGGCAGCATATGGGGCACACTCTCATTTTCCACCCTAGGCTTATACTCGAGTCGATAAGTTCTCCCAGTTTTTTGTGGCAAAATTAGGGGGGTCGGCTTATATTCGGGTCGGCTTATACTCGAGTATTTACGGTACACCAAAATGGTATCAGTAAAAATGTCAGCTCAGCGTGCAAAATAAGTCCTCATCTAGCCTCAGATCCTGAAAAATGGAGACACTTTCGGTCTCGGGAAATGACTCTTTTTTTTTTTTTGTAAACAAACTTTGGATTTTTTTTACCACTTAAATAAAAAAGAACCTAAACATGTTTGGTATCTACAAACTCATAATGACCTGGAGAATCATAATGAAATTAGTTTAAGCATTTGGTGAACATGGTGAAAAAAAGCAAAAAAGAATTGCGCTTTTTTGCTATTTCACCGCACTTGGAATTTTTTTCCCGTTTTCCAGTATACTATATGGTAAAAGCAATAAAAGTACAACTCGTCATGCAAAAAACAAGCCCTCATTGATGTAAAAAAAAGTTATGGCTCTGAGAAGAAGGGGAGCAAAAATCATAAATGCAAAAACAAAAATGACCTGCAGTGTAAAGGGCTTAATATTAATATTTTGTTGTACAATAATGTTCTTTTCTTTGTATGCTTCTTTTTTCATCTGTGAACATAGAGGTGATGGGAGTTCTTAAAAAGCTCTAGTTTTGTCTCATTTCTACCTATTTTACAGTTTTTAATATACTACGCAACTTTTATGGAATACTTTTATTTTGTTTTAATCTGATCATATTAATAAACTTTTAATATTTCATGTTTTTGTGGTCTGTTGTTTTTTAACTTATTCGTTCTTCTGTTTTCAGATTTGTTCTTTCACTGGGATCTCCTTTTGGGGTGATTATTACTTACTTTGCACTTTTTATCTTCTGGGACTGATCTTCTGGATATAATCTTTGCACATATTTCCTGTGGTCCTTTATGTATATAACCATTCATATTTATATGTAATTATACTTTCATATTTTATATTTTTTTGTTTTGTATTTTTTAACTGGTGTACACTATGAAATTACATTATGATACTATTACTCCACCTAACAGGTGTTCCTTTCTTCTCACTTATTATACTATAATAATGTTTTGCTTTTTTACACATAATTTCTTATTATTTGCCATACTTTATGTATGGATATTAATAAGACCATATATGCATTTATACATATATGCAATTACAGTTCGATTCTATGCTGGATTTATTTTATTAATTCTGGGATTATTATTATGTTATGGGTCCTTTTGATGATGTTTGTATTCAATTATTTGTCATTTTTATTTTTTGTCTACCTTTTTCCACTCACTATCATATTTCACTTTCTACACTTTTTCAGTTGATTAATCAAATAATAAAGTATCTTATTTACTCACGTCTCCATTCACTCCTTCCCCCTTTCGCCATTTTTTTATATTGTTTATTACTTTTTCACACTTCTTACATGCTTTCACTTTTTCACTTAAGCATCTTTGTCTCTGCACAGGAATATATTTATGCATATCACTCATATAAGCACATATAAATAGTTATATATGTTTATCTGGTACATACTCATGTTTTTTTCATTTTTTGACCTTTTCACTTATACTCACCTTACACCATGTTCCAAATTTTTATGCAAATGATATTTTTCTCTGCTTTTCCTAAGTGGTCGAAGCAAATGACAGTCAGTCTAATAAAAGTCATCACCCGTTAGAGTATACATCGAATTTTATTGAAGAATAGTGTTGAGCGATACGATACTGCAAATATCGGGTATCGGCCGATATTAGCTGTATCGGGCTTTCGATTCCGAGTACCGATATTTTCGTCATATCGGATACCGGAATCGGATTTGTCACTGTCACTGTGAGTGTCCGTCGGTCGGGTCTGTCAGGAGTCAGCGGCACTTACCTGGCAGAAGATCTCCGGCGGTCACGTCCTGGACTGCTTGATGGCCGCCATTATCTTCTCCCTGGCGGTCACATGCAGTTTTTCGCGATAACTGCAGTGACTGCAGGGTAATCCCGGCCGTAAACCAGTCCGATGACGTCACCGCCGGGGAAGCAGGTAATCAGCTGTGTGCGCCGGGATGACAGGCTCTGCCTGCCTGCCTCTGATGTCATTCTGATGTAGCAGAGCTGGATCGTCGTGGGACACTCGTTACTATGGACTGCGTCGGACAGGTGGTATACTGCTGGTTTTTTTTTTTCATTTTTTTACAGGAGATCGATGGCGTCGCAGGATGAGACTGTAATAAAAGTAATGAAAACTGTGTTGTTTTTTTTATTAAATTAAAAAACTTTTTTATGAACATTCACCCGTCCGGGTACATCAACAATTTAACTATTTACATACAGGGACCCTGTCCGGGTTATTTATAATTCTTTGGCAGGGGTGTTCCAGGTACCACCTGGTACTCTTCTGATGCTTGCCAAACATCCGAGACACCAAGGACCACCAGGACCTGATGACGTCGTGTGGCCTGTACAGTCAAGTCGTGACCCGCTATCTGTGTCTGTGTGGCCACCTCTTTCATCTCCCTCCGGGTCTGGAGCCCTATGTCCCGGACTGAACGAACCCCAGGGGGCCTAACAGGCGCCGGGTACGGGCCAGCTATCATTATCATGTCCATAGCTGGGGCTGCTGAGGAGACCACTGAGGGAGGCTGGGGAGATTTACGGCATGGGGTGGGCACTTGTGCAGAGGCCTGGATGTGGGAGGCTGAAGGCTCCGAGGGTCTCACAGGTTCCTGACACTCTGGGGACCAGGGGTCGCACCTGGTGACATTTAGGGCATACCATCCATTGTAACCCCAGTGTCGGGTGTAAGTTACCAAGTCTCCTGGCAACAGGTCCCTCCCCGGGTGTCCTTCTGGGAGGTGAGTCTCCACGTCCCGCCGGGTCACAAACACTTCTACATAAAGTCCAGGCTCCTGGATGAAGCCCCAACCAGCTTTCAATTTAAAGCTCCGTACTGCACCCTTAAGCCGCGGCTCCCTCAGGGTTCCTTTATCTTTTCTCATCCGGTCCTTATCTGCCCGTCCTTCTCGATGTGACGTTGGCGAAGCTTCTGGGATTCGCGCTGCTCCCTTTGTCGCTCGGCTTCTCTCTCCCGACGTCTACACTCTTCCTCCTGACGCCGGTTGTAATTCTCCTCCACCAACATCTCCATGTCTCCACCATCAAACTGCAGCTTACGATGTCCGGTTTGCGGCAGCTCTCCTGGCGCCCAACAGTCCAGGCGGCGCTCACCTGCGGAGGAAGCAGCCGGCTCTGGAACAGATGACAGTCGGGGCTCCGGTACAGACAGGTAGACCTCTGGTGCCTGCGCGGCCTCCTCCATGAGGACGGGTGTCGCTTCTTCTGTCTCAGCGACGGGGGCAGACAGCGGGATCTGGGGTGCTGCCGGTGCAGCGTTTTTTGCAGGAACAGGTGCCTCCACTGCGACAACGTCAACCGGATCACATTGCAAGGGCTGGGATGCCCGCACGGACTCCTTCACTAGAACGGGTGCCTCACCTTCGGTACAGACACTTCAGGTAAGAGGGATTGGCGCCGCTCCAAGTTTAGTTTTAGGGCACCCCAGCTGGCTTCCATCCTGGCGACCTCCTCCCGGTGCCGGGCCAGGCCTCTTAGGGTATCCTCCGCTTCTTGCAGCGTAGGAGGGTTTCCAGGCCGGGTGCCCAACGGTGGTTCCGTGGCGATCGGGTCGCTTCCGTGGGGGGAGAGCTCTGACTGCTCCATCCCTTCACACTTCTGCTCGTGTCCATTAGCCATCTCTGCCAAGTCACATGTGTCATTAGCATCTGGAGAGGGCCCCTCTTTTGTAGTGAGGCAGGACCTTCGTGTTAGTTTCCGCACACTGAGGAGGATGAGGAGGCGGAACTCAAGAGCTGTGGGGCACGATCTTACATTGCAGTACCATTTAGAGTGGTCGGCCATCGTTTTCGTGCCACTGAGTGAGTGTACACCCACGAAGAGCACGCCCTTGTTCTTCACCAGTGCCTCGTCGTGACGCAGATATGGCGGAAAAATGGCAAATACATTCTCTGATGATTTTAGCAATTCTCAAGCACAAAACCAGTTCAATTCAGGCACACAGGACTCGCTTATAGCGAGCTACAGAATCCTGTTCGTGACGCCCAAGTTGAGTCGCACAGAGCCAGAGGTTTTGGGGGTACTCGGCACCGAGCCCGTCGACTTCTATGGGGTATGTCACGGCTTTACCCGGCAATTGAATCAGAGTCTATTTTATTATGTAGAAGTGTATAAACTATAAATATATGTATATATATGTCACAATGACATGTATATATATATATATATATATGTATTCTATGTGTGTATATTTTGTGTTTACAACGAAAGAAAGTGTTTTTTTTAGTTGCGATATTTTGTTCCCATAGACTTACATGGGACTTCCGGTATCGGAATCGGATATCGACGATATTTAGTGATATCGGCGATACCATTCCGATCCGATATTTTTAGATATCGAGCAGTATCGCTCAACACTATTGAAGAAACCTCCCAATGATAATAGTATAATCTCCAAAATGAATAAAAACTCAAATACACTGTTCCAAATTATTAGGCACAGTAGAATTTCTAAACATTTGATCTGTTTTAAAGAACTGAAAATGCTCAGTTATGGAATTTGCAGCATTAGGAGGTCACATTGTCTGAACAAAAAAGCTATTTAACTCCAAAACATCCTAACAGGCCAACTTACATGGTAACATAGGGAACCCTTCTTTGATTTCACCTTCACAATTCTTGCATCCATTGAACTTGTGAGTTTTTGGAGAGTTTCTGTTTGTATTTCTTTGCATAAGTCAGAATAGCCTCCCAGAGCTGCTGTTTTGATGTGAACTGCCTCCCACCCTCATAGATCTTTTGCTTGATGATACTCCAAAGGTTCTCTATAGCAGGGTCCCCAACCGCCAC
This sequence comes from Oophaga sylvatica, assembly GCA_033576555.1. Lineage (NCBI taxonomy): Eukaryota > Metazoa > Chordata > Amphibia > Anura > Dendrobatidae > Oophaga > Oophaga sylvatica. Next base: position 547,676,738 of record JARQOD010000002.1, read on the forward strand.
GGCACAGAACGCTGTACACACTTGGAGCTGGCGGCTGCAGCACTGTAGTGACAGCTGCAGCCGCCGACTTCAAGAAGACATCCATACTTACCTACCGTCGCTGCAGGTCCCTGCGTCCCTGTCGGCAGCGGCAGCTTCCTCCTGTGCGCAGCGGTGACGTAATACCGCTCATTAAGGTAATGAATATGGACGTGACGCCCCTCCCATAGGCGTGGCGTCCATATTCATGCCCTTAATGAGCGGTATTACGTCACCGCTGCGCACAGGAGGAAGCGGCCGACAGGGACGCAGGGACCTGCAGAGACGGAGCGAGGAGGTAAGTATGATGGGGTGGCGAGCCATGTAACAGGGGGATGGGACCATGTATACAGGGGGGAGGACGGGGAGAAGCCATGTAACAGATGGGAGGTGGAGCGGAGCATATATACAGGATAGAGGGAGCGAGCATGTAACAGGGGGAGGACGGGGGGAGCCATGTATACAGATGGGAGGGTGGAGCGAGCCAATCAGAGGAGGGGAGCGAGCCATGTATACAGGATGGGAGGGTGGGAGGGGCATGTACAGGATGGAGATGGAGCGGAGCCATGATATGGGAGGGGGACGACCAGTATACAAGGATGGGAGTGGGAGCGGAGCCATGTATACAGATGGAGGGTGGGAGCGAGCATGTACAGGATGGGAGATGGAGCGGAGCCATGTATACAGAATGGGAGGGTGGGAGCGGAGCCATGTATACAGGATGGAGGTGGAGGAGCTATGTACAGGATGGAGGTGGAGCGGAGCCATGTATACAGGATGGGAGGGGAGCGAGCATGTATACAGGATGGGAGGATGGGCGGAGCCATGTATACAGGATGGGTGTGTGAGCGGAGCCATGTATATAGGATGGGAGAGGAGCGGAGCCATGTATACAGATGGAGGGGGGGAGCCATGTATATAGGAGGAAGGATGGGAGCGGAGCCATGTATACAGATGGAGGTGGAGCGAGCCAGTATACAGGATGGAGGATGGAGCGGAGCCATGTATATGGGAGGGGAGCGGAGCCATGTATACAAGGATGGAGAGTGGGAGCGGAGCCATGTATACAGGATGGGAGGTGGGAGCGGAGCTGTATACAGGATGGGAGATGGAGCGGAGCCATGTATACAGAATGGAGGTGGGGCGGAGCCATTATACAGGATGGGAAGGTGGAGCGGAGCTAGTATACGGATGGAGGGTGGAGCGAGCCATGTATACAGGATGGGAGGGGGAGGGAGCATGTATACAGGATGGAGGATGGAGCGGAGCCATGTATACAGGATGGTGTGTGGAGCGGAGCCATGTATATAGGATGGGAGGATGGGAGCGAGCCATGTATACAGGATGGGAGGTGGACGGGCCATGTATATAGGATGGAGGATGGGCGGAGCCATGTTACAGGATGGGAGGGTGGGAGTGGAGCCATGTATATAGGATGGAGGATGGGAGCGGAGCCATGTATACAGATGGAGGGGAGCGGACCATGTATACAGGATGGAGGTTGGGAGCGGAGCATGTATACAGGATGGGAGGGTGGGAGTGGAGCCATGTATATAGGATGGGAGGATGGGAGCGAGCCATGTATACAGGATGGGAGGTGGAGCGGAGCCATGTATACAGGATGAAGGGTGGGAGCGGAGCCATATAAACAAGGTGGGAGCGAGCCATGCATACAAGGGTGGGAGCGGAGCCATATAAACAAGGTGGGAGTGGAGCCATGCATACAAGGGTGGGAGCGGAGCCATATAAACAAGGTGGGAGCGGGGCCATTCATACAAGGTGGAGCGGAGCCATATAAACAAGGGGGCGGAGCCATGTATACAGGATGGGGTTGGGAGCGAGCCTTGTATACAGGATGGGAGGTGGGAGCGGAGCCATGTATACAGGATGGAGGGTGGGAGCGAGCATATAAACAAGGGTGGGAGCGGAGCCACGCATTACAAGGGTGGGAGCGGAGCCTTGTATACAAGGAGTCACATTCACATTATAAATTTATAATAAATGATGAGTATGCACTACTACTAAACTACAACCCCGTCCATAGCCCCGCCCCTTATGACCAAAGCCCACCCTTGCACACCTCCATCCCCGCCCGCCGGGACATGGAAGAATGTCTTTCTTGAAGCCGGTCCCTGTGCAAAAAGGTTGGGACCACTGCTCTATAGGTTGAGGTCAGGGAAGATGGTGGCCACACCATGAGTTTATCTCTTTTATGCCCATAGCAGCCAATGATCTCGGAGTATTCTTTGCAGATGAGATGAGCAGTGTCATGCATGAAGATGATTTTGCTCCTGAAGGCACGTTTCTGCTTTTTATACCATGAAGAAAGTTTCAGTCAGAAACTCTATATACTTTGCAAAGGTCATTTTCACACCTTCAGGAACCTTAAAGGGCCTTAAAGGGCCCTACCAGCTGTTTCTCCAGGATTCCGCCCAAAACATGACTCCTTCACCTCCTTGCTGACGTCGCAGCTTTGTTGGACATGGTGGCCATCCACCAACCATCCACTACTCCATCCATCTGGACCATCCAGGTTGCTCAACACTCATCAGTAAACAGACGGTTTGAAATATCTTCATGTATGTCTGGAACACTGCAACCGTTTCTGCTTATGAGCACTGTTTAAGGTGGCCAAATGTAGGTTATGCACTTTGAAGGTTCCTACAACTTGAGGTTCGAGGGACCCAGAGGCACCAGCAGCTTCAATTATCTGTTTGCTGGTTTGTAATGGCTTTTAGCAGCTGCTCTCTTAATCCGATGAACTTGCCTGGCAGAAACCTTCCTCATCTGCCTTTATCACACGAACATGTCTGTGCTCAGAATCAGCCACAAATCTCTTAACAGTATGATGATAACGCTTAAGTTTTTAGAAATATCTAATTTTTCATCCCTTGACCACTATTTTATGCTTTTCAGCAGCGAGAGATCCTTTTACTTTCCCATGTTACTTGAAAACTCTGGCCTGCTTAATAGTGTGGAACATCCAGTTTTCCTTTTATTGGGCTCACATGGCAAACTAATTATCACAGGTATCTGAGATTGATTTCAGTGATCCAAAGAACCCTGAGACACAATACCATCATTGGGTTTCATTTACAAAAAAAAACAAAAAAGCTATGACACTTACAACCAATTTGCATAATAATTTGGAACATGGTGTATTTTTGTCTTGGATGAATTGCTATTTTGATTTCTGTGTATATTTGGGCCCATATAGCTGTATGGATTTTGATAAGAACGTATTATTTTTTATGAGTATTGCTGTATTGGTGATCTGTTTATTACTGGTGTATTTATGTGTACATGGGTGTGGTTGTATGTGTGTGCTTATATATGGTCATGAGCATATGTTATGTTTTTTGTCATCTTTTCTCTTTATGTGCATATGCTGATGTACCATATATACTCAAGTATAAGTCGACCTGAGTATAAGACAAGGCATCTAATTTTGCCAAGAAAAACTGAGAAAACGTTTTGACTTGAGTATAAGCCAGGTATGCATTGTCCCCTCATCCCTATCCTGGTATACATGGTATACATGGTACCCCGTCCCGTCCTTGTATGCATGGCTCCCCGTCCCTGTCCTTGTCCTTGTATGCATGGATCCCCATACCTCTCCTTGTATGAATGGCTTTTTTTTAGTGTGGATGAGGCCTGTATAATCTATAAGATTCGATCAACAGAGGGGATGCTCACTATATACGAAGGTGCTCAGGAGAAAAAGGGGCATCAAATTTCAATAATATACTCCGGCACACAAGAGAAACTTAGATGCAAAGTAATTAGTCTTTATTATAGACAATAGTAGCTCATTCAGAGAATATCCAAGAAAAATTCATAAATGTAGGTACATAATTTCCAGGTACATAATTTCAACGTTTCGGCATAACTTGCCTTTTTCAAGAAGTACCTATTACTGTATAAAAAAGAAAAACAGGAAGAAAAAAAGTAAAAATAAATGAACAAGCCCGCACAGGTATATGTACATAAAAATAACAACAAATGGAATGAGCCATAAAATAAAGTATGTACAGAAACATATAGAATCATAGCACAAAAGACACAGCACCATCAGGCGCCATGCAATACACTAAAGAGTATCATCAAGGGATTTAAACTAGCAGTGTCACAAAAAGCAATTATAAAGAACACATAAGATCAAAAACTATATAGTGTAAAAAAAGGAGGATCTCCATATACATATATAACTGTAAATCTGCATATATTTATATATAAGGTGAAAAATTATATATATATCGATCATATATCGACATGGCGTTTTATATAGAGAGTTATCAGTAATTGATGGCTCGTAATATAAAAGCATAATGATATCATAAATAAATTCTCACGGACATAGGATGAAAGACGCTATAATTGGACCAACAGAAAGACCTATCCCCAAATAAGGGCATAACAGAAATAATGTATTAACATATAAGGTTACCAGGGATCCTCTATTTATACCCATAAACATGTCATGCTGAGAATGAAAAAACGGTAATAAGAGCGCAATGAGAGCGCCAAAATAAAACCAATAAAGGCGCCTGCTAAGCACATAAGAAAACAATAAAAGCCTAACAGGTGATGAACATACCTTATGATACATGGAGGTACAGGTGGACAACGTCCGATAGGTTGTACAATGGCAGTGAGCTGACCCGCCATGTGTTAATGTGAGATTATATATGTGCCCGACGAACGCCGAGCCCGAGAACTTCCGGGTTAGGCTAGAAAGGTGAAATGAGCAGTGCGCATGTGCAAGGGGCCGGAAAAGCCCGAAGAGAAGCCGATAAGAGCCGAGATTCAGAAGATGAAGTGCGCATGTCAGATCGAAGGTCAGGGCATAGGATCGGTGCCAGTATGCTGAAACAAGCAAAAGACATGGGTTACAAAGTGTGAAATAGAGAAATCTGTATAAACAATAAGAAGATAGGTTATTGCTAAATATGTAAATCATGACAAAATAGCGTTATAAAACACAGAGAGTAATTCAAATCTGCATTGGACATAAAGGGAACAGAGCTTTCTAAACAGAATATGAAAATATAAATTATATCCAATTGGATGATGGGACATATTTAGGAAGAGAAAATACGGTATGCACCATCTATGATTATTATATATTCTATCAAGTAAAGTGATAGGTCATATATAGGAGAAATAATTGCAATATGTAGCAAATACGATTGTTGTAAGAAGGTCCCATATAAGTTAGAAATATAGTTGAATATGAAAAACATCTAAATTACAATATAGTTACTATGGGTCTGGATATGGACCAGAGTGTCAAGATCAGAGACAAGGTAAGTAAATCAAAAATGACCGAAACAAACCAGATGTAGTGGCATATCGGATAAGAAAATAGGAACAACAATCAGTAAGAGAGTTCATATTCTCTGTTGAGGCCATACGGAGAGAGTGTCTTCAACGTATGGATCCAATATGACTCACGTTCCTTTAATTTTTTAACTCTATCACCACCTCTTCTAGCCCTAGGAATATGGTCAATGATTTGATATTTTAATTGGGCAATAGTATGTCTATTCTCTAAGAAATGGAATGGGATAGGTAAGAGAGTACGTCCACATCGTATAGTGGATTTATGCTGGGAGATGCGGTCACGGATATGTTGGGTGGTTTCCCCAACATATCCGAGACGGCACGGGCACTTAATTAAATATACAACGTATGATGAATCACATGTATAGTGGCCCTTGATGGGAAATCTCCGACCTGTCCGCGGGTGTGTAAAGCTATCACCTTTCGTGATGTTTGAACATTGAAGACACCCTAAGCATGGAAATGTCCCATTACGGGGAGTGTGCAGTACACTCTGTATTTGCCCTGACTTGGTTGGACCAATATCCGCTCTGACCAGAAAATTTCTAATATTGTTAGATTTCTTATAACAAATCAAAGGTTTATTTTTGAATTCAAGAACATCGGGATAGGCAGCCTGTGAAATATTCCAATGCTTGGAAATACACTGGTGGATTCCATGTTTAAACGGATGGAAGACATTCACAAAGGGTATTCTCTGATTGTTACTGTCAGATAAGGGTCGTGAAACCTCTTCTCTACATGATTCCTTCAAGATACTATCAGGATAACCCCGTTCACGAAATTTCCGGTCCATGTCATCATGTCTCCTACGTCTGGTAATGGGGTCTGATACAATCCTACGGACCCTGTCATGTTGTGATGTAGGAAGTGACTTTTTAATGTGCGCCGGGTGGCTGCTACTGTAAAGCAAGAGACTATTTTTGTCCGTTGGTTTGGTGTATAAATCGGTCACTATATGACCATCCTCAGACAATGTGACCATTGTATCTAAAAAATTGATACGCTGATAGTCGTACTGTATCGTGAAAGAGATGTCCGGAATACATGTATTTAAATCTGTATGGAACCTAAGTAGGGATTCCACGTCACCTGTCCAGATGACAAAGACGTCATCAATGTAACGTCTCCAGTATAATACGTTAGACATAAAGTATGGGTGAGGGTATACAAATGTCTTCTCAAAAAAATCCATATAAATATTAGCATATGGAGGTGCCATGTTAGACCCCATAGCGGTGCCTTTCTTTTGGATATAGAATTGATCCCCAAAGAGAAAAAAATTCTTAGTGAGGATCAAAGTTAGAATGTCTTCGCAAAATTGAATCTGAGTATCACTATAGGAGGTGTGATCTCTGAGGAAAGTAATAGTTGCTTGAATACCATCAGTGTGATTTATGCTAGTATAAAGGCTATTAACGTCCATGGTCACTAAAAGTGAACCAACTGGAGGTGTACCTATATCTTTGAGTGTTCTCAAAAAATGTGAGGTATCTCTCAGGTAAGATTTAATAGAAGGGATGAGAGGTGAGAGAATTTTCTCCAATGTCATAGCAAGAGGAGATAAGATGGAGTTGGTGGACGCTACAATTGGTCTACCAGGTGGTCGGAGTAGGTTCTTATGCACTTTAGGGAGGGTATAAAAAACTGGAGTAACAGGAAATCTATTAATCAGAAATTTACTCAGTTTTTCATCAATAATGTCTGTCTGCTCATAATTTGTAACCAAAGTTAGGATTAATTTTTCAATCTCAAAAGTAGGGTTAGTAGAGACAGGCATATAAGTATTAGTGTCACTCAATTGCGAAAGAATTTCCTCCATATAGTAAGATCTATCAAGGATCACAATAGCGCCCCCCTTATCGGCGGGTTTTATTACCAAACTCTTATTATCCTTTAGAGAAAGTAGAGATCTATATTCCTCATTTGTTAGATTATTCTTAACCTTTAAATGCCCATTACAAATGGAGTCCAGATAAGTAGATACATCTCTTTTGACCAGTCCAATATATGTCTCAACAGGATGATGTGTCCGAGGGGGTTGGAAGGTACTGGAAATCTTTAAACCCAGTGACTTTAAGGAAAATAAAGATTTCGATACAGACATATCAGGTATATAATCCTGTTGTTGAGAGGAGAAATGAGCCTTAAGTCTCAACCTTCTAAAAAAGTGATATAGTTCCTGGTCCACCTGGAACGTATCAAAAAAGGGAACCGGGCAGAAGGATAAGCCTTTTTCCAACACCCCTATCTCGGACGGAGAGAGAATGGCTGACGAGATGTTGTAGACAAGATTTGATGAGGTACTCCTACCTGAGATCGTGTCATAACTCTTGGGCGATATATGATGTTGTCTCCGCCCCCTCCGCGTCTTCCTCGAAATTGGCGGGTACGACGTGTTCCTAAAAAAGAAGAAGAAGAAGAGGAACGAGAAGGACCAAAGTCGCTGTCCGAGCTGTTTGAAAAGGAACTGTAGTCCCTGCGGGAAGATCGCATGTTGGTATAATAATTCGTAGAACGCCATTTGTAGACTTGGTTATTTCTATAATCATCAGCGTCTCTTAGAAACTTAGATTTCTTCTTCTCTTGTAGGTTATTACGGAACTCAGAGATGGTCTTGTCAATCTTCGCTTTGAGAGATTTGAAATCTTCAGGAGAAGAAGCACCAGTCAGCTGTTGTTCGGTAGAGGAAATTTTAGTTTTAAGTTCAGCAATTTCCTTCTGCAAGTAGTCAATGGTCAAGACAATCAAGTCCATAGAACATTTGTTTAACACCGCTTCAAATTTGGCACAGTATTCAGTATCGTTTTGAAATAATGTTGGTCTCAGGGGTACCCTGAGGCCACGCGGGATCCGTTGTACTCTATGGTACTCGGCTAGCGTGACGCTATGTAGATCCAACGCCGTGTATCTTCGTAGGTCCTTTTCGAAGTCTCTCACCCGCAATTCTTGGGATGGAGTATGTAAAAAGGCACCAGGGGTTGTGACCTGTGCGACAATACTAGATGCTTCTTCCAAATTATATGACAGTGTCGAAAAAGACAGTCTTTTTCGACACTGTCATATAATTTGGAAGAAGCATCTACGAAGATACACGGCGTTGGATCTACATAGCGTCACGCTAGCCGGTACCAGAGTACCCCTGAGACCAACATTATTTCAAAACGATACTGAATACTGTGCCAAATTGAAGCGGTGTTAAACAAATGTTCTATGGACTTGATTGTCTTGACCATTGACTACTTGCAGAAGGAAATTGCTGAACTTAAAACTAAAATTTCCTCTACCGAACAACAGCTGACTGGTACTTCTTCTCCTGAAGATTTCAAATCTCTCAAAGCGAAGATTGACAAGACCATCTCTGAGTTCCGTAATAACCTACAAGAGAAGAAGAAATCTAAGTTTCTAAGAGACGCTGATGATTATAGAAATAACCAAGTCTACAAATGGCGTTTTACGAATTATTATACCAACATGCGATCTTCCCGCAGGGACTACAGTTCCTTTTCAAACAGCTCGGACAGCGACTTTGGTCCTTCTCGTTCCTCTTCTTCTTCTTCTTTTTTAGGAACACGTCGTACCCGCCAATTTCGAGGAAGACGCGGAGGGGGCGGAGACAACATCATATATCGCCCAAGAGTTATGACACGATCTCAGGTAGGAGTACCTCATCAAATCTTGTCTACAACATCTCGTCAGCCATTCTCTCTCCGTCCGAGATAGGGGTGTTGGAAAAAGGCTTATCCTTCTGCCCGGTTCCCTTTTTTGATACGTTCCAGGTGGACCAGGAACTATATCACTTTTTTAGAAGGTTGAGACTTAAGGCTCATTTCTCCTCTCAACAACAGGATTATATACCTGATATGTCTGTATCAAAATCTTTATTTTCCTTAAAGTCACTGGGTTTAAAGATTTCCAGTACCTTCCAACCCCCTCGGACACATCATCCTGTTGAGACATATATTGGACTGGTCAAGAGAGATGTATCTACTTATCTGGACTCCATTTGTAATGGGCATTTAAAGGTTAAGAATAATCTAACAAATGAGGAATATAGATCTCTACTTTCTCTAAAGGATAATAAGAGTTTGGTAATAAAACCCGCCGATAAGGGGGGCGCTATTGTGATCCTTGATAGATCTTACTATATGGAGGAAATTCTTTCACAATTGAGTGACACTAATACTTATATGCCTGTCTCTACTAACCCTACTTTTGAGATTGAAAAATTAATCCTAACTTTGGTTACAAATTATGAGCAGACAGACATTATTGATGAAAAACTGAGTAAATTTCTGATTAATAGATTTCCTGTTACTCCAGTTTTTTATACCCTCCCTAAAGTGCATAAGAACCTACTCCGACCACCTGGTAGACCAATTGTAGCGTCCACCAACTCCATCTTATCTCCTCTTGCTATGACATTGGAGAAAATTCTCTCACCTCTCATCCCTTCTATTAAATCTTACCTGAGAGATACCTCACATTTTTTGAGAACACTCAAAGATATAGGTACACCTCCAGTTGGTTCACTTTTAGTGACCATGGACGTTAATAGCCTTTATACTAGCATAAATCACACTGATGGTATTCAAGCAACTATTACTTTCCTCAGAGATCACACCTCCTATAGTGATACTCAGATTCAATTTTGCGAAGACATTCTAACTTTGATCCTCACTAAGAATTTTTTTCTCTTTGGGGATCAATTCTATATCCAAAAGAAAGGCACCGCTATGGGGTCTAACATGGCACCTCCATATGCTAATATTTATATGGATTTTTTTGAGAAGACATTTGTATACCCTCACCCATACTTTATGTCTAACGTATTATACTGGAGACGTTACATTGATGACGTCTTTGTCATCTGGACAGGTGACGTGGAATCCCTACTTAGGTTCCATACAGATTTAAATACATGTATTCCGGACATTTCTTTCACGATACAGTACGACTATCAGCGTATCAATTTTTTAGATACAATGGTCACATTGTCTGAGGATGGTCGTATAGTGACCGATTTATACACCAAACCAACGGACAAAAATAGTCTCTTGCTTTACAGTAGCAGCCACCCGGCGCACATTAAAAAGTCACTTCCTACATCATAACATGACAGGGTCCGTAGGATTGTATCAGACCCCATTACCAGACGTAGGAGACATGATGACATGGACCGGAAATTTCATGAACGGGGTTATCCTGATAGTATCTTGAAGGAATCATGTAGAGAAGAGGTTTCACGACCCTTATCTGACAGTAACAATCAGAGAATACCCTTTGTGAATGTCTTCCATCCGTTTAAACATGGAATCCACCAGTGTATTTCCAAGCATTGGAATATTTTACAGGCTGCCTATCCCGATGTTCTTGAATTCAAAAATAAACCTTTGATTTGTTATAAGAAATCTAACAAATTAGAAATATTCTGGTCAGAGCGGATATTGGTCCAACCAAGTCAGGGCAAATACAGAGGTACTGCACACTCCCCGTAATGGGACATTTCCATGCTTAGGGTGTCTTCAATGTTCAAACATCACGAAAGGTGATAGCTTTACACACCCGCGGACAGGTCGGAGATTTCCCATCAAGGGCCACTATACATGTGATTCATCATACGTTGTATATTTAATTAAGTGCCCGTGCCGTCTCGGATATGTTGGGGAAACCACCCAACATATCCGTGACCGCATCTCCCAGCATAAATCCACTATACGATGTGGACGTACTCTCTTACCTATCCCATTCCATTTCTTAGAGAATAGACATACTATTGCCCAATTAAAATATCAAATCATTGACCATATTCCTAGGGCTAGAAGAGGTGGTGATAGAGTTAAAAAATTAAAGGAACGTGAGTCATATTGGATCCATACGTTGAAGACACTCTCTCCGTATGGCCTCAACAGAGAATATGAACTCTCTTACTGATTGTTGTTCCTATTTTCTTATCCGATATGCCACTACATCTGGTTTGTTTCGGTCATTTTTATTTACTTACCTTGTCTCTGATCTTGACACTCTGGTCCATATCCAGACCCATAGTAACTATATTGTAATTTAGATGTTTTTCATATTCAACTATATTTCTAACTTATATGGGACCTTCTTACAACAATCGTATTTGCTACATATTGCAATTATTTCTCCTATATATGACCTATCACTTTACTTGATAGAATATATAATAATCATAGATGGTGCATACCGTATTTTCTTTTCCTAAATATGTCCCATCATCCAATTGGATATAATTTATATTTTCATATTCTGTTTAGAAAGCTCTGTTCCCTTTATGTCCAATGCAGATTTGAATTACTCTCTGTGTTTTATAACGCTATTTTGTCATGATTTACATATTTAGCAATAACCTATCTTCTTATTGTTTATACAGATTTCTCTATTTCACACTTTGTAACCCATGTCTTTTGCTTGTTTCAGCATACTGGCACCGATCCTATGCCCTGACCTTCGATCTGACATGCGCACTTCATCTTCTGAATCTCGGCTCTTATCGGCTTCTCTTCGGGCTTTTCCGGCCCCTTGCACATGCGCACTGCTCATTTCACCTTTCTAGCCTAACCGGAAGTTCTCGGGCTCGGCGTTCGTCGGGCACATATATAATCTCACATTAACACATGGCGGGTCAGCTCACTGCCATTGTACAACCTATCGGACGTTGTCCACCTGTACCTCCATGTATCATAAGGTATGTTCATCACCTGTTAGGCTTTTATTGTTTTCTTATGTGCTTAGCAGGCGCCTTTATTGGTTTTATTTTGGCGCTCTCATTGCGCTCTTATTACCGTTTTTTCATTCTCAGCATGACATGTTTATGGGTATAAATAGAGGATCCCTGGTAACCTTATATGTTAATACATTATTTCTGTTATGCCCTTATTTGGGGATAGGTCTTTCTGTTGGTCCAATTATAGCGTCTTTCTCCTATGTCCGTGAGAATTTATTTATGATATCATTATGCTTTTATATTACGAGCCATCAATTACTGATAACTCTCTATATAAAACGCCATGTCGATATATGATCGATATATATATAATTTTTCACCTTATATATAAATATATGCAGATTTACAGTTATATATTGTGAAGTCGGGACCGCCACCATTTTGTATAGGGCCTGTACCAGCCTCCATTTTGTCAGTTCACACAGCCACAGACTTTTAACTACACAGGGCCTATTAGCATATTCAGTACGACCAGCTTTGATGTCCACTATGAATCAATAGGCCTTTACATGCTAATTGGTTTAGGCCAGGGTCTGAATAAGATGGTCAGTCGTATGGTAAATAGCTCAAGCTCAAGCCATTGTTTCCTGCTCCATATGAATTGCAGGCCAGTAAATATGCGGGCTTCAAAGCAAAAGGGGAGGGGCCTAGCAGGGTTAAGAGCTGTAGCCAGGTACCCCTGTGTTCATTCCATTTCACACACAGAAGCACAAGGGACAGACTTGCCAAATGGAGCTGCAGCACATGCATTGGGGACTGTCCAGCAACTGAAGACTTTCACCTGGGGAACGCAGAGCTCCATGCCTCCCCATGACCATACAACCTGGTAATATTGATCTATAGCTTATACCTTTTAGCCTTGTACATAATCGTTGTATTGTTTCTCTGACTGCAAATCCATTGTAATTACGTTGTATAGCTTTACTGTATATTTCTGTAATTATCTAGTGCGCCCTTAAGGCAAATTAAACCATAAAATTAATCTTGGGCTGATGCTTTTACTCTGATCACGAATCTTAGAATACCCAGTGGGTAACAGGACAACCTCCCCGGCGGCCATTTGCTCTAGGTGTAGTTCCCTTACTGACCTGAGAGACAAAGGGGGCGCCGGAGAGCTGTACCTGTGGAGTTACGTCACATTGGTGACGTGGGAGGACAGGGGATCGTCCGTCATATTTGGTAGCGGCGGTGGTATCAGAAGCTGTGATACCCGGGCTACCGTGTGGCGGTCGGCTTAGTTCCTCACAAATTGGTGGCAGCAGTGGATCAGAGTAATAGTGTGCGTGGGACCCCTACTCCCAGACACTAGAGACTACCAGCAGTACTTTCACTGCTGGGGTCTTAAGGTCAGCCCAGCACTAGACGGTCAGAGTGTAAATATAACAAGTTGTGTGCAAGGTCAGGGTTGCAGCTGTGTTTCAGTAACCAAAGGTTCCCAAGATGGCGGAAGGCACCAGGAGTAGGGCAAAGGGGGAGGCCAATGCTGTGGCCTATGAGGGGTTCGATACCGATGAGAGGGAGCTCAGCCAGGGCTCCCCAAGGAGCCCGACCCCCGTGCTCAGTCTCACAGTGGACTGTCCACCCCCTGCCCGTCCCAGCCTGTCCAGATCGGAAGCCATTTTCCAAGCGGCTATGGCACAGCTCGAGGCTGGTAATGACGCCGCCTATGACAGACTCCTGGTGGCGGCAGAGAAAGCAGCAGAGCGTGAGCAAGCAGCTGCGGAGCGTGACCAAGCGGCGGCAGAGAAAGCAGCAGAGCGTGAGCAAGCAGAACGCCGTGAAGCTGCGGAGCGTGAGCAAGCAGAACGCCGTGAAGCTGCGGAGCGTGAGCAAGCAGCGGCAGAGAGAGCAGCGGAGCGGGAGCATGCAGCGGCAGAGAGAGCAGCGGAGCGCCGGCACCGACTGGAGATGGCTCAGCACGGGCCCCCGCTGGACGCACCAGGCCCACCTGAGACAAGGACTTCCAAGGTCCAGGTGGAGGACTTTCCCTTACTTGAAAAGGATGGAGACCTGGATTCCTTTCTGCTTGCTTTTGAGAGGACATGCCTCCAACATCATCTGGCCCTGGATCAGTGGGCAAGGTACCTGACCCCCCGTTTGAGGGGTAAGTCCCTGGAAGTTTTGGGGGACTTACCTGCCGGGAGGAGCAGGACTACAACAGCATCAAGCGGGCCCTGATCCAACACTACAACCTCACCCCGGAGTCGTACCGCAGGAAGTTCAGGAGCCTGCAGCGGGGTTCAAAGGACACCTGGACCGACCACATGCGGGCCCTGCTGAGAGCTGCGGAGCACTGGACCTCGGGTCTAGAGCTCACTACCCGCCAGGAGGTCCAGGAACTGTTTGTCGTGGAGCAATTCTTGTGGAACTGCCCAGAGGACCTCCAGCAGTTCCTCCGTGACGGAAACCAAAGGGGGCTTCTGCTACAGCCGCCCTGGCAGACGAGTATGCCAACAACAGGGCGCCGGAGCCAAAGAAGCCTGCCAGCAGCACCTGGAGAGGGGGTAAGCCCAATCCTGCCCCAGCCCCATATCCAGCCCCCAGAGTGCAAGGGGTGTACCCCCCGGCTACCCTCTCCAGGCCAGGAACAGAACCCAGACGTTGTCATAATTGCAACCAGCCAGGACATTTAAGGCTGCGTGTCCCCAGCGCCAGAAGGCCCCATCCCTGTCCCAGAAACCGACCACTGTTTTGTGTGTGGGAGAGGGTGGTGGGAGGTCCCTAGACAATTACCAACCCGTCACCATCGGCCGCTCAGCGGTCATGGGACTGCGGGACACAGGCGCTGAATGAACCCTGGTATGCCCTGAGGTGGTGTCCCCTCAAGACTTGGTACCTGGGAAAACCCTTTCCGTCTCCGGAATTGGAGGCATTGAACCGGCGCTGCCCGTTGCCAAGGTGTATTTGGACTGGGGCGCCGGGAGGGGGATGCGGGAGGTGGGAGTAACGCCAAATATTCCTGCAATGTGTTGCTTGGGACCGATTTGGGGCGGCTAGTGTCCCAGTATGTGGCCACTGAACCCCCAAGTTCGGCTCCCCAAGAATGTCATGACTCTACTGTGAATGCTAATGTTAATGTATTGAATGTGCCTCCAACAGTGGAGGAGGGAGTGAAACCTGATGGTAAGCCATGCACTGACACTACACACACAGGGCTCACAGTGAGGACAGGTGAGGAGGCTGTATGGGAGAGCTCAGAGGTGGAGGGAGGGGCTGCTATGAGCAGTGTAGGGCCCCTAAGTGAACCCAGCCTGCTGAGTCTAGGGCCCCTGCAGGAAGAGGAACAGGCCATGGGGGGAGGGGGTGTCCCGGGAGAGGAGCCACCAGGTAGGACCCCAGGTCAGGAGTTCCCCACATCCGGGATGTCAGGAAGTCAGGGAAGTCTGCCTGACCCGGCGACTTGGTCAGAGGATGAGGGAAAGCAGGCGCTACCCGTGGTCTCAGCGGTCTGGCCGCTGTTACCAGGAGTGGGAGCGCTGAAGCCCAAGGAGCCTCGCGGAGGTCCGACGGTTTCCCCTCTCTGACCAAGTGGCTGCCGAGTCAGACAGTAGCCAGGAGACAGATCCCGGGGAACTGATAGAGGACAGGGCAGTTTCATCAATTCTTGCCATATCTAGTCATGGATTTCAGGCAGCGTTGGAAGCTGACCCTAGCCTGAAGACTCTCAAGGAACAGGCGGCACAGCCTCCCCTGGAGTCTGACCGCGAGCGAGTGGTCTGGGACCAGGGACGGCTGTACCGGGTAACGGTCCAGCAGGGTTCACCAGAGGCGTGGCCCAGGGACCGACAGTTAGTGGTGCCCCATCCGTTCAGGGCGGAATTGTTGCGGATCGCACATGAGATTCCAATGGCCGGACACTTAGGGATCACTAAAACCAGGGCCAGGCTAGCTCAGCATTTCTACTGGCCTGGAATGAAGACCGAGGTGATAGCCTACTGCCGTTCGTGTGACACCTGTCAGAGGGTGGGGAAGGCGGGGCCGCGCCCCAAAGCCCCACTGGTAACTCTGCCCATTATCGAAGAGCCTTTCTCGAGGGTGGCTGTGGATCTCATTGGACCTCTGTCCACTCCCAGCCGCTCCGGGAAATGCTTCATACTAACGGTAGTGGACTATGCCACCCGGTACCCGGAGGCGGTAGCTTTGTCGTCCATTCGGGCCGACAAAGTGGCCACTGCCTTACTGGAGATTTTCTCCAGAGTGGGTTTTCCCAAGGAAATGCTCACCGACCGAGGGACCCAGTTCATGTCGCAGCTGATGGAGTCTCTCTGTAAGCAGGTACAGGTGTAACATCTGGTGGCCAGCCCGTACCACCCACAGACCAATGGCTTGTGTGAGCGGTTTAATGGCACCTTAAAGCAGATGCTGAAGATGTTGGTCGACTCCCACGGGAGAGACTGGGAGCAGTATCTCCCACACCTGCTGTTTGCCTACCGGGAAGTCCCACAGGCCTCAACGGGGTTCTCCCCCTTTGAGCTCCTGTACGGGCGACGTGTACGGGGGCCCCTTGCTCTGGTGAAGGAAGCATGGGAAGGGGATTTAGCCACCCCTGGAGTGTCGGTCATTGAGTATGTCGTGCGCTTCCGGGACCGAATGATGGCCTTGACGCGGCTGGTGCATGACAATATGGCCCAAGCTCAGGCTAACCAGAAGCGATGGTACGACCAGAATGCTTGTGAGCGGACCTACCAGGTGGGTCAAAAGGTGTGGGTACTGGTCCCCGTACCACAAAACAAGCTTCATGTGGCCTGGGAGGGTCCATACCTCGTGCACGAGCAGCTCAACGCCGTCACTTACCTGGTCACCCTGGACCACGCCCGTGGAAGGAGGAAGGCCTTCCATGTGAACATGATGAAGGCCCACCATGAGCGGGAGGCTTATGCCCAACCAGTGTGCAACCTTTCAGAGGACAGAGAGTCAGAAATCCTTGTGGATCTGCCACCGTAGCCAAAGAGAGGGTGCGGTAGGGCGCACGGGGGAACACAGGAATGTGATACCCCCTAGCGCCCTCAAAAGCAGGGAGGTGTGAAGTCGGGACCGCCACCATTTTGTATAGGGCCTGTACCAGCCTCCATTTTGTCAGTTCACACAGCCACAGACTTTTAACTACACAGGGCCTATTAGCATATTCAGTACGACCAGCTTTGATGTCCACTATGAATCAATAGGCCTTTACATGCTAATTGGTTTAGGCCAGGGTCTGAATAAGATGGTCAGTCGTATGGTAAATAGCTCAAGCTCAAGCCATTGTTTCCTGCTCCATATGAATTGCAGGCCAGTTAATATGCGGGCTTCAAAGCAAAAGGGGAGGGGCCTAGCAGGGTTAAGAGCTGTAGCCAGGTACCCCTGTGTTCATTCCATTTCACACACAGAAGCACAAGGGACAGACTTGCCAAATGGAGCTGCAGCACATGCATTGGGGACTGTCCAGCAACTGAAGACTTTCACCTGGGGAACGCAGAGCTCCATGCCTCCCCATGACCATACAACCTGGTAATATTGATCTATAGCTTATACCTTTTAGCCTTGTACATTATCGTTGTATTGTTTCTCTGACTGCAAATCCATTGTAATTACGTTGTATAGCTTTACTGTATATTTCTGTAATTATCTAGTGCGCCCTTAAGGCAAATTAAACCATAAAATTAATCTTGGGCTGATGCTTTTACTCTGATCACGAATCTTAGAATACCCAGTGGGTAACAGGACAACCTCCCCGGCGACCATTTGCTCTAGGTGTAGTTCCCTTACTGACCTGAGAGACAAAGGGGCGCCGGAGAGCTGTACCTGTGGAGTTACGTCACATTGGTGACGTGGGAGGAAAGGGGATCGTCCGTCATATTTGGTAGCGGCGGTGGTATCAGAAGCTGTGATACCCGGGCTACCGTGTGGCGGTCGGCTTAGTTCCTCACATATATGTATATGGAGATCCTCCTTTTTTTACACTATATAGTTTTTGATCCTATGTGTTCTTTATAATTGCTTTTTGTGACACTGCTAGTTTAAATCCCTTGATGATACTCTTTAGTGTATTGCATGGCGCCTGATGGTGCTGTGTCTTTTGTGCTATGATTCTATATGTTTCTGTACATACTTTATTTTATGGCTCATTCCATTTGTTGTTATTTTTATGTACATATACCTGTGCAGGCTTGTTCATTTATTTTTACTTTTTTTCTTCCTGTTTTTCTTTTTTATACAGTAATAGGTACTTCTTGAAAAAGGCAAGTTATGCCGAAACGTTGAAATTATGTACCTGGAAATTATGTACCTACATTTATGAATTTTTCTTGGATATTCTCTGAATGAGCTACTATTGTCTATAATAAAGAACTAATTACTTTGCATCTAAGTTTCTCTTGTGTAGTATATTATTGAAATTTAATCTATAAGATTGTCAGTGGCGTTGGAACGCCCTCTTTCCTACAGCTGCTGCTGGTAAGGTGCAGTTTTGCTAGAGAAATATGGCCGATGTGTCATTACATGAACTGATCAGAAAAAGGGCCATGACAATGGCGGGAATGGGAACGTACAACAGGATCGATAACAGGATGGCTATGGGAAGTACGAGATCCAGGATCCAGCCTGCAACTATTACTCATCTACCCAACATCAATTACCAGAGAGCGTTTGATGCTTGTCAGAAGATAGGTGTAACAGATGCGTGTCTCAAGCTTGGTATAAAAGATACCCGTGAGAAAATGGATGCCAAAGATGCACATAACCTAGAAGATATTCCCCAAACAATTTCAAAGAGAGATGTCCACTACTGTAGGAAATTAGTAACAGATTTTTTTTTACTTTTTTGGTGTGGATGAGGCCTGTATTACATAGACTACATGTTCCAATCAATTTCAAACTGATATCTCCCCTTCTGTATTCGGTTAGTAACATAAAATATATTTTTTTTAGTGCGGATGAGGCCTTTATAATCTAAAAGATTGTCCGTGGCGTTTCTAACGCCCTCTTTCCTACAGTTGCTGCTGGTAAGGTACATGTTTGCTGGAGAAATATGTACATAATCTAGAAGATAGGCTCAAAGCAATTTCAAACTCAGATCTGGGCTGCTGTACCCAGTTTGTAAAAAAAATAAAAAAAATTTAAATTTTTAAATGTGCAACAGCTCTGCACACAGAATATTTTCAATGCCACTAAATTAAAAGGTTGGATATAGTGGGCTGTATCACATTTATCAACAGAAAAAATAAATATTTCAATGTGCTTGAGGTCTCAGACAGCTTCATATCCCGCCACAAAATGACAACATGGGTCCAGCGGGCTGTATCACATTCAGAAAACAGAAAAAAATATATTTTTTAATGTGCGTTAGGTCTGCAGAAAGGTTAAATATCATTTGCCACAAATGACAACGTGGGATATGGGGGGCTGTATCACATTCAGCAACAGAAAAAATTTGGTTTTTTTTTTAAGCGTGTTAGTCTGCTGACGCTTCACATCACAGCCACAACATGACAATGTGGGAGACGGCTGTTATATCACATTCAGCAGCAGAAAATATTATAATTTTTTTAATGCGTGTTAGGTCTTCAGACAGTTTCATATCACCACAGCACTAAAGACAAGGTGGGATACAGCAGGCTATTTCACATTTAGCTAATGAAAAAATATTAATTAGAATGCTATACTCGTGCATGGAGCACAATAGAAGCAGTGCACTTGTAGGATATGTGCCTGCTGGTTTTGTCTGTGGTCCTCAGTAATGACAAAAAAATGCTGGAAGGTAAATTTAACAGCCACACTGTACATAGCTAGCTAAACTATCTACTGATATACAACCACCTAGCTAAACACTAAAATGGGGGATACAGCAGGCTTTATCACATTTAGCTAGTGAAAAAATATGAATTAGAATGCTTACTCATGCAAGGAGCACAATAGAAGCAGTGCAAAAACAATGCCCTGCTGGCTTTCTTTTGGCCCTCAGTAATGTCCAAAAAACAGTAATGTCCAAAAAGAAAAAAAAAGTGCTGGAAGGTAAATTTAACAGCCACACTGGACAGTAGCTAGCATACTATCTGACTGATAACAACCACCAAAGCTAGCTAAAATCTTGCTGTTAACAGTGCCAGCATCAGGAGCAGCCTTTTGCACAGTTACAGTGTCAAAAAGACGCTAAAACAAGATGTCCGCTATGTTAAGGAGAGGGACATGTGATTTCAGCAGCCAATGACACAACCCGTTGGTCAGGACATTGTGGGTTTTTTCCCTGAGCCTGATGGCTAGCCGCAATGTGACACCTAAGGTTAGGGAAAAAAATGACTGTTTACAAGAACGCCGCATCTCTGAGCTCTGCAAAACCCCTCACCTCATAAAAACACATCCAAACGCTCATGATACACCCCATTATCGTTGCTAAGTGCTGAAAATACTTTTGTGTCAACGCAAATATTTTCCCACACTTTTACCGAATGTTACCGATTTTACCAATTTTATAAAATTTTGCTTGTGTTTCCGATCACAAATCCGAATTTGCCATATTTGTGCCAAATTTATTTTTAAACGATTTTTTTCCCCAAACAAATTCGCTCATTATTAATTACAATTTTTGAAGTGATATATGAGCTTTTCAGGAAACACATCGTTTTTTCAAGTCTCTAAGGTCAAACTTTTTTCTATTTATGTGAAAGCCATTTTTATTAGTTTGTTTCTGTTTTTGATTTTCAATTTTTCTGTTGAACCACAATTTTAAAGCAAAGTCTGATTTTTTGTTAATTGACAATAAATAAATTTAAATTGAAAACTACTTTTATCAGTTTCAAGTTATTAAATGACATTGTGGGTTTTTCTTATTTTAATTTCCAACAATTTGTTCATGGTTTATACCATAAACTAATGACATGTATGTAAAGGTGATTTAATGTGATTAAATCATTACCTTTCTTGAGAAATCCTTTGCTGTTTAAAAACATCATACTTGATATCGCATGCTATTGGGTTGCAAAAGCATTGACACAGCACATTTCATTTTACCTGCTTCCCTGCATTTTTTCTCGTTCCCTGCCCGCCCCATGTCTCTGAGAGGTAACTGAAAGATGAATACCCTTTTATTCTGAGATGGGAGGGGGCTGCAGATGGGAATAGGGGGAAATGAAGGTGAGTCGGAAGAGCAGTGCCCACCCCACTACACTTGCAACTCATGATTGTTATTATCTACTAGATGTTGGGCCCGATGCTATTGTACGGAAGGGCAGTGAAATCACGATGGGGGCAGCTCTGTGGCGCTGGGGGTGGGGGCTGTCTCTCCCTCCTCCCCCACCGTGCTTCTCCAAGTAGTAAATAAACGTATTTTAGTTAAAAACCTGTTTTGGGGGGGGGGTTTAAAAATAAAATGTCATTTGGAATTATTTAATTTTTGGTTTAGTGTAGGGCTTCGCTGTATTTTGTCTTCCCCCGCCGGAAACCCGCGCTACTGGTGCCAACCCCCCCCTACCCCGGTGTTACCCTCGCCCAATGAAAAAAACAGGGAATCTTTTTTTTTAGTTATTTAAATAAAATAACTAAAAAAAAAAAATTTACATGGCCCACCATATTTTCTATTGCCCGCCATGGGAACCCCTTAGATCAAAAAACCTGCATTCAAAATTCAGTTTTTTTTTGGGGGAGAAAATTTATTGTAGTACACAAAAAAATTTTGGTCAAAGATGACCCTTTTCCGTGTTTATAAAAGAGAAACATAGGTTCTGGCGGACCCGGGTGCATCGCTGTCTTTGTATTTGAAAAATAGGTTTGCTTATTAAAAAGGGCTGTGAGTCCCCCGACACAGATCCCAAACTTTTTCTTAATAATACTAAGAAGAGATGCACTCCGTTGATGGAAACCCAAAGTTTTTTTTCTTAAGGGGCCGTAAATGAAGAAGGGCATCATTCCCAAAATTTTGTGTACTAAATAAATTTCTGCCCCAAAAAATTGAAGTTGAGTGCTAGGTTTTGATCATATTGTCTATGGTTTGGGAAACCAAACCCCTTGCACCCTTTTTCTAATTTGTCCGTGTTTTTTTCTACCAGGTAAC
>JARQOD010000002.1:547698976-547816919 GCA_033576555.1 Oophaga sylvatica
CCCAGTTCTGGACACAGAATTTCAGATGAGGTGTAAGGAGGTCAAGAGTATTAACCCTTGAAATGTTTGCATTCTTTTAGGTATGTTAATGTATGGATGCACTATCTACCTATATCTATACCCCCACATATCAGACATAACACTGGGAAATGACATCATACAGTACATAACAGACATACATTAACATACCTAAAAGAATGCAAACATTTCAAGGGTTAATACTCTTGACCTCCTTACACCTCATCTGAAATTCTGTGTCCAGAACTGGGCACCACATTTTAAACATGACATAAAAAAACTAGAACAAGTTCAGAGAAGAGTAGTGATGAGAGAGTATGCTCGCTACTCAAGTTTTCCGAGCATGCTTGGGTGGTTTCCGAGTATTTTGGGAGTGGAGATTTAATGTGTGTCGCCACAGCTGCATGATTTGCGGCTGCTAGACAGCATGAATACATGTGGGGATTTCCTAACTAATAGGTAATCCCCACATGTATTCAGGTGTTGTGAATACACCTGGAGGCGACTTCTGAGCTGGGGCTCCCTCCGGTGGTTGCTGAGGCTAATGAACTAATTGCCGAATGGCCTTCAGCTGGCTCTGAATGGTCTGATATAAGTGACCTGAGTTCCCATCAGCCTTGCCGGTAATCAATTGTTCTTCCTGGTTTTGCTTGGAGCTCAGCTTGCATTCCTGCTCTCTTTCAGATAAGTGATTTGCTATTTTTTTTTCCTCTTGTTGGATTTTCCTTGCCTGTTTTGCTGCTTGCAGGGGACTGCAGCCTGGTCCCCTTTTGGGGTCTGGCGCTGCAATTGTGCTCATTTTGTATTTGCACTTTTGCTCTGTTCCTTTGTCACTTTTTTGCTGAATTGCTGTGTGTTACACCAGAGATCTGATTTAGGTGGTAGAGATCGTGTGATTTCAGTTTTTTTTTGTTAATCAGAAGTGTTGGTATTTTTGTCAGGGTTTTTTGGGTTGCAGTCAGAATTCTTTCCTATACTTTTCTATCTAGACAGATTGGGCCCCAGCGTTTGCTCATTCTATTTTCTGTCTGTGTCCATATTTTCTTCTTGTCTAACCGCCATTACATGTTTGGGGACTTCCTATTTCTTTGGGGGATCTGCTCCGGGGCAGATAGCTTTCATCTTTCTGCCTTTAGGTGTAGTTATCTCTCCGGCTGTGACGAGGTGTCTAGGATCACCGTAGGTATGCTCCACGGCTACTTCTAGTGTGGCGGTTAGTTTAGGGTACTGCAATCCAATAGTTTCCAGCCTCTCTGGTGTATTACTACTTTTGCTATTTTTGCAATTTCTCCTCAGCTACCGAAACATAACAGTATTACCGGCCAAACTGAAAATTATATGGTACTCACAGAAGGGAAAAAAAGTACTCTGTTTATTGCATTTTTTTTTCCCTCTTTTTCTCTGGGTGCTGAGGAGGAATTTTTTTTCTCTCAATGGAGTTTGCACAGTTGTCTGGCTGTGTGGAGCAGCTTGCCACTGAGGTTCGGAGTATTGCTTTATCTGCTAGGTGCGTTGTGGAATCTAGATCACCAACCAATTATTTTGGGCGGTCTAAATTTCTGAATTTCAAAAATAACTGTAAGTTGTTTTTTGCCTTAAAGCCTAAGTCCTCAGGGAACGCAGCACAGCAGGTTCAAATTGTCATCTCTCTGCTGCGCGGCGACCCTCAGGATTGGGCTTTTTCCCTGACACCTGGGGATCCTGTTTTGAATGATGTTGATGTATTTTTTCAGACTCTGGGGTTATTGTACGATGAACCTAATGTCACTGATCAAGCTGAAAAGACCTTGTTAGGAATAAATCAGGGTCTTGAAGACGCTGAGCTATACTGTCAGAAATTCCGAAAGTGGGCAGTCCTGACCAAATGGAATGATGATGCTTTGGCAGCCCTTTTTCGGAAGGGTCTGTCAGAGAATGTAAAAGATGTTATGGTGGGATTCCCTGTTCCCTCTGGTCTCAATGATTCTATGTCTTTGGCTATTCAAATTGACAGACGTTTGCTTGAGCGCAGAGGTATGCATGAGATAGCGTTGCCTTGTGTGCCAGCTCCTGAGCCCATGCAGTGTGATGGAGTGACTTCTGGGGCACAGCGTCATGAGTTTCGAAAGTGCAATAGGTTATGTTTCTACTGTGGTGACGCCTCTCATGCTATTTCCAAACAAGAAGAAAAGGTAGCACACTGTAGCGCTATAGCTTGCAAACACGAAATATGAAAAATATGAAAAATGAATTACATCATTACCTTAGAAATATGAAAAATTGAGAAGTCTTAGCGCATAAGATGGCCAAATTATGTGAGCCTGATAGCCACGTCAAGGCTCTTCTCGTATATCAGGTCCCTAACTAATGCCTATCCTCGCTTTAGAAAAGTCTGTCTGCATGGGAACCTATGAATCCTCTTTTCAGACTAAAATCTACATCTCTGTGGAGGGGTGATGAACCTGCTGTAATTAAAAGGCCTGTGACCACCAGGTGGAGTGCTCAGGCAGAAGGTAAATGAATACATATCAAAAAACTGACTGGCACATCCAAACTTAGATTCAGTGTGAACAGGTGCTAAACCTAGAGTCACCAACTCATATACATACAAGAAGAAAAGGTAGCACACTGTAGCGCTATAGCTTGCAAACACGAAATATGAAAAATATGAAAAATGAATTACATCATTACCTTAGAAATATGAAAAATGAGAAGTCTTAGCGCATAAGATGGCCAAATTATGTGAGCCTGATAGCCACGTCAAGGCTCTTCTCGTATATCAGGTCCCTAACTAATGCCTATCCTCGCTTTAGAAAAGTCTGTCTGCATGGGAACCTATGAATCCTCTTTTCAGACTAAAATCTACATCTCTGTGGAGGGGTGATGAACTGCTGTAATTAAAAGGCCTGTGACCACCAGGTGGAGTGCTCAGGCAGAAGGTAAATGAATACATATCAAAAAACTGACTGGCACATCCAAACTTAGATTCAGTGTGAACAGGTGCTAAACCTAGAGTCACCAACTCATATACATACAAGAAGAAAAGGTAGCACACTGTAGCGCTATAGCTTGCAAACACGAAATATGAAAAATATGAAAAATGAATTACATCATTACCTTAGAAATATGAAAAATTGAGAAGTCTTAGCGCATAAGATGGCCAAATTATGTGAGCCTGATAGCCACGTCAAGGCTCTTCTCATATATCAGGTCCCTAACTAATGCCTATCCTCGCTTTAGAAAAGTCTGTCTGCATGGGAACCTATGAATCCTCTTTTCAGACTAAAATCTACATCTCTGTGGAGGGGTGATGAACCTGCTGTAATTAAAAGGCCTGTGACCACCAGGTGGAGTGCTCAGGCAGAAGGTAAATGAATACATATCAAAAAACTGACTGGCACATCCAAACTTAGATTCAGTGTGAACAGGTGCTAAACCTAGAGTCACCAACTCATATACATACAAGAAGAAAAGGTAGCACACTGTAGCGCTATAGCTTGCAAACACGAAATATGAAAAATATGAAAAATGAATTACATCATTACCTTAGAAATATGAAAAATTGAGAAGTCTTAGCGCATAAGATGGCCAAATTATGTGAGCCTGATAGCCACGTCAAGGCTCTTCTCATATATCAGGTCCCTAACTAATGCCTATCCTCGCTTTAGAAAAGTCTGTCTGCATGGGAACCTATGAATCCTCTTTTCAGACTAAAATCTACATCTCTGTGGAGGGGTGATGAACCTGCTGTAATTAAAAGGCCTGTGACCACCAGGTGGAGTGCTCAGGCAGAAGGTAAATGAATACATATCAAAAAACTGACTGGCACATCCAAACTTAGATTCAGTGTGAACAGGTGCTAAACCTAGAGTCACCAACTCATATACATACAAGAAGAAAAGGTAGCACACTGTAGCGCTATAGCTTGCAAACACGAAATATGAAAAATATGAAAAATGAATTACATCATTACCTTAGAAATATGAAAAATTGAGAAGTCTTAGCGCATAAGATGGCCAAATTATGTGAGCCTGATAGCCACGTCAAGGCTCTTCTCGTATATCAGGTCCCTAACTAATGCCTATCCTCGCTTTAGAAAAGTCTGTCTGCATGGGAACCTATGAATCCTCTTTTCAGACTAAAATCTACATCTCTGTGGAGGGGTGATGAACCTGCTGTAATTAAAAGGCCTGTGACCACCAGGTGGAGTGCTCAGGCAGAGGTAAATGAATACATATCAAAAAACTGACTGGCACATCCAAACTTAGATTCAGTGTGAACAGGTGCTAAACCTAGAGTCACCAACTCATATACATACAAGAAGAAAAGGTAGCACACTGTAGCGCTATAGCTTGCAAACACGAAATATGAAAACCTTTTCTTCTTGTATGTATATGAGTTGGTGACTCTAGGTTTAGCACCTGTTCACACTGAATCTAAGTTTGGATGTGCCAGTCAGTCTCATGCTATTTCCGTCTGCCCTAAGCGGGCAAGACGTTTTGCGTGCTCAGTTGTCTTGGGTAGCGTTCAGACTAAATTTCTGTTAACTGTTACCCTGATTTGCTCACTGTCCACATTTTCTGCTCAGGCTTTTGTTGATTCAGGAGCTGCTATTAACCTGATGGATTTTGACTTTGCCAAATGTTGTGGGTTTCCCATGATACCCCTGCGGAAGTCTATTCCTTTACTGGGCATTGATTCTACCCCTTTGGCAGAGAATAAACCCCAGTTTTCTACTCAGGTGATAATGAGGATTGAACCAGATCATCAGGAGAGCTGTAAATTTCTGGTGTTGCATAATCTGCATGACATTATTGTACTGGGTTTCCCTTGGTTACAGACTCATAATCCTGTTTTGGTTTGGAAATCTGTGTCTGTGACCAGTTGGGGCTGCCAATGTGTTAAAACTGACACTCCTGTTTTTTCTGCCTCTCCCCAGTCTCAGGATGTCCCTGATTTTTTGACTGATTTTTCTGATGTGTTTAGTGAAAGTAAGTCTGCATCCTTACCTCCTCACAGGAGCTATGATTGCGCTAATGAGTTAGTGCCTGGTGGTAAATTTCCTAAAGGTCACCTTTTTAATTTATCTGTACCTGAATACGATGCTATGCGATCTTATATCAAGGAATCTTTGGAGTAGAGTCATATCAGACCATCCTCTTCAACCTTGGGTGCCGGTGTTTTCTTTGTGGCCAAAAAGGATGGTTCATTGAGGCCGTGTATTGATTATCGCCTCCTGAATAAGATCACTGTGAAATATCAATATCCGTTACCCTTGATTTCTGACCTATTTTCCAGAGTGAAAAGTGTGAGTTGGTTTACCAAGCTTGACCTCAGGGGGGCGTATAACCTTATTCGCATTAAGCACGGGGATGAATGGAAGACGGCGTTTAATACCCCAGAGGGGCATTTTGAGTACCTAGTGATGCCTTTTGGGCTCACTAATGCCCCTTCCGTCTTCCAATCCTTCATGAATGATATTTTCAGGGATTTTGTGGATAAATTTCTGATCGTTTATTTGGATGATATCTTGATTTTTTCCAACGACTGGGACTCTCATGTGAAACATGTTCGGACTGTGTTCCAGATTTTGAGAGAGAATGCTCTGTATGTGAAGGGATCAAAGTGTCTTTTTGGCGTACAGAAGGTCTCATTTCTGGGATTCATTTTGTCTCCGTCTGTTATTGAAATGGACCCAGTCAAGGTTCAGGCCATCTGTGATTGGGTTCAACCTACTTCATTGAAGGCTCTTCAGAGATTTTTTGGGTTTTGCCAATTTTTATCGTAAATTTATTGGTAATTTCTCCGGTATTGTTAAACCAGTAACTGATTTGACCAAAAAGGGTTCCGATGTGGTGAATTGGCCTCCTGAGGCAGTTTCTGCCTTTCAGGAACTTAAGCAGAGATTCATTTCTGCTCCTGTTCTACGGCAGCCTGATGTTTCCCTGCCGTTTCAGGTGGAGGTTGATGCCTCTGAGATTGGGGCAGGTGCCGTTTTGGCCCAAAGGGATCCAGAGACCTCTAAGAGTAACCCTTGTGCCTTTTTCTCTTGAAAATTTTCTCCAACTGAACGTAATTATGACGTGGGTAATCGGGAGTTATTGGCCATGAAGTGGGCCTTTGAAGAGTGGAGACATTGGCTGGAAGGAGCCAAACATCAGGTGGTGGTCCTCACGGACCATAAGAACCTGGTTTATCTCGAATCAGCCAAGCGACTTAATCCTAGACAGGCCAGGTGGGCCTTGTTTTTCTCACGTTTTAATTTTGTGGTTTCTTTTCTACCGGGCACTAAGAATGTTAAGGCTGATGCCCTCTCAAGGAGTTTCTTTGCGGATTCTCCTGAGTTATCTGATCCTGCTGTTATTTTGAAGGAGGGTGTTGTTCTTTCCGCCATCTCGCCCAATTTGAGACTGGCTCTGGAGGGGTGTCAGGAGGATAAACCTGAGCGCTGCCCTGTTGGGAAATTGTTTGTCCCAGACCAGTGGAAGAAGAGTAACAAAGAAAAACTCTGCACTCAACTTAAATAAGATGCAAGGTGAAAATTTAATGTAGTCCAGAAATGTAGTATATAGGTAGAACGTTTCGGTCGTATGACCTTCTTCAGCTACCCAACGTAGATATATTGTGGCAGGTGTGGACTAATTTCACATAAATTCCATATAAGGGCAGGAAGCTTGTAAAGCCAGAATGAGGCTGATAGTCAGATGCAAAGAGGTAGTTAACCTGGATAAGGAGAGGACCGTCGATGTGCTGTGAGACGCACTGGCTGGGACGCGGTCTGCCCTTATATGGAATTTATGTGAAATTAGTCCACACCTGCCACAATATATCTACGTTGGGTAGCTGAAGAAGGTCATACGACCGAAACGTTCTACCTGTATACTACGTTTCTGGACTACATTAAATTTTCACCTTGCATCTTATTTAAGTTGAGTGCAGAGTTTTTCTTTGTTACTAATCTATGGTTTGGGACCTTAAGGGTATGCCACACTAAACAATATCGCTAACGGGATCGCTAAAAAACGTCACTATTTAGCGATCCTGTTAGCGATGTTGTTCAGTGCGGCAGCTTCCAGCGACGAGCTTCCTGCTGTGATCTCGCTCGTCGCTGGAATCGTTCCGGACCCTATTTCATCGCTGGCGCTCCCGCTGGGTAAGTATCTTATCGCTGTGTGGCACCTTTTCTTAGCGATTTAGCGGTACTTTTGTACCGCTAAAGTCGTTAAGAAGATCGCTAACGGCGATAGCGTCGTTAACTATATCGCTAAATGCGGCAGCATTTAGCGATATAGAAACAATCCCGCTAGCGATCTCATTAGTATGCAACGCTAACGAGATCGCTAGCGGGATAGCTTAGTGTGGCAGTACCTTTACTCTTGCACCTTCTCGAGGCTGTGCGTACGTTTCTTTTTGTCAGTGGAAGAAGAGTGTGATGTCTGAGATTCATTGTTCCGCGTTGGCTGGTCATCCCGGGATTTTTGGTACCAGAGACTTGGTGAGTCGGTCCTTTTGGTGGCCTACTTTGTCTCGTGACGTCAGGGACTTTGTACAGTCCTGTGGGACTTGCTCTCGTTCAAAGCCTTGCTCTTGTTCTAGTGGTTTGTTGATGCCATTACCTGTACCCAAGAGGCCATGGACCCATATTTCTATGGATTTTATTTCCGACCTCCCTGTTTCTCAGAGAATGACCGTTATCTGGGTGGTCTGTGATAGGTTTTCCAAGATGATACATCTTGTGCCATTACCTAAGTTGCCTTCCCCCTCCGAATTGGTGCCTTTGTTCTTTCAGCACGTGGTTCGGTTACATGGCATTCCGGAGAACATTGTGTCTGACAGAGGAGTCCAGTTTGTTTCCAGATTTTGGAGTACATTTTGTTCTAAACTTGGTGTTCAGTTATCTTTCTCCTCTGCATTCCACCCTCAGACCAATGGACAAACCGAGAGAATAAACCAGACCTTGGAGACTTATTTGAGATGTTTTGTGTCTGCTGATCAAGATGACTGGGTCTCTTTTTTGCCTTTGGCTGAGTTTGCTCTTAATAATAGGGCTAGCTCTGCCACCTTGATGTCTCCATTTTTCTGCAATTCTGGGTTTCACCCTCGATTTTCTTCAGGACAGGCGGAGGCTTCTGTCTGTCCGGGCGTTGACTCTATTGTGGAGCATATGCAGCAGATTTGGGACCAGGTAGTGGAGAGGTTGTCTCTCTCTCAAGAGAAGGCCCAGCGGTTTGCCAACTGGCATAGGAATGATGGTCCTCGTTTTAAAGTGGGGGACTTGGTTTGGTTGTCCTCAAGAAATATCCCTATGAAGGTTGCTTCTCCAAAATTTAGGCCAAGGTTCATTGGACCTTATAAGATCATGGAAATTCTTAATCCGGTTTCCTTCCGTTTGCTTCTTCCAGGGACATTTAAGATCCATAACGTGTTCCACAAGTCCTTATTGAAGAGGTTTGTCGAGCCAGTGGTTCCTATGGCTGCGCCCCCTGACCCTGTTTTGGTTGAGGGCAATTTGGAGTATGTGGTTGAGAAAATATTGGATTCTCGTTTTGCTAGACGGAAACTCCAGTATTTGGTTAAGTGGAGACGTTATGGTCAGGAGGACAACTCTTGGGTGTTTGCTTCGGACATCCATGCTGGGAGACTGATCCGTGCCTATCATTGAGCTCATTCTGATCATCCTGGTTGCGCAGGTGAGGGTTCGGTGACCCCTCCTCAAGGGGGGGGTACTGTTGTGAATACTCTGGAGGCGACTTCTGAGCTGGGGCTCCCTCCGGTGGTTGCTGAGAGTAATGAACTAATTGCTAAATGGCCTTCAGCTAGCTCTGAATGGTCTGATATAAGTGACCTGAGTTCCCATCAGCCTTGCCGGTAATTAATTGTTCTTCCTGGTTTTGCTTGGAGCTCAGCTTGCATTCCTCCTCTCTTTCAGATAAGTGATTTGCTATTTTTTTCCTCTTGTTGGATTTTCCTTGCCTGTTTTGCTGCTTGCAAGGGATTGCAGCCTGGTCCCCTTTTGGGGTCTGGCGCTGCAATTGTGCTCATTTTGTATTTGCACTTTTGATCTGTTCCTTTGTCACTTTTTTGCTGAATTGCTGTGTGTTACACCAGAGATCTGATTTCGGTGGTAAAGATCGTGTGATCTCAGGTTGTTTGTTAATCAGTACTGTTGGTATTTTTGTCAGGGTTTTTTGGGTTGCAGTCAGAAGTCTTTCCTATACTTTTCTATCTAGACAGATTGGGCCCCAGCGTTTGCTCATTCTATTTTCTGTCTTTGTCCGTATTTTCTTCTTGTCTAACCGCCATTACATGTTTGGGGGCTTCCTATTTCTTTGGGGGATCTGCTCTGGGGCAGATAGCTTTCATCTTTCTACCTTTAGGTGTAGTTATCTCTCCGGCTGTGATGAGGCGTCTAGGAACACCGTAGGTATGCTCCAGGGCTACTTCTAGTGTGGCGGTTAGTTTAGGGTACTGCAATCCAATAGTTTCCAGCCTCTCTGGTGTATTACTACTTTTGCTATTTTTGCAATTTCTCCTCAGCTACCGAAACATAACATTCAGGCTGTCTAGCAGCCGGAAATCATGCAGATGCTGCGACACACACTAAATCTCCGAGCATGCCCAAAATACTCTGAGAACACCCGAGCATGCTCGGAAAACTCGAGTAACGAGCAAACTCACTCATCACTAGAGAAGAGCTATGAGGATGATTAAAGAACTGCAAACTTTGCCGTGTTGTCAAAATTTTCAGGGCATTCAGGCATTTTAATATTAATAAATTCTGGAACATCGCACAATGATCCAAATGAATATTTTTCAGCGATTGAGAAGTGGCGCATGACTGGCGACATTACTATTCAATCTCCACAGCCTCAACCTCCCCCACCTACAGCTATTCATATGCAAAATCTTCATATGATTGTATATGATCCATATTTTCACAGAGCCGGGAAAGGCCTACTTACACATCACTAAACTGTCATTCCACATCATCAGGGCAACTACCCCTCTTTGCCCAGCCATCAATGTCTGGCTACATTACAGGCCAACATGAAGGGCAACATACTTTTTATCGGTCCTCCTCAGCAACTGGTTTTCCTACTTCTCCTTCCACTCATAGTGGTTTCTATACTTATTAGAAAATGTGTATTTTGGGCCAAACATTTGGTTATATAGTGATTTGGTCATTAATGTCCTAATTTGAGGCATAATATGTTTGATTGACAAGTTAGTTAATTTTCTCAAAATGTTCATATGTTTGCAAGTTCTGGCTACCCAAACAGTTTCGGAAGATATTGAATTCTATAGTTTCTTAGCCTAGTGCTAATGTTCGAATGTACACTTTTTCATTAAAAAGTAAAAAACTATTGAAAAAATGTGTTATATTGACAGTTTTATGATCCTGTGTAGATATGAACTTTTACAAATTCATAAACGCCAGCCATTTTGAGAAGAGCATGCCAAAGGCACATTCAACATACCTCCTGGCCCTGGTCCGATGATGGTTAGAAATGCTTTGGAAATCAGTCATGCTATTCCGAATAAAATGGTAGAGCAAATATGGTGGTAGGCTAAATGCCTCACCACCTACTATTCCAAATGGTGTTTGTAAGCCTGAATAACAAGGCAGTGAAGCAGCTGACACATTCTGAAAACAATGGAGCTCCTGGAATCCATTGGCCACTAAAAACCAGTAATGGCTGATGGCAAAATCCAACAGCACTATGAAAATATACTGTTTGTAATTTTAGTATTAGGACCATGAGTTCAGTGCTTTCTTCATGCTGATGTCTGCCATCAAGAGCCCCAAGGCAGTTAGGGAACAGTGTACCATAGAAGTACCATTTAAATCAGATGTCTCTGTTCTAAAAAAAAAAGTATGACATAGTAATCATGGAAGATTTTAACTATCAAGATATTTGTTGGAAATCTCTCTCAAGCACAAGTATTGAGTCCAGAAAATTCTTATCTTCTCTTGCTAACAACTTTACCTTTCAAAAGGTAGAAGAGAAAACAAGAGGACCTGCTATCTTGGTCCTAGTTCTCACTAACAGGGAGGAAATGGTTGAGGAATTATAAAGGTGGCTGGGAATTTTGGAAGCAGCGATCATGCTATCCTTGAATTTTGGAGTGCAAGAGGATGAAGACCAGTGAGAATTCAGACTTTAAGGTTGGACTTCAGAAAGGCAGATTTGAATTGACTCAGCAAGAGGGTAGGAAAGGTCCAATGTCTTTATGTTCTAAAGGACAGAAATGTCCAAGAAGGATGGAAGGTACAAGCCAGAGCTGGTATGTCACTCTCCACAAGGAGAAACCTCACCACTTAGACCTCAATCCAGAGCCTCTCACCTAGCCAAATCAGTTCTCATACTTTGCACTGACGAGGGCCAATAGCCCAAAACACCGTGTCTGCAAATTGAGATACTCATTTGGCTTTTATCCTAAGTCATATTGCAAGACTCGTTAAAGGGTTGATTGTGACTTGTAGGATCGCTACTTCCAACAGGTGGTGCTATAGAGTTCAAGTCCTCTTTTTCTCTGAAGAGGCAATTTGCACAAGAAGGATGGGACATTTTGCTAAATTAAATTCTCACTTCACAATCTGTAACAATCCTGAAAAGAAGGACAAATTAGAAGCATGTAAAGAGATCAGGATGGATGAACACAACTTAATCACTTGTTAAGAAGGAAAAAAGAAATATATATTAAATGGTGAAAGGGGGACATATTTAAAGAAGAATATAATGCTGTTTGTAGGGAAGAGCTAAAGCCACTAATGAAGTGAGGCTTTCAAGGGAGACCAAAAGCAGTAAACAAGGATTTGGGGGGTATATCAAAAGCAAAAGAGAAGTGAAAGATCCTATAGGATATTTACAGGATGAAAAAGGGTGAAGTGATCAAAAATTATGTTGAGAAGGCCGAACTTTTAAATTCCTATTTTGCGTCTGTGTTATCCAAGAAAGCAACTGTAACATCAACTGATCTTCATGATGCTATCAAAGGAATAAAATCCACACTATTTATAAACAGAGATGGTGAGGGAACATGTAGCTAATTTAACCTCTTAGTGATAGAGCCAAGTTTGTACTTAATGACCAAGCCAATTTTTACAATTCTGATCACTGTCAACTTATGAGGTTATAGCTCTGGAACACTTCTATGGATCACACTGATTCTGAGATTGTTTTCTCATGACATATTGTACTTCATGTTAGTGGTAAAATTTATTCAATATCACTTGCGTTTATTTATGAAAATAATGTAAATTTGCCAAAAATTTAGAACATTTTGCAATTGTCAAGCTTTTCATTTTGTGTCCTTAAATCAGAGAGTCATATTGCACAAAATAGTTAATAAATAACATTTCTCACATGTCTACTTTGCATCAGCTCAATTTTGGAAACATTTTTTTTTGTTAGGACGTTATAAGGGTTAAAAGTTTACCAGCGATTTCTCATTTTTCCAACAAAAATTTACAAAACCATTTTATCACCTCACATTTGAAGTGACTTTGGGGTCAATATGACAGAAAATACCCAAAAGTGACACTATTATAAAAACTGCACCCTTCAAGGTGCTCAAAAATGCATTCCAGAAGTTTATTAACCCTTCAGGTGCTTCATGAGAACTAAAGCAATGTGGAAGGAAAAATTTTTACTTTTTTCACAAAAAAATTAATTTAGAACCAAACTTTTTTATTTTCACAAGATTATCAAGAGAAAATGGACCACAAAATTTGTTGTGCAATTTCTACTGAGTACGCTGATACCCTGTATGTGGGGGAAGACACGTTTGAGTGCTTGGCAGGGCTCAGAAGGAAGGGAGCACCGTTTGACTTTTTGAACGCAAAATTGGCTGGAATCAATGGCGGGTGCCAAGTTGCGTTTGGAGACCCCCTGATGTACCTAAACAGTGGAAGCCCCCCATTTCTAATAAAACCCTAAATAGCCCTAATCCCAACCCTAACCACAGTACACCCCTAACCCTAATCCCAACCCTAACCATAACCCTATCCACAACCCTAACCTCAACACCACCCTAACCCCAACACCATAAAGCTAACCCCAACACAACCCTAACCCCAACCCTATCCCCAACCCTAACCCTAGCCCCAACTCTAACCCAAGCCCAACCCTAACCCTAGCTCTAACCCTAACCCTAGCCCCAACCATAACTCTAATGGAAAAAAAATGTTTTTTAATTTTATTATTTTTGCCTAACTAAGTGGGTGATAAAGAGGGGTTGAATTTACTATTTTTTTTATTTTGATCACTGTGATAGGGTCTATCACAGTGATCAAAATGAACCAACAGGAAACATCTCCTATTATTACCGGGTGCCGGCCGGCAGATCTCGGTGGGCGCATTGCGCATGCGCCCGCCATTTTCTGCCAGGAAGAAGATGCTGAGGGCCGGGGGACAGTAACAGGGGATGCAGGAGGTACCGGAGGTACCGGGGGGACTCGGGGGACCCCATTTCTTTCTCCTCTGATGTGATAGATCATATCAGAGAAGAGAGAAATAAATGGGAAATTGAACTTTTTTTTGCCGTCGCCGTTATTCGGTGAATAATGGCGATCACAACACTGGGGTTAGTAAAAACCGACCTGAATCATGTTCTCTGGGGTCTCAGCTACCCCCGTTAGCCGAAACACCTGAGATTTTCCGACACTGGGGGGCGCTATACCCTTATTTCTCAGCGCGGTTAAAAAGCGGCGCTGAGGAATAAGTTCCCTTAACTGCAGCCCTTCAAAGACGTTTTGGCAGTCATTAAGGGGTTAAATGAATATAAATATCCTGGTCCAGATGAATTATATCCTACAGTACTGAAAGAGTTAACAGACGAAATTGCAGAACCACTAGCCAGAGTGTTTGAAAAATCCTGGAGAGCAAAAGATGTCCCAGAAGATTGAAGAAGGGCAAATGTTGTCTCTATCTTCAAAAAAGGAAAGAAGTTGAGCCAGGAAATTACAGGCCAGTGAGACTTACTTCTAAACCACGAAATATCTTTAAACAAATTTTAAACAACATGTATATAAGTACTTGGATAAGAATACAGTAATTAACCAGAGCCCACATGAGTTTGTAGCAAACAATTCATGCCAGACTAATCTAATTTCCTTCTATGATGGAATCACTGACTGGGTGGATTAGGGAAATGTGGTTGATATAGTATATCTCAACTTCAGCAAAGCATTTGATAAAGTATTTCATACTATTCTTATTGAAACAAATGACCGAGTATGGGATTTACAAGGCAATGGTTAGGTGGATTCATAACTGGCTCAGTGATCGTACTCAAAGAGTGGTAATAAATGGTTGCACATCCAATTGGAAGAGTGTTTAAAGTGGTGTACCACAAGGCTCTGTCTTTGCCCCAGTGTTTAACATTTTTATGAATGATCTAGATAAAGGAACTGAAGGTAAACTGATCAAATTTGCAGATGATTCAAAGCTAGAAGGGATAGCTTAAGGGCCCGTCTCACATAGCGATATCGCTACCGAGATCGGTGCTGAGTCACTAGTTTTGTGACGCAGCACCGAGCTCACCAGCGATATCGCTGTGTGTGACATTCAGCGACGATCAGCCCCCCTGCCGGGTATCGCTGATCGTCGCTGAAATGTCAGGACATTTTTTTGATCGCTGGTCTCCCGCTGACAGGCACGCATCGCTGCGTGTGACAGGCGGGAGACCAGCGATCCGCTGGTAACCAAGGTACACAGCGGGTTTCCAGGCGCGGGGCTGTGCCTAGAAACCCGCTGTGTACCTTGGATACCAGCGCCCTGATGCAGGGAGCTGGTATCCAAGGTACACAACGGGTTTCCAGGCACCGCGCAGTGCTTGGAAACCCGCTGTGTACCTTGGATACCAGCTCCCTGCATCAGCGCGCTGGTATCCAAGGTACACTGCGGGTAACTAAGCGATGTTACCCGCAGTGTCGCTGTCCCAGATCGCTGCCTGAGCTGCTCAGCAGCGATCATGTAGCGATACACCAGCGATCCTGACAAGTGCATATCGTTGTCGGGATCGCTGGTGTATCGTTATGTGAGACCCAGCCTTTACACTAGAGAAGACAGATAAAGGATTGAAAAGGATCTAACTAGGCTTGAACAATGGGCAGTGATTAATCAAATGGTATTTAACAGGGAGAAATGCAAGATTCTACAACTGGGCAAGAAAAACAAAAATTACATCTACAGAATGAGAGGAATAGAAATAAGCAACAGCACATCCTTATTCTTATTTGCACATATTAGATATTACAAAAAACTTTTTGACAGTGAGGGTGATCAATAAGCGTAACAGGTTGCTACCAGAGATGATGAGTCCTCCAATGGAACTCTTCAAACAGAGGCTGGACAGTCTAATATGGTTTAGTGAATTCTGCGCTGCACTGAGCAGGGGGTTGGACACAATGACCCTTGAAGTAATTTTCAACTCTAACATTCTATGATTCTAAGTCTAGGATTTATAGACATCTCATGCCCACTGTGTGTGTTTGAAATCCACAATATGCCACTTTCACCTGCAGGTACACTAAGTGTTATGTGCAGATTTTCTCCATAAAATTGCATTAGATACAGAAAATCAACTTGTAAAACACGCTGAAAAAATGCACGTAATCTGCACATGACTGTATCAATAAAGTTTTGTTAAAGCAAAATACCAGGAAGTATCAAAAGCAAAGCAGCTTTATTTAAAACATGACATGCAAAAAAGAGACAAAAGCCGCAGTATGAAAACGTGATAAAACTATATATAAGAAATGCTCACAAAAAGGCAATGAAGAAAATCAAATAACATAATTTATTTAACAGGTGCCAAAATGCTGCAGAAAATCTGCAACATCAAACTTACCGAATACTTATTGTGGGAACATACCCTAATACATTCATGTGAACATAGGCTAAAGCTCAGTAGCGTAGCTACCGGGGGGGCATAGGGCTATAGAATGGCTAAGGCTCTGAAAAACACACAGGATGTCAGAGTCACAATGCGGTGACAGCGCTTTGGTCTGCCCTATCCTTGCCAGTGGACTCGTCAGGATCCCGTATTAGGTCAGTATAGGATGTATTTTTTTATTAAAACTTGTAGGGGCATCATAAACAATACAGGACTCTCATACTGTGGAGGCCCCTTATAAAGTGTAAGGGCCATTATACAGTTGGGGGGCTAATATGGGGACCATATTTACAGTTTCGGGCTAATGTGAGGGCCATTATACAGTTTTAGGGTGAATGCAGTGGCTTTCATACAGTTTGGGAGCTAATGTGGAGCCCATTATACAGTTTGGAGGCTAATATGGGGGCCATTATACAATTTGGGGGCAAATGTGTGGGCCATTAAATAGTTTTAGACCTATTAAGGGGCAATAATACACAGTGTGCAGAATTATTAGGCAAGTTGTATTTGAGAGGATTCTTTTTATTATTGAACAACAACTATTACAGCCACCCTTAAGGGTATGCCACACTAAACAACATCGCTAACGGGATCGCTAAAAAACGTCACTATTTAGCGATCCCGTTAGCGATGTTGTTGTGTGCGGCATGCAGCAACGACGTGGCCCCTGCTGTGATCTCGTCCGTCGTCCTGATCGTTCCGGACCCTATTCTGATCGTCGGCGTCCCGCTGGGTAAGTATATATCGCTGAGTGTGGCACCTTTTGTTAGCGATTTAGCGGTACTTTTGTACCGCTAAAGTCGTTAAGGAGATCGCTAACTGCGATAGCGTCCTTAACGACATCGCTAAATGTGGCCGACACTAGCGATATTGTAAACGATCCCGCTAGCGATCTTATTAGTATGTGACGCTAACGAGATCGTTAGCGGGATCGTGTAGTGTGGCAGTACCTTTACTA
Source organism: Oophaga sylvatica (assembly GCA_033576555.1). Lineage (NCBI taxonomy): Eukaryota > Metazoa > Chordata > Amphibia > Anura > Dendrobatidae > Oophaga > Oophaga sylvatica. The sequence goes on from JARQOD010000002.1 coordinate 547,715,832, forward strand.
CGTAATAAGTTGACTGATATGAGGGGATGGTGAACTGGATAAGTGACTACCTGACAGACAGGCCGCAGTTTGTAAGGATGGGGGAGGTGGTATCTGGCAGTGTACGGATCAGTGTTGGAGCCCCTCAGGGTACAGTGCTGTCACCCTTCCTCTTCACATTGTATACAGCTGACTTTCAGTATAAATCTGATTTTTGTCACCTCCAAAAATTCTCAGATGACTCCGTGATTGTAGGGGGCATTGTCGGGGGCCGGGGGGTGGAGGAATATAGAAGGGTGGTTTCTGACTTTGTGGATTGGTGTCAGACTAACTGTCTTGAACTAAATGTAAGGCTATGTGCACACGTTGCGGATTCTGCTGCGGATCCGCAGCGGATTTTCCGCTGCAGATCCGCAGCAGAACTGCAAGTGATGTACAGTAGCATTAGATTCAATGTTAAACAAAAAACGCAGTGCACATGCTGCGGATTTTTCCGCGCGGATTTGGTGCGGATTTAAATCCGCAGCATGTCACTTCTTTTGTGCAGTTCCGCAGCGTTGTCAGACCTGCTCTAAATAGAAATCCGCAGGTCTGAAAACGCAGGGGAAATCCGCACAAAAACCGCGGCAAATCCGCATCAAATCCGCAGTAAATCCGCAGGTAAAACCCAGGTCATTTTACCTGCGGATTTACCAAAATCTGCGCTTAAAATTCTGCAGCACAATCCGCACCGTCTGCACTTAGCCTAAAGAAAACCAAGGAGATGGTGGTGAGTTATAGAAGGAAAAAGGAGGCTTACTTACCAGAAGGTTGAGATTGTTGAGAGCTACAAATATTTGAGGGTTCACCTTGACAGTAAACTCGATTGGAGGTGTCATACAGAAAAGGTTTACAAGAAGGGAATGAGCAGACTGTACGTTCTTCGGAAGCTCAGGTCATTCAATGTGTGCAGTAAAATGCTGGAGATGTTCTACCAGTCTGTTGTAGCAAGTGCCATATTTTTTGCTATCATTTTCTGGGGCAGTAGTGTGTGAGTAGCTGACGCTAATAAACTCAACAAACTTATCAAGAAGGCAAGTGCGGCTGTTGGCCTCCATCTGGACTCTTTTGAGGAGGTATTGGAGGATAGAATTCAGAAGAAGTGTAGGGCTATAATGAACAATAATACACACCCACTATACGAGCTGTTCTTGAAGCAGAAGAGCACATTCAGCAGCCGTCTAATCCTACTAAGGTGCAAGAAGGAGAAATTCAGGAAATCGTTTGTACCTACTGCTATGGGGATGTATAATAATTTCCTAAGGGTGGTAGAAAATAATGACTGACGGCTGGTGTACTAATGTCAATTAACAGTGACTTATATACACCTGAACTACCCACTTTTATTTATTATGTTATGTTGGTATACCTGTGCAAGATTTGTGTCCTAATATTTTATGTACTGCTGTTTGTATTGCTGCTGTAATACTGTAATTTCCCCTCGAGATCAATAAAGTGTATCGTATCGTATCGTATGTTCTCAACCCAAAAGACTCATAAATATCAAAGCTTAATATTTTTGGAAGTTAGAGTGTTTTTTTTTAGATTTGGCTATCTTAGGAGGATATCTGTTTGTGCAGGTAACTATTACTGTGCAGAATTATTAGTCAACTTAATAAAAACCAAATATATACCCATCTCACTTGTTTATTTTCACCAGGTAAACCAATATAACAACACAAAATTTAGAAATAAACATTTCTGACATTCAAAAACAAAAATAAAAATCTGTGACCGATATAGCCACCTTTCTTTACGATGACACTCAAAAGGCTTCCATCCATAGATTCTGTCAGTTGCTTGATCTGTTTACGATCAACATTGCGTGCAGCAGCCACCACAGCCTCCCAGACACTGTTCCGAGAGGTGTACTGTTTTCCCTCCCTGTAGATCTCCCATTTTATGAGGGACCACAGGTTCTCTATGGAGTTCAGATCAGGTGAACAAGGGGGCCATGTCATTATTTTTCTTCTTTTAGACCTTTACTAGCCAGCCACACTGTGGAGTATTTGGATGCATGTGATGGAGCATTGTCCTGCATGAAAATCATGTTTTTCTTGAAGTATACCGACTTCTTCCTGTACCACAGCTTGAAGAAGGTGTCTTCCAGAAACTGGCAGTAGGTCTGGGAGTTGAGCTTCACTCCATCCTCAACCCGAAAAGGTCCCACAAGTTCATCTTTGATGATACCAGCACATACCAGTACCCCACCTCCACCTTGCTGGCATCTGAGTCGGAGTGGAGCTCTCTGCCCTTTACTGATCCAGCCTCGGGCCCATCCATCTGGCCCATCAGGAGGCACTCTCATTCCATCAGTCCATAAAACCTTAGAAAAATCAGTCTTAACATATTTCTTGGCCCAATCTTGACGTTTTATCTTATGTTTCTTGTTCAAAGGTGGTCGTTTTTCAGCCTTCCTTACCTTGGCCATGTCCCTGAATATGGCACACCTTGTGCTTTTTGATACTCCAGTAACGTTGCAGCTCTGAAATATGGCAAAACTGGTGGCAAATGGCATCTTGGCAGCTTCACGCTTGATTTTCCTCAATTCATGGACAGTTATTTTGCGCCTCTTTTATCAACACGCTTCTTGCGACCCTGTTGGGTATTTTCCATGAAACGCTTGATTGTTTGGTGATCACGCTTCAAAATTTTGGCAGTTTCAAGACTGCTGCATCCCTCTGCAAGACATCTCACAATTTTTGACTTTTCAGAGTCTGTCAAATCTCTCTTCTGACCCATTTTGCCAAAGGAAAGGAAGTTGCCTACTAATTAAGCACACCTTATGTAGTGTGTTGATGTCATTAGACCACACCCCTCCTCATTACAGAGATGCAAATCACCTGATTTACATAATTGGCAGTTGGCTTTCAAGCCTATACAGCTTGGAGTAGGACAACATGTATAAAAAGGATGATGTGATCAAAATACTCATTTGTCTAATAATTCTGCACACAGTGTACAGTGTGTGAATTACTGTGGGAGCCTTCATACAGTGTGGTGTGCTCTAATACTCTATATTGACATCTGTGGGTGTTTGAGGGCCATTATACAGTGTGGGAGTTAATGCTGCGCCATTATTGTCATGCTGGCGGGTGTGGACCTACCGTACCACTGGCTGGGTTTACTCTGGGGGCGCGTAACTGAGCAATTATCTGGTTCTTCAATAGAACCTCTAATGGCAAAGTTAGGCTTGAGCTGCAGGTAGCTGCCAGGAACCACTCCAGGACAGTCTCCAGTACTGCAGCAGTTGACCCCAGGAGTCAGGGATGCAGGTATCGAGTGTCAGGCAGGACAGGATTAGGATCACTGACAGTATGGATATTGGTGGCGGTTTAGACAGAACGGGTTCAGGTTCGGACAGAATAGCTGGTTCAGACAGCATGGGTTCAGGTTCGACAGGATGGGCTCAGGATCACTGGACAGGTGCAGGATCGCAGAACCGGTTCAGGAACAGGGACCTGACAATGGACTAGTAGGTTGTGGACCCACTAGATACTGAAGTTGCTTAGGCACATCACTACAGGGAAAGGTGCCTTAAATACCTAATACCTCCCAGCTACAGTTTGAGGGCTAGTGTGGAGGACATTATACAGTGTTGGAGCTAATGTGAGGGCCATTGTACTGTTTAAAGACTATTGTTGGGACTACTGTGGAGGCCATTATACAGTGTGGGGGACATTATATAGTGTGAGTTCTACTGTGGGACTCATTATACAGTATGAAGGATACTGTCGACGATTTTGCAGATGCCTCCTTACACATGCATGTAGGGTTCAAGCAACCTTGCATGTTTTTTTTTTTGCCATTAGCTAAAATTATGCTCCTAACAGCCTCTTCTGGCTGTGGCTTATCTTCTGTGGGAACCCAGAATCAGGCATATTAAATTCAACATGCCCTCTCCTTTCTCCCAATATCAGGTATTAAAAGGCTATCTGTCAGTAGGATCAACCCTCCTAAGCCGTCTCTATGGGCATGTAGGTCATAGGAAGGTGAATAAAATGATACCTTGCTATCTGTGATCTGATGTCTAATTTCAGATAAATCCTTGTTTTTTTATATATAAATGACCTCTTCCAGGCTATGGGGACGATGTTGCCTAGAAGAAAACTCTGCCTTCAGAGATTATCTTACATGAAGGTAGAGTTACCAACGTGAGACGAGTAACCAACACAGAACAGTTTAAATAAAATTTGTTTTCCTGCAAACACATTTTTGCAGATCTCTGAGCTCTGCTGTATTGCAATAATATTGCAATATTGTAACCCTGTCTGCATATGAAATGGAAGCTGAAAATGAGAGGAACCTGCAGATGTGTCAGATATAATCACACACAGCTCTGCAGTGAGATCAGGAGAGCAGAGAGCGGCCATTACACATCACTCTGGTAACCCCCCCTTTATGTAAAATAATCTCTGGAGGCAGAGTTTTTTTTTTCCAGGCAGTGTCCCCCAATAGCCTGGAAGAGGTCATTTACATAAAGTGATAAAAGAAGATTTATCAACAACAACACATTTGATTTGAGGCATACAGGGAGGACTTTTTTCAGCAGCCTATATTCTGTTTGTCCATATTAATAGTTTAAATGTGTGAGATGTGGTGACAGATGCCCTTTAGGAGAATGTGTATGGCTACCTTAAAATCTGCTGTTTGTTGGGTCTTCACTTGGACACCATTTCCTCCAGATGGGGCAACCCCAACCTTTATAACATGTAGACATAAGTATTAATTGTCAATATACTACACCCAGCAATGAAATTGGAAGCCAAGCGCAGAATATAATGACTGTAGGTGTGCCCTCAATAGCGCCGCCTGGTGTTGTCGTGTCCTTTCGTGCCCTACAAGCGGAGATGTCTCTGTTCCAGATGCCATAAGAACAAGCTTCCTTGTGTGTCCCATGAAAAGGGCAACTGCAGGCACACAGAGTATCTATGGCCATGGACCTTGGAGCTGTCCCTTATAGCAGGCCATAGGAATGAATGGGAGGCTGGGGAGCGGCATGTTTGTACTCCTCATCCCTTGCTTTCCACCCTGGTGCCTCTGATGTATATCAGCTAAATATTTCTTAATTACCCCATTCTTCCCAAACTCCTTCTAGTTGTTTTCTAGATTAAGTCAAGCTTCACATTTCAGCTTAAAATTCCTCCATCCCCAATGCCGCTTTATCAGGTTGTTGGAGGCTGTTTTCAAACGTTGGATGTGAATAGCTGCGGCTCTGCATTAATTTAACCACTAAGCTAATAAGTAGGTTTCGTTTTGTTATGCTAAGCTTTATTGCTTTTCTTTTGATCAGAATAGTGTTGTTGAGCAAAGCAGCAGACAAGGCATTCTTTGATGAGGGAATTAGTGCTCTATTCTTCCTCTATTATTCATAGCACAGTGGAATATGTAAGTACCTGAGGGTGTCAAAGGAGAGCAGGCTCTATAGCAAAGTGTTCGCCTTGTTTCTCTCAATGGCTGACTATGAGATGATAAACCGCTTAATACACTGCGCTAATTGGATGAGAGCAGAAAGAGATGGGAATTAAGGCAATGCAAAAGGAGAGTGGTGCTAGCAGCCTCCATCCATTCACTCTCCCCACTCCAGCAGCACCAGAGGAGGCACAGGCTTTCTATGTGGATTCAAGTAATACACTAATTATTGCACAGTATAAATACCAGGACTGCTTGTATTACTGGGAGGTAAACTTCTTTTCAGCCTGTTATGGGATTGCTGAGCACTGGTGCAAATCCTAACACCCTGCATTGACAGTACTGAGGTCACTGTGTCTGCATATCATTACACCATTGTCACTGGGAGGTGTGAGAGGAACTGGAGGATAGGACCAGTGAGTGCAAGCTTATTTCCAGTATATCCAGCACTTAGTTCCAGTGTGTTCCTTACATATACTGTATGATTTATACAATACATTATACAGCTGGTCCTATCCTCCACACCATGGTGTAAGGACATGTCTGTGTTATCTTTCTATCTTCATGAATTCAGTGCATATATACATTTATTTCATCCATGAATATAGTTGGAGATAAATAGATATCCATAAAAATGGAAGCAGCACTCCAAGGCAAAAAAAAAAGTGAGTTATATATTGAGCCATAGTGATGGCAAAGTTTCGTTCTTTGGCGTGCTGCTTTCATTTTTCTGGATATCTCTCTCTCTATCTATCTATCTATCTATCTATCTATCTATCTATCTAATTATCTGTCTCCAACTATATTAATGGATTAAATATATATTTATATATATTTTGATCGCTGGCTACTTCCTTCGAAACTGGAACCAAGGCCTCAACGAACCCATTCATAGGAGTGGGGACAGGTATGACCCTGACAATTACAGAGGCATATGTGTCAGCAGCAACAGGTGAAAATTGTTCAACATCCTGTACGAGAGGATCCTCAGTTTCTTCACCAAACACAACGTCCTCTGCAAAAGCCAAGCAGAGTTCATGCCAAACCACCGCACCACCAACCACATCCACACCCTGGACAACCTTATTCAGAGCCACGGCCCCAACACAAAGCGCAAGAACATATGCGCTTTTTTTCTGGATTTTAAAAAGGTTTTTAACTTGGTATGGCACCCGAGCCTGTTCCTGAAACTGATGGAAAGCGGGATAGGAGGAAAGACTTATGATGTCATCCAGAGATCCTACACCAGAATCGCTGCAGCATGAGAGTTAACGGGAAAAGAACAGCTAATTTCCAGCAGAGCCGAGGAGTCAGACAGGGCTGCAGCCTAAGTCAAACTCTCCTCAACATCTACAACAACGAGCTGCCCACTCCTCTGGAATCCTCCTCGGCACCAGTTCTCACACCCCATAACGCCCAGGTGAAATTCCTGCTGTATGGAGATGACCTACAGCTGCTGTCACCAACCCAGAAAGGTATCCAAGACAACCTGAAAATCTTGGAGAAATTCAGCTTCACATGGGCGCTACCCATCAACCCAGACAAAACCAACATCATAGTGATATGGAAATTTAATTAGGATAAAAATATCCTTCAGTGTTTGCTGCTTGCCATGTCCAAATCTCTATATAATGTCTTTTTGAGCGCTCAGAACGAAATGAGGACTGTCCACAACGCAAGTGTCAGTATAACAGTTCGTCAAAGACATACATTTATTATTCATTCAAGGTTTTATACGTTTACAAAAAGGGGCTGGTTAGTCAATTAACATACAATTAAAAGCTGCTAGATTATTGGCTGTTCTAGTGTAAATATGATAATTATGATAATCATGATTAAAAGAGCTGAAGTTGCAGAATTATTGTTTATATTCTCTTGACCTAGTTGTCTTGCATAACTATAATGTAAACAACAGATATCTAATAGGACTTTTTGTACTTCATGCATTTGTTCCTTTACGAAGGCCTTTATGAAGGCCAGATTTCTTTAAAACGACTGATTATAACTGGCCTAGAAATATGTGAGCACAGGGTTTTTTAGCAAGTGAGATCTATCTAACTGTGAACTGTGAATACATATATGTGAATATACTTTGAATATATGGAATACATATATATTTCCATGACAGTCCCCCCTTAGATACCACTTGCCCTAAAAACCTGCTCCTGGCCCAAAGCGCTGCAACTCTTTTGTGCTGCCGGCGGGTTGAGAATATGCCTAGCGCATGTCTCCCCCACCGAATATAGACTTTTCGCAAATGGGCGGTCAGGAGGACTGTCCCTGTCGGGGGTTTATGTGTTTGCAATCATAATCTCATAGTTGATAGGATGTTTCATCAAGGATGTGTATTCTCAGTCTGGAGGTAGTTCGGAGATCTGGTCAAGCCAGGCAGTTCCATCCGGACTGGTGCGAGGTCCAAGATGGTGAGTGGCATCAAATTGGTTGTCTCCTGAACAGTTTTTTCCATTATCCTGCGGATACAAGGAATAACACAGCAACCAGTAATTAATGCAAAAATGAGAACCCCCATAATGGCTGTCCCAACCTGTGCCAACATTTTCTGCCACCCACTCATCCACCCAAAGTATCGATCCCATGGGTCAGTGACACCTGAGTTCTGTTTCAGTTCCTCTGATAACTCAGTAAGTTTCTGTATTGCCATTGTGACTTTACCATTTGGGCCAGTGTTGTCTGGGATGTAGGTGCAACAGGTGTCTTTGATCATTTTGCAAACACCTCCTTTCTCAGCTAGAATCATATCCAAAGCCATTCTATTCTGGAATGCCATAATGGAAGTGGGGCCTAACTGTGCTGCCAAACCTTTTACAGCATCTATGGTGAAGTTAACAAATCTCTGCTGGTTATAATAGATGTAATTTATCCAATCAACATTTTTTTTTTGTTTATAGTTACTAGTGGCAATAGTGACTCAAATCCTGCTTTAACTTGGTCTCTGGCCTTGAACTCATCAAGTAGGTCATCTGTCTGGTCAGTCAGAGCATCCACGACATCCTTCATGGCTTAGGTGTCTCTCCTGGTACGGGAGCTTCCTTGCAATGCGATACGTGGATCCAAACAGGCTTTCCTTCTAGTTACACAGAGGTTGGTGTCATCTGGGGCTCTTGGACAGGATCATCAAATCTGGCAGTGAAGAGAAAAACTCGAGAATGGACATTAGTTTTTGACCAATTCAATTACATAAGTGTTATGATTTGGTAGCTGAGGAGAGCAGGCAAAAAAAGGCAATACACCAGAGAGGTTGGAATCTATGGGATTGCAGTACCCTGACTAACCACCACAACTAAAGGCAGCCGTGGAGCGTTCCTACGTTGGTCCTAGACGCCTCGTCACAGCCTGAGAAGCTAACTACACCTAAAGATAGAAAAAGGAAAGCTATCTGCCCCGGAGCAGATCCCCAAAGAACATAGGAAGCCCCCAAACATGTAATGGCGGTTAGACAAGAGGAAATACAGACACAGACAGAAAATAGTATGAGCAAACGTTGGGGCCCAAACTTCCTAAATAGAAAAGGATAGGAAAGGCACTTACTGCAACCCCAAAAAACCCTGAAAAGTACCAACTCTACTAATTACAAAAACACCTGAGATCACACGACCTCTACCACCTAAATTAGTTCTCTGGTGTAACAAAAACTAAACAGCAACCACTGAAAAAACTGGAAAAGGCAAATGAACAAACAGTGGCTGAACTAAACTGAGAGGAGCATAAGCCCCCCGAAGGGGACCCGGCAGACCCCCACAGAAGTGCAGGACAAAATGCAGGCACCAAAAAACTAAAAGAAGAAAATGTCTTATCTGTTAGCGGAAGATGCAGGCACGAAACAGCTTTTCTGGGTCTCTGGAGTGTGCCTTATGCTAAACAGTGCAATAGGGAGTGTGTCATGCCATGGTTTGCGTGTCTCTTGGGCAATTTTTCAGCATTCTATTCTTAAGTGTTTCGTTCAGTTTTTCTACCTTCCTGCTGCTCTGGGGGTGGTAAGGAGTGTGTAGGCCTGAATCTGACCCTACTGCTAATCGGGTCTTGTGTGTCAGATTTGCTGTGAATGCGGGTCCCTGATCACTTTCTATCATTTCTGGAACCCCGTATCTGCACACTATTTTCCGAAAGTAGCTTCGTTGCAGTAGTCTTTGCTGACTTGGAAGGCTTCTGTTCATCTTGAAAATACTTCTTTTGACCACAATGGCGTATTTGAATCCTTCACTTGGCGATATCTGGATGTGGTCTATCTGGATCCTTTGAAGCTGGTAGAGTGGTCTTTCCAGATGAGGTGAGGGGGTCTTTCTTCCATACGTCCAGGCTTGCATTTGCCGCAGGTCAGACAGCTGCTGGTGAATTTGGCTGTAAGGGTGGAGATCCCTGAAGCGAAACAGTAAGCACTAATCAGATCATTCATCTGTGTCTTTGATATGTGGATGTGGGTCCATGTACCCATTGGACCACCATAGGGTGCATACTTTGTGGTAGGCAGAGTTTGAAGTCTATTATTGATAGCCTTCCTTCTTCACGTGTTGCTTTTTTTCCATTCAGCTCTTTTTCTCTTTTGGAGCTTGGTCTTGTAACTTCTTGGGCAGATTCCAGGACGTCTCTTTGTCAGGTTTCTTGTCTTCAGTCGTCATGTAGTAGCCGTCCGGCTCTACGACCTCTCCCACTTCTCCATGTTGTCTTCCTTTGGCTGCTTCTTTGGCTGCCATGTCCGCCATGTTATTGCCTCACGCCTCTTCTGTTCTCAGTTTTCCATGCACTTTGATTTTTTAAATTGCCACCATTTTGGAAGTTGGAGTATACCCAGTAGGTCCCTGAAGGCTCCATGATGCTTCACGGTTGTCCCGTTTGCTGTGATGAAGTCCCTTGTAGCCCAGATGGGTCTAAAGTCGTGTGCTATGCCATGCGAGCACCTGTAGTCCGTGTAGATGTTTGCAGTCTTGCCTTCTGCCATCTGGCAGGCCTTCGTCAGCGCTATCAATTCTGCTTCCTGGGCTGACAGGCTAGGTGACAGACTTCTGGACCACAGGATTTCTTGATTGCTGGTCACTGCACTTCCTGTGTTGAAACTTCTTCTGGAGCCATCCAAGTATCCCCCCATGGGAGTGGGAGTAGAGTGGCCGGGCTGAGGACTGTAGGTCTGGAGACGGTGACATTATGAGACAAAGGCAATAGAGGCGCCACAAAGATGCCTGGCGGTGGGGAGATTACTGTTGGTTGAGCTTGATTGAAGATTGCCAAGATGTCATGCGGAGTGAGAGTTTCCAGTGGCTGTCCAAGAGTGATGTCAGCAAACTTGTCCAGGAGGGTGTGTGCTGAGAATACTGCCATCAGGCAGGAGGGTGCTCTTCTTGCAACTGGATCCAAGCGGGCTGAGAGGCAGCCTAAAAAGTCTCTGTTTTCCCCCGTGAATCCGTGCCAGGACTCCAGTAGCATGACCTTCTTTCTTCCATCAGGTAGACGGAAAGACTTTTCATAGTCAGGTAGGCCTGGTATTGGCGCTGAGACTGTGGAGTTCTTCCAATCTCCTGAATGGGTTGAAGGCTGCGTCTGATAGAAGGAGCGGGGTTGCGTTGATGCAAGCGCACAGAGGCTGCATTAGGACTGAGGCATCAGGGATCCAGATTCTGCAATATGACACTAGACCAGGGAAGTCCTGCAGCATTCTTGGAGTTGTTGGGGGAGCCATCTTCTCCACAGTGGTCTTCCAGTCTTTTGACATGTGTTTCGTCTTGTGGGCAATACAGTGTCCCAGGGATGTAACTTGCTTCTGGCATCACTGGACTTTGTTCTTCCAGACGTTGCGTTGCTGTTCTTCCAGGTAGAGTAGGAGAGATAAGGAATAGGCTGTGCAGGTGTCGATGTCAACCACACAAAAGAGAAAGTCATCCACGTGTTGTAGAAAAGTGACTCTTGCATATTCTGCAATCCAGTTGACGAGATGGAGGACATTGTCTTGGTGAAACTTGAAGGGCTTGTTTTGAGCACCTTGAGACAACACTGTCCATATGCACTGCACTGGTGCGTGAAAGCAGGCCTCCAGGTGGAGGGGAAACACTGAAGAAGGTACTGGCCAGGTTGATCACCTTGAATACCGTTGCTGTGACTGGGACTCTTGAGAGCAGAGTGTGATGGTACAGCACTGTTGGGGTTTCAAATACCATAGCCTCTTTCGCGGCCTCCAGGCCTTGCACCATTCTGAACTCAGTGGGGTTTACAGTCTTTTTCTTCACTGTGGAAAGCTGGGATTGATTCCGATGGGCGAGGCAGCCCAGTTTGGCCTTGTCCTTCAGTATGCGGCAGGGGACTCCCATCTGCTGGTGCAGATCTGGCGGGAAAACAAGCCGTTTACTAGGATCCACATCATGAGAGATGACGACCAGCTGGCTTTCTTGTTCTCCACCAAGACAGTCACTGTGTTAGCACCTGCTCTGGTCACAGGGGGTCTTCTTGTTGGGACGTCTCCTTAAACGGCTGCTTTTCTCTCAGCACAGGCCATCAGTAGTTTCTTTTTCTCCAGCTCGGTCTCAGGTCAGTATTTGTGCACAAGTTTGAAGAGCTGAGTGGCCTTTTGCCGGTCTAGGGCCTGGGTGAACTGGTTGATTGCAGGGGGCACCTCCTGGTGCTTGCAAAAGATGAACCTCTGGCGTTGGAGCTGGATGAGGTGTTGCCATTCCATGAAGCGAGTAGGGTCCTTCTTGAGTTGAATATCCTGGCCAATGTCAAAGTTCTCAGGCCGTCTTCTTAGGCGAGCTCACTTAGACTTTCAGTTGGTCAGAGACATCTTGACCCTGGGTGATGGAGTGGCTTTTCTGGTACTATGTCCAGCACCTCCTGTGATAGGTCTGCAGTGTGGTTGTTTGAGGTTCCTGTTTCTTCTTGGGTCAGAGGTGAAGAAAGTGTCATGGTCCCATCTTCCTGGACCACTCTGGTCGCTTTCAGCTTCTGCAGTAGGTCCACTCCCAATAGGTTGAGGGTGCAGGTTTTTTACACAACAAACTGGGACATGATGGAGTGTTCTGGCTGAGTCCACACGCTCAGGGGCTTCATAATCTGGAAATATCTGACTTGACCATCAATTCCCATGCAGGAAGCAGAAAATTCTGATAGGTAGGTGAGGTTGCGGAGTTCCACAAGAAAAGATATGACTACGCCATCCACTCTCAGGATATTGGTCCCACTGGTGGGGTTCCTTGTGGACTTGGTGTGCTCTTGTCCTATGGACGGGGTTCTTCACTGCTTTCTGTGTTTCTTCCTTGGCTTGCTTCTCTAGACAAAGTGGTGGGTCGTAGGGGTTCTCTGCAGCGGTTCCGGTAATGGCCAAGCTTGCCACATTTGTAACACTTGACATTTCTTCTGTCTTTAAAACGTGGTTGGCCATCTGGCTCTGAGACCACCATCAGGGGAGCTGTTTTGTGCACTCCTGGCTGGGATTCTATCCCTTTTGCGACTGTGAGAAGGGAGTCCATTGCTATTGACCTGTACTCAGGCCTAGCTACTATCAGTGGCTTTCTGATTGGTTCTCTCAGTCCATGCACAAAGGCCTGTGCCAACATCTGTCTGTGTATCTGATCATGAATATTGAAGCCCAAATCTTGAAACACTTGCATCACTCTGCCATGGAACTTCTCCACAGACTCTGTCTTGTCTTGACTCGTGACATGTAGGCTGAGAGTTTGTCCTGTCAGTCTGCTTTTGGCCCATTCTCTGAGTTGCTCAATTAGCTTTGGTCCTGTCTCCCAGGCATACGCATCTAACTCTGCTGGAAGCTTGAAGTGTTCTCTCATAATTGACCAGAATGCATCACCTGCTTTTATTTCCATTTCGGTCCAGAGATCAATCCAGGCTGCTGTATACGTTTGCTGGATCTGCTGCATTTTTTGGCAAAATAGCATGGGGTGTATCCCTGGGTCTGGCAGCATACTGATCACCTGGCTTGGGATGAAAGGCTCATAGGATGGTGCCTCTACCTGTCCCTGCTCTATTGGTGCTTGTGTGTTTTCTTCCCTAGTATTGGGCAGCATGTGTGACGTTGCATCTTCATCTTCATCAGATAAGAAGTGACATGGTGTACTTGGTGCATACACTGGGTGAGATTTGGGCTTTAAAGTTGTCTTGCTGCATGGGGATTTCCCACTTCCTTGCTGAGGCTGCGGTGGATCAGTGTCATGGTTCCATGCTAGCAGCCCTGTAGCTATACCACCCCCCTGTGAAGCCCTAGCTGTGGGCTGTTGTGTCTGGGGGCTACATGTAGCATTTTGTGTAGGGAGATTTGCACTTTCTTCTCCTGATATAATGACTAGGGAGAGGTGGGGGGCACCGCATGCTACACAAGTGTCCCTGTACCATGGATTCTGTTGAGAACAGACTGAACATGTCCAATATTTCCCTTCACCATATGGGGGTGGTGATGGCTTAGCATCTTTCTCTATCTTGTACACATAAAAATCATATCCTGGTTTGTTCAAATTAACTTGCTGTATCTTTTACCACAATGCACCGCTGCTCTTTTATAGCAGATGGTAATCTATTAACAAATTTTCCCGTTACCTTTCACATAACAAAAAACAAGAAAAAAAAAAAAAAACATTTCATTATGCAGCGTAAAGGCTGCCTGTCTATTTGCTTCTCACGTACTGTGTCTATTCCAAAAACCTATTCAACAAAGGTGATTTAAAAATCTGAAAACTTCTGCACTCTGGTTCTGTTTGTCAATGCCGAATGCCCGACGGGAGGGGCTATCAAACTGCTGCGTAGTTTGTCTCTGCTCTCTCCCTCAGCCCGTAATTCTCCTTATCTATGTGACCTTGGTCTAAAGCAAGCTTGTAGAAAAAAAAATGGCTGGAGAAATAAAGCTCTAAAATAAATTGCTTAGAGAAAAAATCTCTCCAAAATCATTTAAAAATGTACTTAAAAGAAAAATTTTTAAAAAGAAAAGTTAGATTTAGTAAAAAACTCTAGAAAAATAAAAATAAAAAAATAAATAAATAAATTCACCAAAAAGGGGAGAAAAGAAAAACCGTATTAATCATAAAACTCTGAAAAACAACCCTTGTTGCTAAAACTGCTAATTAAAAAACAGAAAAGAGGTGGAAAAATTGATTGTAAAATGATAAAAAACAAAATGAAAAGTGCTTTAAAACTTCTGTCTGGTAGCGTAGGCTTCTTTCCAACCGCCTTCTGGAATGTCAGCTGGCTGTGCCAGCACTTCCCCCCTCCCTTATATCTGTGCTTGCTATCTCTACAGGCACTGAAATCACGTATCAAAAAAAAAAAAAAAAAAAAATTATTGTTCAGTCTGAATGCCTGATAATTTTCACGTTAAAACCTGTAGCCAAAAAACTAGCTTAAAAAATAAAAATCAAAGCCAAGAAACAGATGTGACAACGTGATTAGCAGAGGAGGGGGGGTCAAAGGGGTTTTCTCGCTGCTGCAGCCAGCACACTGCTCTGAATGAGATACTGACAGAGCGCACGGAGATGTGATTTAAAGCGACAGTACCTGATACAGACAGTACAATGAGACAGACACCCGGGAGAATACGAATCCCTCTTTTGATGATCTGTGACACATACAAGCTGCTCTGGTAACTGATAACTCACCAATTGCACTGAGCGCGGTGAGGCTCAAGGTTCTATCGCTCTCTGTACCGTACGCCCTGGCCGGTGCGCCGGTCACAATAATCTGCAATAGCCTTCATCAAAATTCTCACTATCCACGTCTGATTTGACTGGGATGGCCTCCCGGTGCGTGGACGATTATTGTGAGAACTTATCCAAACAAAGCTTCTGCCCTTCACGTCTGATTTGACTGGGATGGCCTCCCAGTGCGTGAAAGTTTACTGCAGAAACTTAACCGAACAAAGCCCTCGCTTCCACAACTGGATTTTTTGGGATAACTTCCCTCCAATATGTGAAGAATATCTGCGTGGACTTATCCAAAACAAAGCTCCCGCCCTCCACGTCTGATTTGACTGGGATGGCCTCCCGGTGCGTGAAAGTTTACTGCGGGAACTTATGCAGCAATTGTCTTTTGCTATACAGCCCCCAGAAATCAGCAAGCAAAAACACAGTCACCGTTCCAACTTTCTCCCGGTTCACATAAAACATGAAACATATACAGCACAGCAGCAAACAACTCTGCTTATATCCCAGGGCTTTTGGATAAGGGTATGGACTTTTTACACAACCTGGGAATGCGGTGATGACCACGTCCGACCGGCTGGAAGTGTAGGCTAGGACTAGGCACAGGGAACATTCAGGTAAGATGACAAAGTTTTCTTACCTTACTGATGGAGCTGCAGTCTCCGTCCCGTGTGCCAAGGCCAGGGCCAACACCCCCGTCTCTCCGGTCGGCCGGGTCCTCGTGCGTTTCGTCCAATGCCCCACGTTGGGCGCCAACTGATATGGAAATTTAATTAGGATAAAAATATCCTTCAGTGTTTGCTGCTTGCCATGTCCAAATCTCTATATAATGTCTTTTTGAGCGCTCAGAACGAAATGAGGACTGTCCAAAACGCAAGTGTCAGTATAACAGTTCGTCAAAGACATACATTTATTATTCATTCAAGGTTTTATACGTTTACAAAAAGGGGCTGGTTAGTCAATTAACATACAATTAAAAGCTGCTAGATTATTGGCTGTTCTAGTGTAAATATGATAATTATGATAATCATGATTAAAAGAGCTGAAGTTGCAGAATTATTGTTTATATTCTCTTGACCTAGTTGTCTTGCATAACTATAATGTAAACAACAGATATCTAATAGGACTTTTTGTACTTCATGCATTTGTTCCTTTACGAAGGCCTTTATGAAGGCAAGATTTCTTTAAAACGACTGATTATAACTGGCCTAAAAATATGTGAGCACAGGGTTTTTTAGCAAGTGAGATCTATCTAACTGTGAACTGTGAATACATATATGTGAATATACTTTGAATATATGGAATACATATATATTTCCATGACAATAGTGTTCCAGAGGAGAAAGCCAAGATCGGACTAGCACCCTTCATTTGTGCTAAACAACAGTACTCTTACAGGAATGGACAGATTTACCTACCTGGGCCTGGAAATCACCAGTGAGGGAGCTTCAAACAAGCCATGGAGACCCTGAAGGACTAGGCCTGCAAAACCTTCCATGCCATCGATAGGAAACTCTACTATCTGAAGCCGCCAGTGAGGGTCTGGCTAAAAATATTCAATGTCATCATCGCCCCAATCCTCCTGTATGGCAGTGAAGTGTGGGGCCCAAACACATACTCAGACTAGTGGAGGTAGGATTCTAGCCCAACAGAAATATTCCACCTGGAATTCTGTAAGCACCTTCTCCAGGTCATTCGGAGCACCACTAACAGTGCCTGTTGGGCTGAGCTGGGCAGATTTCCACTGCACCTAGCAGTTCTGAAGAAGGCTCTGTCCTTTCAGGCTCACATATATAGTAGCAGTCCAAGCTCCCATCATCATAAATCCCTGCTACATGTAAGGGGGCCAAACAAACCAGGACCCCCAGAGCAGCTCACCAAACCCACCCTGACCGAAATATCAACCACATCAGCCTGCCAAAAGCCAAAATCAGTAAGATGGTAGGCGAAGGCCAGGTGAGTTATGTCAGTAATTGGAAGAACGATTTCAGCATCTCACAAAAACTGACAATATACCTGAGTCTACAGAGAGACTACAGTCTGGCTTCATATCTAGAGAAACTCTCAGACCCCAGAGACCACCAGATCCTGAGCCAGTATTGACTCAGTGCCCACAATCTGTCCATCGAGTCCAGCCAACACAAAAAAAGAATCTGTCCATCGAGTCCGGCCAGCACAAAGCTACAAGCCCAAGGAGAGCAGACTGTGTCCACACTGTGACCTGGAGGATGACACCCACGTCCAGCTACATTCCACCAAATTCCCAGCAGTTAGGGACACTCACTTCAGGAGACTATCCAATCTCTTCCCAGACTTCATCCCATGAAGGAGCAAGAGAAAACATATCCTTTTGGAGGAAGAAGAGAGCGCATTGGAGATTACAGCGCAGTATGTGAGCGCATGCCATAGGTTGCAAGAAAGACAAATATGATATTTCATTGACTTCCTTAGCCCCACCCTGTGCCCCATTCATCGTTCCTACAGTCCCTACCCTTCATCTCCACAGTCCAAATCCCTATTCCCTACTGCACATGTGCTTTGGCAAAAGTAATATTTATTTGGTCCTGCCAATAAAGCTTATTTGAATTTGAATAAGAGAATAGATACAGACATGTCACTACACCATGGTCTGGAGGATAGGACCAGTTACATAGGGTATTGTTTAAACTTTATATGTAATGAATATGCTGGAAATATATATATATATTTTTTACACTGAATCCATTAATAAAGTAGATGTTTGCTAGATAGATAGACATATAGACATATAGATAGATAGATAGATAGATAGATAGATAGATAGATAGATAGATAGATAGATATGGATAGATAGATAGACAGACAGACAGACAGATGGATAGATAAATAGATATGAGATAGATAGATATGAGATAGATAAATATATAGATGATAGATAGATATGAGATAGATAGATAGATAGATAGATAGATAGATAGATAGATAGATAGATAGATAGATAGATAGATAAAAAAAAGATTGAGGCAACACACCATAATAAGGTTGAAAAAAAGTGTTCTTTTTAATGGCCCATATAGCGACGTTTCGGTCCTAGGTGTGGACCTTTCTCAACTTCGCTATATGGGCCATTAAAAAGAACACTTTTTTTCAACCTTATTATGGTGTGCTGCCTCAATCTTTTTTTAACTATTTACAAGGTTTGGTATGTACATGTGAGGCCTAGCTGTCACGCTGTCTCTGCATACAGGAGGACCGGGGTCTATGCTGACCCTAAGCTGGGGTCCTGACTAATCCCTCTACCTGGAGGTACTGTTGATGGTACAGAGGTCCAGGCCGCCAGCGTAACCCTATCTCCTGTGAAACCCTGACCACTGTAATCTAGTCCTGAGAAGGACCCTGATTACCACCACAGGGAAGCGGGAAGGTAACTGCCTACACACAGTATAAGACGAACGAGACAGTACAAGGGGTAAAACAAAAGACACCTTGCATACAAAACTACCACTACAGAGGGAACACCAACGGGTAAGGAGATAAATAATAAAGCGAGGAGAGGAGAAAACCACAACAGGTACTCTTAGCTTTAGATTTATCAATATGATCCGCTCTGCTGGTCTGCATGAATGCTTTCACCGACACTTCCCTAGCAGACAGGCAGGTATTTGAAGGAAACCAATTATCGCAACATTAATTGCAGCTGAGCGAGGCTGGTCTTGTCCAGCACAGAGAGAGGGAGAATTAACTCTCTCACTGCCAAAAAACACCCAGCAGCAGAAAAGTCAGGGTGTGCAATCGCGACGATCTTCGCAGCGACACACACGTGACAGTACCCCCCCTTCTACGAGGGGCCTCCGGACCCTCAGGGCCGGGTTTATCTGGGTGAGTAGTGTGGAAGGCCCGAACCAATCGGTCTGCATTAATATCCGACGCAGGAACCCACGTCCTCTCCTCAGGACCATACCCCCTCCAATGAACAAGGTACTGAAGGGACCGGCGATTCAGACGTGAATCGATGACTCTCGACACCTGGAACTCCAAGTTACCATTGACCACCACAGGAGGAGTAGGTAAAGGTGAAGGTATCACCGGCGCCACATACCTTTTAAGCAACGATCTGTGGAACACATTATGAATTTTAAATGTGGGAGGGAGGTCAAGACGGAATGCAACCGGATTAATTATAGAACTGATCTTGTATGGCCTGATGAACCTGGGACCCAGTTTCCAGGAGGGAACCTTAAGTTTTATATTCTTGGTAGACAACCATACCAGATCGTTCACACTTAGGTCCGGACCAGACACTCTCCTCCTATCAGCCATACGTTTGTATCGGTTCCCCATAGTACTCAGATTATTCAGCACTCCTCCCCACACTGAAGCAAGTGACGACGAAAATCGTTCCTCCTCAGGAACCCCAGAAGAGCCCCCCTATTGAAGGTACAAAACTGGGGGTGAAAACCATATGCCTCAAAAAACGGGGACTTACCAGTGGACTCGCTCCGCCTATTATTTAGAGCAAACTCCGCCAGAGGCAAGAAAGAAGCCCAGTCCTCCTGGTTCGCTCTGTCTGACCATTGGTCTGCGGTGAAAAGCCGATGAAAATGACAACTGCATCCCCGCCGTGTACAAAATGCTTTCCAGAATTTGGACACAAACTGAGACCCCTGATCCAACACCACATCGGAGGGTACCCCGTGAAGTCTTACAATCTCCCCAATAAACACCTGCGCAAGAGTTTTAGCATTAGGAAGAGCAGGAAGAGCGATAAAATGTGCCATCTTGCTGAACCTGTCCACTACAACGAGTATGACTGTTTTACCCGAAGATGGCGGGAGGTCCGTAATGAAGTCCATAGACAGATGAGTCCACGGACGCTCCGGGATCTTCAAAGGTAAGAGGGTCCCAGACGGACGGGTATGTGGGGTCTTAGAGCGCGCACAAACCTCGCAGGAGGTGACAAAAGTTACCACCTCCCTATGTAAGTTAGGCCACCAAAACCGGCGCGAGAGGAGATCCTCAGTTGCTTTACTCCCTGGGTGTCCTGCCAAAGCTGAATTATGATGTGCCTCGATCACCTTTTGTCGCAACTGATTTGGAACAAACAGTCTCCCTGGAGGTCCTACAGGGGCGTCCCCCTGAGCCTCCAATACCTCCTCCTCAAGCTCAGAGCATACTGCCGACACCACCACCCCCTCCTGAAGGACCGGAACCGGGTCCTCCGTGTTCCCAGCCCCTAGGAAACAGCGAGATAAGGCATCCGCCTTAACATTTTTTGACCCAGGACGATATGTGACGACAAAATTAAACCTGGTAAAAAACAATGACCACCTAGCTTGTCTGGGATTCAGACGTTTAGCGGACTCTAAATATAGCAGGTTTTTGTGATCGGTAATGACGGTGACCGGGTGGACTGCCCCCTCCAAAAAATGACGCCACTCCTCAAAAGCTAACTTAATGGCCAAGAGTTCTCTATTGCCGACATCATAATTCCTCTCTGCGGACGACAATTTTTTAGAGAAGAAGGCGCACGGATGCCATTTACCAGGGGACAAACCTTGTGACTATACTGCTCCCACCCCTACCTCGGAAGCGTCCACCTCAACAATGAACGGCTGTGACGCATCAGGCTGAATAAGTATGGGTGCTGAAGCAAAACATTTTTTCAAAGAAGAAAACGCTTGACAAGCCTTGTCAGACCACTTTGAAAAATCCGTCCCTTTTTTAGTCATGTCTGTGAGAGGTTTAACTATGGACGAAAAATTACGAATGAATTTCCGGTAGTAGTTAGCAAACCCCAAGAAACGTTGTAATGCCTTAAGATCCTCTGGCAGATCCCACTCAAGAACTGCCCGCACTTTCCCAGGGTCCATACGAAAACCGGATGCTGACACCAGGAATCCTAAAAACTGAAGTTCCTGTACGGCGAACACACACTTCTCCCATTTGGCGTACAGTTTATTATCCCGCAAGATCTGTAACACCTGCCTAACATGCTCCTGATGAGACACAAGATCCGGCGAGTAAATTAAGATATCATCCAGATATATGACCACAAACTGTCCCATTAGGTGGCGAAAGATGTCATTTACAAAGTGTTGAAACACCGCCGGGGCAATACTCAGACCAAATGGCATGACAAGGTTCTCATAATGCCCCTCCGGAGTGTTAAACGCCGTCTTCCACTCATCCCCCTCCTTCATCCTAATCAGATTGTACGCCCCCCTGAGATCCAACTTAGAGAACCATTTGGCACCCACGATCTGATTGAAGAGATCGGGAATAAGTGGGAGCGGATACGGATCTCGGACCGTAATCCGATTAAGCTCACGGAAATCCAGGCAAGGGCGTAGGCCTCCATCTTTTTTTTTCACAAAGAAGAACCCCGCGGCCACCGGGGAAGATGAAGGTCTAATATGCTCCTTAGCCAGACTCTCTGAAATATAATCCTTCATGGCCTGTCTCTCAGGACCAGAAAGGTTATACAACCTAGATTTCGGTAATTTGGCCCCAGGGAGCAAGTTAACAGAACAGTCATATTCGCGATGAGGAGGTAGTTCTTGACACCCTTTCTCCGAGAATACATCCTCAAAGTCCACCAGAAATGGAGGTAAGGCCCTAGGAGCGACCGCACCATTGACCGTATTCATGCAGTTTTTATTACAGAATTCACTCCATTGGCTTATCTCTCTGGATTGCCAATTAATAACCGGGTTATGCTTAGTTAACCAAGGAAGGCCCAGCACTATAGGAGTAGGAAGACCCTCCAACACATAACAAGACAACAGTTCTTTATGTAACGCCCCCACTTGAAGATCTATGTTATGCACTGCTTGCAAAAAACTTCCCTGACCGAGAGGTCTGGCATCGATCGAGAATATGGGGACGGGTTTAGCCAACACACTCAATCGCATACCTTGAACCCGGGCAAAGCGAGCATCCACCCGATTAGCCCCAGCCCCACTATCCAGAAGAACAGATATCCTCTCAGTTCTCGCACCCACCACCACCTCCGCCGGTACGAGAAACTGAGACGAATTTAGGGACGAAATACTTACTCCCAGATTGCCGTCCACCACACAATCTGGGATCAATAGTTTTCCGGCGACTTCTCATTCTGCAAAGGACGGGATGGACACCCCCCAATAAAATGTCCCTTTTTCCCACAGAAGAAACAACTTCTTGTTTTGTGGCGCCCCACCGATCCCCTCCCCCGGAATGATGTCCCTCCTAATTGCATAGGCTCCTCTGGAGTGACCAGGGGAACCTCCGTATAAGGGACCCTTGAGGAAGGTGGAGTCATCACAGGGGGCGAAGTTACCCCGCACCTCTCCCGAAGACGTCTGTCAATACGAATAGCAAGGGCCATAGCTGCTTCCAGTGACGTGGGAGGGTCATACTGTGCCAGCACATCCTTTAATTTGTCAGATAAACCTTGACAAAACTGGCTCCTAAGAGCCGGGTCATTCCACTGGGTGTCCGTGGCCCACCTACGGAACTCCGAACAGAATTCCTCCGCCGGACGATCTCCCTGCTGTATCTTACGTAACTTAGATTCAGCAAGGGAGACCCGATCCGGGTCATCATATACAAGACCCAGAGCTGCAAAAAACCTATCCACTGACTGGAGAGCTGAGGAACCCGGGGGAAGAGCGAACGCCCAGGATTGGGGGTCTCCTTGTAGGAGCGAGATGACAATCCCCACCCTTTGTTCTTCACTCCCAGATGACCGAGGTCGCAGCCGAAAGTACAATTTACATGCCTCCCGGAAAGCAAAAAACTTGTCCCGCCCCCCAGTGAACCTGTCAGGGAGAGCTACTTTAGGTCCAGGTCCGGCCTGCTCCGGGGGGTACAAAACCTTGGACTTAACATCCGCCAGCTCCATGGACAAACTCTGCAACTGCCGAGCTAGACTGACTACTGGATCCATGGTGACTGGAGAAAATCTTTAGGGGTCGGTAAAAATGTCACGCTGTCTCTGCATACAGGAGGACCGGGGTCTATGCTGACCCTAAGCTGGGGTCCTGACTAATCCCTCTACCTGGAGGTACTGTTGATGGTACAGAGGTCCAGGCCGCCAACGTAACCCTATCTCCTGTGAATCCCTGACCACTGTAATCTAGTCCTGAGAAGGACCCTGATTACCACCACAGGGAAACGGGAAGGTAACTGCCTACACACAGTATAAGACGAACGAGACAGTACAAGGGGTAAAACAAAAGACACCTTGCATACAAAACTACCACTACAGAGGGAACACCAACAGGTAAGGAGATAAATAATAAAGCGAGGAGAGGAGAAAACCATAACAGGTACTCTTAGCTTTAGATTTCTCAATATGATCCGCTCTGCTGGTCTGCATGAATGCTTTCACCGACACTTCCCTAGCAGACAGGCAGGTATTTGAAGGAAACCAATTATCGCAACATTAATTGCAGCTGAGCGAGGCTGGTCTTGTCCAGCACAGAGAGAGGGAGAATTAACTCTCTCACTGCCGAAAAAAACCCAGCAGCAGAAACTCAGCTGTGAGAAGTCAGGGTGTGCAATCGCGACGATCTTCGCAGCGACACACCCGTGACACTAGCACCATATTCTTAACTGTGCTGTACTTCAATTGTTTTTAGATAGCTAGATAGATAGATAGATAGATAGATATGGGATAGATAGATAGATAGATAGACAGATATAAAAAAAGATGGAAGCAGCTTGTGTATCAAAATATGCTATTTAATAGCCCATGAGGCGACGTTTCTATCTATCTAAAAAAAAAAAACAAGAACAGCACCAGCAATATGGGTGATCGATAGATATGGGATATATAGATAGATAGATAGATAGATAGATAGATAGATAGATAGATAGATAGATAGATAGATAGATAGATAGATAGATAGATATGAGATAGATATATAGATAGATATGAGATAGATATATAGATGATAGATAGATATATAGATGATAGATAGATATGAGATAGATAGATAGATAGATAGATAGATAAAAAAAGATGGAAGTAGCACTACTTGAGTATCAAAATATGATATTTAATAGCCCATGAGGCGACTTTTCTATCTATCTATCTATCTAAAAGAAAAAAGGACAAGAACAACACCAGCAGTATGAATGCAAAGCCTCCCAGTCACATACCAATCCTTAATATATCAAAAAATATGGAAGCAGCACTCCTTGTGTATGTTTATGACTGGTACTAGATGGTGGCCCGATTCTAACGCATCAGGTATTCTAGAATATGTATGTACGGTAGTTTATTTATGAATATTTAAGAATAATGCAATGAATACACAGGGTTTTCCGGGTAAAATATATACATTATCATTAAATGTTATTGCTCATAGAACTTAATACAACTGAACGAAATTATTAAACAGATCATCAAAATATGGCTGCTGGGGTGTATATAGAGGCTGCTGGGGTATATATAGAGGCTGCTGCTGGGGTGTATATAGAGGCTGCTGCTGGGGTGTATGTAGAGGCTGCTGGAATGTATATTGAGGCTGCTGGGGTGTTTATAGAGGCTGCTGGGGTGTATATAGAGGCTGCTGCAGGGGTGTATATAGAGGCTGCTGCTGGGGTGTATATAGAGGCTGCTGGGGTATATATAGAGGCTGCTACTGGGGTGTATATAGAGGCTGCTGCTGGGGTGTATATAGAGGCTGCTGGGGTATATATAGAGGCTGCTGCTGGGGTGTATGTAGAGGCTGCTGGAATGTATATTGAGGCTGCTGGGGTGTTTATAGAGGCTGCTGGGGTGTATATAGAGGCTGCTGGGGTATATATAGAGGCTGCTGGGGTGTATATAGAGGCTACTGGGGTGTATACAGAGGCTGCTGGGGTATATATAGATAAACTATAATATTTGCACAGCTCTATAGAGGTGCACCAGTAGGTTCCCAAACCATATGATATATGTCAAAAGACTGGGCACACTCGATTTGTGTCAAATGAAATGAATTTAATACGTACACTTGGTCACTAAATACAGACGTTTCGGTCAAACCTGACCTTCATCAGTGTACTATAAAATAAGTGATCAGTGATAATTATACAAGCAAGAAAAAGTATATACACATATATTGGTCAAAACATAAGATATATTGTACATTGCAGGCTAATCAATATTAAACCTTTCTCAAAAGTACTCAGGATAATAGATGTAGAAAAAAGCAAATAGTTTGAGGACATACCTAGTGAAAGTGTATACCCAGGAATAAAGGTGTGGAGTTACATATCACTGTTAAAGCAGATATAAATCAGATATGAAATATTGTTATAGATAAATGTGATCAAGGTATATGAGATACGTACCAATCTCAGTGGTGGTATCACCCGTGGAGTGGCTATCAGTACCTGGTGTACGGGACGCGGAATCCACCGCACTTAGATCTTCATGTTCGGGCCTTGACTTTACTATGACTCATGACAACCACCAAATTAGTTTTTTGGACACCCTGGTGATCAAGGACCCACAGGGCAACCTTACTACGGATCTTTTCTCCAAATCGACTGATAGGAACAGTCTCCTCCACTTTTCTAGCTTCCACCCCCATAAAATGAAGTGTTCCATCCCTCAATCTCAAATTCAGAGGGTAACCCGTATCGTATCGGATCCATTATTACAACAAACCAGGATCATAGAAATGCAGTCTAAATTCCAGGAAAGGGGCTATCCATCATATTCGGTTCAAGCCCATCCCCACAATAGGAGACGACACAGTGACGGGGGTACGAGGATACCTTTTGTACACGATTATCACCCGGCAGCCTATAAAATCCACACAGCCATACGGAGGCATTGGCACATTTTACAAACTGCCCACCCTGAGGTTGAGGCTTTCAGACAACCATTTATGCCATGTTTTAGGAGGGCACGTAATCTAAGGGATAATTTGGTCAGGGCAGATATTGGCTCAAAAAAACACACTTCCACCCAAAGATTCCTTCAAAACCCCAAAACTGGTACTTTCCCGTGCCTCTCTTGCCATCAATGTAACAACGTCCTTAAAGGTAATGTTGTACATCACCCCCACACTGGCAAGAAATATACCATTAATCAATACTTTACATGCAACTCCAACTATGTAATTTACTTAATTAAATGTCCCTGTGGTCTCCTTTACATCGGTGAGACCACACAGAGTGTGAAGGATAGAATATCCAAGCACAAGTCTACCATACGATGTAAAGATACACTCCTTCCTATCCCTCATCATTTTTTATCGGCGGGACACAATACAGTCATGGTCAAAAGTTTTGAGAATGACACAAATATTAATTTTTACAAAGTCTACTGCTTCACTTTTTCTAATGGCAATTTGCATATACTCCAGAATGTTATAAAGAGTGATCAGCTTAACAGCAATTACTTGCAAAGTCAATATTTGGCTAGAAAATGAACTTTATCCCCCAAAACACATTTCAACATCATTGCAGCCCTGCCTTAAAAGGACCAGCTAACCTCTTTTCAGTGATTGCTCCATTAACACAGGTGTGGGTGTTGATGAGGACATGGCTGGAGATCAATCTGTCATGATTAAGTAAGAATGACACCACTGGACACTTTAAAAGGAGACTGGTGCTTGGCATCATTGTTTCTCTTCTGTTAACCATGGTTATCTCTAAAGAAACACGTGCAGTCATCATTGCAATGCACAAAAATGGCCTAACAGGGAAGAGTATCGCAGCTAGAAAGATTGCACCTCAGTCAACAATCTATCGCATCATAGAGAACTTCAAGGAGAGAGGTTCCATTGTTGCCAAAAAGCCTTCAGAGCGCCCAAGAAAGACCAGCAAGCGCCAGGACCGTCTCTTAAAAGTGTTTCAGCTGCGGGATCGGGCTACCAGCAGTGCAGAGCTTGCTCAGGAATGGCAGCAGGCAGGTGTGAGTGCATCTGCACGCACTGTGAGGCGGAGACTCTTGGAGCAAGGCCTGGTCTCAAGGAGGGCAGCAAAGAAGCCACTTCTCTCCAGAAAAAACATCATGGACAGACTGATATTCTGCAAAAGGTACAGGCAGTGGACTGCTGAGGACTGGGGTAAAGTTATTTTCTCTGATGAATCCCCTTTTCGATTGTTTGGGACATCAGGAAAACGCCTCATTCGGAGAAGACAAGGTGAGCGCTACCACCAGTCTTGTCTCATGCCAACTGTTAAGCATCCTGAAACCATTCATGTGTGGGGTTGCTTCTCAGCCAAGGGAATCGGCTCTCTCACAGTCTTGCCTAAAAACACAGCCATGAATAAAGAATGGTACCAGAATGTCCTCCAAGAGCAACTTCTCCCAACCCTCCAAGAGCAGTTTGGCGATCAACAATGCCTTTTCCAGCATGATGGAGCACCTTGCCATAAAGCAAAGGTGATAACTAAATGGCTCAGGGAACAAAACATAGAGATTTTGGGTCCATGGCCTGGAAACTCCCCAGATCTTAATCCAATTGAGAACTTGTGGTCAATCATCAAGAGACTGGTAGACAAACAAAAACCTAAAAATCCTGACAAAATGAAAGCATTGATTGTGCAAGAATGGACTGCTATCAGTCAGGATTTGGTCGAGAAGTTGATTGAGAGCATGCCAGGGAGAATTGCAGAGGTCCTGAAGAAGAAGGGTCAACACTGCAAATATTAACTTGCTGCATTAACTCATTCTAACTGTCAATATAAGCTTTTGTTACTCATATGTTTGCAATTATTATATTTCTGTCTGTGATAAAAACATCTGTCAAACACACATAAAAACCAGAGGGCAGCAGATCATGTGAAAATATAATATTTGTGTCATTCTCAAAACTTTTGGCCATGACTGTATATCGCAACTTCGATATCAGGTGCTAGAACACATACCCCAACCACGACGGGGAGGAGACCGTGTAACCCAGTTAAAACGGAGGGAAGCATACTGGATCCATGAATTAAATACCCTACATCCTAAGGGGTTAAATAAGGATTACGACTTACAGGCTTTTCTTTAATCCATTTTCTTTAATAACATAATATATTTGAAGAGATGTCATCATTCATGTCCTATTATTTGCATTCTATGTACTGATACTTTTGCTTTCTCCTACAGAATCGCTAACAACACAATTTGGATGGTCACTCCCTATCCTTTCCTGCACCCTCCCTCCTTGTATTCTCTGACATGCGCTCTGACTGTGGAACGCAGGCGGTCCCTATGGAACGCAGAACGCAGCCTCTACCTTCTCCACTATAGCGCTGACATCACTTCCGGTATGAGCACTTCCGGTTTACCGTGCACCACCACGAGATTACCACTGGCGTTATTTAACACGGCCAGTTACTGCCTCGACTCACTCTGTGACATGCGGTGGATTCCGCGTCCCGTACACCAGGTACTGATAGCCACTCCACGGGTAAGTGTACGCTGCTACTGCCACGGCGCTGTGGGCTCAGGAGCCGTTTTATTTTCATTCCTGATGGGCGCATTGATATATTATTCCACAGCCTTAGACCACATACTGAATAATCAGAAGGCTCACTATAACCGGTATGTTTAGCACCATCCTTGCGATTCACTCTGTATATAGTACATAGCTTCTCACAAGTATATTATATATTCTCACCACAGCAACCACTGATACCACCACTCAGATTGGTACGTATCTCATATACCTTGATCACATTTATCTATAACAATATTTCATATCTGATTTATAGCTGCTTTAACAGTGATATGTAACTCCACACCTTTATTCCTGGGTATACACTTTCACTAGGTATGTCCTCAAACTATTTGCTTTTTTCTACATCTATTATCCTGAGTACTTTTGAGAAAGGTTTAATATTGATTAGCCTGCAATGTACAATATATCTTATGTTTTGACCAATATATGTGTATATACTTTTTCTTGCTTGTATAATTATCACTGATCACTTATTTTATAGTACACTGATGAAGGTCAGGTTTGACCGAAACGTCTGTATTTAGTGACCAAGTGTACGTATTAAATTCATTTCATTTGACACAAATCGAGTGTGCCCAGTCTTTTGACATATGGGGTATATATAGAGGCTGTTGCTGGGGTGTATATAGAGGCTGCTGGGTGTATATAGAGGCTGCTGGGGTGTATATAGAGGCTGCTGCTGTGGTGTATATAGAGGCTGCTGGGGTGTATATAGAGGCTGCTGCTGGGGTGTATATAGAGGCTGCTGGGGTGTATATAGAGGCTGCTGCTGGGTGTATGTAGAGGCTGCTGGGGTGTATATAGAGGCTGCTGGGGTGTATACAGAGGCTGCTGGGGTATCTATAGAGGCTGCTGCTGGGGTGTATATAGAGGCTGCTGGGGTATATATAGAGGCTGCTGGGGTGTATATAGAGGCTGCTGGGGTGTATATAGAGGCTGCTGCTGGGGTGTATATAGAGGCTGCTGGGGTATATATAGAGGCTGCTGGGGTGTATATAGAGGCTGCTGGGGTGTATATAGAGGCTGCTGCTGGGGTGTATGTAGAGGCTGCTGGGGTGTATATAGAGGCTGCTGCTGGGGTGTATGTAGAGGCTGCTGGGGTGTATATAGAGGCTGCTGGGGTATATATAGATGCTGCTGCTGGGGTGTATATAGAGGCTGCTGGGGTATATATAGAGGCTGCTAGGGTTTATATAGAGGCTGCTGGGGTGTATATAGAGGCTGCTGCTGGGGTGTATATAGAGGCTGCTGCTGTGGTGTATGTAGAGGCTGCTGGGGTGTATATAGAGGCTGCTGGTTTGTATATAGAGGCTGCTGGGGTATATATAGATGCTGCTGGGGTGTATATAGAGGCTGCTGGGGTATATATAGAAGCTGCTAGGGTGTATATAGAGGCTGCTGGGGTGTATATAGAGGCTGCTGGGGTGTATATAGAGGCTTCTGGGGTGTATATAGAGGCTTCTGGGGTGTATATAGAGGCTTCTCTGGGTGTATATAGAGGCTGCTGCTGGGGTGTATATAGAGGCTGCTGCGGTGTATATAGAGGCTGCTGGGGTGTATATAGAGGCTGCTGCGTTGTATATAGAGGCTGCTGCTGCTGGGGTGTATATAGAGGCTGCTGCTGCTGGGGTGTATATAGAGGCTGCTGGGGTGTATATAGAGGCTGCTTGGTGTATATAAAGGCTACTGCTGGGGTGTACGTGGAGGCTGCTGCTGGGGAATATGTGGAGGCTGCTACTGGATTATATGTGGAGGCTGCTGCTGGGGTATATGTGGAGGCTGCTGCTGCTGGGGTATATAGAGGCTGCTGCTGCTGGGGTATATGTGGAGGCTGCTGCTGCTGGGGCATATGTGGAGGCTGCTGCTGGGGTATGTAGAGGCTGCTGCTAGGGTATATGTGGAGGCTGCTGCTGTGGTATATAGAGGCTGCTGCTTGAAGAGAAGAAAATCCAGCTCCGGGAATAATATAAAAATCATCCTTTTATTTAGGCACATATTAAAATACAAAAATCCAGCATGGCTGCTGTGCTAGTCTCAGCGGTGAATAAATGAAGACACCACAACACACGGTGACTGCTGCTGCTGGGGTTTACGTGGAGGCCGCCGGTCGGGGTACTTCCGCTGCGAGCAGCCGGGAGATGACCGGCTGGTGCTAGTCATCTCCGGCTGTGTCGCTGCTGACCTCCATGTGCAGGAGATGACCCGCGGCGATGATAGCGGTGGTGTGCGTGGTTCAAATCCTGCGCCAATTTGAGGCCGGACTGCGCCAGTCGTTGATTGGTTGCGTCCAGCCGGGTGCGTCCAATCAGCGACTCGGACTTTCCGTTACAGACAGAATTAGATGATTATATAGTAGACTAGATGGTGGCCCGATTCTAACGCATCGGGTATTCTAGAATATGTATGTAGTTTATTTATGAAGATTTAAGAATGATGCAATGAATATACAGGCAGCGACGCGGGATTTCCTGGATAGAAAGACAGACAGACAGACGGGATAAGACGATTATATATATTAGATAGATGTTACTGTTGTGAGACAGTGAGAATATGTGGGTGTATATTTCACCTGGGTGCTTTGCTGACTGGTATAAGGGAGGTGTATGGCTTTGTAGACCTGGTGGTAGAGAAAGGTCATTACACCTTCCACTCAGTGCATACTTGCAGCTCAAACCTGTAACCACTCAGCTGTTAATTAAGAAGCCAGAAATAGGTGTCTGGAAGCACAGTCAGAGAGAGCTAGTTTAGCCTGGACACAGGAAGGTGTCTCGGCACAAGAAACAGTCTCCAAGAGTGTTAGAGCTGTCTTTAGCCTGGACACAGGGAGGTGTCCCGCGCAGGAAGCAGTCTCTGTGAGAATCCATGCGGATAAGCCAAGAGTGTTAGAGCTGTCTTTAGCCTGGACACAGGGAGGTGTCCCGGCGCAGGAAGCAGTCTCTGTGAGAATCCATGCGGATAAGCTACTGAAGAGGAGGGGAGCTGTCTCAGTCTGGGTTAGAGGTACCCCGGACACAAGAGTGTCTCTGTGAACCTCCAGGATGATGACTACTGAATAGGAGTGGATCTCTCTCAAGTCTGGACGTCGGGTGGACCTTCAGACATAAGGAGGAGTATCTGGGAAACTCCATACTGGTAACATATATCATATGTGTTGTTTTGGGCACAGACTGATAGAGTCTGGGTTCCTGATAGAAAGGGACATTACATAAGTGTAATTAGTGGCTAGACAAGCCTAGGTCTTTTGTTTATGCTTTGTTTTATCTGTTTGCTGTGGACTTTAATAAAACTGGTTGCGGCCAGTTTTTACCATAATTGCTGTCTGAATGAACTGTTTCCGTGCCATTCTGTCTACCCAGACAGCGATCCTAGAGCTAAACCCCTGGAAAGGCTACAATTGGTGGAGAATGCGGGCAGCGCAGGGCCTGGTACAGTTAGTGCTGGAGTGTGCATGCAGCACAGTGGCAAGAGACAGCATTAAAGGTGAAGTCTATTGAAATAGCAACAGAGAAAAAAAAAAGTGTGTCAGCAGAAACGTCTGTTTGGAGCAGTCTTGGAGAGACAGTGGCCCTGATAGGGTCTGCAGAGAGAAAATGTATGCACAGCAAAGCTGAACTTGTTGTTAAAACAAGTAGACAGTAGCCCTAATAGACTTTGCAAGTAAAAAAAAAAAAAAGTGTCTGCACAGCGGAGCTAAATTTTTCTATGGAAAAGACTGTAGAGTGTGTGTATGTCTTGAGTGAAGACTACCGTTGTGAAGACAGAGAAGTCTGACAGCATGGATGACAGCATGGAGGCGCTGTTTGAACAAATGGCGCAAGTTATTGTGCAACATAAGACTGCTGTGATTGAGACAGATGAGTCCGGCAGTATGGAGGGGCTCGTTGAGTACCTGGTACAGGCCCAGCGGAGCATGGAGCGGCAGCACCAGCAGCGCATGCAGGAGCACCGGCAGCAATTCCTGCAGCAGCAGCAGGAGAATAACCGGTTGTTGGAGCAGATTGCAGCTCTCCGCACCGCGTCTCAGAGTAATGTTGTGAAGGCACCTGACTTGTCCGATGTAAAGAAGGCGGTAAGACGGTCCCTGGAAAAGATGACACCTCGTGATGATGTGGAGGTATATCTCACTAGATTTGAGGAACTGGCAGAGAAGGAGAATCTGCCCCTATCTGAGTGGGCCATGATGGTCGCACCCTATCTGATTGGAGTGCCCCAGGTGGCCTATGCTGACCTGAGCGAGCAGGACAGCCAAGACTATGCCAAGCTGAAAGCGGAGATTCGTACCCGGCTGGGTGTTACGGTGACAGCCCATGCCAGGGGAGTTCATGACTGGAGATACAGTTGGGAGTCTGCAGTCAGCAGGCCTGATTATGGAGTTGAAAAGGTGGTAGTGAACCGCTACACCCGAGCATGTCCTACAGTGAACCGCTACACCCGAGCATGTTCTCCTGAGGTATAGCCGTCTGAGAGGACGTCACTTCAGAGTTCCCGGACGTCGAACTCTCCCGGTAAGAGCGTTCCAGCTGTTGGGGACATGGGGTATGCTGATAAGCGGGTTCAGGCCCGAGGGGACATGTGGGTGGAAGAGTGTGATGGACAGTGTTGGAGATGCCGTGATGTTGGCAGATCCCTCTCTCTCTGCGCAGAACCTGTGTGTGTGACCACCACAACCGAAGAGACTGGACCACAGGTGTCCCCGGTGGTTACAAATGGTTGCTCAGCGCACGCCCTCTTGGACTCAGAGAGTCCAGTGACTTCCGTATGTGACAGCCTGATTGATAGGGACTTCATCCCTGATAAGCACTTGAGTATGGTGTGCATCCATGGAGACATCAAAGTCTACCCAGAGACTGCCGTGGACTTGGTCCCTAAACTCGGGGAGGTTTCATGTGAAGTGGGGGTAGTGAAGAACCTGGTGCACCCCGTTGTATTGTGTAATGACTTTCCCCGGTCTAAGGATCTCTGGGGGAAGGGTGATTCTGATGGACAGTGTGATGAAGCCCCTACTGAGGGTACGCAGTCCCGAGGGGCGGAACACAATGTTAGTGGGCCGTTTATCTTGTGTGATAGTGATGATGATATTGATAATGATGATGATGCTAATCATAATAGTGATGATACTGATGATGACCGTGATAAAGATGAAATTTCTTTGCAGGTGATGTTGGGAGACGAGGATGGTGGTTCTCGGGAACCGAGTGTCCCTGACCTGCCTGTGTCCTGTGACAATTTTGGGAGAGAGCCGGTGCGAGACCCCACTCTTAAAACGACACAGGAAAATGTAATTGTTCTGAATGAGGTTCCCCAAGAGCCTGGCTCTGAGGAGAGGTTTCCTCATGCTGCCATGAACGATGACCTATTGTTTAGGGACACTGAAGTCCAGGGAGAGGTCGTGAGTCAGCTCCTGGTACCTGAGCTATATGGAGGTATAGTGCTGGGGTTGTCACATAGTCACATACTTGAGGGACCAGATGGTGAAGTTAATGTTGTGGATGAGATGTTAACTAAGGTTCCAGATCAAGATGTGAATAGGAATGAGTTGTATAACCCTGACAGTGAGCAAGATGTGAATGAAAATAAATTGTATACTCCTGAAAGTGAGCCGGATGTGAATGAGAATAAATTGTATAACCCTGACAGTGAGCCGGATGTGAATGAAAATGAAATGTCTAACCCTGAAAGTGAGCCAGATGTGGCTGAGAAAAAGGGGTCAGACAGGGATAGTGGGAGTGATAATGAATCATCTGATGACAATAAAGCAACCAGTGCAAATGAGGAAGGCATGGTAGCAGAAGAGGTTGAGAGTCCTGAGAAGAAGGCTGATGCTGACCTTACAGCCAGACAGAAGATGCCATCTGAGGATGTTTTACAGTTGGAACAAAGAGAGCGACTACTTCCAGCCCAAGAAAGGGAGAGACGAGAGGCTTCCCTGGGGATTGGCAGTAGACGTGCTAAAACAATGAGGGGTAGAGATGACGCTTCTGTTAGTTCACGGCTGAGTGGGAGACCCGGTGGCGGACGAAAAGACAGAGAGTCAGACTCAGAGCTACCAGTAAGCTTGACTGGACGATGGACTCGTGGCCGCAACGACAGTAGGAGTCAGTTGGGGAAAGAAAGGTCGGGTGAGGTGACACCGACACAAGGACAAGGCCAACGTTCTGACCGCTGGGGGCGGGAGAGGCCTAACAAAGAGGTGATATTGCATAGTGCCCAAAATCAACTGAGACGGGGTGACTGGCAGAGGCGACCGAGGGGGATCTCTGGTCGGGTGGCAGGTGTTCGACCCCACAAATTTGAACAGAGGGGGCACTGGGTATGGCCCTCAGGATATGCATGGAGGCATGTGATGGATGGACGGTATGTATCGCAGAGGTGGGTGGCCCTGTGATGGAAGCCTGGATATATTTGGTTCAGCAGATCTACTGCTGAGACTTGTGCTATACATTGGGAGGCTTCCAGGTGACTTGGAGAGCTGGGCGGGTCCAGTCACCTACAAACCCACCCAAGGGGTATGTGTCTAAATACCTAGGATAAAGTTGTATGCAGAGGGGACGGATGGGTAATGCAGCGCTGGCTGGCATTCATTTAAGGGATCAGTATGTATGTTTTGACTGTCCATGTTCCTTCTCCTCAGTTGACTGGTCACATGACTGTGACATCACACAGTGTGTGTGTGTGTGTGTGTGTAAGGGTATAGAAACCCTGCTTAATGGAAGATAAAGATGAAGATGATGTGGGCCATGACTTGAGCTGTGTTCACTGTCTCTTGAGGTTTGTTGACCAGTCCTCCGGTCTGGATGACCAGCCCTCCGGTCTGGAGAAGAGGGGGGGGATATGTGAGACAGTGAGAATATGTGGGTGTATATTTCACCTGGGTGCTTTGCTGACTGGTATAAGGGAGGTGTATGGCTTTGTAGACCTGGTGGTAGAGAAAGGTCATTACACCTTCCACTCAGTGCATACTTGCAGCTCAAACCTGTAACCACTCAGCTGTTAATTAAGAAGCCAGAAATAGGTGTCTGGAAGCACAGTCAGAGAGAGCTAGTTTAGCCTGGACACAGGAAGGTGTCTCGGCACAAGAAACAGTCTCCAAGAGTGTTAGAGCTGTCTTTAGCCTGGACACAGGGAGGTGTCCCGGCGCAGGAAGCAGTCTCTGTGAGATTCCATGCGGATAAGCCAAGAGTGTTAGAGCTGTCTTTAGCCTGGACACAGGGAGGTGTCCCGGCGCAGGAAGCAGTCTCTGTGAGAATCCATGCGGATAAGCCAAGAGTGTTAGAGCTGTCTTTAGCCTGGACACAGGGAGGTGTCCCGGCGCAGGAAGCAGTCTCTGTGAGAATCCATGCGGATAAGCTACTGAAGAGGAGGGGAGCTGTCTCAGTCTGGGTTAGAGGTACCCCGGACACAAGAGTGTCTCTGTGAACCTCCAGGATGATGACTACTGAATAGGAGTGGATCTCTCTCAAGTCTGGACGTCGGGTGGACCTTCAGACATAAGGAGGAGTATCTGGGAAACTCCATACTGGTAACATATATCATATGTGTTGTTTTGGGCACAGACTGATAGAGTCTGGGTTCCTGATAGAAAGGGACATTACATAAGTGTAATTAGTGGCTAGACAAGCCTAGGTCTTTTGTTTATGCTTTGTTTTATCTGTTTGCTGTGGACTTTAATAAAACTGGTTGCGGCCAGTTTTTACCATAATTGCTGTCTGAATGAACTGTTTCCGTGCCATTCTGTCTACCCAGACAGCGATCCTAGAGCTAAACCCCCTGGAAAGGCTACACTGTGTATTACCTCATATTACTGTGTATTACCTCATGTTACCTTATATTACCTCATATTACCTCATGTTACCTGTGTATTACCTCATATTATTGTGTATTACCTCATGTTACTGTATATTACCTCATTTTACTGTGTATTACCTCATGTTACTGTATATTACCACGTTACTGTATATTACCACATGTTACTGTATATTACCTCATGTTACCTGTGTATTACCTCATATTACTGTGTATTACCTCATATTATTGTGTATTACCTCATGTTACTGTATATTACCTCATTTTACTGTGTATTACCTTATGTTACTTATGTATTACCTCATGTCAATAGAAATGAAAGTCCAGCTCACCAGTGCAGCATACCAGGGATCGGAGCAAGGAACCGGTGTGTCAGACGTAGAACATTGCAAAAGGAGAAAATCCATCTCAACGATGAAGTAAAGATAAAATGGATCTTTATTCATGACTAAGGGTGCTGCGTCACCTGAAACGCGTTGATAACGCATTCATCTGCTGCTATCTATGCTGATACTTTTTCTCTGTATTTGGAATGACAAGTGAATAAAGATCCATTTTATCTTTACTTCATCATTGAGCTGGATTTTCTCCTTTTGCAATTACCTCATGTCACCTGTGTATTACCTCATGTCACTGTGTATTATCCGTGTTCATAGAAAAC
Organism: Oophaga sylvatica; assembly: GCA_033576555.1. NCBI lineage: Eukaryota > Metazoa > Chordata > Amphibia > Anura > Dendrobatidae > Oophaga > Oophaga sylvatica. Next base: position 547,752,788 of record JARQOD010000002.1, read on the forward strand.
TAGATCTGAACTGAAAAAGTAAGTTAATGTGTATGCAAAATGTAAATGCATATTAACACATGACCATTACACAGAAAAACAGGCACAAAAAAACAAATATCCAAAAATGAAATAAAAAATCTTTTTGCAAAAATGCATGAAGGTAGTAATAATCATAAGGGTATTTAGTAAACATAATTTTGATCAAAATAATGTACAAGCCATCCCGCCACGTCAAGGCAACCCTCTGTGGGACAGTACATATTACTGTGTATTACCTCATATTATTGTGTATTACCTCATGTTACTGTATATTACCTCATTTTACTGTGTATTACCTTATGTTACTTATGTATTACCTCATGTCAATAGAAATGAAAGTCCAGCTCACCAGTGCAGCATACCAGGGATCGGAGCAAGGAACCGGTGTGTCAGACGTAGAACATTGCAAAAGGAGAAAATCCATCTCAACGATGAAGTAAAGATAAAATGGATCTTTATTCATGACTAAGGGTGCTGCGTCACCTGAAACGCGTTGATAACGCATTCATCTGCTGCTATCTATGCTGATACTTTTTCTCTGTATTTGGAATGACAAGTGAATAAAGATCCATTTTATCTTTACTTCATCATTGAGCTGGATTTTCTCCTTTTGCAATTACCTCATGTCACCTGTGTATTACCTCATGTCACTGTGTATTATCCGTGTTCAGTAAACGTGACAGAAGTACATCAGACACTGTGACTGACAAAACATGTTCAGTACATCATGGGCAGTTGGTGAGTCACATGACCACATGGGCGGAGTTAGCCCTGCGTCGCTGATGTTACCGTGTATTACCTCATGTCACTGTGTATTACCTCATATTACTGTGTATTACCTCATATAACTGTGTATTACCTCATGTTACCATATATTACCTCATATTACCTCATGTTACCTGTGTATTACCTCATATTACTGTGTATTACCTCATGTTACTGCATATTACCTCATTTTACTGTGTATTACCTTTTGTTACTTATGTATTACCTCATGTCACCTGTGTATTACCTCATGTCACTGTGTATTACCCGTGTTCAGTAAACGTGACAGAAGTACATCAGACACTGTAACTGACAAAACATGTTCAGTACATCATGGGCAGTTGGTGAGTCACATGACCACATGGGCAGAGTTAGCCCTGTGTCGCTGATTAGCCGCGGCCAGACCAATCAGTGACGCAGGATTTCCTGGACAGACAGAGAGACAGACAGGATAAGACGATTATATATATAGATGTGACTGGGAGGCTTTGCACCCATATTGCTGGTGCTGTTCTTGTTCCTTTTTCTTTTAGATAGATAGATAAATAGCAGATTATATATATGCTGAATTCATGAATATACAGTAGTAGATGTTTGATTGATAGGTGGATAGATATCTAATACAGACATCTGTTAGATCGAAGGGTAAGACAATAGATACATATATTTTAGATATATAATACTGATTTGAGTAATATTATTGATACATAATAGCTTAAAGATAGACTGATAGACACAAGATAATCTAATATATAAAGCTGAATGTATGTATGTGTGTATGTATGTGGGTATGTTTGTCCGGGATTGGAATCCGCACCGTCGCACTTACGGGCATGAAATTTTGCACGCCCGCACGTCTCGACCCCGAAAGCGTCCTAGGCTATGTTTTGAATCTAAATTTTAACCCCGCGCGTTCCAAATCGCCAAACAATTTTGGCCCTATCTACATAATGGGGAGAAAGCTGAATGCTTGTGTGTATGTCCGGCATAGGAATCTGCATTTACGGGCATGAAATTTTGCACACCCGCACGTCTCGACCCCGGGAGCGTCATAGGCTAGGTTTTGAGTCGAAATTTTAACCCCGCGCATTCCAAATCGGCAAATAATTTTGGCCCGGGATAGGAATCTGCACCGTTGTACTTACGGGCATGAAATTTTGCATGCCCGCACATCTCAACCCCAGGAGCATCATAGGCTATGTGTTGAATGGAAATTTTAACCCCCGCACGTTCCAAATCGCCAAACAATTTTGGCCCTATCTACATAATGGGGAGAAAGCTGAATGCTTGTGTGTATGTCCGGCATAGGAATCTGCATTTACGGGCATGAAATTTTGCACACCCGCACGTCTCGACCCCGGGAGCGTCATAGGCTAGGTTTTGAGTCGAAATTTTAACCCCGCGCATTCCAAATCGGCAAATAATTTGGCCCGGGATAGGAATCTGCACCGTTGTACTTACGGGCATGAAATTTTGCATGCCCGCACATCTCAACCCCAGGAGCATCATAGGCTATGTGTTGAATGGAAATTTTAACCCCCGCACGTTTTGGTGTGTGATTTTTATGTGCAGAATAAATTTTTGTTAACATAGTCTATTTTGTTACAGCTAACAGCAGTTATTAATTAACCCGGGCAAAGCCGGGTACTACAGCTAGTAAAAAATATAAAAATAGAACAGGAGATGGTTATATACTGTAGAAAGAAGGAGAAATAATAAATAGATGAGATACAGTAGATAGTTAATAGATAGATAGATAGATAGATAGATAGATAGATAGATAGATAGATAGATAGATAGATAGATAGATAGATAGATAGATAGATAGATAGATAGATATGAAATAGACATTAGATAGATAGATAGATAGATAGATAGATAGATAGATAGATAGATAGATATGGGATAGATGGATCGATAGATAATAATAGATAGATAGATAGATAGATAGATAGATAGATAGATATTAGATAGATATATAGATTGATAGATAGCTATGGGATAGATAGATAAACAGACAGATAGATAGATAGATAGATAGATAGATAGATAGATAGATAGATAGATATGGGATAGATGGATCGATAGATAATAATAGATAGATAGATAGATAGATAGATAGATAGATAGATAGATATTAGATAGATATATAGATTGATAGATAGATAGATAGATAGATAGATAGATAGATAGATAGATAGATAGATAGATAGATATGGGATAGATGGATCGATAGATAATAATAGATAGATAGATAGATAGATAGATAGATAGATAGATAGATAGATAGATAGATAGATAGATATTAGATAGATATATAGATTGATAGATAGCTATGGATAGATAGATAGATAGATAGATAGATAGATAGATAGATAGATAGATAGATAGATAGATAGATATGGGATAGATAGATAGATAGATAGATAGATAGATAGATAGATAGATAGATAGATAGATAGATAGATAGAGCTGATAAAAAGATGAGTAGATAGTTACATATAAATTTTAGATACATGTTAGATTTTTTTATAGTATACATATTGATACATGATAGATAGATCGACAGAGAAATAGATTGATATAAATAGATATAAAGAAAAAAAGAAAGTTAGGTTTGGAGTTCTAAACAAAAACACGCTCTTACTTTGCAAGAAAAATATGTTTGTAAGAGTTTTAAAACTTGTTTAAAAAAACAAACAGCGCCAATGGGGATAGAGAAAGATATACTGTAGGCTAGGTTCACACAGTGTTTTTTCAAGGTGGAAAATGCTGTGAGCTTTTCAAAGGAATCCACTTATGGAAATGCTCCTTTTTACGTCTTTTTCTTGAAGCTTTTCCTGAAGTAGTTTGAAAAATGTTTTTGAAGTGTTTTTCGTTCACACCACATAGTGATATGACAACTTTTTTTTCTCTGGTGAGGTTTCCAAACCTTTGTCAGAAAAAAACTCTCAAAATAACATATGAACAGTGAAAATTCTGGAAAAGTATTCAAATAATATTTCAAATGTTTTTTTTCACGAGGATACTCACCCAGAGAATCCAATTCTCACTCCAGTGTTGCTGTACCAATGGTCTTCCCCAGACCGCAACCAGTGAAATCCCGACCACTAGTCTGTTGGTTCTGTTGCCAATCAGCGTCTGCAGTGGTCAGGTTGTAAAACACTAGCCGGGGGGTGGACTCGTCAGCGCTATCTTTACTCACTGCGCTGGCAACTGCTTCATCCCTAGTGTATTTCTCACCCGATTCAGAGTTTAAAGAATTGGAGTCAGAGTCCAGAACAACGTCAAACAGTTCAGCTTTATTTTCCTCCGGACACAGCACATCCAAGACACAATTATCACGCTTGACACGGTACCAGCAATACATCTTCTACAGCTCGCTTCACTTTCTCTGCTACACCGGAATGGACCACAAAGTAACTGCGGGACGAGGAGCCCGGGTGAAAACGACACTTCGATCTCTTCGCCTGGAACCAGCTTCTGTCCAGGCACGGAAATACACATCTACTAGTTCGACCACCCCCTTCTGGTTATCCTGCCCGTGTACTCGCTGGTGGCCCACTCGACTACTTCTTCAGCACACACACTTCTGCTAAACGTTCCCACAGTGGCTTGTCCACTGGCTCGACTACTTCATCAGCCCACAGACCTCTGGCTGACGTTCCCACGGTGTCTAATACACCGGCATTACTACGGCTGCAAGTACCATGCACACTCTACTCTTTGTGTCGGCTCTCCGGCACGGTACCAGGGACGTCCGAGCAGTACTAGGATCCACCCTGACTCACTCTATCTAGGAAGTTCCTCACACTAGTTCCCGGCTGACACTTTTCTAATCAACCCCTTAGTGTCGTACAAGTCTCCTTTATGCTGTGCTCAGTGCCCCCATCTTGTGTCCTATCACTGTGCTTCACTAAACATCTAGAAAATTTCCAACTGAATCCACTTATATATCCCCATCTAGTGGCCCTTTGCAGAACTACATTTACCCTGACTATGATTACTGTACTACAAGTGCCCTCCTCTAATGTTCCCAAAGGATGCACTACCTTACCCTAATCTATGTGGAATACAATACAAAAGACACTCAAATACGTCATTATAAGATACATAACAATTATATACACATACGTATACATAGCAGCATAAGCATTTAAAGGGCTAGGCCCTGACCCTCCTTACAAGGTGATGGGTGGTTATGACGTGATCGGTAGAGATCCTGTGAGGATGGTCAGAATGGTGGTGCTGTGGAGGGGGAAGATTCCTGGGTAAGTAGATATTTTTTATTCCTTTATCCCCATGGCTTACTACTGGCAGGTTTTTAAACAAACTTGGAAACCTCTTTAAATAAGTTCACTAAGCGTGGGTCTTACCGCATAGACAAAAGTTTCCAAATATTCATCAGTATGTTAGCCTGTATGTGATATATACATGTGATCGGCTCTACAAGCCTACCATGACGACAAAGAATGTTATGATACGATACGATACACTTTATTGATCCCAGGGGAAATTACAGTATTACAGCAGCAATACAAACAGCAGTACATAAAATATTAGGACACAAATCTTGCACAGGTATACCAACATTACATAATAAATAAAAGTGGGTAGTTCAGGTGTATATAAGTCAATGTTAATTGACGTTAGTACACCAGCCATCAGTCATTATTTTCTACCACCTTAGGAAATTATTATACATCCCCATAGCAGTAGGTACAAACGATTTCCTGAATTTCTTGCACCTTAATAGGATTAGACGGCTGCTGAATGTGCTCTTCTGCTTCAAGAACAGCTCGTATAGTGGGTGTTATATTAATATAAATAGATATATAATGTTAGTATGGGCTTCTCCCCCACATACTCGTGAAGGCTGAGACTGGCCAACAGGAGAGTTCCCCGGTGGGCCCCTGTGCAGGTTTGTCGCCTACCCTATATGACATATAGTTGGAATAATATACTTGAGTCCCTACATACAAACAAATGCAGCATCTCATGCTTCACTTAAGAAACTACCCGGTGTATTATTATATAGAAGCTGAGGTACATTTGTGAATGAGGGTAATGTAATATTTGCATATAGCTGAATGGTGGGCCCCAGAGTCAATGTTACTGCTTGGCCCTTGGCCCCACAGTCTGACACTACACCCATAAATATAGTGACCAAGGATGTCAATCAGAAACTGAATTTCTTTATACAGCACAGTATATAAGCTGGGAGCATGAAAAGTACTAACTCCTCAATAGTAAAGATTTCATGGCTCCTTCTACATTAAAGTCCATATCAACCTTAAAGACATTAAACCCTCACTACTTTTCATTTTTTGTCGATTTCATGGGGTATTTCTGGTATTTTTATTCTGTATGAAACAGTATCCCCCACTGCACATTCTTCGAGGCCTAGAACAAGTGAAATAATTTACACACAACGCTCCGCAGAGACAGATTAGCTGTATTGTTTTTCAGAGCGTCGACGCTATGGTAAAGCAAATACAGTGATTTAACCCATAAAGTGAGCGACTTGTGGGGCTACACAGCTACAGGCTTTGGAGCTTAGCACTGTTGAACATTGCAGCCAATGCCCAGCAAGAGATAAACTGTACACGGCCATTTTCTTAATTACAGGGATAAAAAATGCATTTATGAAGTGTTTAAAAATGGAGTGATTACATATAAGTGTCCAGCTATGATTAGAATAACGTTACAGCTATTAAACAGAGAGAGACATTTATGAAGGCCCCATGTGGTAATAAAGTGGGGGAGGGTGAAGTATAAAGTGGGAAGTAATTTTATTGGATCAACATATAGAAGAAAATTCTCCTGTTCTTTGCTTTGTGTAATAAATTGATTATAAAAAGTGTTTTTCAGTGCACAGAACACCATACATTTAACGAAAAGAAATATTTCCAGCTAAGACATGGTGCTAATCTACTAGACCCCAATACCGATTCTTAGTGATTCCCTAGCAGGGGAAAGTTGTAACAATCATGTGTTACGGCAAAAGTGTACGTAAGAAAAGTGGTGTAACTTGAAGCTCATGGGCCCCAAAGTACAACCTCCAAAGCACCCCCAATTATCACTGGTCCTTAAAGACCTTCTCTTAGTGTGATCTTCTTGGTCCCCCCTAGACTCCAGGGCCTGTAGACGACTGCAACCCTTGCACCAACTAAAGTTATGTCCCCAGTCTTTCTGCAGCACTTAAAGGGTGACAAGACATATTTTTTGGTAATACTGACTAGAAATAGTCTCATCCAGATTGTAGTGGGGGATGTACATTTTTCCAGCCCAATTATTGGACTTGTGGAAACCCTTATACGAGGAAAGTCTGTCTTAGTAACGTAGCCATGTCAAAACGGATATCAGGAATTCACATAATAACTTACGATTTGATCAGCTGCCATGTGCCCCTAACAGCCGCTGGTGGAATCGTGATCCACCCGTGGCTGTTAAAATGTTAAATGCCGCTGTCAATCTCTGACAGTGGCATTTAGCTTGCACTATCAGGAAGCGTTCGCAAACTCCACCCATCTGTCACATAATCGCAGGGCGCTGATGGGTTGGCATGACAACTGGAGGTCTATAGATGGCCAGTGTTCATTGGAGATGATGATTTCTGCTACACATAGCAGAGCTCAATCTTGTCAGAGATTGATTGGAAAATAACAGATTCAAGTCTCCTAAGGAGATTATTGAAGCAAGTATAAAGTTTAAAAATAAATTAAGAAAATTAAAAAAAAATAAAAATTCAAATCACCCCCCTTTTGCCCCATTCAAAATAAAACAATAAAAAATAGACATATTTGGTGTTACTGTGTTCAGAAATGTCTGATCTATCACAATATAAAAACAATTAATCTGATCGGTAAACGGCGTAATGAGAAAATAAATCAAAATTCCAGAATTACATTTTTTTGGACTCCATAACATTGCAATAAAATGCAATATCAGGTGGTCAAAGCATTGTCTCTACCCTACAATGATATCAATAAAAGCATCAGCTCGGCACACAATAAATAAGACCACCCCCAGCCCCAGATCAAGAAAATGGAAATTCTATGGGTCTCGGAAAATGGCGACATTTTTTTTAAAAAACTTAAAAAAAAAAAATTTCACCACTTAAATAAAAAATGCACCTAGACATGCTTGGTATCTGTGAACTCGTAATGACCTGGAGAATCATAATGGCAAGTCAGTTTTAGCACTTAGTGAACAAGGTAAAAAAAAAACAATTGTGGAATTGCACTTTTTTTGCAATTTCGTCACAATTGGAATTTTTTTCCCACTTTCCAGTACACTATACGGTAAAATCAATGCTGTCAATCAAAACTACAACTCGTCCTGCAAAAAATGAAGCCCTGGCAAAAAAAAAACGAAAATGCAAAAATAAAAGGAAAATCCCAATGTTCTGAAGGTGTTAAATCTTCAGAAACTATACTTATGGTATACCGTGCAGCCCTCTGTAATCTAGTGGCTTACATCCATCACCCTAAGGCCGGATCACACATGCGAGTAAGTCGTCCGACACCATAATCCAGCTGACAGGTGTTACTCAGAAACTCACTCCATGCGCGCCTCTGGTCAGCCGGCACTCGCGGGATCGCTAGGCCGGATCCACATGCAGGTCGTCCGCACTCATGTGAAACCACTTGCGCGCACTGGAGTGGAGCGAGCGGCGCATGAATACTGCTCCGCACTCCATGAGTGCCGGCGCCAGAGCTGGGATTTCACATGCGAGTGTCGGACGACTTACTCGCATGTGTGATCCCGGCCTAAGGCCTGGATCACACATGCAAGGAAATCGTCCGATGCTTGCATGTGAAATCCCAGCTCTGGCGCCGGCACTTGGGAGTGGAGCGAGCGGCTGCATATAAATACATGCATCCGCGTACTCCACTCCCGAGTGCCGGCGCCAGAGCTGGGATTTCACATGCGAGCATAGGACGATTTCCTTGCATGTGTGATCCCGGCCTAAAACAGAGTCTACACCTATAACTCTATGCTATACTTGTGTTATTTGCATCTGTAAAAATCTATTGGACAATACTACGCTAGAATATGACGAATTCTGTACAACGCCTGCATGTGATTTCATGCAGAAGCAGGCAACGTTTATTACACATTTTCCATCATATCCTATGTTACAGAGAAATCCTCCCAACTTGATACACTGATGAAAAACACTGACAGCAGTTCCGATTTTTAACGTGCATGTTTTATACGACATGTGAAGGAGGCCTAAAGAGAATCTGTCACCAGGTTTTTGCTACCCCATCTGAGAACAACATTATGTAGAGGCAGAGACCCTGATTCCAGCAACGTATCACTTATTTTACTGGGCTGCTTACTGCAGTTTTGATCAAACCTTTAGATTTGATCTGCTGAATTTTCTGCACAAAAACAGGACCTCTTGGCAGAAAACGCAGGTGCTTTTTTGATGCGTTTTTTCATGCTTTTTTTCATGCGTTATGGTATGCATTTTTGTAAGCTAAATAAAGATATGTTATTTAACAAAAAAAAGGTTTGTGATGTCATTTCTTGGCCAACCTCCTCTTTTACATTTGTCCAACCCACACTCCATTACACACACAGACAAACAGATGATAATAGATAGACAGATAGATAGATAATAGATAGATGATAGATAGATAGTAAATAGATAGATAATAGTTAGATGGATAGATAGATAGATAGATAAAATGGTACATAAATAGTTAAAGACACTGTTAGCATTCAATTTCCCATTGCTGCACAAGGGGAGTCTTGAACCAGTCCCGCTGCGGTCCCCCATCCACAGTGGAGCCTGCTTAGCAAAGACGTCGGTCCCAGCGTCTCGCCCGGTCTAATGCTGTGCAGAGACTTGCTGTTGCCTCTTCAGGTTCTGCTATTGTAGCCAGTACTGGTCAGCGGCGAGCAGACGTCTTTAGGTCTAAGTCCTTTGTTGCTTCATCTGAGCATGCCCAGGGCAAGATTTCCCATTGGAGATCACGGGTCACATGCTCAGATACAGCTGCCACTCCTATTGGTCCTTCAGGAAGGTCCTCTGGCTGTTGATGTTCTGAAGCAGCTTCCCATTGGTCCTTCCTGGAAGGTCTTTTTCTCGTGGCTGCTATAAAAGGCTGTCCTTACCGCACGGCCGTGCGCTAGTATCAAATCTGTTACGTGCTTGCGCCAGTGTGGTCATGTATGCATGTAGTTAGGTCTGGCTGAAATAAGCCCCTAGAATACCAGCACCTCCGGTGAGGAGTTTGTATGCACGTGTTCAGGGCTCGGCTGAAAACGCCATTAGAATACCGGCTACTCCGGTGAGGAGATTATTGCTTGTGTTCTGACTGCATGATCACGGACTGCTATCTGCACAGCAGTTAACCGTGTACCTGGACCCAGTAGGGTTTCTCAGCGACTCTGTGACGCAACAGGGTTCGCTGTAAAACGCTAGTCAGTGCCCTAGTGTTTTACTTTGCGGCTCACTGAAGATAAGTGAGTTCGCACTTATCGCCATATAGCTCTGTGGCATTCCCGCTAGCGGCTCTGTGGATTAACAGAGTTCGCACTAACTGCCACAGCGCGCTAAGGCGTTTATTTTAGCGACTCTGCGGGATAACAGAGTTCACTACTTACGCCATCTTACTAGCAGCAGGCTCTGCCTGCACAGTGGACCCTGGGCTGCGAACGCACCTCTCTACATCTTATATTTGGTGCGTTCCGCAGACCCTAACAGACACACACAAAATCTTCAAGCAATATCTTTAATTTAAAAAAAAATGGTGTGGGCTCCTGCTCAATTTTCTGCACAAAAGGGGAAAAAAATAACGTGGGGTCCCCCTATAATTTATAGCCAGAAAGGCTACGCAGACAGCTGCGGTCTGATATTCATAGCCTAGGAAGGGGCCATGGATATTGGCGCACCCCCTGGCTAAAAATACCAACCCCCGGCTGCCCCAGAATTGGTTCATCTGTACGATGCGCCAATTTCAGCACTTAGCCCCTCTCTTCCAACTGCCGTGTAGCGGTGGCATATGGGGTAATAAGGGGTTAATGTCACCTTGCTATTGTAAGGTGACATTAAGCCCAGTTAATAATGAAGAGGTGTCAATAAGACATCTTATAGTTTGAAAGGGTTAAAAAGAAACCACACACATAAGAATAAACTATTTTAATTAAATAAAACACAACACGGTTTCATATTTTTATTGCATGCCCAGATCCAAGCGACACCCTCGTTCTCCTATAATAAAAAGTAAACAATAAAACAACCGTATACTCCCTGTTCGACGCAGTCCAATTAATAACGAGTGTCCCACGACGATTTCCCCTATAGAACAGTGACATCGGGTGATGTCATTGCTCTATAGGGCCTCCCAGTGATGTACTGACAGGAGACAATGGCTCCTGCAGTGCATCACTGAGGTTAGCCTGAGTTCAGGCTCTCACTTTATGGCAATGCTACTTGGGAATTTTCTCACCCAGCATTGCCAGTGAAAGAATGAACTGAAGTGACGTCATTCTCTCCCGGCAGCGGAGGGATACACACCACAGAGGATTACCTCCGCTGTCAGTGCATCGCGGAGGCCGTGTAGAGCACGGACATCACTCGATGTCAGTGTTCTACACTGGAGATCGTCGTGGGACACTCGTTAATAACTAGACTACGGTGGAAAGGTGATGTATAGGTTGTTTTATTATTTTATTTTTATTAGGAGATAATGGCAATCGGGGATTAGGTGATTGGTGAGTATATACTGTATGTTATGTGTTGTATATTATGTGTATGTTCTGTATGTTATATGTATGTACTGTATGTTCTGTATGTTATATGTTGTATGTTATGTGTATGTCAATGTATGTTTGTTTTTTTACATTCAACACATTAGCCGGAAGATTGGACTACTACTGTCCCATCTTCAGCTAATGTGTCAGTCACTGTCAGTGTAGCAGGCATAGCCGGATGGGACTAGTAGTCCCATCAGATGATGCCTGCATACACACACACACAGGCCCACAGACCCCCACACAGCCCCGCAGACCTCCGCACATACACACATGCACGCACACAGTCACCACCCACACACTATACACGCACAGTCACTGCCCACACTTCGCCCACACACTTTCCGCCTCCCGAACTGCAGCGTTTCACCCACAGCAAAACCACAGATTTTTTTTAGACCTGCAGTTTTGCTGCGGAAGTGCCCGACTCAATGCAAGTCAATGGGTGCAGAAACGCTGCAGTTGCGGACAAAGAATTGACATGCTGTGGAAAATAAAAAGCTGAAAATTGGCGCGTTTTTTTCCGCAGCATGTGCAGAGCAAACCTGCAATTGCCATACAATTACATTGGCTGTGCACTGTGCTGCAGGTTGGATGCGTTTCAGCGCGTTCAAAAACGCTGTGGAAACGCATCTAAAATCGCAGCGTGTGCACATACCCTTACTTTGCTGCAGATCAACCAGTTCTGTGAATGCTGAGCCCTGTTTAGCCCCACCCACGTAACTGATTGGCAGCTTTCTGTGTACACTGTGCATAGGCACAAAGCTTCCAGTTTGTGACGGAGGTGTGGTTGGACTACCTGGCACCAGGTTTACTAGTCCTCTAGTGATAATCTCCTGCTGATAAAATAGTGATTTTATAAAAACTACACTAAGCAGACCAAAGTGTGACACATCACTAGAATCAGGGTCTCTGCCCTACATTCTGTTGTTCTCAGATTACCCAGCAAAATCGGGTGACAGATTTCCTTTAAAATAATTATCATTTGATTGGCCAATGATTGTTAACGCTATGTCCAGGTTCATGTTTTCTTATAATCAATCCCAATTTGTTCAAATTGACACACGAAAATTGAAATAACTAAAATAACCACTCTTCAGAAAATGCCAGTGGACTTAATCAACATCGGTGATTTAGGTCGCTGGTCGTCTCCCAAAATGTTTCTTAGTAATAATTTTTTTTGTTTGTTTCTAACAGTTAAAAGTTTGACTTGTTTTTTTTTTTCCTGACAGCTTACTGAAAGCCGGCGGTCCGGTCAGGCACAGTTGGCATTCTTCTAGTCAAAGTTTTCAATACAGCATCTGCCGAAGCAGAACAACTGCAATGGCACAATTGCTGTCCCAAGTAGTGCAGAATAATCCTCTACTATGGAGGACAAATCCATCCCCGATCTTTATTAAAGACGTTATTGAGTTTGTGAGAATATCTGTTGAGATAATGACTTCATTTGCTGAACACAAAGCTGTAGGAAATTGGTGGGGTATTCACAGATGGAGCAAAGTAGAAGGCTATCTGCTGTGTGTTGTCTTATTGTGTCTCCGCAGTCTGTGGGATTTCGGCTAGATTGTTAGCAGGCACTGGATGAGGTTTGCTTAAGGTTGTGGGTCAGGATCTCTTTGCATTGTACAAGATATTAGGACCAAATTGGGGTTCCATTCATTAATAATGATCACAATAAGATTAAATCATTCTGGAAAATCTCATAAAATCCTCTAAGTACGCTCCAGCGGCTCCTTCTAAATCCCAAACATTCCGATTTGGACAGAGAAAAAAATTGGTTTCTTTGGGGGTCTTAATGCCCTCCTTTTAAAAGGCACCTTTAAAGTTTTTCATGCATGCTATGTGAAGTGTTTAGAAATGGATGCACTGGAAATCCGGGGGTCTCCAAACTTACGATATTTCTTGGGAATATTAAGCACTGGAATTAGCTGTGTCCAGCTGGTGAAAGTTAAAGAATAGAGCAAGGCTTGTTTGTATCTCCAGAATGACAGGGATTAAGGGTTTGTAAAACAAGGCCGTGAGCTTTCGTTGGCCCGTAATACTTATAATCCTTGCAGGTAATTTCACGCAGTTTGCCTCCGTTCCATGAAAGGGTCAAATTGGGGGGAAAAAAATGACTTAGGGGAAAAAAAAAGGGTTTATTCATTAACAGTAATAATAAGACTGATACTAGGACTGAGGGCAGCGCGAGGCTGAGAAATGATATTGACAAAAAGATTTTCCCTAAAGTTTTGTATTATTTAAAGTAAACCGCAGGCTGATCAGAAGAGCAGCATGGGTCCTCGGAGAGCAGCTCTGAATGAAGACGTCTGCTGCCTGGTGTAAGTTGCAATCAATACCATAGACTTCATTTAGATTCATAGGAGAACAAGATTACCTTCAATATATCACTTTGCGATTGGAAAACAATCGAAAATACATCAACTCCCCGGGATGATTGCTTCAGATGGTGGAAGAGTTCTGGGAAGGAATAAAGATTAAAAATAAGCGTTCTCTATTCTCTCAACCTTCGGAGCAATGATCACAAAGTTTCAGGTTAATAGCTATGCCTAGTAAGCGAAATCTATTGATTGATTCATATTAATATGGTTTAGTATTTCAGCCGCGCTCATCGCCTGTAATGGCCGGTGTCGCCTGTTGGATTTTTTTTTTTTAATCTATTTTACAAAACACAATAAATGTTTTACTGGATTTTCTGCAAGTTTTCACCCAATTTCATTATCGCCACTCAGTTTTTGTATAGTGTGATGAGGTGTCACAATCCTCCATTAACCTGGATTTATACTAGGTTCTTGCAGGATCAAGCTGAAGTATATCTATAACAGACACAGCCCTCCACGCACAATGACTTCATCTAATTGAACCATTTAAGGACAATGTAATTTATTTATTTTTTATTCTTTTTTTTTGTCTTCAATCTTTATCAAGAGCCATAACCATTTTTACTTTTCTCCTGTATTAGCGTTAAATCCCGAGCACGATTGTTAGGCATGATAAATGAATATATGGTTACTGTATCAGGAGCGGTTTTTATGGCATTAGCTGTAGTCGTGAATGCCACTATTTGATTTACCATATAATGCAGTGAAAAAAATATTTTTTTTCTGGGGTGGAACAGAAATATAATGTATTTCTGCCATTGTTGATGGAGCTTCATTTTTTACGGTGTTCACTATGCAGTAAAATGACATGATACCATTATCCTGTAGGTGACTCCCACTAGGGTGATAGTAAATATTTACAGTTTTGTTTATTTCTTTTTATCTTTTAAATAATAAAAACATAAAAAATAATACAATTTGGATCTTGTATCATATTCTGAGATTTCTTCTGTATGGGCTTATGACAGATCTGATCCTTCAGTGACCTGCCTCCTATTTATGATATTGTGGGGTAGATGCTACCGTGCAAGCGCCGGCGCCATTGTGCTGCAGTCAAAAGAAAATTTCTTCAGCAAAATGGCGGTGACACATGAGCAGTAGCATCTATCACGTTCCTATATAAGCTTCTGCAGAAGTGCCGCCGCACTGCACCATTTTGCTGGAGAAAGAAAACATGTGGCAGCAGCAAAACGGCGCCGACCTGACACTGACAGGTTCCCTTTAAGAGCTGTGCTCTCTCCACACGTGTCTGAGACTTTCTGTAATATATGGTCTCCATCTGTGCATAACAGCAGTGACCTGAGCTAAGCGCCGATCGCTGCTGTTCATTTAAACGCCGCTGTCGGACACTAACTGCAGCATTCAAATTAAGTCATTACCGGAGCTCACACACATTGTCTCCCATTAGCCAACTGCGACTCAATCATGGGGCACCAATGAGTTATCATCACAGCTGGGAATATGCTGAGGGCCATCGTTGCAGCCATCTTAGTACTTCTGAGAAGCTCAGCTTCTTATAAGACTATGACTTTCACTAATACTATGGAATTAATGTGCTTCTCACAAAATTAGAATATTATCAAAAAATTAATTTATTTAAATTCTTAAATAAAAAAAATTAAACTCATATATTATATAGAGTTATTACAAACAGTGAACTATTTCACGTGTTTATTTCTGTTAATGTTGATGATTATGGCTTACAGACAATGAAAACCCAAAAGTCATTATCTCAGTAAATTAGAACAATTAACAAAAACCACCTGCAAAGGCTTCCTAAGCATTTAAAAAAGGTCCCTTAGTCTGTTTCAGTAGGCTTCACAATCATGGGGAAGACTGCTGACTTGACAGATGTCCAGAAGGCAGTTATTGACACACTCCACAAGGAGGGAAAGCCGCAAAAGGTCATTGCTAAAGAAGCTGGTTGTTCACAGAGTGCTGTATCCAAGCATATTAGTGGAAAGTTGAGTGGAAGGAAAAAGTGTGGTAGAAAAGGGTGCACAAGCAACTTGGATAACCGCAGCCTTGAAAGGATTGTTAAGAAAAGGCCATTCAAAAATTTGGGGGAGATTCACAAGGAGTGGACTGCTGCTTGAGTAATTGCTTAAAGAGCCACCACACACAGACGTATCCAGGACGTGGGCTACAAGTGTCACATTCCTTGTGTCAAGCCACTCATGCCCAATAGACAATGCCAGTTGCATCTTACCTGGGCCAAGGAGAAAAAGAACTGGACTGTTGCTCAGTGGTCCAAGGTGTTGTTTTCAGATTAAAGTAAATTTTGCATTTCATTTGGAAATCAAGGTCCCAGAGTCTGGAGGAAGAGTGGAGAGACCACAATCCAAGCTGCTAGAGGTCTAGTGTGAAGTTTCCACAAAAAAGTGATTGTTTGGGGGAGCCATGTCATCTGCTGGTGTAGGTCCACTGTGTTTTATCAAGACCAAAGTCAGCATAGCCGTCTACCAGGAAATTTTAGAACACTTCATGCTTCCCTCTGGTGACAAACTTTTTGGAGATGGAAAGTTCATTCTCCAGCAGGACTTGGCACCTGTCCACACTGCCAAAAGTACCAATACCTGGTTTAAAAACAACTGTATCACTGTGCTTGATTGGCCAGCAAACTCGCCTGATCTTAACCCCATAGAGAATCTATGGGGTATTGTCAAGAGGAAGATGAGAGACACCAGACCCAACAATGCAGACGAGCTGAAGGCTGCTATCAAAGCAACCTGGGCTTCCATAACACCTCAGCAGTGCCACAGGCTGATCGCCGCCATGCCACGCTGCATTGATGCAGTAATTGATGCAAAAGGAGCCCCGACCAAGTATTGAGTACGTTTGCTGAACATACATTTCAGTAGACCAACATTTCGGATTTTAAAATATTTTTTTCAAGCTGGTGTTATAAAGTATTCTAATTTACTGAGATAATGACTTTTGGACTTTCATTGGCTGTAAGCCATAATCATCAACATTAACAGAAATAAACACGTGAAATAGATCACTCTATTTGTAATGACTATATAATATATGAGTTTCACTTTTTGTATTGATGAACTGAAATAAATTAACTTTTTCATGATATTCTAATTTTGTGAGAAACACCTGTAGTATAAGTGATTGAAGTAGACTAAAAAATAATGAAAGTAAATGTTAAAAATACAAAAATTTAAATTACCAGCCTTCTCCCTATTAACAATAAAGAAGCAAAAAAACATATTTGGTATCTTTAAGTCTGTGAAAATCCAGTATATCAAAAGATAAAATTAATTAACCCATATAGTTAATGCATAAAGAGAAAACAATCAAAACCCAGGATTGAGGTTTTTTGGTCCCCACACCTCCCTAAAAAAATGCAATAAAAAGTGTTCAAAACATCACATATATCCCTATTTAGTATGACTAAAATCATCAGCTCAGAATGCAAAATCAAGCCCTGACACAGCTGGATGTAAAAATGAAAATGTTACAGGTCTTAGAAAATGGCAGCAAACTAAATTTTTCATTACAAACATCTGAATTTTTTTTCAGCGTTTGAAAGAAATCTATGCAAGTTTCATACTGTCATAAACAAACTGGGCAAGCATAATTAAATCATCCAGGAAGCCATAGCGTATATTAAACCTTCCAAGGATATTTTATTGAAATTTATAAACACACATTTAAAAACATATAACAACAGAGTAACGCTAAAAAGAGCAGGAAAATATTTATAGGATCCTCAATCAATCATACAGCCTTATTAAATATATATCTATGCATCTGATATATGAATATACCAATTATATACCCCTATATAACATTAAATAAGCATTGCTGGTCTAAACCCATGCAAATTTTGTCAAACTATTTGACATGTATACCAGGGGTAAATTGGATCAATTGAAACCTATAAAGAGTAGCTAGCAACCTAACAAACCACCTGCTTGATCAGTACGAGATGGTACAACCATCTAATGGAAATTAGGGCATAGTAAGTGCATGTGACAAGGCATAGTAAAGTGCATACAAAAAGCTGATACTTACTAAAAAATCAGTGAATAGATCCTATCCTACTGCCCCTACGTGCGTTTCGCCATGTTTCTTCGTCACGCCTCCTGACACCACATGCACTTACTATGCCCTGACACTAATTTCCATGTGCTTCATAAACAAACTGACCTGCAAAATCATCAATGAATGTCATAAAAACAAAAAACAGTTGCGTAATTGAATTGCAATTTCACCATTTTGGGAATTTTTTTCACATTTTAAATTGTAATGTATAATAAAATGATTGGTGGAATTCAAAATGATACCTTATTCTGCAGAAACAAACTCTCATATGGCTGTGTTGATGGAAAAATAAAAAAATATTAACAAGAAGGAGCAACAATTAAAAATGGCCCAGTCCTTAAAGGGTTATACAGGGTTTTCCAGTAGTTACAAACCTTTATCTTCCATAAATTAGCAAATTAATAAGACAAAAAGCTGAGCTGGTACTCGCCCTCCTCAGGTCCAGCGCTGCCTCTCCACTACTAATCCAGTAATTATTTACAAGATGCAACAGTGACATCACGACTACAGTGCCCATCACCACTGCCAATGTAGAGGGCACATGCCACTGAACCCGGTGATTGACTGCAGCAGTATAGCTTTGCACATGGTAAACAGTCCCTGGACCAGTGGTGGAGAGGCAGCACTGAAACAGGGAAGAGTGAGCAGCAGATCAGTTCGTTATTTAATACCTCAGATAGCCTATGGTGCTGTTATCCCTGGAAATGTGGTTTAGTGATGACATCATCAGGCACTTGCAATATTTGTAAATATGGTGTAATAATTGAATATGAAATGTTCTGGAGTCTCCTATTTGACTTTTTACCAATTCACCTGAACATTCTCAAGATCAAGTAATGGTAAATAATTCTGTGAGACCTGTGGTATTATGTTGAAAAAATTATAGTAGTCAATACTGCATAAACATTTACATATAAGACTAGCATTAAGCTTGTCAGATGGTTGATGCTGTCCTAACCGTTGGCAGAATGAATCATAGCCTGGCTGCACAATCATAGATTTTGCTTTGAAACACTTCTACATTTCAGAGGACATATTGTTTAAAGAGCTGGCTGGGGACTATCGGCAGTGACCAGATGAGTCCGGCGCTGCCTGTGGCCGGCTTCTCCTGGCACCACTCTAATTGATTCACAGTTCTCTTCTATGTGTGTATGTGAGCAGGTAATGGGATGCAGTAACGGACAAGAGGCAGACCAAGGGTTAACAAGGGGTTTAATTTACAGGAGGTTACTCCTCGCAGGGAGATATTTAAATGAGGGGGAGAGTTCTTCCCTAATACAAAGAACACTTCTAAGGGGGTTTTAACTAATAGTGGAAGATAATGTAAACTATGCTCTTATCACTTTGTGCTCCAGTCACAGATGAGACCCTCTCTTTAACTGGGGCCACTTAGAATGAGCCGCAACAGAGATCTGTTACAGTCCTGTGGAAAATGGGGGAAGCTTTTCTGGCATTGAGAATGACCTCTTGTGATCCTGACGGTGTCTTGTTTTCAATCCTGTCGCTGGCGGTGATTGCCCGGGGTTCTGGCATGGACACTGGCCTCAACGAATGCAGGGAAGAAGGAGGGGTAGACTCTTCCCTCAGCGGTGAGAATCCTTGTACTAACGGGGCCTGGGACACGGTCCTGAAACAGTTCACGGTGGCCTGTTTGGTCTGCTGAGTTGTACTGTTGAGCACCGGTATCCCTCACACAGACCTTTGTTATGTTTCGGTAGCTGAGGAGAGCAGGCAAAAACGGCAATACACCAGAGAGGTTGGAATCTATTGGATTGCAGTACCCTGACTAACCACCACAACTAAAGGCAGCCGTGGAGCGTTCCTACGTTGGTCCTAGACGCCTCGTCACAGCCTGAGAGATTAACTACACCTAAAGATAGAAAGAGGAAAGCTATCTGCCCCGGAGCAGATCCCCAAAGAACATAGGAAGCCCCCAAACATGTAATGGTGGTTAGACAAGAGGAAATACAGACACAGACAGAAAATAGTATGAGCAAACGTTGGGGCCCAATCTTCCTAGACAGTTAATTGCAAAAACACCTGAGATCACACGACCTCTACCACCTAAATCAGTTCTCTGGTGTAACAAAACTAAGCCGCAGCCACTGAAAAAACTGGAAAAGGCAAATGAACAAATAACAATGGCTCCAGAGGAACTGAGAGGAGCCCAAGCCCCCCAGGGGGGGAACCTGGCTAACCTCACAGAAATGCAGAGAAATAAGCAAAAGGTAAGCACAAAAACAAAAACAGAAAATATCTTATCTGAAAGTAGAAGAAGAGGCAAGACTCAGCAAGCTTCCAAGTGAACCAGGAACCACAGAGACAAGAACAATTGATCACCGGCAACCATGATGGAAGGGAACCTCTCTTATATCAAGCCAGTCTGTGAATCCTGATTGCCAATCCTCATTGAATGGTTCAGTACTGTTTGTAACCACCAGAGGGAGCTTCTGCTCAGAATTCATTTCCAAAACCATTCACAACAGACCTTGCCTTCCCCGGTCAGTACCGTCGGCCGAGACAGTTGTGTCAGCGTCGTCGGCCGATTCGCAGTCTCGTCAAGGTCCTTGATGTAGGTGTGGACAGCGATGTTAGAAGGGACAGCGGTACATGCGGCCTGTCAGCGGGACCCCATCGGTCAGCTCCTGTCAGCGCGTCCTCTCGTCTTCAGGCCCCCTTTGCTCCGACCCCTCGCCTCACAGTTGAAATTACCTCACACAATTGACGCGCGCTCAGCATTCCCGCCTCCACAGTTTGAATTTCTACGCGCGCATTTTCTGTCTGCTTAGCCATGACCCCTTTTCTCGAGCACAGGAAACATCCTGTTACTCTAAGCGCTCCCCTTGTAACAGAGGTGACAGACCTGACGGTTCTGGGCCCATTATGGATGAGACAAGCCTGGCTTGCTTCTTCTCCTTACATGTATATCGGTAAAGATCTGTCAATCATCTAAATCGGTGTTAGGAGAAGTTGGCCAAGGACCATCTCAGTTATTCAAACCCTGTTTTAGAGAAGATCATTCTAGTCTGCTTGGTATTATGTGTCACCACTATCTGTTTTTTACATGAGCTATAGAGGGTATTATTCCACTGCCACTATGTCAGGTATTATACAAGTATGCTTATTAATCTATTACATGACTTTATTACTGTAAGGCCTCGTTCACATGTCAGTATTTTTGCATCACTGTTTGTAGGCCAAAGCCAGGAGTGGAACTTACAGAGAAAAACTATCATTGAAAGATCGACACTTGTTCTGTGTTTAGAGACACTCCTGGTTTTGGCACACAAATACTGATGAAATACTGATTCAAAAATACTGACGTGTGAATGAGGCCTACAACTTATTTTAGCGGGTTTATAGGGTGCACCTAAAGCAAGGTCAAGTGTAAAAAGAACTTCAGTGGATTACTGATTACATCCTCTTCTGAGGCACCCGGCTGGAGTAGCATCGGACTCCTTTTCAAATTGACACTCCATCAGGTTGTCTCACCCTAAAAAAAAAAAAATTTCATTTAAAACTATTGTAGGCCCTGGACAGTGCTACTTGGGGTGCTTGTGATTTGCTTTTGCTCTGCGAAAGTGTTAATTTCCATACTTTTCTCCCATGGAACATTGTTTATAATACTCTGTGCTCAGTTGGTCTCTTCCCCTCCCTCCAGAGCAACTTTGTGAACAAGACACAGGACTGGGTCGAAACGTTCTGTTGCATCCATAATTTGAAGTTTGTGCTTACTCTGAGCTTATGTCTACCTGCACCTGAATTTTCAAATAAAAAGAAATTGCATTCAACACAAGAGTGTGCTGTGAATTTACCTATCTATACACACACATCCAAACACACACAAATCCATACACGCACACATCCATACACACACGCACACACACACATGCACACACAACCTTACACACAAGCACACACACAAACATCCATACACTCCCACACACAACCATACACACTCACTCACCCACATCCATACACACACACACATCCATACACACATATCCATAGACACACACGGCCAAACATATCCATACACACACATCCATACACACACACATCCATGCACACACACATCCATATACACACACACACATCCATGCTCACACACATCCATATACACACACACACATCCATACACACACACATATCCATCCACACACACATCCATACACACATATCCATAGACACACACGGCCAAACATATCCATACACACACATCCATACACACACATCCATACACACACATCCAAACACACACACATATCCATACACACACATCCATACACACACACACCCATACACACACATCCATACACACACACATCCATGCACACACACATCCATATACACACACACACATCCATGCACACACACATCCTTCTACACACACACACATTCATCCACACACACACATCCATACACACATATCCATAGACACACACGGCCAAACATATCCATACACACACATCCATACACACACACACACATTCATACACACACATCCATACACACACACATCCATACACACACACATCCATATACACACACAAACATCAATACACACACACACACACACATCCATGCACACACATATCCATATACACACACACATCCATACACACACACATCCATACACACACACACATCCATACACACAAACATCCATACACATACATACACACACACATCCATACACACACATCCATACACACACACACATACATGCACACACACATCCATATACACACACACATCCATACACACACTCACACACATACATACACACGCACACACACATCCATACACGCACACACACACATCCATACATGCACACACACATCCATACACACACACATCCACGCACACACACTCACACACATACAGTACAGACGAAAAGTTTGGACACACCTTCTCATTTAAAGATTTTTCTGTATTTTCATGACTTTGAAAATTGTGCATTCACACTGAAGGCATCAAAACTATGAATTAACACATGTGGAATTATATACTTAACAAAAAAGTGTGAAACAACTGAAAATATGTCTTATATTCTAGGTTCTTCAAAGTAGCCACCTTTTGCTTTGATGACTGCTTTGCACACTCTTGACATTCTCTTGATGAGCTTCAAGAGGTAGTCACCGGGAATGGTTTTCACTTCACAGGTGTGCCCTGTCAGGTTTAATAAGTGGGATTTCTGGCCTTATAAATGGGATTGGGACCATCAGTTGTGTTGTGCAGAAGTCTGGTGGATACACAGCTGATAGTCCTACTGAATAGACTGTTAGAATTTGTATTATGGCAAGAAAAAAGCAGCTAAGTAAAGAAAAACGAGTGGCCATCATTACTTTAAGAAATGAAGGTCAGTCAGTCCGAAAAATTGGGAAAACTTTGAAAGTGTCCCCAAGTGCAGTTGCAAAAGCCATCAAGCGCTACAAAGAAACTGGCTCACATGAGGACCGCCCCAGGAAAGGAAGACCAAGAGTCACCTCTGCTTCTGAGGATAAGTTTATCCGAGTCACCAGCCTCAGAAATCGCAGGTTTACAGCAGCTCATATTACAGACCAGGTCAATGCCACACAGAGTTCTAGCAGCAGATACATCTCTACAACAACTGTTAAGAGGAGACTTTGTGCAGCAGGCCTTCATGGTAAAATAGCTGCTTGGAAACCACTGCTAAGGACAGGCAACAAGCAGAAGAGACTTGTTTGGGCTAAAGAACACAAGGAATGTACATTAGACCAGTGGAAATCTGTGCTTTGGTCTGATGGGTAGAAATTTGAGATCTTTGGTTTCAACCACCGTGTCTTTGTGCGACGCAGAAAAGGTGAATGGATGGACTCTACATGCCTGGTTCCCACCGTGAAGCATGGAGAAGGAGGTGTGATGGTGTGGGGGTGCTTTGCTGGTGACACTGTAGGGGATTTATTCAAAATTGAAGGCATACTGAACCAGCATGGCTACCACAGCATCTTGCAGCAGCATGCTATTCCATCCGGTTTGCGTTTAGTTGGACCATCATTTATTTTTCAACAGGACAATGACCCCAAACACACCTCCAGGCTGTGTAAGGGCTATTTGGCCAAGAAGAAGAGTGATGGGGTGCTACGCCAGATGACCTGGCCTCCATAGTCACCAGACCTGAACCCATTCGAGATTATTTGGGGTGAGCTGGACCGCAGAGTGAAGGCAAAAGGGCCAACAAGTGCTAAGCATCTCTGGGAACTCCTTCAAGATTGTTGGAAGAACATTTCCGGTGACTACCTCTTGAAGCTCATCAAGAGAATGCCAAGAGTGTGCAAAGCAGTCATCAAAGTAAAAGGTGGCTACTTTGAAGAACCTAGAATATAAGACATATTTTCAGTTGTTTCACACTTTTTTGTTAAGTATATAATTCCACATGTGTTAATTCATAGTTTTGATGCCTTCAGTGTGAATGTACAATTTTCATAGTCATGAAAATACAGAAAAATCTTTAAATGAGAAGGTGTGTCCAAACTTTTGGTCTGCACTGTACATACACACACACATCCATACACACACTCACAAACATACATACAGTCCCTGACAGGAGTTATGTCGCTTATCCATGTTATGTAAATCAAAGCTTATAACCTGACGTTAAATTCATCCATTGGTTTTATAAATTACTCTTTTGAAAGCTGAAACCCTCCCAAATTTGGTTTAGGTTCAGAAAATAAATTGGCATCAATGCTGAAATACTGATCATTTAATGAACACAGAATGGTCAGATTTTGGCAAAACAAAAGTTTTGTCACCTGGTCATATAATGCACCCAATCCTAGTTTACATCCTCACCAGTGCTCAGGAAATGATCGGTTAATTAGTGGGTGTGTATAAAAAGAAACCCAGCACCCAGACCTTCACTTGAACTGCAACTTGAGCTCTGACAACATGCCAAAAATCCACCCTGCGACCAAATCCTTGATTATCAAGAGGCGGAAGACCAGATCTACTGCGAGGTGGCTGTCACCTTTGGTGTGTCTCAGCGTCAAGTACAAAGAATTAAAAAAAGATTTGAAGAGACTGGAGATGGGTTTGACAAGCCCAGGTCCGGCAAAACCACGCAAGACAACTGCTCAGGAGGAATGTTTGTTTGTTAAAAAATCCAAAGCAAGCCCCTCTTCCACTGCAGCAGAGCTCCAACAGGCCTGGTCACCTCAAGTCCCTGTGTCAACTAGAACAGTTTGTAGGATTCTGTCTTGAAATGGCCTCCATGGTCGATTCAGTGCCCAGAAGCCAGCACTAAACAAAAGGCAAATAAAAAACCATGTGGCATTTGCAAAGTCCCACAGCCTGCAAAACAAATGGACTCTGGAAAAGTGGCAGAAGGTGGATTTCTCTGATGAATCTTCAGTAGAATTACACCACAGCCGCCACAAATACTGCAGGAAACCTGCTGGAGCCCATATGGATCCAAAATACACCAGAAAACAGTTAAATTTGGTGGTGGAAAGATCATGGTCTGGGGTTAAATTCAGTGTGGGGTGTGTAAAACATTTGCAAGGTGGAAGGCAATATCAATAGCCTAAAATATCAAGAAGTATTAGCTACCTCTTACATTCCAAATCATAAAAGGGGTCAAATTTTGCAGCAGGATGGTGCTCCATCACATACTGTACATCCATCTCTAGAATAAAGTTCCTCCAGGCAAAAAAGATCAAGCTGCTCAAAGACTGGCCAGCCCAGTCACCAGACATGATCATCATTGAGCATGTTTGGGGTAGGATGAAAGAGGAAGCTTGGAAGACAAAACCAAGGCATCTAGATGAACTCTGAGAGGCATGTAAGACTGCATTCTTTGCTATTCCTGATGACTTCATTAACAAATTGTATGAATCCTTGTTGAACCGCATGGATGCAGTCCTTCAAGCTCATGGAAGTCACACAAAATATTAAATATGACTCTAATAGCACCACAACTTCATTCACCAATGTTATGCAACATATATTTGTATTTTAAGATAATTATTTGTTTGAATATCACATTACTTTCTGTGGGCGACAAAACTTTTGTCTTGTCAAAATCTGACCATTCTATGTTCATTAAATGATCAATATTTCAGCATTGATGCCAATATATTTTCTTAACCTAAACCAAATTTGGGAGGGTTTCAGCTTTCAAAAGAGTAATTTATAAAACCAATGGATGAATTTAACGTCAGGTTATAAGCTTTGATTTACATAACATGGATAAGCGACATAACTTCTGTCAAGGACTGTACATGCACACACACATCCATACACACACACACACATCCATACACACACTCACACACATACATGCACACACATCCATTCACACACATCCATACACACACACACACACACATCCATACACGCACACACACATCCATACACGCACACACATATCCATACACGCACACACACATCCATACACACACACATCCACGCACACACACTCACAAACATACATACATGCACACACATCCATACACGCAAACAGACATCCATACACATGTCATGGAAATATATATGTATTCCATATATTCAAAGTATATTCATATATATGCATTCACAGTTAGATAGATCTCACTTACTAAAAATCCTGTGTTCACACATATCTATGCAAAAGCTGATGTCAGCTGTAATCAGTCGTTTTAAACGACTGGCCTTCATAAAGTACAGAAAGTTTTAATAGATATCTATTGTTTACTTTATAGTCATGCAAGAAAACTAGGGCAAAAGAACATAAAACATAAATCTGCAACTTCAGCCTTTTATCATAATTATCATAATTATCATACTTACACTAGAACAGCCAATAATCTAGCAGCTTTTAATTGTATGTTAATTGACTAACCAGCCCCTTTTTGTAAACGTATAAAACCTTGAATGAATAATAAATGAGTGGTCTTGACGAACTGCTATACTGACACTTCCGTTGTGGACAGTCTCATTTCGTTCTGAGCGCTCAAAAAGACATTAAATAGAGAATTGGGCACGGCAAGCAGCAAACACTGAAGGATATATTTATTCTAATTAAATTTCCATAACAGTTGGCGCCTGCACGCGGGGCATTGGACGAAACGCACGAGGACCCAGTCGACCGGAGAGACGGGGGTGTTGGCCCTGGCCTTGGCACACGGAACGGAGACTGCAGCTCCATAAGTAAGGTAAGAAAACTCTGTCATCTTACCTGAATGTTCCCTGTGCCTAGTCCTAGCCTACACTTCTAGCCGGTCGGACGTGGTCATCACCGCATTCCCAGGTTGTGTAAAAAGTCCATACCCTTAT
The DNA here is from genome assembly GCA_033576555.1 of Oophaga sylvatica. Classification (NCBI taxonomy): domain Eukaryota; kingdom Metazoa; phylum Chordata; class Amphibia; order Anura; family Dendrobatidae; genus Oophaga; species Oophaga sylvatica. The sequence continues at coordinate 547,780,060 of JARQOD010000002.1, forward strand.
CCAAAAGCCCTGGGATATAAGCCGAGTTGTTTGCTGCTGTGCTGTATATGTTTCATGTTTTATGTGAACCGGGAGAAAGTTGGAACGGTGACTGTGTTTTTGCTTGCTGATTTCTGGGCGCTGTATAGCAAAAGACAAATTGCTGGATAAGTTCCCGCAGAAATCTTTCACACACAGGAGGGAGGCCATCCCAGAAAGAATCCAGGTGTGAGGGGCAGGAGCTTTGTTTGGATAAGTTCTCACAATAATCGTCCACGCTCCGGGAGGTCATCCCAGTCAAATCAGACGTGGATAGTGAGAATTTTGATTAAGGCTATTACAGATTACTGTGACCGGCGCACCGGCCAGGGCGTACGGTACAGAAAGCGATAGACCTTGAGCATCGCCGTGCTCAGTGCAATTGGTGAGTTATCAGTTACCAGAGCAGCTTGTATGTGTCACAGATCATCAAAAGAGGGATTCGTATTCTCCCGGGTGTCTGTCTCATTGTACATGTCACTGTCTGTCTTGCAGGTACTGTCGCTTTAAATCTCATTCAGAGAGCAGCGAGAAACCCCTTTGACCCCCCTCCTCTGCTAATCACGTTGTCACATCTGTTTCCTGGTTTTGATCTTTTTAAGCTAGGTTTTTTTGGTTACAGGTTTTAACGTGAAAATTCTTAGGCATTCAGACTGAACTATATTCATTTTTTGCTATTCTGAGGGATAATTTTTTTTTTTTTGATACGTGATTTCAGTGCCTGTAGAGACAGCAAGCAGAGATATAAGGGAGGGGGGAAGTGCTGGTAGCAGCGAGATGACATTCCAGAAGGCGTGGTAGGAAAAAGCCTACGCTACCAGACAAAAGTTTTAAAGTACTTTTCTTTTTGTTTTTATCATTTTACAATCAGTTTTTCCACCTCTTTTCTGTTTTTTTAATTAGCTGTTTTAGTAACAAGGGTTGTTTTTCAGAGTTTTATGATTAATACGGTTTTTCTTTTCTCCCCTTTTTGGTGAATTTATTTTTTTTCTTTTTCTAGAGTTTTTTACTAAATCTAACTTTTGTTTTTAAAGTTTTTCTTTTCAGTACATTTTTAAATAATTTTGGAGAGTTTTTTTTCTAATCAATTTATTTTAGAGTTTTATTCTCCAACCATTTTTTTTTTCTCTCTACTAGCTTGCTTTAGACCAAGGTCACTCCACAGATAAGGAAAATTGCAGGCTGAGGGAGAGCGCACACACAAACTGCGCAGCGGCTTGACTAGCCCCTCCCGTCGGGCATTCGGCGAGGACGCACAGAACCAGAGTGCAGCAGTTTTCAGATTTTTAATCACCTTTATTGAATAGGTTTTTGGAATAGACACAGTACGTGAGAATCGAAGGGCTAGGCATGTGAATAGAAGGTCAGAGTACGTGAGAAGCAAATAGACAGGCAGCCTTTACGCTGAATAATGAAATGTTTTTTTTTCTTGTTTTTGTTATTTGAAAGGCAACGGGAAAGTTTGTTAATAGATTACCATCTGCTATAAAAGAGCAGTGGTGCATCGTGTAGAAGGTACAGCAAGTTAATTTGAACGGACCAGGAAGTGATTTTTTATGTGAATAAGATTGAAAAGGTGTTAAATCGTCTGTGAAAAAAAGATCACTGACATGTCACAAGAGCAGAATTCAGAGTCACACACATCACATGTCCATCATGTGGAGACACGGGACAGGTGTAGACTGCTCTCATTGAGTAAGGAGCCTTGTACAGGGAAAAACGCTCCCCGCCTCTCTCCACAGGGAGAAGGCATTTTTGTTTCAACCATCCCCTCTCAAGAGCCACAGGGGGGACACCCTCTCCTTTTTCTTCTCTCAGTCCCTTTCTCCTTCTTCTTCAGACTTTTCTCCTCTTTCCTCGCTGCCATCCCTCTCATTCCTTCTTTCCCCTCCCTCACATCTCTGACAAATCCATTTTCTTCATCTTCCTCTTCTTCTATCTCTTCCTCTCCAACTCTCAAATCTTCTTCTTCATCTTCTTCTACCTCTCCCCCTCCATCTTTCTCCTCTCTCTCTCCTCCATCTTTCTCTCTTTTCCTCCTTTCACTCTTCTCTCCCTCCCCTCTTTCCTTTTCCTCCCTTTCTCCTCCCACACCACACCCACCTGCTCATGCTTGCTCTCCTCCTCCTTCCTCCTCTCAGGCACATTCCACCTCTTCTTCATCCTCCCCTCCATCTCTCTCCCTCCTCTTTCTCTCGCTCCTCCCTCACACCTCCCTTCTCTTCCTTTTTTTTCTACTTCGTTATCAACTGGGTCAACGCCCAATCAAAGCAATGTGGTGTCCCTGTATTCAGTGTCTCCAGCACAGGGCACCCTGTCTATCCCAAACACAGTACAAACATTGCTAGTCATTATATCAGGAGAAGAAAGTGCAAATCTCCCTACACAAAACGTTGCAGGTAGCCCCCAGACACAAAAACTAGCAGAGCCCACAGCTAGGGCATCACAGGGGGGTAGTGTAGCTACAGACACAAATGAGGAACCTCAGTGCCGAGCAGGGCTGCCAGCATGGAACCATGACACTGATCCACCGCAGCCTCAGCAAGGAAGTGGGAAATCCCCATGCAGCAAGACAACTTTTAAGCCCAAATCTCACCCAGTGTATGCACCAAGTACACCATGTCACTTCTTATCTGATGAAGATGAAGATGCAACTCACACATGCTGCCCAATACTAGGGAAGAAAACACACAAGCACCAATAGAGCAGGGACAGGTAGAGGCACCATCCTATGAGCCCTTCATCCCAAGCCAGGTGATCAGTATGCTGCCAGACCCAGGGATACACCCCATGCCATTTTGCAAAAAAATGCAGCAGATCCAGCGAACATATGCAGCAGCCTGGATTGATCTCTGGACCATAATGGAAATAAAAGCAGGTGATGCATTCTGGCCAATTATGAGAGAACACTTCAAGCTTCCAACAGAGTTAGATGCGTATGCCTGGGAGACAGGACCAAAGCTAATTGAGCAACTCAGAGAATGGGCCAAAAGCAGACTGACAGGACAAACTCTCAGCCTACATGACATGAGTCAAGACAAGACAGAGTCTGTGGAGAAGTTCCATGACAGAGTAATGCAAGTGTTTCAAGATTTGGGCCTCATTACCCATGATCAGACACACAGACGGATGTTGGCACAGGCTTTTGTGCATGGACTGAGAGAACCAATCAGGAAACCACTGGTAGTAGCCAGGCCTGAGTACACGTCAATAGCAATGGATACCCTGCTCGCAGTAGCAAAAAGGATTGAGTCCCGCCGGGACAGAAGGGATGTCCGGTGTTACAACTGTGGCGAGTTTGGTCATTTCCGGAACCGGTGCAGAACACCGACTTCGCAAAGAAGAAGAAGAAACACAGAAAGCAGTGAAGAACCCCGTCCATAGGACAGGAGCACACCAAGTCCACAGGGAACCCCACCAGTGGGACCAATATCCTGAGAGTGGATGGCGTAGTCAGATCTTTTCTTGTGGAACTCCGCAACCTCACCTATCTATCAGAATCTTCTGCTTCCTGCATGGGAATTGATGGTCAAGTCAGATATTTCCAGATTATGAAGCCCCTGAGCATGTGGACTCAGCCAGAACACTCCATCATGTCCCAGTTTGTTGTGTCAAAGACCTGCACCCTCAACCTATTGGGAGTGGACTTACTGCACAAGCTGAAAGCGACCAGAGTGTTCCAGGAAGATGGGACCATGACACTTTCTTCACCCCTGACCCAAGAAGAAACAGGAACAACCACACTGCAGACCTATCACAGGAGGTGCTGGACATAGTACCAGAAAAGCCACTCCATCACCCAGAGTCAAGATGTCTCTGACCAACTGAAGGTCTAAGTGAACTCGCCTAAGAAGACGGCCTGAGAACTTTGACATTGGCCAGGATATTCAACTCAAGAAGGACCCTACTCGCTTCATGGAATGGCAACACCTCATCCGGCTCCAACGCCAGAAGTTCATCTTTTGCAAGCATCAGGAGGTGCCCCCTGCAGTCAACCAATTCACCCAGGCCCTAGTCCGGCAAAAGGCCACTCAGCTCTTCAAACTTGTGCACAAATACTGACCTGAGACCGAGCTGGAGAAAAAGAAACTACTGATGGCCCATGCTGAGAAAAAAGCAGCCGGTGAAGGAGACGTCCCAACAAGAAGACCCCCTGTGACCAGAGCAGATGCTAACACAGTGACTGCCTTGGTGGAGAACAAGAAAGCCAGCTGGTCGTCATCTCTCATGATGTGGATCCTAGTAGGCGGCTTGTTTTCTCTCCAGCTCTGTGCCGGGAGATGGGAGTCCCCTGCCGCATAGTGAAGGACAAGGCAAAACTGGGCTGCCTCGCCCATCGGAATCAATCCCAGCTTTCCACAGTGAAGAAAAAGACTGTAAACCCCACTGAGTTCAGAATGGTGCAAGGCCTGGAGGCCGTGAAAGAGGGTACAGTATTTGAAACCCCAACAGTGCTGAACCCGCACACTCTGCTCTCAAAAGTCCCAGTCACCGCAACGGTATTCACGGTGATCAGCCTGGCCAGTACCTTCTTCAGTGTTTCTCCTCCACCTGGAGGCCTGCCTTCACGCACCAGTGCAGTGCATATGGACAGTGTTGCCTCAAGGTGCTCAAAACAAGCCCTTCAAGTTTCACCAAGACAATGTCCTCCATCCTCGCCAACTGGATTGCAGAATATGCAAGAGTCACTCTTCTGCAACACATGGATGACCTTCTCTTTTGTGTGGTTGACATCGACACCTGCACAGTCTATTCCTTGTCTCTCCTACTCTACCTGGAAGAACAGCAACGCAAGGTCTGGAAGAAAAAAGTCCAGTGATGTCAGAAGCAAGTTACATCTCTGGGACACTGTATTGCCCACCAGACGAAACATATGTCAAAACACTGGAAGACCACTGTGGAGAAGATGGCTCCCCCAACAACTCCAAGAATGCTGCAGGCCTTCCCTGGTCTAGTGTCGTATTGCAGAACCTGGATCCCTGATGCCTCAGTCCTAATGCAGCCTCGTGCGCTTGCATCAACGCAACCCCGCTCCTTCTATCAGACGCAGCCTTCAACCCATTCAGGAGATTGGAAGAACTCCACAGTCTCAGCACCAATACCAGGCCTACCTGACTACGAGAAGTCTTTCCGTCTACCTGATGGAAGAAAGAAGGTCATGCTACTGGAGTCCTAATATGGATTCACGGGGGAAAACAGAGACTTTTAGGCTGCCTCTCAGCCCGCTTGGATCCAGTTGCAAGAGGAGCACCCTCCTGCCTGATGGCAGTATCTGCAGCACACACCCTCCTGGACAAAGTTGCTGACATCACTCTTGGACAGCCACTGGAAACTCTCACTCCACATGACATCTTGGCAATCTTCAATCAAGCTCAACCAACAATAATCTCCCCACCGCCAGGCATCTTTGTGGCGCCTCTATCGCCTTTGTCTCATAATGTCACCGTCTCCAGACCTACAGTCCTCAGCCCGGCCACTCTACTCCCACTCCCAAGGGGGGATACAATATGGACTTTTCAGAACAAAAATTTACAGAATTTATCCTCTACTTGGATGGCTTCAGATTTGCAGATGATGAAGAAGTTTCAACACAGGAAGTGCAGTGACCAGCAATCAAGAAATCCTGTGGTCCAGAAGTCTGTCACCTAGCCTGTCAGCCCAGGAAACAGAACTGATAGCGCTGACGAAGGCCTGCCAGATGGCAGAAGGCAAGACTGCAAACATCTACACCGACTACAGGTACTCGCATGGCATAGCATACGACTTTGGGCCCATCTGGGCTACAAGGGACTTCATCACAGCAAACGGGACAACCGTGAAACATCATGGAGCCTTCAGGGACCTGCTGGGTGTACTCCAACTTCCAAAATGGTGGCAATTTGAAAAATCAAAGTGCATGGAAAACTGAGAACAGAAGAGGCGTGAGGCAATAACATGGCGGACATGGCAGCCAAAGAAGCGGCCAAAGGAAGACAGCATGGAGAAGTGGGAGAGGTCGTAGAGCCGGACGGCTACTACATGACGACTGAAGACAAGAAACCTGACAAAAAGACGTCCTGGGATCTGCTCAAGAAGTTGCAAGACCAAGCTCCAAAAGGAGAAGAAGAGCTGAATGCGAAAAAAGCAACATGTGAAGAAGGAAGGCTATCAATAATAGACTTCAAACTCTGCCTACCACAAAGTATGCACCCTATGGTGGTCCAATGGGCACATGGACCCACACCCACATATCAAAGACACAGATGAATGATCTGATTGGTGCTTATCCTGTGTTCACACATATCTATGCAAAAGCTGATGTCAGCTGTAATCAGTCGTTTTAAACGACTGGCCTTCATAAAGTACAGAAAGTTTTAATAGATATCTATTGTTTACTTTATAGTCATGCAAGAAAACTAGGGCAAAAGAACATAAAACATAAATCTGCAACTTCAGCCTTTTATCATAATTATCATAATTATCATACTTACACTAGAACAGCCAATAATCTAGCAGCTTTTAATTGTATGTTAATTGATTAACCAGCCCCTTTTTGTAAACGTATAAAACCTTGAATGAATAATAAATGAGTGGTCTTGACGAACTGCTATACTGACACTTCCGTTGTGGACAGTCTCATTTCGTTCTGAGCGCTCAAAAAGACATTAAATAGAGAATTGGGCACGGCAAGCAGCAAACACTGAAGGATATATTTATCCTAATTAAATTTCCATAACACACACACATCCATGCACGCACATCCATACACGCACACACACATCCATACACACACACACATCCATACACACACACATCCATACACACACACATCCATACACACACACATCCATACACACACATCCATACACACATCATACCATACACACACACACATCCATACACGCACACACACATCCATACACACACACATCCATACATGCACACACATCCATACACGCACACACACATCCATACACACACATCCACACACACACACTCACAAACATACATACATGCACACACATCCATACACGCAAACAGACATCCATACACTCACATCCATACACACACACATCCATGCACGCACACACACATCCATACACACACATCCATACACACACATCCATACACACACACATCCATGCACGCACACACACATCCATACACACACATCCATACACACACATCCATACACACACACATCCATACACACACATCCATACACACACATCCATACACTCACATCCATACACACACACATCCATGCACGCACACACACATCCATACACACACATCCATACACTCACATCCATACACACACACATCCATGCACGCACACACACATCCATACACACACATCCATACACACACATCCATACACACACACATCCATACACACACACATCCATACACACACATCCATACACACACACACATCCATACACACACATCCATACATGCAGACACACATCCATGCACACACATCCATACACACACTCACACACATACATGCACACACACATCCATACACGCAAACACACATCCTTACACACATACATACACACATATCCATGCACACACTCACACACATACATACATGCACACACATATCCATACACGCATGCACACACATCCATACACACACACATCCACACACACACATCCATACATACACACACACACCCATACATACACACACACATCCATACACACACACATCCATGCACACAATCAGGTACGGACTGGGACTGAAATTCAGCCCTGGCATTTGAAATCACACAGGCCCATGCTGTTCTCATTCCCAAGGTCCAGATGGGATATTTGACTAATATTACCCAGGATGGAGGAAAGCAAGATTTGCTGCAAGACCAATATTTCTAATGATACCCATGGCCTGCTGGAGTAAGTGACGGAGTCAGCGACTTTGTGCTTCATCACATCTCTTAACAGTATGGGTGTCTTGAGAACACAGATTCTGCTAACAACGTAGCAGACAAGGCAGTCCACGACCAGACAGGCCCTTCTGGCATTTGCCAGAATCGCCAGATAGCCAGTCCGGCCCACAATCCATACACACACACATGCATACACACACCAATTCTAGTGCTGTGGAGTATGTTGGCGCTATAGAAATAAAATTATTAGTAGTAATTCTTAAAAATCCTGAGCATATTCTTCCTAACTATAGTACACCATAGTACATAGTCACACAATAACTAAATATGTGTCATAAATGAAACTTTAGGGAAAGGAAAATCTCTGAATTACATGTAAAGCATAATAAATGTATCACACTTAAACGGAATGTGTAGTTAGAAAATACATATTGTTTATATCAGGCTTTTCTGTTCAATGTATTTTACTTTATTTCTTTTTTTTTCTTATTTTTTTTGCAATGTCTTTTTTTAATAAAACAGTCTTTATTAACATGCAAAATCAGTAAACTTGCAATTTTCACAATGACTACAAGGGTTGTTTTCTTACATCCACATCATATCCTTTCAGGAAGAGTTTACAGCAGTTTCCATCATCATCAGAGGCAGAATTACAATGACAGGTAACACCGCTGAAAGCATAGGATCCACCAATCAAAATAGGTGATGTCACAGCTGACCTGCTCCTCCTCCCTTCACAATGGCCATTGTTCATGCTTATTAGATGCTTCAATGTGACAGTTAGGGGTCTGAGTCTTTTCATTGCTGCTAATGCACTTTTTTTTCCAGAAACATCATGAAGTATGAGTCTAAAAATTACCCAGTGACCACTGTGAAAATTGCAAGATTTCCCATTTTATTTTTAATGATGATTGTTAAATGTAAAAAAGTCCAAAATTTAATATAAAATACATTTAACACAAAAATTTGATTTAATCAATATGTCATTTTATTACACATTCCCTTTAAGTTGTAACATAATAGTATGAGGAATTATCCTGCTGAATGGATCTGTTAGTATTTAATGGAAATAATTCTGCAATGTGTCATTAATTATTGTGTCTATGCCATAATATCTGACACAATTATGTCATGTTTCTTATGTATAGTAATTGATTCGGGAGCCTCTATGTTTTCTGACTCATTGTTTCCATTTTTGTCATCCAGTTTGGCGTGTTTGGGTAGAGGGGACATGTATGAAGATTGTTCATCACTTTTCAAGTTAACAACATTCATATTGAAAATAATGGATGTAACTGCATTGTTACATGATCCCCAATGTGATGCAAATTAAAGTAAAGGACTGATCAATAGTTATCAAATAACACAAAAAGGATCAAATAATTAATCCACATGATGGCAACATAAAGTCACCACAAAGACCAAGTGTGTAATGTCCCACAATATAAGGGTGCCTCATGTGTGCCTCCCACACAGTAATAGTTTCCTCCAACAATATAAGGGTGTCCTATGTGTGCCTCCCAAACACTAATAGTGCTCCCCAACAATATAAGGGTGCCCCATGTGTGCCTCCCACACAGTAATAGTGCCCCCAACAATATAAGGGTGCCCCATGTGTGACTCCCACATAGTAATAATGTTCCCCAACAATACAATGGTGACCCATGTGTGCCTCCCACACAGTAATAGTGCCCCCCAACAATATAAGGGTGTCCCATGTGTGCCTCCCGCAAAGTAATAGTGACCCCCAACAATACAAGGGTGCCCCATGTGTGCCTCCCACACAGTTATAGTGCTCCCCAACAATATAAGGGTGCCCCATGTGTGCCTCCCACACAGTAATAGTGCTCCCCAACAATGTAAGGGTGTCCTATGTGTGCCTCCCACACAGTAATAGTGCCCCCAACAATATAATGGTGTCCCATGTGTGCCTCCCACACAGTAATAGTGCTTCCCAACAATATAAGGGTGTCCCATCTGTGCCTCCCACACAGTAATAGTGCTCCCCAACAATATAAGGGTGCCCCATGTGTGCCTCCCACACAGTAATAGTGCTCCCCAACAATATAAGGGTGCCCCATGTGTGCCTCCCAAACACTAATAGTGCTCCCCAACAATATAAGGGTGCCCCATGTGTGCCTCCCAAACACTAATAGTGCTCCCCAACAATATAAGGGTGCCCCATGTGTGCCTCCCAAACACTAATAGTGCTCCCCAACAATATAAGGGTGCCCCATGTGTGCCTCCCAAACACTAATAGTGCTCCCCAACAATATAAGGGTGCCCCATGTGTGCCTCCCAAACACTAATAGTGCTCCCCAACAATATAAGGGTGCCCCATGTGTGCCTCCCAAACACTAATAGTGCTCCCCAACAATATAAGGGTGCCCCATGTGTGCCTCCCACACAGTAATAGTGCCCCCAACAATATAAGGGTGCCCCATGTGTGACTCCCACATAGTAATAATGTTCCCCAACAATACAATGGTGACCCTGTGTGCCTCCACACAGTATAGTGCTTCCCAACATATAAGGGTGCCCATGTGTGCCTCCCACACAGTAATAGTGCTTCCCAACAATATAAGGGTGCCCCATGTGTGCCTCCCACACAGTAATAGTGCTTCCCAACAATATAAGGGTGCCCCATGTGTGACTCCCACATAGTAATAATGTTCCCCAACAATACAATGGTGACCCATGTGTGCCTCCCACACAGTAATAGTGCTTCCCAACAATATAAGGGTGCCCCATGTGTGCCTCCCACACAGTAATAGTGCTTCCCAACAATATAAGGGTGCCCCATGTGTGCCTCCCACACAGTAATAGTGCACTCTTATTTACTTCCATACATAGCGCTCCTACACAGTAACAGTATCTGCTACATGGCTCTCTCCATTGAGTATAATAAATATGTACCTGTCATCGCTGTACTTAATAACTAGAGTAGGAATTTCTGGTGGTGATGCCAGGCCAGCGTCCCTCTCTCCTTAGCCTTTACTGCTCACTTGGCACAAATCCTACCTGACAGTGCCTATGGAACGGAGTGGGATATGAGCCTCACAGGTGTTAAAGGTCACTTTAAATATCTTCTCTTCCAGAAGTATACTCTTGTCTCTTTAAAGTAACCAATATATTGTTCCCTTGTTTGGAATTTCTTTGTCCCCTTTCACAAATTATATAGTAGTATACATAGAAGAGGAGGGACCCATATTATTGCCAGATGTTCTCAGACAGATGAGCAGTGTGCATGTTTTACCCACCATACCCTTTGAACCCAGCCACCCAGTTGCTTTGCAATGTATTCCTTCACAGGATCTCATCACTTAGTAGAGAATGGGCTAGGACCCACCAAGGCTGCCTCCCTCCCACACTCCAAGGACCCCGCAGCAGCTGCATGATTGCTTCTATTGGGCCGCCACTAAAAAAAGTCAGCAGGGGCTGTCCTTGTCGGTGTCAGGCCACCCATTTTATCCGGATAAAAGAACACAAGTGGTTGGATGTTGGAAAGCTGGCGTGAATCCTAAAAGTTTCTTTCTCTCTTTGATTCCTAACACTTGAAGACAGTTTGTTATTTTGGATGTTTTACAGCTTATGTGACTAAATTAGACCCTAGTGATTTTTCTCCAACAAACAATAAGAACACTTAAAAATAAACTGAACATAAAATAGAACTGATTGCTGCAAGGCAGAAAATAGACATTACTCAGGCAATAAGCTAGGCAGCCACGGGACTGTCAGGAGAGACAATGATATCCATCAAGGTAACAATGTTTAAAGAGCATAATGTGCCTATATAATTTCCACGTATCGGATATGGCATTTTTTCTGTCCTTTACTATGTGTCCAAAATGTTTTTCTGTGACATAAAGTACTTCAGTCACCGAATAATATGGCCCTTTTGTTCAATATTGGACGCTTAAAAGGAGATCCTGTCATCTGGGGCTCAGCCTCAAGAACCAGATCATAATCAAGATGGTTTTGGTTGGATTTGTTAAGCATTTTCTTATTTTCCTGGCTTTAAATCTGGTAATAGGGGACCAATTTATTGATATCCTCAGTAATGGTTCTAACATGTGTAGCAAGATTTAAATAGAGGCCCATTATGTGCCTCTATTTATACAAATGGATCAGTCTTGTTATTTATTATTTTAGAAAATACCGCATTCTATACATGTGCCATGTTTATCAAAGGATCGCAATGTTCCCTCTAAAAGTATCAACTGCTTTCTATTTCTCTTGTAAGGAAGGAGATAAGAGCAACATGGGCAACATTGTGATACATTTACATAAGGAATCACCCTCCAGATGCTACTTTTATATCATTTCATTGCCATTAATACATTCATAGATTCAGGCAGTTACTACTAATATATGGCACAGCAGTAGGAAGATTTTTTTGGTTTTATATTAACCCTGATGTATTATTATATTGCATCATCTTGTCATATCCCCACAGGTCACACATTACAATTATATATGTTTAAGTCAACATACTTCAATTCAAACTTTTATATTACAATATGGTTATTTTCATGTTTTTTTTAACGTGAGTGAACCTCTAACTACAATTTATATAGACACAAAATAATCATAACTGAAAGAAAATCAAGGATATTGTCACATATATTAGGCTGACACCTAAGGAAAACCCAATAATGCAATGGTTATCATTTACTAAAATGATGTTATACAGTAAATTATATTATTTACAACATTAGTCTGAACGATGATTTATTATCACACAGCAATTAATGTATGTTTCCAACCACACAGCAGTCCTAATAGTAATATTGATAGGGGTCTCATGAGTGGTCCTACAAAAAAATGCCAGTCCCTGATTTCATTGGAGAGGTGTTTGTGTCTCATGGACGTGTTATCACCTGTACACTAGAATTAGGGATGAAACCAGCACAATTGGTTTATGTCATTGAGTGACTTATGAGATCACCCTTTAAGGTCAAAAGACACATTGTGAAATAAATTCTATCCCATAGAAGAAGACATTCCTTGCGCTCACACAAATCACTCACATCCATATTAATATGTATATACATGGAAAAGGCTTTGGGTTTAGTTAAACATGTAGCTGCTTTTTTTTGTCTCGTTTTATTCTGAGTGGCGCACGTTCCCAATGGAAAGTCTGGAAAATGATGACAAGAAGACAACATTACACAGGTACGGTAGCATTGATTTAAAGGTTTGGAAAGCTCTACAGTTAATAAGTTAAATAAAGGGTTTTTTTACATAAATATTTGTGCTAGGAACCGTGTGGTATCTACAGCACAGATAGAGTTCTACAGTTCGACAAACTTACAACACTACACCGAGTGCAATTCTTTTATAACATTTCAAATATACAAAGCTCTTTTTTCCTTATTTTTTTATAACAACGTTATTATGTACAGAATCAGTAATCACAGTTTAGGGACTTCAACAGTCCATAAATCTGACAGTTCATTTCCCTTTGGTTTGGTATAAAAAAAAAAAAAAAAAAAAAAGAACCTTGGTTGGTGCAAGCTAAAGAAAAGACTAGAATGCAGATCTACATCTCTGGTAAGTGCACTGACTAGAGAGAGGTGTGTATCTGTGGCCAAGTTCTGCATCAGTGAATGGCATCCTGGCAGAGGCAGGGTTAATGACATGGTGGAGGGAATGTCCCAGAAACCCCCTCTTCCCAAAGGAAAAAATAAATAAGAATAGATCACTGTGTGAAGAACGAGAAATAAAACTGGCTTAAGTTTTTTTTTCTTGTGTCATTTGCTTAGCTATAGCAATGCTATGACGTCACAGAGAGCAGGGGGGTCGACAGTGACGTCATACAGTCCCAAGGTTTCTGCTCTGGAGCTGCATAAAGTCGTACACTCTTTATTACTGTGAGACTCTTCCAGCACAGTCCTCCAGGCTCTGGTCCTCGGCTGTGCTCCTTGCCCCCCATTTGGTCTCGCTTGGTGAGTGGGGTGGAGGCCGGGCTTAGCACACCTCTTTCCCTGTGCTGTTCCCGGGGATGATGTTGAGCTGTGTGAGCTGTGCTGCATGTTCCTTGGCTTTCAGCCTGAGGGCTGCTATACTGGACGCCCTCCTGTCCGCTGCGGCTGTGACTGGGTCTGAGAGGCCGCCAGGTGGCACTGCGCTCTCCACAGCAGGGTTGGGGGGCTGCCTGAGAAGGGCGGCAGCAGTGGAAGCACTGGTCAGGGGGGCCATGGTGGAGAAGAGCCTGCGGAGCAAGGGGGAAGCTTGGTCAGAGGCAATGGAACAAAAATCAGCAAGACATTACACAAAGTAGCCACAGAAAATAAGATTCTTTATGTAAAGGGCTCTGACTCCTGGGGGAATTCACCAACCCCTCAGGCTAATATATAGGATTATTAGGACATCCCCTATAATATTCTACTTGCCTTTTCCTTTCACTTAATCACACAATATTTTAGGAAAAAGTCCACAGCAATAGCAGATATGGTATGATCATAATGATCTAATATATTCTGGCTGGGCTGTGGTTATATCATATATTAGATCATATAATCATAGAAAAGCTGTATATATCCAGTACAGGATTATCACAGCAAAGAGACATTATAGAGAGGATCCCTAAATAGTGTGAGACTTCTTCGCAGATGACTAGGGGTGCACACAGTGTAACATTTTCGCAGAAATTTCTGTAACTCAAATATGTATTCGATAGATAGATCGATGATAGATAGATAGATAGATAGATAGATTAGATAGATATTAGATAGAGATGATAGGATAGATAGATAGATAGATATTAGATAGAAGATAGATAGATAGATAGATAGATAGATAGATAGATAGATAGATAGATAGATAGATAGATAGATAGATAGATAGATAGATAGATAGATAGATAGATAGATAGATAGATGATAGATAGATAGATAGATAGATAGATGATAGATAGAAGATAGATGATAGATAGATAGTAGATAGATATAGATAGATAGATAGATAGATAGATAGATAGATAGATAGATAGATAGATAGATAGATAGATAGATAGATAGATAGATAGATAGATAGATAGATAGATAGATATATAAAATAGATAGATAGATAGATAGATAGATAGATAGATAGATAGATAGATAGATAGATAGATAGATATAATAGATAGATAGATAGATAGAGATAGATGATAGATAGATAGAATAGATAGATAGATAGATAGATAGATAGATAGATAGATAGATAGATAGATAGATAGATAGATAGATAGATATAGATAGATAGATAGATAATAGATAGATAGATAGATAGATAGATAATAATATATAGATATAGATAGAGAGATAGATGATAGATAGATAGATAGATAGATAGATAGATAGATAGATAGATAGATAGATAGATAGATATGATAGATAGATATTAGATAGATAGATGATAGATAGATAGATAGATAGATAGATAGATAGATAGATAGATAGATAGATAGATGATAGATAGATAGATAGATATTAGATAGAGAGATAGATGATAGATAGATAGATAATAGATAGATAGATAGATAGATAGATAGATAATAGATAGATAGATAGATAGATAGATATTAGACAGAGAGATAGATGATAGATAGATAGATAGATAGATAGATAGATAGATAGATAGATAGATAGATAGATAGATATTAGAGAGATAGATAGATAGATAGATAGATAGATAGATAGATAGATAGATAGATAGATAGATAGACTTCTGCAACCAATTTGGAACAGTTTAACTAAAAAAAAGTGACTGGTCAGATCTTATAAACCCCGATTGTAATGTTGATGGTCCCATTATTAAATGATATATCTATGGGCAGTTTTAATAGGTTTCCTGTGATTTCTTACATTGAATCAATCATCCAATTAATCAACAGCTTAAATAATACTTGTCTCCTATTGTCATACTTTAATCAATGTTATAAAGGAATTGTTTGCACCCCAACAAAAATATTCTGTGTGTAATATTTTTTGTGCAATCATCCGAAGACTTTAAGATCAATGTTCCTTTAAGACTCAAGGTTAGGAGCTCAACTGCTTCTCAACACTGGTGGCCTTTCTCTAGCTGGAAGTAATACTTATATTTTTTTTTCCTTTAGCTGAATGTCAAATCCCCATCAGCGACCTGGCATCCCGGCTGAATGACAGAAGAGCAATTATACTTTGCTATAGATGTTTTACTGCTCTCCCCACAGAAGCCACCAAAATACAGGTGACAGGCCCAGGAGACACAGGGCGATTTATAGACTCTCCATTAGCCAGGCTTGTGATCATCTGCTTCCTTGCTGTGATATTTGAAGACTCTTGGCTCTGCTACTGAGAGATACTATCTTGTGCGGAGCAGAGCAATGACAGGAGCAAAAGACACATACACTGCACTATTACCAATGAGGAGAAACAGAGAAGAGGGGCCTATGTGTCACTCCATGACAGATACATGGCTCCAGGATGTCCTAAAATACTGTGGGGAAAAAAAAGATGGCCCATGTTTATCAAAATAACAGAATATAACCCTCAAATACAGAAGGCTCAAAGGGAATATGGAACTGGACATTTCCAAAATAAAGGAATGTGTCACTGGAACCTCAATGCTCTTCATAAGGATTTACAAATCACACCAATTGTAAAAAAAAAAAAAAAAAAAAACATGTCAGGGGACATCACATCACAACCAAATAATGGGTACACGCGTTCCTATACATGACCTTCACTGTCCCCATTACCCCATACTATATGTTGGCTTATAGAAACTGTCAGATAATCAACTTTCACCCCCAAAAAAAGACAACTAGATGAGCCATGGCCTGGTAGGCAGCATTCTTCTGAAAAAAAAAAACATCGAGAAAGATATTTCCTCCTCTGTCATCTTATGAAATTACGATCCCATATATATAAATCAAATAATTGGGGTCCAAATGTGTAATTTCCCCCATTTTCTGAGAATAATCCCCTAATAGCTGTAATGTATGTGAAGCAGGGACATGAGTGACTTTATTCCTGCTGGTTGTGCTATAGGGATACTAAACCTAAAGTCTTCTCTGTATATACTACAGATGAATGCAACAATCTAGAGAGAAGATGATTGTAGTGTCATTTAATAGGATTACTGACATAGAGAAGTGAGAGAGAGATGGTTCTGTGAGACTAAGTGCTGACAATGGTTGTTTTTTTTTTCTATTTTTTTTCTATTCTGGATCCCTTAGCCCCCTGTCAGGTGGTTGTGGATCTCTGGTATTTCTGTCTCTAGTAGTATTATTATATATTTATAATTTATTGAGACCTTCATTCATTATTGCGCAGTCCTTGAGCAGGTTTACACTGTGTTTTTGCTGTTTCAAGAAGATTTCTACCTATATATCCATCTAAAAAATATTAAAAGAGAGGCAGCACTCCAGAATAAATGTAAAGAAAGTGTGGACATTATTCAGCCCAGTGGCAACGTTTCGGTTCTCAGAACCTTTTTCAAGCCATGTGAACTGTGACCCGAATGGTTGTCACTGGGCTGAATAATGTCCACAATTTATTCACTTTTACTCTGGAGCGCTGCCTTTCTTTCTATATGTTGTATACCACAACAATTGGCCATTGGAGGCCTGACACCCACTATATGCAATTGTAGTGCTGTTCTATTATATTATTGGGTGGATATTTATCTATCCATCTATCTATTCAAAAAAATAAAGAATAGAGGCAGCACACCAAAAAGTATGGCCAAAAAGTGTTTTTTGTTAGTTCGTAGCAGCAGTAACATTTCACTTCTAAAGTGGGAATATTGCTGAAGCTTGAGGAAGGTTCACACTTCAGAACCGAAACGTTGCCTGCCACACTTCGTTTGCCATACTTTTTTGACGTGCTGACAGCAATTCTTTATTTTTGTCTGAAAGGTTTGGTACTTACCAGGAAGGCTCTGTGTTTGTTTTACATCTATCTATCTCTATCTATTCTCTATCTATCTTGTCATGTATACACCATACATCTCTGACATGCCTGAGACACGTGCTATAGGTCATTGAGAAATTATATGAATTAAAACAAATCAGGGTGACATCACCCTGCATCCATTGCGTCATGTCCTGCAATCCAATGACAGCAGTGGCCAGTGTGACTGTGTACGTACCTGCCGAATGCGGGGCTGATGAAGGCCGGGTGTCGGAACACAGCTGCCCCCAGGAAAGTGCTGAGTCCTAGTGGGGTCCCGCTGGGAGGTAGTCCTGTGGATCCCGGTGGGGGAGGTAGGCTGGGGAAGGCAGCAGCAGCGGCGGCGGCAGCGGCAGTCCAGGCAGAGTCCAAGGCAGGGTGGTGAGGAGTGAACGGGCTGGCGTCTAGGTACGGGCTCAGCGGGTGACTGCCAGACAGAGGGCCTGGGAAGGGCAGACCTGGGGCGTGGGTCTGGGCACCTGCCTTCTCCCTCTTCCTCCATTTGGCTCTTCGGTTTTGAAACCAAACCTGATATAGACAAGATCGTCCCCATTATAAAGTGACAGATCCTTCTCCTAGGACTTGTAGGTTTACAAATTCTATGTATTCTGTAATTACTTGTCAAAAATGTACATAAAGAGTGTATGTATAGTGTGTGTGTATAGTGTGTATATTGTGTGTGTATGTAGTGTATAGTGTGTGTATAGTGTGTGTATATTGTATGTATTGTATGTATAGTGTGGTCATTGTGTGTATAGTGTGTGTATAGTGTGTGTAGTAGTGTATAGTGTGTGTATAGTGTGTATAGTGTGTGTATGTAGTGTATAGTGTGTGTATGTAGTGTATAGTGTGTGTATATTGTATGTATAGTGTGTGTATATTGTATGTATAGTGTGTGTATATTGTATGTATAGTGTGTGTATAGTGTATGTATAGTGTGTGTATAGTGTGTGTATATTGTATGTATAGTGTGTGTGTATATTGTGTGTATTGTATGTATAGTGTGTGTATATTGTATGTATAGTGTGTATAGTGTGTGTATGTAGTGTATAGTGTGTGTATATTGTATGTATTGTATGTATAGTGTGTGTATATTGTATGTATAGTGGTGTATAGTGTGTGTATATTGTATGTAGTGTATAGTGTGTGTATATTGTATGTAGTATGTATAGTGTGTGTATATTGTATGTAGTGTATAGTGTGTTATATTGTATGTATTGATGTATAGTGTGTATATTTTATGTATAGTGTGTGTATATTGTGTGTATAGTGTGTATAGTGTGTGTGATGTGTGTATACTATGTGTATGTGTGTGTCCGTATAGTCTGTGCATGAGAGCGAGCTGTGTGTTCTTATTACAACAGGTTGCTGTGCCAAATTACTGGAATAGTACATTATATACATTTTACATCTCTTCTATCTGTATCTGGAGCACAGGCAGCTCTGATGCAAAATGTAAAACACACTTTGCTATTACCCTGGAGAACACCTGATTTATGTAAAGTGATGGCAGATGTAATAGCCAGTAATGAATTGGTGCTGTAGGTAACTGCCCGCAGGACAGCAGAAGCAGTGTACAGTGCAGTAGTATATAATGGCTGCAGTACTATATTACAGTACAGTAGTATATAATGGCCGCAGTAGTATATTACAGTACAGTAGTATATAATGGCCGCAGTACTATATTACAGTGCAGTAGTATATAATGGCCGCAGTAGTATATTACAGTACAGTAGTACATAATGGCCACAGTAGTATATTACAGTACAGTAGCATATAATGGCTGCAGTACTATATTACAGTACAGTAGTATATAATGGCCGCAGTAGTATATTACAGTACAGTAGTATATAATGGCCGCAGTACTATATTACAGTACAGTAGTATATAATGGCCGCAGTAGTATATTACAGTACAGTAGTATATAATGGCCGCAGTACTATATTACAGTACAGTAGTATATAATGGCCGCAGTACTATATTACAGTACAGTAGTATATAATGGCCGCAGTAGTATATTACAGTAGAGTAGTATATAATGGCCGCAGTACTATATTACAGTACAGTAGTATATAATGGCCGCAGTACTATATTACAGTACAGTAGTATATAATGGCCGCAGTAGTATATTACAGTACAGTAGTATATAATGGCCGCAGTACTATATTACAGTACAGTAGTATATAATGGCCGCAGTAGTATATTACAGTACAGTAGTATATAATGGCCGCAGTACTATATTACAGTACAGTAGTATATAATGGCCGCAGTAGTATATTACAGTACAGTAGTATATAATGGCCGCAGTACTATATTACAGTACAGTAGTATATAATGGCCGCAGTACTATATTACAGTACAGTAGTATATAATGGCCGCAGTAGTATATTACAGTACAGTAGTATATAATGGCCGCAGTACTATATTACAGTGCAGTAGTATATAATGGCCGCAGTAGTATATTACAGTACAGTAGTATATAATGGCCGCAGTACTATATTACAGTACAGTAGCATATAATGGCCGCAGTAGTATATTACAGTACAGTAGTATATAATGGCCGCAGTAGTATATTACAGTAGAGTAGTATATAATGGCCGCAGTACTATATTACAGTACAGTAGTACATAATGGCCGCAGTACTATATTACAGTACAGTAGTATATAATGGCCGCAGTAGTATATTACAGTGCAGTAGTATATAATGGCTGCAGTACTATATTACAGTACAGTAGTACATAATGGCCGCAGTACTATATTACAGTACAGTAGTATATAATGGCCGCAGTAGTATATTACAGTACAGTAGCATATAATGGCCGCAGTAGTATATTACAGTACAGTAGTATATAATGGCCGCAGTACTATATTACAGTACAGTAGTATATAATGGCCGCAGTACTATATTACAGTACAGTAGTATATAATGGCCGCAGTAGTATATTACAGTACAGTAGCATATAATGGCCGCAGTAGTATATTACAGTACAGTAGTATATAATGGCCGCAGTACTATATTACAGTACAGTAGCATATAATGGCCGCAGTACTATATTACAGTACAGTAGTATATAATGGCCGCAGTACTATATTACAGTACAGTAGTATATAATGGCCGCAGTACTATATTACAGTACAGTAGTACATAATGGCCGCAGTAGTATATTACAGTACAGTAGCATATAATGGCCGCAGTACTATATTACAGTACAGTAGTATATAATGGCCGCAGTACTATATTACAGTACAGTAGTATATAATGGCCGCAGTACTATATTACAGTACAGTAGTATATAATGGCCGCAGTACTATATTACAGTACAGTAGTACATAATGGCCGCAGTACTATATTACAGTACAGTAGTATATAATGGCCGCAGTAGTATATTACAGTACAGTAGTATATAATGGCCGCAGTACTATATTACAGTACAGTAGTATATAATGGCCGCAGTACTATATTACAGTACAGTAGTATATAATGGCTGCAGTAGTATATTACAGTACAGTAGTATATAATGGCCGCAGTAGTATATTACAGTACAGTAGCATATAATGGCCGCAGTAGTATATTACAGTACAGTAGTATATAATGGCCGCAGTACTATATTACAGTACAGTAGTATATAATGGCCGCAGTAGTATATTACAGTACAGTATTATATAATGGCCGCAGCAGTATATTACAGTACAGTAGTATATAATGGCTGCAGCAGTATATTACAGTACAGCAGTATATAATGGCCGCAGTAGTTTAGTACAGTAGCATATATAATGGCCGCAGTAGTATATTACAGTACAGTAGTATATAATGGCCACAGTAGTATATTATTAAAGTACAGTAGTATATAATGACTGCTGGGATTATTTCTTGCTAAGAATCCAGGCAGCTTGATTAATAAGAGCCGTGTGTGCTGCAGGTGATTGCCCAGACACAGGCTGTACACTAATAGTACTGCCTGCACTGTACACTGATAGTACTGCCTGCACTGTACACTAATAGTACTGCCTGCACTGTACACTAATAGTACTGCCTGCACTGTACACTATTAGTACTGCCTGCACTGTACACTAATAGTACTGCCTGCACTGTACACTAATAGTACTGCCTGCACTGTACACTAATAGTACTGCCTGCACTGTACACTAATAGTACTGCCTGCACTGTACACTAATAGTACTGCCTGCACTGTACACTAATAGTACTGCCTGCACTGTACACTAATAGTACTGCCTGCACTGTACACTAATAGTACTGCCTGCACTGTACACTAATAGTACTGCCTGCACTGTACACTATTAGTACTGCCTGCACTGTACACTAATAGTACTGCCTGCACTGTACACTAATAGTACTGCCTGCACTGTACACTAATAGTACTGCCTGCACTGTACACTATTAGTACTGCCTGCACTGTACACTAATAGTACTGCCTGCACTGTACACTAATAGTACTGCCTGCACTGTACACTATTAGTACTGCCTGCACTGTACACTAATAGTACTGCCTGCACTGTACACTAATAGTACTGCCTGCACTGTACACTATTAGTACTGCCTGCACTGTACACTAATAGTACTGCCTGCACTGTACACTAATAGTACTGCCTGCACTGTACACTAATAGTACTGCCTGCACTGTACACTATTAGTACTGCCTGCACTGTACACTAATAGTGCTGCCTGCACTGTACACTAATAGTACTGTCTGCACTGTACACTATTAGTACTGCCTGCACTGTACACTAATAGTACTGCCTGCACTGTACACTATTAGTACTGCCTGCACTGTACACTAATAGTGCTGCCTGCACTGTACACTAATAGTACTGTCTGCACTGTACACTATTAGTACTGCCTGCACTGTACACTAATAGTACTGCCTGCACTGTACACTAATAGTACTGCCTGCACTGTACACTAATAGTACTGCCTGCACTGTACACTATTAGTACTGCCTGCACTGTACACTAATAGTACTGTCTGCACTGTACACTAATAGTACTGTCTGCACTGTACACTAATAGTACTGCCTGCACTGTACACTAATAGTACTGCCTGCACTGTACACTAATAGTACTGTCTGCACTGTACACTAATAGTACTGCCTGCACTGTACACTAATAGTACTGCCTGCACTGTACACTAATAGTACTGCCTGCACTGATGAGGAGCCGGCACTGGGCTATATATTCGCATTTATACAAATTCCGAATCAAGCGTAATACCTACCATGATATATGGTATATTACTGCTATTGAACATTACTGTAAAAAAACAGTATATACTTGTAGGCTAACTGAATATGTGAATATATATATTAGATGGATGTGTATATTTGTGTCGCAGATGCGTTATAATATGCTGTCACAATTGCTGCGCGCTGTCGCTGTGTGATCGCTGTTGCTCCGTGTAGAATGGATGCAGCCCGGGAGTGAGAGCTGCTGCGCCTCCCGGGTGATGTGTCCCGCACATGACAGGAGCACTGCTAGCAGGAAGGCGATCACCTATTAAACCTGCTCATAAAATCCTCATTACCGCCCTATAAATACTACACAGTGCACTGCCCTCCGCAACATGTCATCATAAATGATCAGCTCCTGTGTCTGTGTGTACACAGAGCGGCAATATCTCACTCATCTGCTATGAAATCACTGCGACGTCGCTAAATTCAGAGATCATAGATATCCGCTATACTAATAATTTCTATCCGCTCCATGGCCGCTGCTGCTTCTTTTACTATATATATATATATAATTCAGCATAATTAAACTAATTAAATTCAACTAGGGATATATAACTTAGCTTTTTTGTATTTTATCTTTAATATTTCGATGCAACCGAAAATATTCTTATATATTTTTAATTAAAAAAATAAAATATCTAATAACCCGACTTAAATGTTCTGCATAAATATAAGCAATAAATATGTGCTGAATATATTACACAATAAGTTACAGATACTTACAGTATATTATAATTTATTACATACAGTATGTGGATGGATGGATGGATCGGTCGATAGATAGATAGATGATAGATAGATAGATAGATAGATAGATAGATAGATAGATGATAGATAGATAGATAGATAGATAGATAGATAGATAGATAGATAGATAGATAGACTATACACATTGTGTTAGTTTGGCTCTTAATTTTAGCATGCACCTATATATAGCATATATTAACCATTTAACCGCCATGTCTTGTATGTATTATCACCCTCCATAGTAATATTTCGTGAACCTCTCTAGCATTATTTTAGTTGACTTTCCCACGACTGTCCCCCAAGTGTTAGAGCCACTGACTTTACTGTCACATCCCTGTTTGACAATGGAGAAATGTGTCAACAAGAAGAGGGGCTCACTCCCTCCACCTAATGCTGGAAACTGTTGTGTATTAAATGAGCCATATGGAATTTATGAGGCTTTATCAGCACCTGATTGTACCAGTAAAGTGATTTGCTCAGAGACATCTGCTTAGTGTTGGCAATCAGGGCATCCCACTGTTTATCGTCTCTGTGGTTATGAGCCCTGGCTCGGGATATGGAGAGCAAACACCTCTAATAGCATTGCACTCACTCCCAGGGCAGCCATTAGATCAATGCTATCACAAAAATGGCAAATCAAATAGCATTAGCCAGCTCCTTGGGCAAATCCAGCAGCCCTCGGCCATGAAATAGCCCTGTTTGCTCTCGCACTAAGTGTGCTTTTATAGAGCCCGATTGGAGGCTTCGTCTCCGCCAAATACCTGCCTAGAGCCCAGGACAGTTGTCTGTAACAACCAGAGCCCCCAACTCCTCCAGTCCCCACTTTCCTCCCAGCACCCATGCCCCCTGCCCTCCTCCACTGCCCAGCACCGTGTTCTGCAGGGGCTTCCTCCCCAGCACCCATGCCCCCTGCCCTCCTTCCCTGCCCAACACCGTGTTCTGCAGGGGCCTCCACTCCAGCACCCATGCCCCCTGCCCTCCTTCCCTGCCCAACACCGTGTTCTGCAGGGGCCTCCACTCCAGCACCCATGCCCCTGCTCTCCTCCACTGCCCAGCACCGTGTTCTGCAGGGGCCTCCACTCCAGCACCCATGCCCCTGCCCTCCTCCACTGCCCAGCACCGTGTTCTGCAGGGGCTTCCTACCCAGCACCCATGCCCCTGCCCTCCTCCACTGCCCAGCACCGTGTTCTGCAGGGGCTTCCTCCCCAGCACCCATGCCCCTGCTCTCCTCCACTGCCCAGCACCGTGTTCTGCAAGGGCTTCCTCCCCAGCACCCATGCCCCCTGCCCTCCTCCACTGCCCAGTACCGTGTTCTGCAGGGGCCTCCTCCCCAGCACCCATGCCCCCTGCCCTCCTCCACTGCCCAGCACCGTGTTCTGCAGGGGCTTCCTCCCCAGCACCCATGCCCCCTGCCCTCCTCCACTGCCCAGCACCGTGTTCTGCAGGGGCCTCCTCTCCAGCACCCATGCCCCCTGCCCTCCTCCACTGCCCAGCACCGTGTTCTGCAGTGGCTTCGTCCCCAGCACCCATGCCCCCTGCCCTCCTTCCCTGCCCAGCACCGTGTTCTGCAGGGGCTTCCTCCCCAGCACCCATGCCCCTGCCCTCCTTCCCTGCCCAGCACCGTGTTCTGCAGGGGCTTCGTCCCCAGCACCCATGCCCCCTGCCCTCCTTCCCTGCCCAGCACCGTGTTCTGCAGGGGCTTCCTCCCCAGCACCCATGCCCCCTGCCCTCCTTCCCTGCCCAGCACCGTGTTCTGCAGGGGCTTCCTCCCCAGCACCCATGCCCCCTGCTCTCCTCCACTGCCCAGCACCGTGTTCTGCAGGGGCTTCCTCCCCAGCACCCATGCCCCCTGCCCTCCTCCACTGCCCAGCACCGTGTTCTGCAGGGGCCTCCTCTCCAGCACCCATGCCCCCTGCCCTCCTCCACTGCCCAGCACCGTGTTCTGCAGGGGCTTCCTCCCCAGCACCCATGCCCCCTGCCCTCCTCCACTGCCCAGCACCGTGTTCTGCAGGGGCTTCCTCCCCAGCACCCATGCCCCCTGCCCTCCTCCACTGCCCAGCACCGTGTTCTGCAGGGGCTTCCTCCCCAGCACCCATGCCCCTGCCCTCCTCCACTGCCCAGCACCGTGTTCTGCAGGGGCTTCGTCCCCAGCACCCATGCCCCCTGCCCTCCTTCCCTGCCCAGCACCGTGTTCTGCAGGGGCTTCCTCCCCAGCACCCATGCCCCCTGCCCTCCTCCACTGCCCAGCACCGTGTTCTGCAGGGGCTTCCTCCCCAGCACCCATGCCCCTGCCCTCCTTCCCTGCCCAGCACCGTGTTCTGCAGGGGCTTCCTCCCCAGCACCCATGCCCCCTGCCCTCCTCCACTGCCCAGCACCGTGTTCTGCAGGGGCTTCCTCTCCAGCACCCATGCCCCCTGCCCTCCTTCCCTGCCCAGCACCGTGTTCTGCAGGGGCTTCCTCCCCAGCACCCATGCCCCCTGCCCTCCTTCCCTGCCCAGCACCGTGTTCTGCAGGGGCTTCCTCCCCAGCACCCATGCCCCCTGCCCTCCTTCCCTGCCCAGCACCGTGTTCTGCAGGGGCTTCCTCCCCAGCACCCATGCCCCCTGCTCTCCTCCACTGCCCAGCACCGTGTTCTGCAGGGGCTTCGTCCCCAGCACCCATGCCCCCTGCCCTCCTACCCTGCCCAGTACCGTGTTCTGCAGGGGCTTCCTCCCCAGCACCCATGCCCCTGCCCTCCTCCACTGCCCAGCACCGTGTTCTGCAGGGGCTTCCTCCCCAGCACCCATGCCCCCTGCCCTCCTCCACTGCCCAGCACCGTGTTCTGCAGGGGCTTCCTCCCCAGCACCCATGCCCCCTGCCCTCCTCCACTGCCCAGCACCGTGTTCTGCAGGGGCTTCCTCCCCAGCACCCATGCCCCCTGCCCTCCTCCACTGCCCAGCACCGTGTTCTGCAGGGGCTTCCTCCCCAGCGGCCTTCACTCATCACAGGTGGAATGTCATCATTGCACGTTGTTTGATTAATTAATTCCTGGACTCAAGGGAGATTGATTTGTTTTCAGTGTAGCATTTAGTCCGTGATTGCAGGCGGCAGTGACATTGGGGCTTCTATTAATAGGCTGCAAAGGGCATACATGTGTGCTGGAGAAAATGGAGATTAGATAGATAGATAGATAGATAGATAGATAGATAGATAGATAGATAGATAGATAGATAGATAGATAGATAGATAGATAGATAGATAGATAGAATCATGTATTGTGTATAAAAAGACAGACCCTAACACCACATCAGCACCCACCTGCACTCGGGCTTCAGTCAGGTCCAGGCGCATGGCTAGCTCCTCTCTTCATGAACACAAAAGTGAACAAAACATCATATCAGATCTTGGGGTTTTACTTAACAAAACAATAGACAAAGCCATCTTTATACGAATAGTCAATAAATCAAGTACACAACTGTTACTGCTACTAATACTAACAATTAACAGCAATAATGAACCACTAAGAATTAAATTAAATTAGGAATATATATATATATATATTATATATATAGTATATATAGATATATTATATATAATAATTTCATTAATTATATCTACAATTCTACTTTCCTTAATATTAGAAACTCGCTTTTTAAACATGTTAAATTACTCACTATATATATATATATAATATATATATTTATATTTATATAAAATTTATACCCATATAGAACTATAATTTTTGTCATGATACACATAATTTTTTTTCTTCCATTTGTTATTAAAAAACCCAGGAAAATAAGGCTACCATAAATATAACCACATTTCCCTCATTTGTTTTATATTAAACTCATGTGTGGTATAAGTGTAAAGATTGTGGCATAGAAAATTAAATTACAGATATTCTGTTTAGCCTTATCCGCAAAGAATGGGAAGAATCTCTGTAATTGATTCCGCTAATTTCTATGGTTCAGTGTCAAGGCAAAATGTTTTCGATCAGTCAGGGCATTTTTTTTATAGATCAATCTATCTTACTATCATCTATCTATCTATCTATCTATCTATCTATCTATCTATCTATCTATCTATCTATCTATCTATTATCTATCTATCTATCCTATTGTTACTGACATTCTAGTCAGATATCAACATACATTAACTGAAAAATGTGTCTTATGAATAAAGAAAATTGTGTCATTATCGTATGAATACTTGTTTGTATATAGAAAAATATTTAGAGTTGAGAGTCCTCAGTGGTTGATACCTTTTAACGCATTTTGTTTGTATATATATATATATATATATTTTTTTTTTTTATATTTTTCTTTTATGTCCAGCTGCCAGTGATCAGTGTGGTGGTGAGGACCCTCTGGACTATTCTCTGGGTGTGAAATCACCCTCTGGACTATTCTCTGGGTGTGGGATCACCCTCTGGACCATTCTCTGGTGTGGGATCATCCTCTGGACCATTCTCTGGTGTGGGATCACCCTCTGGACCATTCTCTGGGTGTGGGATCACCCTCTGGACCATTCTCTGGTGTGGGATCACCCTCATTGGGGATCCAATTCTCTGGTGTGGGATCACCCTCTGGACCATTCTCTGGGTGTGGGATCGCCTGCAGCCCTCCTTCTGTCTGCACACAGTGTAACTGATCTGTGGCATCGCTGACATGGCGGATATAAATACATCGGCCGGTGCTGATAGTAACATCACTCTGCTCTGGGAATTACAACCATTACCGGCCGTGTGTGAGGCTGATAATAAAAATAGGAGTCGCGACATTTCCACGTCCTTGAGAAGCAGATCGGATCGGGGGTGGAATCATTATGTGACAATAAACTACAAGTCAGTTACATTATTGCAGATTTTGCTATAAAATATAAAAATAATAATAATATAATAATAATAAAAAAACTAATTGGAATTATTATTCCTGTGTAATTTAGGCTGGTTTCTGAGATTTCTTACAGATGAGACATTTGCATTCGTCCCTGAGCATTATAAAGCCTCATGAAGATACCTGGTGAAGACGTCGGGGTAGTGGGTCTTCTGGAAAGCCCTCTCTAGTTCTTCTAGCTGGTAGCTGGTGAAGGTGGTCCTATACCTCCTCTGCTTCCTCTTTAGCATGCCCTCCTCTGAGTCACTACCTGCTGACAGGCAAACACTGTCCTCGCCATCTTTGCCATCAGCATCTGAAGTGTGAAGCAGAAGTTCCTCCTTAGGAGACATGTCTCCATCAGGTCCACATCCCGCCTGCTGCTGCTGCTGGAATTGTGGGTGCTGCTCCTTCAGGAGTCCTCTGTTAGCATTGCTGCTGGTGTTATTACTATTGTGCTGCTTATTAGTTTCATCCTCTTCATCGTCATCTTCATCGTCTTCATCTTCCTCATCCTCCTCTTCCTCCTCTGTTGGATTTTGGGATATTACTCCCAGCCTGTCCTGCAAAGAGGCACCTGTCTGGAGCGGCTGCTGTAGACCATCAGGACTGCTCTGGTCTTCTCGCAGCAGGGGGGCGCTGTTCTCTCTGTAGGACTTGCTGCGACTGATGCTGACCTGTGGGGCCTGGCTGATCTTCAGGCTGTGGTTCTCCCAGCTGCTTTCTCCTGTACCCCAAGTAATAGTAGGCGATCAGTTTTATCCGACCTGGGCACTGCTGACCTGGCATCAGGCAGAGACTGAATGTGTATCCGCCCAGCTGCCCCCACAGGACCATAGAGCCTCCTCAGCTTTGGAGGTAGATGCAGCTCAGCCTCAAATGTAGAATTGCTCTTGGGAGAACCTTCAGGGGGTTAGAAAAAGAAAAGAGAGAATATGTAGAAATTCATTGATTTCTATAGTATCATTCCCATATTACGGCTCACATATGCATATTATGCTATAAGGATGTGGTGTGAAAGTGGCCATGAAGAAGTAGGAGATGATCCCTCACTTACTCCTCTGCTGTAAAGACAACAATCTCGCACCACGCACCCACTATGGCAGAGCCATTCTGTGCACAGAGTGAATGGTGCAGTTAACATCACACATTCTGGTAATTGGATGCCTCTGGAAACGCTCTAATTACTGTCAACAAGGAATTTCAACACATGCACAAGTAGATTTCACCTCCAACCCTCCATATGTTTATTAAAGCCACAAGTGAGGGGATACAGTTACATGGGCACGTCCTGGAGAAGAGAAGAGCGGTTCAGGGCTCAGAGGACGCGGAGGTGCCAAGGAGAAGGAGCATGGCAGATTGGAGGCTTCTACCAGCCACAAGCAGGCAGCAGAAGTGGCAAAATAATATTACATTGTAGATAAATATATTCTGTATGTAATTGTCTTATGTGAAAGAATTCTATATTGTGTAGAGTGGACAATGTTCCTTCCTAGAATGTAATAATACATGCAGAAGAGTTCTACCTATTTTTTTTTCTATTTATCTATCAATCATTTGTTTATCTAATGCAATGTGAAAAATGTGAATATATTTTCTTATTATCAAATGGATACAATGTAGTGCAGCAACAGCACACGCACAGATTTTATATCTAATTATACATGCATATACACAGATATATATTTACATATATACACACACAAATATTTAGACATACATATATACTCGCACATATATGTATCTATACACACACACACAAATGTTTATTATGAAAAACTATATTTATTGAGTTCTGGTTGATAACGAAAGACTGTTCTTGTCTTTGAATAAAAAAAATCAGTGTAAATATTCAAGCCTAGAATGTTTGTTTATAACAATTTATATATAATAAAAATAATAATAATAATAATAATACATGTTTCAATAATAAAACCATTTAATATGCACATAGGTTCTGAAATATTTTGATCTAAGAATATAAAAAAAAATTGAAAGGTGATTATTAAGAAATAAAAATAATACCCTATAAGTAATTGCTATAGAGTTGGCACAGTTGTGTTCTGGTGCCAGCATCAGCCGGACACACAGGCCTGCACAGTGGGTGAAGCTCCTCGGGTCCCTTACCTTCCAAAGTTTTCTCCTGGTCAGTCCTGGGGGTCAGGGATGGCAGAGTCTGGGTGCCCAGCAGCCTCATCTTGCAGGGGCTCCTCCTGCCCAGAATGCTATCTATGCAGTATGAGGAAAGCAGGGTGGGGGATTTACTTTTGCACTCCGGCCTCTCGGTTGCCTCCTCATGGTACTGGCTGCTCATGGTTTCTTGCTCTTGGTGCTGCTGCTGTGGGGTGCTAGGCTGGCTGTCAGGGTGCTGGTGGCTGCTGCTGCTGCTACTTGTGTGATGAGAGTGTGTACAGGCTCCCAGAACCACATTAGTCCCCTGTCCCCCCTGTTCCTGATCAGGGCACCAGGCAGTAGTGTAGTGAAGTGCTCAGCTCAGCTCCTGAGCCCTCTCCTCCACGTGTTACACAGAGCTACTGGATTGGCTCACACACACTCTGCTACTCTTCATACACAGATTAGCCAATGGTTGGCACCAAAGCCTGGACTGGAGCCCCTCATTACCACGGATTCATCTGCTGCCAGTGCATTATTATACACCAGGTTCAATGTCTCACTCAAAGGGCACAGTGCTCAGATGAGGAATGGTGGAGACCTGATCTCTTACTTTGTATATGTCATTTACTCACAATATCCTGCACATATAGTATATTACTGCTCCAGTGTAAACCACAGAGACAGACACAAGGTAACCCCGAACAGACACAATAGAGACATCGCATGACACTATGGCTCTACTAGTTACATTTATATTTTATTTCCTTTAAATCAAATATGTTCATATAGTATATACCTTTATTTTATTTATACCATATATGTTATGCCATCAATGTAGAACCGTTACATAAGGACAAGATTTCTTGTTTCATAATTGCAATATGAAAATACATGATATATTGATACATCACTGACACATTGCTGAAATATCAAACAGTAATAAATCAATAAATAATAAACTGTAACAAAAGTCAACCTTCTGATGATAATAAGCCTGTGTATGTTGAGGAATATGACAGAAATATATTTACATACCGTAGGGTATTTATATTATATTATCGATGGCTTATTATTTTCATTTCGGAAGTGATAATAATTCCACATCACATATATTGTCCCTGATGAATATATAGTAAACGAATCCCGAATATCGCCTACCTCGCCCCCTCTCCTCTATGCCGCATTTATTAATGGCTGAATTACCTTACCATGAACTTGATGTGCTTTCCACTGGCTCTGGATGTGATACAGCATATTTAATGTTGGATCCATCCACATAGTGATCCAGGGCAGGTTTAATGTCTCATCATCTGTACCCTCCATCACCCCCCTCTTCTCCACTTCAACGTATCTAATAAAAAGAGCATTTTACAAAGACGTACTTGAATCGCTTACAGTCAGTATTTAAAAATACAAGGAGTCATAATGGGAACTTCTTATAAGTGTAATCCACATCTGGAGACGGATTTCACATGATAATATGTCATGGAGTGCAGCGTTTACATCAGTCTAGA
Source organism: Oophaga sylvatica (assembly GCA_033576555.1). Lineage (NCBI taxonomy): Eukaryota > Metazoa > Chordata > Amphibia > Anura > Dendrobatidae > Oophaga > Oophaga sylvatica. Next base: position 547,812,350 of record JARQOD010000002.1, read on the forward strand.
GGTGGCCCCATACCATTCTATCAGAATATCGGAGATCGGGGCCGAAACGTTGAAGCTACAAGGGCAAATAAAAGTCTTATTTTGCTCTTAAAGTTGCTGTGGGGTTCTGTCACCTAATCAGATCTATCTATCTATCTATCTACTATCTATCTATCTATCTATCTATCTATCTATCTATCTATCTATCTATCTATCTATCATCTATCTATTATCTATCTTTATCTATCTATCTATCCCCAAACACTTTATGTGCAATTGATAGTGATGAGAACTATACAAAGAGCATAAATGATATGTTAGCTACAGTACAAGATCACATAGGGTTGTTTTAAGCTGAATATTCAGCATTCAGTCGATCTGGACCTTCTGTGTATGGAAAGTGACTGCAGGTAATAGTAAGAGAGGTGTCTTTGTTGCAGTAGCTGTGTCCATCTCTAGTGACAACGTCATGATTTAGTCTATGTATCAGAGAGAGAGTGAAAAAAATATTTATGGGGGTGCTGCTAATATATACATACATATATATATATATATATATATATGTATATATATACACATATATATGTATACATTGTATATATATATACAGTATATATATACAGTATATATATATATATATATATACATACATACATATAGTGTATGTGTATATATATATACATATATATATATATATACCCAACTGTTGTATGCCGATGCTGTAACTATAGTGCCAGTGCCAGTCCACATAGCATCACAACAGCGGATATGTAGTTTTACAGCCACATATATAGAGCAGGTCAGTTCTATGGAGCTATATACGAAATGTATGTGTGTAAATATATATATACCCCCAAATACAGCTTCATAGTATACAACTACTTTCTGTGTAATCCTTAGAAACGTATTGTATTGCTGCATAATAATAGCCTAGCTAAATCTTATAATACTGTGTCTCAAATCATAATATTGTTAAGTAATCCACAGACCATACTAGGCAACTTCGAATATAATGTATACACTGCTATTACTACAAGCGCAATATATTGTAGCTTTATGATATAAAAATGTAGAATATTATAAATACAATATTTAGATATATTTATATTAAGTATATAAAATATAATTACTTATATGTGTTGTAAATATATCACACACCTTCAGCTTACACAGTGACATAGTGATATACAGCCGTGTGTACAGTCTCTGTGGGGGTGTATATGTAATAGGTATATCGAGATATGTATATAAATGGAATCAGGGGTTAATTGAATATTCTGAAAGACATAAAACAACCTGCAAACAATGACATCCTTCCTCATTGCCTATGAATTGCGAAGCCTAACCAGTTTAGTTAAATAATATGAAATGTTCCCATAAAAGAAGCTGAGAATAGGGGCTGGATGTGGCTGCGATCTGCTGGGGGCCCCATAATTAAGATCATCTTCCCTGTATTTAAACAATAGAATGCGCCTGTTGTTCTGGGAGGCAGCATTGTGCAGCAGCCCCAGAGACAATGCTCCCTGATTACATGGAAGAATTCTCTGCCCTGTCATAATGCTGCCAAGTTATTCCCTTATTTATTTATTTTTAACTAACTTTCATTCATTGCTGCTGTACCCGCAAGCTGCTAATTTGCCAGTGTTAGCAGAGAGAAAGAAGAACAGCAAACAACAATAGTACAATGATCCAAATGATACAGTAGAATTATAGCAATTATACATATACTTGTAGCAGAAAACCTTGCTGAGATCAGCCAAACAAAGTGATGCCTGGTAAGGATAACAAGCCTGAGGATTGACAGCCAGTGCTGGGAGAGGCAGGAGGGCACAAGCTCCGATATTAACTCCAGCCAGCCAAAATTAACCTCTTCAAATGTTACTTTTATCATAATATTAACATCAGCACCAGCCTGGGACAAACTATATTATTTTTCAGCCTGTCAACCTGTGTTTAATAATATGATGCAGGCATTGTATAGGCATTGTCACTCATATTTGGACAAATAAACATGTGAGGTTTCCTACAAAGCCTTGCCAATAATAACAGTAATGTGTTATTTCTGATCAGACATTTCAAGCAGTATGAAAACATATGGAAATGTGTATATTTAGGAACTCAAGTGCTGCTATAAGGAATGTCAGGGCTGCTCCTACAAAGGTAAACATGGAACTCCAGGGTAACAGAGGTATACAATGAATGGACCTTCCAGGCAGGACAATAGATGACAGCCCATAGACCTTCTACAGGCAGAGCCTCAACTCTTAGCTGACCTGTTCTATGTCTGATATTATTATGTGCGAAACATGGTTGTATTTGTATAAATCACATCTTTATTAATCATATCCATGACTACTAATATTACAGGACTACTAACAAGTTGACTGTAGAAGCCAAAACTTGCATGTGAGGTATAGACTATGTGACCCCATATCTAGATGAGCCTAGTAGTTTGCATTAATAAATTTAGTAACAATAGATACGTAGCCCTTGTTTACCTAAGGAATTGATTCAATTCATTACACTTGATTACATCTGCACAGGATCCTTAATCTTCATAATCAGATCTTTCTTATTTTTAGTAGGATTTTATTAGCACCCTCATCACCCGTGGCACTGTACAAACTAACACACACACACACACACACACACACACACACCACACACACACACACACACACACACACACACACACAACACACACACCACACACACACACACTCTCACACACACTACACACACACACTCTCACAGACAACACACACACACACACCCACACAAACACACACACACACACAACACACACACTCACACACACAAACACACACACAAAAACACACACACACCACACACACACCACACACACACACACCACACACACACACACACACACACAACACACACACTACATATGGATAAACCATTTTGCTTTTTTGACCCATGTAATTTCCATATCTTTGCTTATGCATTGGACTGCTGATAAATATGTTGCCTTAATTTAACTCAAAAAAGGAAATCCATATAGAGTTAATAACACATTCAGCTCTGCTACATCCAGCTATAAATGAATGTTTAATTTCAATTGATAATGTTTCCAGTGCCTTGTCTGGGCTTTAGCTGTTCCTGCCCCATATAATGCAGTGCAGCCTGTCTTCTCATGACTGATGCAGCAGGTTCTGTCCCTATTATGGCTTCATTATCTTCCTTTTTGTATCTTGCACTGTCCCCATGTTGTTCTTATTCAGAGGCCTGAACAACATCTCCCATGCAGGACACACTTCTGCAGCCTAAACTGCTCTTTCTATATGGTGATTTGTGTACTTTTGATTGATAAAGACATCTTTTTCACCTAATATTCACTGCCAAGCACTCACTCCTGGCATTTCCTTCACTCTGTCACTCTTAAGGTAGCAGGTCACTCTCACCTGTGGGGAAATGATGTATGCTGAGGCAGGTCATGTAATCTCTTCTATTTACCCAGTGGTAGCAGATAAATCCCAAAATAAGCCTATGATTTCCACAAGCCGCTAGTTCTTTAGAAACAGTAAAACTACTTGCTGCCTTAGGTACCAGGGACTAATGCAAATCCACCCAAGGCACAGAAAACAGCATGCAGAATAGAACTGCCAGCTTCACAAAATAAAAAGAACAGCTAACAGCTATAACTGTCTTTTTTAGTGTTATTTATTACCTATTGACGTGCATGGCTCCTGTGTGTAGGTCAGTGTGTTCCTATAAGATTCTGTATCATGGACTTTAAGGGAGAGAAAACATAATGTGATATTTTCAGTTTTGCTAATATTTCTATTAATAAATGATTTACTGGACTTTTTTCACAAGATCAGGATCTATATAACGTCTATTTCAATGCTTGTTATATTAAAGGTAAACTACTAGACTCCACTATGTGCAACTACGTTAATCCAATCATTAAATGAATGATCTTTATATTTTAAACAAAAATCCTATTCTTGTCATTGCTGCACCATAAACCATATTTAGGATCATTTCCACTATTTCTACTGGAAATAGTCCAAAATTACAGACACACGTCTAAATATAAATTATACAAAATGCAAAAAAAATTAACATTTCAACAATTGTCATCAATTCGGAGTGTACTGGTTGGATTGATCTCTAAACTGGACTGATGAAATGTGAACACACTAATAATAATGAGACATGATGCCGTGGAAACTATTAAATGACTGACTTACTTTACTGGTAGTTCTCTAAATGATCAGAGCAATCAATAAGATGAATTAATAAAAAAAAAAACACAGTTTAATGGCTTGGCAGGATACTGATATGAAGATCTTACATATGTATAAATGAGTATATATATATATATATATATATATATATATATATATATACCTATGTCTATAGTATATACATATATGCACACACATATATATGATAGCACATCGATATACATATAATATACATGTATATACGATAACACACACACACCTTTATATATAATATATATTATATATAATATATGTTTATAGATATATTTATATATGTATATGTGTGTATATAGATTATATATAATAGCACACACATATACATATATAAATATATATAA
>JARQOD010000002.1:547817019-547862594 GCA_033576555.1 Oophaga sylvatica
TAATCCCAACCCTAACCCTAATCCTAACTTTAACGCCAACCCTAACCCTAACTTTAGCCGCAACCCTAACCCTAACCCTAATGGGAAAATGGAAATAAATGCTTTTTTTTAGTTTTATTATTTTTCCCTTACTAAGGGGGTGATAAAGGGGGGTTTGATTTACTATTTATAGCGGGTTTTTATGATTGGCAGCTGTCACGCTAAAAGACGCTTTTTATTGCAAAAATAGTTTTTGCATCATCACATTTTGAGAGCTATAATTTTTGCATATTTTGGCCCACAGAGTCATGTGAGGTCTTATTTTTTGCGGGACGAGTTGACGTTTTTATTGGTACCATTTTTGAGCACGTGACGTTTTTTGATTGCTTTTTATTTCGATTTTTGGGAGGTTAGAATGAACATAATCAGCAATTCATGAATTTCTTTTGGGGGAGGCGTTTATACCGTTCCGCGTGTGGTAAAATTGATAAAGCAGTTTTATTCTTTGGGTCAGTACGATTATGGCGATACCTCATTTATATCATTTTTTCATGTTTTGGCGCTTTTATAGAATAAAAACAATTTTATATAAAAAATAATTATTTTTGCATCGCTTTATTCTGCGAGCTATAACTTTTTTATTTTTTCGCTGATGATGCTTTATGATGGCTCGTTTTTTGCGGGACAAGATGACGTTTTCAGCGGTACCATGTATTTTTATATTGGTCTTTTTGATCGCGTGTTATTCCACTTTTTGTTCGGCGGTATGATGATAAAGCATTGATTTTTTGCTTCGTTTTTTTTTTTTTTTTTTTAAGGGGTTCACTAAAGGGGTTAACTAGTGGGACAATTTTATAGGGGGGGTCGTTACGGACGCGGCGATACCAAATATGTGTACTTTTATTGTTTTTTTTTTTTTATTTACAGGAAGAAGTGAATTTATTGGGGAATATTTTTTTTTTTTTAAATTTATTTTGGATTTTTTTTTACACATGTTTATTTTTACTTTTTTAACTTTTTTACTTTGTCCCAGGGTGGGACATCACAGTATTTTATCAGATCGCTGGTGTGACAGTGTGCACAGCACTCTGTCACACCAGCGATCGCACAGGCATAGATGCAGGCTTCTCAGTGCCTGCTCTCGGCAGGCACTGAGGTAGCCGCCTCCCTCCAGGACCCCGGCGCCATCTTGGATCCGGGTCCTGGGAGGGAGGAAGCCCTCAGAACAGCGCGATCACATCGCGCTGCTCTGAGGGTCTCAGGGGGGCGCGCAGGGAGCCCCCACCCTGCGCGATCCTCCCCTGTGCCCCCAGTACACCGCGATCATGTTTGATCGCGGTGTGCTAGGGGTTAATGTGCCGGGAGCGGACACCCGGCGGCGATTAGCTGCGCTCCCCTCAGGAGCGCAGCTGATCGCCTATGACGTACTATCCCGTCCCCGGTCATACGGGCCCAGGTACCATGGACGGGATAGTACGTCCGATGGCAGTAAGGGGTTAAGTCACCACTTGCTCCGATCACTCCAGATAATAATCCTACGAAAACAACAAACATAAGTAACATAGACCTCGGATGATGCTTGCGATCATGTGACTGGGTGTCTGATGACGCTGGTGTTCACATGATCCACTGGGCGTTTGCTATGATGACTTCTGAACAAGTGCCTTTGTTTATCACACAGTGGGGAGTGAGTTAGGTGTGCCTCCCGATTTGTTATCCTGTGGGCTATTGGATAAGTGCTCTGACTAAGCGCTGCTGAACTGACACTGATTGGATATGGAGGACGCTGCTGCTAGTGAGTACATGATTGGTGCAGCACCAGAATGGGAGTGTGCAGTAACAGATCATCGATTGGCAGACTAAATGGTGATATTGTTTATATGGAGTAATCTATGGCATATTATATGCACAATTATAACATTGCTGTATTTTTCTATGATGTCACTATTCTGAGCTTTGATCACTGTTTTAAATTGATTATCGTTGTATATTCTGTATATATGTCTATTTGTATTATGGGCGGTTCCTGGATGGTGATTGGCTCCTCCACACCATTTAAGGACACCATTTTGCCTGTTTTTGTATACTTGATAAAGGCCTGAAAATGGCCGAAACGTCGTATTTTATGGTGGCTGAATAAAGACCTGTTATACTTCACCTGGATTGGATGCTGTTCCTATTTTTTCGTTGGACTGTTGTTCATTTGGATCCTTGAACGCCTGAACGTGCATCCGTGCTAAACTCCCGAGTGCTGTCAGCTGCTTGAATACTTGTGGATTGTGGATCCTGGCAGACGTGCACCGGTCATGGAGACTTTGATGCTTGAACCAGAGGTGGGTGAACTGGACAATGCCGCTATATTTTCATACACAGATGAAGATGCTAAAAGAATCCTAGCCAGAACACAGATAGATATGTCTTTTTTGAATAAACCTACCATAGAGATGTTGAATAAGAGATATGAAAATGAGAGGAGAAAATATATCTCACACGAGTTGCATGCCATGACTCTGTGCGAGTATCACAGAGTTCACAGGATACCTCGTGGACTAAGGCCACATCTGCGGCCTACACTACTGGCAGACAATATGCAATTTTGTAATAAATTTGAATCGATCACTAATAAGTATTCATTTGATCTAATGCTCTTGAACATCGAGTTTCTCCACACAGAAATGGTATCGGTGAAGAATAAAATCGATGATTTGGAGAAACAATTGACTATGCAGTTGACAGCACAAGAATGGGACACGTTCAAGAAACACTTGGATGAGAAACTACTGAAATTTCGTGGTGACATTGAGAAAACAAAAAAAACGAAATGGTTTCGTGATGCTGAAGATTACAGGACTGGACATGTTTTTTCTTGGCAGGGTGGAGCACGCAGAACTATCTATAGGAAACCAGATTCCTTTGCACAACCCCGCAGAAGAAGGAGACAGCAAACAAGGGAACAGAAGAGATTCGGTTTTACCACGGCAGAGTCTGATTCCACTGACGATTCCAATTTGTGTGTACCTTCTTCTTCTCATTTTTTAGGGAAAGGAAAAATGGACAATGTGGCAAAAGGAGGCCAAGGAGAGGTGGTAAGAAACACCGGCGACAGAGAAGTGGACAATCAGATGCCGTGCACCTCCCGCAATCTGCCCATGAGAACCCGAACGAGGGGAAGAAGAGAGCCACATAGAACAAAAGAACTTAGTGGTAAATATTTCATCTTGCACACTTACTGATGTGGACTATAATGTATTATCCAAAGGACTGTCGTTTTGCCCTTCCAATTATCCAGATTGGTTTAACATTGAATGTGACCTTTTTGCCTTTTTTAGAAGGCTAAGATTAGCAGTATATTTCAATGAGAGTGAGGACACACCTATTGCTGCAATTAGTGATGCCCCTAGGGGTTTTGCTTTACATGATTTTGGTCTTTATAACAAAAGTAACTTTCAACCTCCTGTTAAAAATAATTTTGTGGAATCATATATCCTATTGGTTGAAAGGGACATGGCTAGATTGAAACGTGAGGGTGTAGGTCCATTCAAAAGAGGGAATTTAACACACAGTGAGAGACAGGTGTTGGATAGGCTCTCAGGTAACAAAGCTATCACCATCAGGGCAGCCGACAAAGGCGGGGCCCTGGTGGTGATGGATACCCATAAATATAGGGCTGAGATTTGTGGTCAATTGTTGGACACGGCAGTTTATGCTAAGTTGTCTAAAGATCCCACACCTTGTTTTCAAAGTGAATTGAGAATACTGATCAATGAGGCATTATCTAATGGTTTGATAGACCAAAAACTCTCTGATTTTCTTTTGGTGGAGTTTCCAGTGACACCTATTCTGTACACCCTGCCTAAAATCCATAAAAATCTGATGGATCCCCCTGGACGCCCAATTGTGTCTGGGCGGGGCTCTCTATGTGGTAAGGTATCCATTTTTCTAGATAAAGTGTTACGTCATTTTGCTATTGAGGCCAAATCTTATATCATGGATACTAACCATTTTCTGAGTAAGATTGAGGGTCTGGACATCACAGAGGATACTATTCTCGTTTCGTTTGATGTTGTATCACTGTACACCTCTATTAAACATGAACGTGGTTTGGAGGCTGTTGGTGTGGCGCTGGCGGGCTCTGACATGGCCCCAGGTGGTACACAGCTGGTCCTGGCACTGTTGGAGTTTGTCCTCAAGAAGAATTTTTTTCTTTTTGGGGATGAATTTTTCCTGCAGTTGCGTGGTACCGCCATGGGGTCCAATGTGGCGCCCACTTATGCAAACATCTACATGGCGGTATTCGAGGACCAGCATGTGTACAATTCCATCCACTGGCGCCATGTCAGAGCTGGTGGCGCTACATTGATGATATCTTTTGTGTTTGGGAGGGGAACATGAATGATCTGGTATCTTTCCATAGTCATCTTAACATGATATTTCCCGAGCTGAAGTTCACAATGACACACTCCTTTGACCAGATTCAATTTTTGGATACTTTAGTGTACAAGCACAGTGGATTGTTATGCACTGATTTGTTTATAAAGGACACAGACAGGAATAGTCTCCTTGTCTTTGATAGTAATCATCCAAGGAAAATGATAGAGTCTCTGCCTTGGAGTCAGATGCTGAGAGTACGTAGGATAGTAAAGGACGAGACTGTATTGGACAGGAGGCTTGATCAGATGTGTGAGAAGTTCATCAGAAGGGGGTATCCTGAGAAGGATCTTAGAAAATTCAAGGAGAAAGCCTTGAAGACAACATTGGAAGATGTGAGAAACAAACGTATTAAGATTTCCCCTAAAAGAGTCCCTTTTGTTTCTACCTATTGCCCTGTTAGTGGTAAAATAGGGAATATCTTGAATAAGCATTGGGGTCTATTACATAGAGGTTTACCGGATGTAGTTGAATTTGCGCACAAGCCATTGCTTTCTTATAGGCGAGGGCGTAATTTGAAAGATAAGTTGGTCAAATCTGACATTGGATCCTCCAAAATATCCAGACAGTTAACTTTGGGCCCTCCAAAAAATGGAAATTTTCCATGTTTGAATTGTGCATGCTGTGGCAATATGATCAAGGGTGAAAGTTTTGGCCACTCACGCACGGGTCAACGATTTCGGATCCAGGAACGGTACTCTTGTACATCTAGCTTTGTAATCTATATGCTCGTGTGTCCGTGTGGACTCATGTATATAGGCGAGACAACGATGGAAGTTAAGGCTAGGATAAGTAAACACAAAAGTACTATCAGGACGAAGATGATGGAACTGCCGGTATCTAAGCACTTTGTAGACTGTGGACACTTGGTCAGTCAGCTGAGATTTAGAGTTATTGACGGGGTTCCACCCTTAGGAGAGGTGGCGACAGGATTAAGTTGCTTAAACAGAAAGAACTCCGGTGGATCTCCGTTTTGGAGACATTGCAACCAAAGGGGTTGAATATCGAATATAATTTGCATATTTGTGCTAGGTAATTTTTGCATCTATATTCTGTGTTTGTTTTTAGATATATATTTTACTTATGTTTGTTGTTTTCGTAGGATTATTATCTGGAGTGATCGGAGCAAGTGGTGACTTAATAGTTCCTGATGACATCATTTATTTTGTAGATATTATATATATTTCTTTAGGCGTCTGCTATATTGTTAATCTTCCATTCTATATAGATCCGCATGTGCGGTCTCTTGTTTACATTATGCCAATACTGACGGTCATGTGACCTGCAGGTTTCCTGATGACATATCTGGAGTAGTATAAATAATGATAGAGTTTATTGTGCATGCGTGTTCTTTTTTCAGATGTCGGATGATGCCGGTGATCGCGCGCTATTTTAGTGTTTTCAGCCTGGAATAGTGGCTTATGATGGGATCATGTGATTAGACCTCGGATGATGCTTGCGATCATGTGACTGGGTGTCTGATGGCGCTGGTGTTCACATGATCCACTGGGCGTTTGCTATGATGACTTCTGAACATGTGCCTTTGTTTATCACACAGTGGGGAGTGAGTTAGGTGTGCCTCCCGATTTGTTATCCTGTGGGCTATTGGAAAGTGCTCTGACTAAGCGCTGCTGAACTGACACTGATTGGATATGGAGGACGCTGCTGCTAGTGAGTACATGATTGTGTGCAGCACCAGAATGGGAGTGTGCAGTAACAGATCATCGATTGGCAGACTAAATGGTGATATTGTTTATATGGAGTAATCTATGGCATATTATATGCACAATTATAACATTGCTGTATTTTTCTATGATGTCACTATTCTGAGCTTTGATCACTGTTTTAAATTGATTATCGTTGTATATTCTGTATATATGTCTATTTGTATTATGGGCGGTTCCTGGATGGTGATTGGCTCCTCCACACCATTTAAGGACACCATTTTGCCTGTTTTTGTATACTTGATAAAGGCCTGAAAATGGCCGAAACGTCGTATTTTATGGTGGCTGAATAAAGACTTGTTATACTTCACCTGGATTGGATGCTGTTCCTATTTTTTCGTTGGACTGTTGTTCATTTGGATCCTTGAACGCCTGAACGTGCATCCGTGCTAACTCCCGAGTGCTGTCAGCTGCTTGAATACTTGGGTATTCCTGATCATGTCACATATCATGAGATTTTCTTATGTAAACACTGTAGCAAAAAAGGTGTTTAGAAGATGGGCCTTGTCCTCACTCTCTTCCACCATTTCTCCCAAACGATTTTTGGAGGGGGCCAATACTATTTTTTTTTTAGTTTCTTACTGTTCATGTAGTTGAAGAATATTTTTGGATTGTTTTTACTTCCTTTGGCAATAAGCCCATCTGTCTCAATTTTTGCTGCCTTGATTTTCTTTACCACTTCATGACCAGAGGTATTTCCATTTTTGCGTTTTCTTTTTGCTCCCCTTCTTCCCAGAGCCATAACTTTTTTATTTTTCAGTCAAAATGGCAATGTGAGGGCTTGTTTTTTTGCAGGACAAGTTGTACTTTTGAACAACACCATTGGTTTTAACATATCAAGTCCTGGAAAACGGGAAACAAATTCCAAGTGCAGTGAAATTGCAAAACACAGTGCAATTCCACAGTTGTTGGAAAAAAATCCAAAACTTTGGTAAAAAAAAAAATTGCCATTTATTTTGAGACCTGTAGTGTCTCCACTTTTCGTGATCTGGGGCTGTGTGAGGGCTTATTTTTTGCACGCCGAGCTGATATTTTTATTGATACCATTTTGGTAGATACGATCTTTTGATCACCCGTTATTGTATTTTATTGCAATGTAGCGGTGACCAAAAAAACGTAATTCTGACATTTTGAATTTTTTTCTTTTTATGCTGTTTAGCGATCAGGATAATTCTTATTTTATATTGATAGATCGGCCGATTCTTAACGTGGCAATACCAAATATGTGTATATTTGTGTTTTTTATTGTTTTATTTTTAAATTTTTTTAATTTTTTTTTTTAGTTTTTGCATGCTTCAATAGTCTCCAAAGGAGACTAGAACTGCAGTACTTTGATCTCCTCTGCTATACACAGGCGATGATCAAATCACCTGTTTGTAGCAGAAATGTTCACTTGCTATGAGCGCCGATCACGAGGCAGCGCTCATAGCAATCTGGCAATGACAACTATAGAGGTCTGCTGGAGACCTCTGGTTGTCATGTCAACCCATCGGTGACCCGCGATCATGTGACGGGGTCACGGATTGGGTGGGATTTATGACAGGCTTCCAGTAAGCGCAAGTTAAATGCCACTATCAGAGATTGACAGATTCCACCAGCGGCTGTTGTGGGCACATGTCCGCTGTACAGATCAGCTGTCATGTGCTCGGAAAGGTGCGAAAAACAGGGGGGATCCAACATCAGCGTAATTTTATGCCTAATGTCGGAAAGGGGTTAATACAAAATTAATCTTTTTCTCTATAATTATTCAATGCCTCGTGACTATCCTCTTTCTTTCATTTAATAAACGCTTTCTTCTTGTAGTTTATTGCGCCCCTTACAGCTCTATTTAGCCATAGTGGTTTCCTTCTATTTCTTGCTTGTTTATTGCCATAGGGTATATATTATGGAAAGGTCCTATTTGATTATCTTGCAGTGTAAACAGGCTGCCAAACACCTGATGACCAAGAAAAACTCTCATCGCGTCAAATTATATTATACTGTGTAAACAGGACTCATACTTTTGAGAACTATGGCAGCCTATGTGTACTGAGCATCTATTGCAAGTCACTCAGTGTGCATAGTTTACTTTGGTCTGCCTCCATAAACAGGCATTTAAATGACCTTTGACCAGTAAAAGTTTACTGATCGGCAGTTGTATCATGCTGCTGGTAGGTCCATGCAAATAGTCCTCTGCTGCCCATGGCTGACCATACCCAGTTGCCCTTTCCCTCCTTGTGATTGTGTTACTTCTGATAGTCAAATCTAAGAACAAATAAACAGTTAAACTGTGACATCACTGTGTGAAGGTCTGTAGTCATTCAACTGTTTTTAAAAGAAGGAATACATTGCTTACCCTGATGCAGCTTCATCTTGCAAAAAGCAGGATCTTATCCAAACATAACACTTTGACTATGTATCCAAAGGCATATAATCTTATCTGAACACTTATGTCAGTATAGATGTGATACAACATGAGCAAAGAGCTAGTGATATCATAATTGTCTGGCCCTTAACCCCTTCACGACCAATAATGTATAGATACGTCATAAGTCGTCTACCTATGATGGTGGCTCCGGCACTGAGCCTGCATCTTTTCAGGCACATGACAGCTGATTTCATCAGCTGTCATGTGCCCATAACAGCCGTGGGTGGAATCGCAATTCACCTGCGGCTGTTAGCACATTAAATGTTGATGTCAATCTCCGACAGCAGCATTTAACACAATTGCGCTGGAAGCGCATCATAAACCCCGCCCATTGGCACTTGTCACATGATCGTGGGGCGCCGATGGGTTGGCATGACAACCGGGAGTCTGCAGAAGATCCCAGTTGTTGTCATTGCAGATCTGCTATGAATGCTGAAGTCCTGCTATGTGGGGCACAAGAGATCAGATAATCGCAGCTTTAAAGGCCCCGTCACACTAACCAAGATCGCTAGCGAGATCGCTGAAGCGTCACCGATTTTGTGACGCAACAGCGACCTAGCCAGCGATCTCGCTTAGTGTGACATGCAGCGACGATCAGCCCCCTGCTGGGTATCGCTGATCGTCACTGAATGTCCTGGACCATTTTTTGATTGCTGGTCTCCCGCTGGCCAGCGCACATCGCTGCGTGTGACAGCGGGAGACCAACGATCAGCGAGCTGGGAGCTGGTATCCAATGTACATATCGGGTAACAAAGCACCCGCGGCACCTAGTTACCCGATATGTACATTGGATACCGACTCTCAGCGCTCTACAGCGAAGCTGAGAGCCGGTATCTAGGGTACATATCGGGTAACTAGGTGCCGCGCAGCGCTTAGTTACCCGCTGTTTACCCTGAATACCAGCGTGCTCGCTGGTCCTGATCGCTGGTGAGTCTGCTTTATGACAGCTCACCAGCGATCAGCTAACGATGTTCCAGCAATCCCATCCACGTCGTATCGTTGGTGGGATCGCTGGGACATTGAAGAATGTGACGGGACCCTAAGTCTCCTAAGGGAACTATTGAAGTGAGTAAAAAGTAAAAAAAAGTATTAAAAAATATTTAAAAAATTAAAAAAATATATAGAGGTTCAAATCACACCTCTTTTGCCCCATTCAAAATAAAACCTAAAAAACTACATATTTGAGAGTTTCTGAATGCAGCAATACCAATCTATGAAAATATAAACTAAATTAATCTGATTGGTAAAGGGTGTAACAAGAAAAAAATGAATACCCAGAATTACATTTTTGGTCTCTGCAACATTGCAATAAAATGCAATAACAGAAGGACAAAATATCGTATCTACTCCAAAATCATATCAATAAAAACGTTAGCTCGGTATGCAAAAAAAAAAGCTATTGGAAAATGGCGTATTTTTTTGCAAATTTTAGATTTTTTTTCACCACTTAAATAAAAAAGAACCTATACATATCTGGTATCTGCAAACTTGTAATGTTCTGGAGAATGATAATGGCAGGTCAGTTTTAGCAATTAGTGAACATGGTAAAAAAAAAAACAACAACCAAAAAACAATTGTGGAATTACACTTTTTTTTTTGCAATTTCATTGCACTTTTTTTTCCCATTTTCCAGTACACTATATGGTAAAATCGATGCTGTCGTTCAAAAGTTCAACTCGATCCACAAAAAAAAGCCATCACTTCAATGGTCATATTGAAGAAAAAAATTAAAAAGTTATAGTTCTGGGAAGAAGGAGAGCAAAAAATAAAAAAAGGAAAAAGGGAAAATCCCAAGGTCGTGAAGGGGTTAAGGTACTGTAGTTATTAGTATACTAGTGGCTAAGTAAATCACTGGGTATGTGTACCTTTTCACCGTGGAATGTCACGATTGGAGAGCTATTTGAGGCAATTAATACTATAGTAAATACAGTACATATATATTACATGTTGAAATGAGGGAAAATGTAAATAGATTAGCCATCAAATAGAAGGTAAATTATCTTCTCGACAAAGCATTAATGTACACCCAAATAGCAGAAAATCTTTGTGTCTGGTGATGTTAATTAATAAATCAATAGTGCAGCCATCTGTAGCCATGGTCTAATAGATAGCTGTGTTATAGCCCGTGGAATGTGGTCAACTGCAAGAGTTTTAAATAATGAGAAGTGTATATAATACCATCTGCTCCATATCCAAAGTTAAACTGATTAATGATGATTGGGGATGAAGATAATATTGTTATGGTGACCAAATAATTAGTCCAATTTTGTATGATATATGTATACATCTCTATGTACATACATCTATACAGTGGCATGTAAAAGTTTGGGCACCCCTGGTCAAAATTACTCTTATTGTGAACAGTTAAGCAAGTTGAAGATGAAATGTTCTCTAAAGGCCTAAAGTTAAAGATGACACATTTCCTTTGTATTTTAGGCAAAAAAAGAGTTTTTTTTTTTTCATTTTAAAAATTACAAAAAGGGAAATGGGCCAATGCAAAAGTTTGAGCATCCTTGGAGATTTGTGTGCTCAGATAACTTTTTACAAGGTTTCAGACCTTAATTAACCTGCTAGGGTTATGGCTTGTTGACCATCATCGTTAGGAAAGGACAGGTGATGCAAATTTCCCAGCTTTCTAAAATTCCAGCTTCCTTTAACCTTGATCCAAAAAACAGCAGCTATGGGTTCTTCTAATCAACTGCCTAGCACTCTGACACTAAAAATGGTGGAGGCCCACAAAATTGCTCTTTCCTCAGTTTGAACATTATTAAGATATGGAAGTTAACAGGAACAATGGAGATCGAGATAAGGTCTGGAAGACCAAGCAAAGTTTCAGTGAGAGCTGCTCGTAGGATTGATAGAGATGCAAATCATAGCCCCTGCTTGACTGCAAAAAAACATCAGAAAGATTTAGAAGACTTTGGAGTTGTGGTACATTGTTCTACTGTTCAGTGTGCACTAATATGGCCTTCATGGAAGACTCATCAGAAGAAAACCTCTCCTGCATCCTCACTATAAAATTCAGCAACAGAAGTATGTAAAAGAACATCTACACAAGCCTGATTCATTTTGGAAACTTAAAGATACAAGGAGAGACCATCTTACACATTGATAGTCAGCCTGACGTATTACCACAATAGTCCCCAATGCGCTTTTCGCTTCTTAAGTAACCAGCTTTTTCAAGGAGGGTTTGTGTCACCACCTTGGGAGATCCCACTCTTGCCTATTAGGTATAATTTGATATATATTTCGAGGTACATAATTCACAAGCGATTGTGACCTGACTTGTCTGTCCTTTTTTTGCACTTTGTAAGTACTATTTTTATAAGATTTTGTAAGTAATAAAATATATCGTTTAACCATTAAACTCCAAGTTTTCCTCCTGTTTATACTATGCTATTTTGGAGTGGTTTTGGCTTTTTATGTGGAAATTTTTTTACCACAGGCTCTCATATAATCCATATTTGTGATGCAATTGGGTATATGTATGTATCTAATAGCTAGTTTATAGGTAGAAGTAAACCCCCTTACCTGTTGGGCCCCTGTGCAACTGCACAAGTTGCACTAATGGTATGCACACTCCTGGGTCAATTGCTAAAGCAACCTTCTGACACCAACCAGGTATTATGTACAAGTCTTTTTCTAATTAGCAGTGCACTATACCTGCCACTGTAAAGCAACAGTACGAACCACACTGAGCCACTGTGTTGCCCGCATATTTATAGACTTCATTGTTCTAAAGATAAGTGTCCTTATGGCATATTCTCACTGGTGTGCATCGACATTTAATTTTTTCCAAATTAACTAGATAGAGTAGTTGACTGCATAAAATAGAATTTTTTGGCCACAATGATCAAAGGTAGTTGTGGAGAAAAAAAGGGCACAGAAATTCAGGAAAAGAACATCTTGCCAACCATTAAGCATGGGGGTGGATCAATCATGACTGGAGTTGTGTTGCAGCCGATGGCACGGGAACAGTTAGAGGGAAGAATGGATTAAATAAAATGTCAACAAATTCTTGATGCAAACATAATACCATCGGTAAAAAAGCTGAAGTTGAAAAAAGGATGGCTTTTACAAATGGATAATGATCCCAAATGGATAATGATCCTAAACACACATCAAAATCCACAATAGAATACCTCAAAAGGCGCAAGCTGAAGGTTTTACAATGGTCTCACAGTGCCCTGATCTGAACATTAGATCTCACAATAGCAGTGAATGCAAGACGACCCAGGAATCTCACAGAACTGGAAGAATTTTCCAAAGAAGAATGAATGAGAATCCCTCAAACAAGAATTAAAAGACCCTTGGTTGGCTTTACAAGCTGTGAAACTTTTAAACATGGGTGGTAGTAACCATGCATGGTGCCCAAAATTTTGCATTGTCTCATTTTCTTTTTTGTAACTTTTAAAATGTAAAAGATAATATATATACAGTACAGACCAAAAGTTTGGACACACCTTCTCATTTAAAGATTTTTCTGTATTTTCATGACTATGAAAATTGTACATTCACACTGAAGGCATCAAAACTATGAATTACCACATGTGGAATTATATACTTAACAAAAAAGTGTGAAACAACTGAAAATATGTCTTATATTCTAGGTTCTTCAAAGTAGCCACCTTTTGCTTTGCACACTCTTGGCATTCTCTTGATGAGCTTCAAGAGGTAGTCACCGGAAATGGTCTTCCAACAATCTTGAAGGAGTTCCCAGAGATGCTTAGCACTTGTTGGCCCTTTTGCCTTCACTCTGCGGTCCAGCTCACCCCAAACCATCTCGATTGGGTTCAGGTCTGGTGACTGTGGAGGCCAGGTCATCTGGCGTAGCAGCCCATCACTCTCCTTCTTGGTCAAATAGCCCTTACACAGCCTGGAGGTGTGTTTGGGGTCATTGTCCTGTTGAAAAATAAATGATGGTCCAACTAAACGCAAACTGGATGGAATAGCATGCTGCTGCAAGATGCTGTGGTAGCCATGCTGGTTTAGTATGCCTTAAATTTTGAATAAATCCCCAACAGTGTCACCAGCAAAGCACCCCCACACCATCACACCTCCTCCTCCATGCTTCACGGTGGGAACCAAGCATGTAGAGTCCATCCGTTCACCTTTTCTGCGTCGCACAAGGACACGGTGTTTGGAACCAAAGATCTCAAATTTGGACTCATCAGACGAAAGCACAGATTTCCACTGGTCTAACGTCCCTTCCTTGTGTTCTTTAGCCCAAACAAGTCTCTTCTGCCTGTTGCCTGTCCTTAGCAGGGTTTCCTAGCAGCTATTTTACCATGAAGGCCTGCTGCACAAAGTCTCCTCTTAACATTAGTTGTAGAGATGTGTCTGCTGCTAGAACTCTGTGTGGCATTGACCTGGTCTCTAATCTGAGCTGCTGTTACCCTGCGATTTCTGAGGCTGGTGACTCGGATAAACTTATCCTCAGAAGCAGAGGTGACTCTTGGTCTTCCTTTCCTGGGGCGGTCCTCATGTGAGCCAGTTTCTTTGTAGCGCTTGATGGTTTTTGCAACTGCACTTGGGGACACTTTCAAAGTTTTCCCAATTTTTTGGACTGACTGACCTTCATTTCTTAAAGTAATGATGGCCACTCGGTTTTCTTTACTTAGCTGCTTTTTTCTTGCCATAATACAAATTCTAACAGTCTATTCAGTAGGACTATCAGCTGTGTATCCACCAGACTTCTGCACAACACAACTGATGGTCCCAACCCCATTTATAAGGCCAGAAATCCCACTTATTAAACCTGACACGACACACCTGTGAAGTGAAAACCATTTCCGGTGACTACCTCTTGAAGCTCATCAAGAGAATGCCAAGAGTGTGCAAAGCAGTCATCAAAGCAAAAGGTGTCTACTTTGAAGAACCTAGAATATAAGACATAATTTCAGTTGTTACACACTTTTTTGTTAAGTATATAACTCCACATGTGTTAATTCATAGTTTTGATGCCTTCAGTGAGAATTTACAATTTTCATAGTCATGAAAATACAGAAAAATCTTTAAATGAGAAGGTGTGTCCAAACTTTTCAGATTTTAAAGACAGGGCTATCCGGGCATTACACGAACCAAATGTCAGCCATACAGCGCCCCCTAGGCGCCCCGCCATTACATACGACTAGGAGGGCATCCTTCCCTCAGGCTCTCGCTGAGGCTGACGCACAGACCCTGGATGATGACCCATCTGCAGAGCTGCGTCTGCAGGTTCAGGAGCTGACCAAAAGTGTGGCTGCACTAACCAAAACCGTGCAGTCCTTGCAAGTGCCCCAAAAGGAGAAGATAGAGTTGGCCTCCAGTCCAGATGACGTCCCATGGTGATGGAAGAAGAGGATCCCACCAATCAGAGGTAGAGACAACGACTGCTACGACCAGGACTGACGTCCATTTGCCGTCGCTGCAGAAAAGCAGGGCACCTCGCAAGATTCTGTTATTTAAACGAGCGACCCCTGGGGCAGAGGGCCAACCCCCAGGAGTAAGACGACCAGGCCCCCAGAACTGGTGAGTCAAGTACGTCGGAGGAAGACCGGTCCTCCCAGTGGTGATTGATGGCATCCCAATGAACGCTTTGCTGGACACTGGCTCTCAGGTGACAACTATGCCATATATCCTTTACAAACGGTACTGGGCTGACTCTGATCTTACTCGCGGCCCAGCTGATGTGCTGACAGTAGTAGCCAGCAATGGTCAGCCTTTGCCACAGAAGGGATCTAAGGAAGTGACCATTAAGTTGGGGCGGGTAGAATTAAAAGCCCAAGGTATGATAATTGTAGACATTGATCGACGAGAATGTAACCCAATGGTGACCTTAGGTACTAATGTGATAGAAAATTGTTTTGCCGAGGTTATTGTTTTGTTGCAACAGGTAGCCGAAACTGCTGGTTCCAGTGAACAACGGGTCCTGCAGAAGAAGATCAGGGCCCTAATGCAAAGACAGCAGGTAGAGCTAACTGGTGGAGAAGTCAGCAGTGTCAGAGTGAGTGATGCATTCCCCATTGCAATACCCCCAAAAAGTGTTAATGTTAATTTGGTGTTCGGCAGTCATAGGCCTCAGAGGAAGAGATTACCAAGCCCTGGTAGAACCAGTGTACTCTGATAGTAGGCCCACTATCTTGACAGCCAGAGGGGTTGATGTCCGCTAGGGGAGGGTACCTGTACGCATCTTAAATTGTGGCGAGGAGGAGGCCAAACTACCTCGGTATGCCACCGTTGCTAAGCTGTTCACAGTCAGTAACAACGCAATTCAGAAGCAGAACCCCTGGTCTTGTCCAACAGTCAGAGGACAGTGGCTCTGCAAAACAGTTGGAGGATTGGTGTCAGCAGCTGCACGTAGGCACTGACTCCACCCCTTCACACCAAAAGAATGGGGTTTACCGAGTAGTTCAAGAGTTTGAACTGGTATTCAGCAAACACCCTTTAGATTTTGGGCAGGCAAAAGGGGTCCAACATCATATCCCCACTGGAAATCATTAAAGAAAGATATCGGCCTGTACCCCCAAATCACTACCAATATGCCAAAGGTATGTTACGAGAGATGAAGGAGGCTGGGGTGATCAGAGACAGTTGTAGCCCCTGGGCAGCTCCACTAGTCCTTGTTAGAAAGAAAGATGGTACAATGAGGATGTGTGTTGATTACAGGAAACTTAACAGCATTACCCACAAAGATGCCTATCCGTTACCTAGGATAGAGGAGTCACTAGCTGCACTGAGAACCGCTATTTCTCTACCTTAGATCTCACTAGTGGGTATTGGCAGGTTCCCGTGGCAGAGGCAGACAAAGAGAAAACCGCCTTTGCAACACCAATGGGCCTCTCAGAATTCAACTACATGCCGTTCGGGCTTTGCAGCACGCCAGGAACGTTCCAGAGATTGATGGAGTGCTGCCTTGGACACATGAACTTTGAGACAGTTCTGTTGTACCTCGATGACGTCATTGTCTTCTCCAAGACCTATGAGGAACATTTGGAGCACCTGGCTAAGGTGTTCGAAGCCCTGTCCAAATTTGGCCTAAAGGTGAAGCCGTCCAAATGCCACCTCCGGAAGCCCAAGGTGCATTACCTAGGCCACGTAGTGAGCGCAGAAGTCAGACCCTGACAAGGTCACTGTTATCCAGGACTGGCAGAGGCCTAGCAACATCCATGAAATTCGACAGTTCCTCGGGTTGGTAGGCTACTACCGAAGGTTCATCAAGGGCTTCACTGAAATAGCGGCACCTCTGCAAAATCTCCTTGTGGGCCAGCCTAAGAAGGCCAGGAAGAAAAGTTCTACGTTTGATTGGTATGACGAACTGGAAAGATCCTTCACTTGGTTGAAGATGGCCCTTACGGGGGATGAAGTTCTGGCCTACCCAGATTATAACCAACCATTCATCCTCTATACTGATGCCAGCAACATTGGACTGGGAGCAGTGCTGTCGCAGGTACAGAATGGCAGAGAAAGAGTGATCTCCTATGCCAGCAGGAAACTTCGTCCCACTGAAAGGAACCCTGACAACTACAGCTCCTTAAGTTAGAGTTCCTTGCCATCGTCTGGGCTGTGACCGAGCGATTCAAACACTACCTAGCTGCGGAAAAGTTTACCATCTTCACGGACAACAATCCGCTGACTCACTTGGAAACCGCAAAGCTAGGTGCGCTGGAGCAGCGATGGATGGCCCTGTCATGATACATAGTTGCCCTGTCTTGCATTTCTGTATAACTTTGTTCCTTCATCATCATTTAACTTAGGCTTATGTCAACACAGCTAAAGGACTCCCCATTGTTCTCCTAAGCCGGGGAGAACTCACAATACACATTCATATAGACATCTCGGAGCCATGCAATGGACCAAACCATTGACTAGGAGGTCGGTATCCTCTCCTCCCCTACCCTTGGGCTGTTCCCAGTAGCCCAAGACAAGGGACTTATGCGTGACCAGTGTTGTGTTGAGAGATCTCTAGAGACAAAAGGGTTAGGGCTCTTAGCTGCGGCAAGACCTCACGTCGGTCTGTGATTTTGGACTTATTATGGACATCAGGAATAACATGGATATTTGATTTGATACAGTTAGGTCCATAAATATTTGGACAGAGACAAAATTTATCTAATTTTGGTTCTAGACATTACCACAATGAATTTGAAACAAAACAAATCAGATGCAGTTGAAGTTCAGACTTTCAGCTTTCATTTGAGGGTATCCACATTCAAATTGGATGAAGGGTTTAGGAGTTTCAGCTCCTTAACATGTGCCACCCTGTTTTTAAAGGGACCAAAAGTAATTGGACAATTGACTCCAAGGCTATTTCATGGACAGGTGTGGGCAATCCCTTCACTATATCATTCTCAATTAAGCAGATAAAAGGGCTGGTGTTGATTTGAGGTGTGGTGTTTGCATTTGGAAGGTTTAGCTGTGAAGGAAACATGCGGTCAAAGGAGCTCTCCATGCAGGTGAAGCAAGCTATTAGATAAATGTTGTCTCTGTCCAAATATTTATGGACCTAACTGTATGCTGCCTGCCTCAATAAATCCCGTTGGATTGTTCTTAGCCCGGTGGTCTCTTCTTGCTCTGCCGCATACCCCGTCACAAATTGGTGGCAGCGGTGGGATCAGAGCAGAACGAATGGAGGACAACGGCCCATCAACTTCTGGAACCAGAGCCTCAGAGTACAAGAACTGGGCTGTGGGGAGCTTACAAACAAAGGCCCATGAACTGGGGGTCAGCTACAAGGGACTCTCCAAGGAGCAGCTAACTGAGGCTTTGGAAGGAGTTCGCCTGCAAGAGGACACTGAGGAAGCACCTCCACAGCAAATGGAGGAAAGGCGACAGGCAGAGGTAAATCCCCAAAAAAGTCAGTGGGCTGTGTGGTACGAGGAGGAGATGGCAATGATGGGAGAGGAGGTCTCCATAGACTATAAGATGGAGGTCATGCGAGGAGCTAAGGAGATGGCATTGCTGGAGAGGCAGATAGCTTTGGAAGCAGCTAGAAGCTCCAGACAGACTGTAACCCCAGCACCCACCATGAGGGAACTCCCCAGAGTGTCCCGCAAAGATTTCAAGCCGTTCCAGGAGGCTGCAGGTGACATTCAGGGCTTCTTCCAGGACTTTGAGCATCAGTGTCGATTAATGGAAGTCCCAGAAAGAGAGCGAGTACGACATCTGGTGAGGCTCTTAGAGGGTGGAGCTGCCGCAGCCTATAGAGCTATGGACCATCGGGGGGATTGTGAGTATGCAGACATTAAACGGACTGTTCTTGAACACTATGCTGTGACCCCAGACACGTATAGGCCCAGTTTCGTACTTTGGCCTGTGATGAGGACGTGTCCTTCAAGATGTATGACCACAGACTCAAACAAATATGTCATCGCTGGCTGGAGGGAGAGGAGGCCTTAACTTGGGGGGCCTTCCTCCAGGTCATCTTGAAAGAGCAGTTTTACTTCAAGTGCACCGATGAGATCCGAGAATGGGTGCGTGAAAGGAGACCAGCCACTGTGGAGGAAGCTGCAGCTCTAGCGAATGAGGCTCTCACCATCAACCTCAATGGAAAAAACTACTACTCAGTGAGAAAAGAACTACCAGCTCCCCGACGATGGCGGCCCCTGGTCCTTCGGCCTCCCATATTCACCATCCCAATAGACCATCAACTCATGGTGACCTTCGTGTGACTGGGCCTCGCATTACTCCTGCTCCACCTTCGGGACTACGACGTGGAGGAAGAGTCCCAGAGCGCAGATGTTATAGATGTTGGCAGCCTGGACATCTGCAATTTCAATGTCCAGGTGTTCGGAGACAGGACGGCTACAGATCGCCTTTGCCGGTTCGTTATCTACAGACACTCTCACCAGGAGAAGAGCTGGATTCAGTCCCTGATGACTTGCCAAGTGACTCCCATACCGGAGTCTATGGGGTGCGAGCCCCAGCCACCTGTTCTTCTGACCTTCAGCACCAACATCTACAGGAGGTCGTGCTGGATGGCCAAAAAGTTGTTGGCTACCGTGACACTGGGGCTTTTCTCACCATAGCTGATCCCCGAGTACTTCAGCCAGAAGCAAGTCAAAAGGGACCAGGAATTGCCATTGCATTGGCTGGAGGCACCCAGAGATATATTCCAAGAGTGAGGGTGACCCTGGATTATGGCTTTGGGGCCAAACAATGCGTGGTCGGTGTGATGAGCGTCCTCCCTGCAGACGTTCTTTTAGGAAATGATGTGGGACATCTGCATTGCCACTTTGTCGGTGCGGTAACCAGAAGTCAAGCCAAGAGAGCAGCAAATGGGGACGCCTACAACTCATCCATGGAAATGAGGCCACCAGAACCGCCGACACAGCCGGTGAGTAGTGTTGAGCGATAGTGCTCGATATCTAAAAATATCGTATCGAAATTATATCGCCGATAGCACTAAATATCGTCGATATCCGATTTCGATACCGGAAGTCCCATGTAAGTCTATGGGAACAAAATATCGCAACAAAAAAAACCCTTTCTTTCATTGTAAACACAAAATATACACACATAGAATACATATATATATATATATATATATATATACATGTCATTGTGACATATATATACATATATTTATAGTTTATACACTTCTACATAGTAAAATAGACTCTGATTCAATTGCCGGGTAAAGCCGTGACATACCCCATAGAAGTCGATGGGCTCGGTGCCGAGTACCCCCAAAACCTCTGGCTCTGTGGACTCAACTTGGGCGTCACGAACAGGATTCTGTAGCTCGCTATAAGCGAGTCCTGTGTGCCTGAATTGAACTGGTTTTGTGCTTGAGAATTGCTAAAATCATCAGAGAATGTATTTGCCATTTTTCCGCCATATCTGCGTCACGACGAGGCACTGGTGAAGAAGAAGGGCGTGCTCTTCATGGGTGTACACTCACTCAGTGACGCAAAACGATGGCTCTAAATGGTACTGCAATGTAAGATCGTGCCCCACAGCTCTTCAGTTCCGCCTCCTCATCCTCCTCAGTGTGCGGAAACTAACACGAAGGTCCCGCCTCCCTACAAAAGAGGGGCCCTCTCCAGATGCTAATGACACATGTGACTTGGCAGAGATGGCTAATGGACACGAGCAGAAGTGTGAAGGGATGGAGCAGTCAGACTCAGAGCTCTCCCCCCACGGAAGCCACCCGATCGCCACGGAACCACCGTTGGGCACCCGGCCTGGAAACCCTCCTACGCTGCAAGAAGCGGAGGATACCCTAAGAGGCCTGGCCCGGCACCGGGAGGAGGTCGCCAGGATGGAAGCGAGCTGGCGTGCCCTA
This sequence comes from Oophaga sylvatica, assembly GCA_033576555.1. Taxonomy (NCBI): domain Eukaryota; kingdom Metazoa; phylum Chordata; class Amphibia; order Anura; family Dendrobatidae; genus Oophaga; species Oophaga sylvatica. Next base: position 547,837,823 of record JARQOD010000002.1, read on the forward strand.
AAACTAAACTTGGAGCGCGCCAATCCCTCTTACCTGAAGTGTCTGTACCGGAAGGTGAGGCACCCGTTCTAGTAGAGGAGTCCTTGCAATGTGATCCGGTTGACGTTGTCGCAGTGGAGGCACCCGTTCGTGCAAAAAACGCTGCACCGGCAGCACCCCAGATCCCGCTGTCTGCCCCCGTCGCTGAGACAGAAGAAGCGACACCCGTCCTCATGGAGGAGGCCGCGCAGGCACCAGAGGTCTACCTGCCTGTACCGGAGCCCCGACTGTCATCTGTTCCAGAGCCGACTGCTTCCTCCGCAGGTGAGCGCCGCCAGGACTGGGGGGCGCCAGGAGAGTTGCCGCAAACCGGACATTGTAAGCTGCAGTTTGATGGTGGAGACATGGAGCAGCTGGTGGAGGAGAATTTCAACCGGCGTCAGGAGGAAGAGTGGAGACGTTGGGAGCGGGAAGCAGAGCGACAAAGGGAGCAGCGAGAATCCCAAAAACTTCGGCAACGTAACCTGGAGAAGGACCGGGCAGATAAGGACCGGATGAGAAAGGATAAAGGAACCCTGTGGGAGCCGTGGCGTAAGGGTGCAGTACGGAGCTTTAAATTGAAAGGTGGTTGGGGCTTCATCCAGGAGCCTGGACTTTATTTAGAAGTTTTTGTGAACCGGCGGGACGTGGAGGCTCACCTCCCAGAAGGACACCCGGGAGGGACCTGTTGCCAGGAGACTTGGTGACTTACACCCGACACTGGGGTTACAATGGATGGTACGCCCTAAATGTTACCAGGTGCGACCCCTACTCCCCAGAGTGTCAGGAACCTGTGAGACCCTCGGAGCCTTCAGCCTCCCACATCCAGGCCTCTGCAAAAGTGCCCACCCCACGCCGTAAATCTCCCAAGCCTCCCTCAGTGGTCTCCTCAGCAGCCCCAGCTATGGACATGATAAGTATAGCTGGCCCGTACCCGGCGCCTGTTAGGCCCCCTGGGGTTCGTTCAGTCCGGGACATAGGGCTCCAGACCCGGAGGGAGATGAAAGAGGTGGCCACACAGACACAGATAGCGGGTCACGACTTGACTGTACAGGCCACACGACGTCATCAGGTCCTGGTGGTCCTTGGTGCCTCGGATGTTTGGCAAGCATCAGAAGAGTACCAGGTGGTACCTGGAACACCCCTGCCAAAGAATTATAAATAACCCGGACAGGGTCCCTGTATGTAAATAGTTAAATTGTTGATGTACCCGGACGGGTGAATGTTCATAAAAAAGTTTTTTAATTTAATAAAAAAAAAAAAAACACAGTTTTCATTACTTTTATTACAGTCTCATCCTGCGACGCCATCGATCTCCTGTAAAAAAATGAAAAAAAAAAAAAAAGTATACCACCTGACCGACGCAGTCCATAGTAACGAGTGTCCCACGACGATCCAGCTCTGCTACATCAGAATCCCGGCGCAGCACAGCTGATTACCTGCTTCCCCGGCGGTGACGTCATCGGACTGGTTTACGGCCGGGATTACCCTGCAGTCACTGCAGTTATCGCGAAAAACTGCATGTGACCGCCAGGGAGAAGATAATGGCGGCCATCAAGCAGTCCAGGACGTGACCGCCGGAGATCTTCTGCCAGGTAAGTGCCGCTGACTCCTGACAGACCCGACCGACGGACACTCACAGTGACAGTGACAAATCCGATTCCGGTATTGATAAGACGAAAATATCGAAACGAATTATCGAAAGGCCGATAGAGCTAATATCGGCCGATAGCCGATATTTGCATTATCGTATCGCTCAACACTACCGGTGAGTGATTCTTCTTGTGGGGACAATGTGAGTGATACCTGGGATAGAGTTCAGTTTCGACAAGAGGTAGATACTGACCCCACCCTAGCTAGTTTTAGAGCACGAGCTGAGATAGGGCAGTTAGGGGAGAACGGGGAAAGAATTATCAGAGAAAATTGACTTTTGTATAGGGTTACCAATGCTGCCTCCCAAGATAAGCCCTGGACTTGTAACAAACAGATGATTGTTCCTCAGAAATACAGAATTCCCCTATTACACCTTGCTCATGATATTCCTACTGCTGGCCATTAAGGAAAAACCCGCACCGAGAGACGATTGACTCAAACCTTCTATTGGCCAGGGATTTCTCAGGCAGTGGCGCATTTCTGCCGAACTTGCAATATATGTCAATATATGTCAGCGTAGAGGGCGACCCGGAGATCACCCAAAGGCACCTCTGCAACCACTCCCTATCATAGAAGAACCATTTCAAAGAGTAGCTGTCGATATCGTTGGGCCTCTGGCTAAACCAAGTAGATCAGGAAAGCAGTACATTCTCACTGTTGTGGACTATGCCACCCGATATCCGGAAGCTGGGGCCTTGTCAAGTATTTCTGCAGCCAAGGTAGCCGAGGCCCTGGTTACCATTTTCACCAGAGTAGGATTTCCCAGTGAGATCTTGTTGGACCAAGGCTCCCAGTTCATGTCAGAACTAGTCCAGTGTCTGTGGCGCACCTGTGGAGTACGAGCGATTCAAACGACACCGTATCATCCACAAACAAATGGACTTTGTGAACGATTTAACGGCACTCTGAAGAATATGCTGAGGGCCTTCACTGACAGAGATTCAGACTGGGAGAAGTACCTACCCCATCTCTTGTTTGCCTATCGGGAAGTTCCTCAGGAGTCCACCGGGTTTTCCCCCTTTGAACTCCACTATAGGAAAAAGGTCCGAGGACCCTTAACTCTGCTCAATGAATACTGGGCGGGGCAAGTTGAAGATACAGGAGCCCCTGTTGTCCCTTATGTCCTAAAGCTGCGAGAAACCCTGGCTCAACTTGCTAGTTTAGCCCAGAGTCATGTGCGTATGGCTCAAACCCGACAGAAGACCTGGTATGACCGTAAGGCACGCTATCGGGAGTTTGTAGAAGGACAACAGGTCTTAATGATTATTCCCCATCCACAAAATAAACTGCAGACCACGTGGGAGGGTCCCTTCCGGGTTCTCAAGAAAATAAATGATACCAATTACCTTCTTGCTTTAGATGATCAGGGACTAAGACAAAAGACTGTTCATGTGAATATGATTAAGGAATACCACGACCGGAACCTTCCAATGATAGCAAACTGTTGGCTAGCTTCAGAAGACGGTCACGAGGAAGAGGACTCCCTACCTGATCTCGTGGAAGCCGCGAGAGCCCCTTCCTCTGTGGAACAGGTTCCTCTGGGAGATCACCTGGACCCCTTACAGAAAGACCAGATGCTGCCAGTGCTTCAACAGAGATGGGCTGCCTTCTCATCTCAACCAGGTCGAACCACCGTCACCCAACATCATGTGGACACTCAGGGTATCCGTCCCATACAACAGGCTCCTTACCGGGTACCTGAATCAGTTCGAAACACCATGCAGCACGAACTAGAGGAGATGTTACAGCTTGGGGTAATCCAGGCCTCTCATAGCCCTTGGGCCTCTCCTGTGGTGTTAGTACCCAAGAAGGATGGGAGTACTCGATTTTGTGTGGACTACAGACGACTTAATGACCATACTGTCAGTGATCCTTACCCAATGCCCCGTACTGACAAATTTCTAGACCGACTGGCTGGGTCCCGATATGTCACTACCTTAGATCTCAGTAAGGGATACTGGCAAATTCCTCTAACGGAGCAAGGGAGAGAACGGTCCGCTTTTATAACCCCCTTTGGTCTGTACGAATTTCTACGCATGCCTTTTGGAATGAAACATGCCCCGGCAACCTTCCAGAGAATGGTAGACCAGATCCTCCGGGATGTGGGGACTTTGCTTGTGCCTACAAGGATGATATCGCCATCTTCAGCCAGACGTGGGAGGAACATCTGAATCAAGTAGCCGTTATTCTTGACCGGATTCTTGCAGCCGGCCTAACCATTCGACCCGATAAATGCCAATTGGGGATGGGTGAAGTTCAGTACCTAGGGCATAGAGTAGGGGGCGGGAAGCTTTGTCCGGAACCTGCAAAAATCCAGGCTATTAGAGACTGGCCTGTACCCCAAACTAAGAAACAAGTTATGGCTTTTTTGGGCACTGCCAGCTATTACCGAAAATTTGTTTCTCATTTTAGCACTGTGGCCAAGCCTCTTACCGACCTGACCAAGAAAACTATGCCCAGGCTGGTAATCTGGACTCCAGCCTGTGAGGAGGCTTTTAACCGGCTGAAGGACGCCCTGGTCTGTGACCCTGTTCTGGCTGCTCCAGACTATAGGAGGCGATTCATTGTGCAGACGGACGCCTCTGCTTATGGATTGGGAGCTGTACTCAGCCAGGTGAATGCAGCGGGGAATGAGCACCCCGTCGCCTACCTCAGCAGGAAACTGCTGGACCGAGAAGTGGCCTATGCAACTGTGGAAAAAGAATGTCTGGCTATAGTGTGGGCCCTCCAGAAACTAAAGCCATATCTGTATGGATGAGAATTTTCTGTGGTTACTGATCACAATCCCCTCACCTGGCTGAACAGAGCTTCTGGGGACCATGGACGCCTACTACGATGGAGCCTGGCTCTGAAGCCCTATAACTTTACCATACAGTATAGAAGAGGCAGCCAACACAAAAATGCAGATGGACTGTCCAGGCAGGAGGAGCCCTGAGTCCGGTCAGCCCTGCCTGTGTGTACTTAACAAGCGACCTGTAGAGGTCCCTCGTACGTACACAAAATTGGAGGGGAAGGAATTGTCATGATACATAGTTGCCCTGTCTTGCATTTCTGTATAACTTTGTTCCTTCATCATCATTTAACTTAGGCTTATGTCAACACAGCTAAAGGACTCCCCATTGTTCTCCTATGCCGGGGGAGAACTCACAATACACATTCATATAGACATCTCGGAGCCATGCAATGGACCAAACCATTGACTAGGAGGTTGGAACCTCTCCTCCCCTACCCTTGGGATGTTCCCAGTAGCCCAAGACAAGGGACTTATGCGTGACCAGTGTTGTGTTGAGAGATATCTAGAGACAAAAGGGTGAGGGCTCTTAGCTGCGGCAAGACCTCACGTCGGTCTGTGATTTTGGACTTATTATGGACATCAGGAATAACATGGATATTTGATTTGATATGTTGCCTGCCTCAATAAATCCCGTTGGATTGTTCCTAGCCCGGTGGTCTCTTCTTGCTCTGCCGCATACCCCGTCACAGGCCCGGCTGTCCAACTACGAGAACACCATCAAGTACCGAGCGGGGCATAAAAATGCCAATGCTGATGCACTGTCCAGAATGCCCAACTTACCAGATGGGGGAGAAGATCTGGACACACTTGAAGAAATTGAATTACCAGCCTTCCACCGTCCAATTGCAGCCCAACGTGCCCAAGGGGTGAAAAACAAGCGCTACATCACGAAAAAGTCAACCTTAAATCCATTACCTCACCATGAGTGGGCAGAAACACAGGATGGCGACCCAGCAGTCGGCCTGGTAAAGGAGCTACTGGCACAAGCTGATTTGCGTCCTGGTTCAGATGCTCCACAAGAGTCCCAACAGCCGTGGAAGGAAAAGGGCAGGCTGTTCATCTACGAAGGAAAGCTGTGTTGGAGGTTTGTCAATGCCCGAACTCACGAACTGATCTGGCTAGTGGTGGTCCCGAGGCGAGATGCATCAATGGTCCTGGAAGCGTACCACAATGGAGCAGGACACTTCGGATGGAAGAAGTTAGAGGTCCTACTACGCGAGAGATTCTACTGGATTGGTATAAGGAAGGACATTGAAGATTGGTGTCGAGAGTGTGGACCATGTAACTTGCAGAGGAAAGACCGTAACAGCCAGCGAGCCTCGTTGCAGCCAATAATCACCAAACAGCCACTTGAATTGGTAGCCTTGGACCATGTGAAGCTAACTCCAAGCCGGTCAGGCTATGTCTATGCTCTTACCATTGTGGACCACTACTCAAGGTTCCTGGTAGTCGTGCCTGTCAAGGACCAAACAGCAAAGACAGCAGCCAAGGCATTCCAACAGCACTTTTGTCGACCACATGGTTATCCTGAACGAGTGCTCACTGACCAAGGTCCAGCTTTTGAAGCGGAAGTGTTCCAGGAGTTCTGTTGTGAATGGGTTTGAGATGAGTTCTGAGCAGAGGCTCCCTCTGGTGGTTACAAGCGGTACTGGTCTGTTCAGTGAAGATTGTGAGGACTGGGAATCAGGTGTTACTGACTGGTATTATATAAGGGAGTCATCTTCCCATCAGGGTTGCCGGTGATCAATTGTTCTGATCTGAATCCTTCATTCCTGTTTCCCTTGTAGCCTGCTGTGTCGTGTCTGCATCTCCTGCTTACAGATAAGACATTTTCTTCTTTTTGTTTTTGTGCTTTATTTTTGCATTTTGTCCTGCACTTCTGTGGGGGCCTTCAGGGTCCCCTCTGGGGCTTTTTGCCCTCTCAGTTTAGTTCAGCCACTGATGTTTGTACTTTTGCTTTTTCCAGTTTTTTCAGTGGCTGCTGTTTTGATTTTGTTACACCAGAGAGCTAATTTAGGTGGTAGAGGTCTTGTGATCTCAGGTGTTTTTGAAATTAGTAGAGTTGATGCTTTCAGGGTTTTTTTGGGATTGCAGTAAGTACCCTTCCTATCCTTTTCTATTTAGTTAGTTTGGGCCCCAACGTTTGCTCATACTATTTTCTGTCTGTGTCAGTATTTCGTCTTGTCTAACCGCCATTACATGTTTGGGGGCTTGCTATTATCTTTGGGGTTCTGCTCCGGGGCAGATAGCTTTCCTATTTCTATCTTTAGGTGTAGTTAGTTTCTCAGGCTGTGACGAGGCGTCTAGGACCAACGTAGGAACGCTCCACGGCTGCCTCTAGTTGTGGTGGTTACTCAGGGTACTGCAATCTCATAGATTCCAACTGCTCTGGTGTATTGCCTTTTTGCCTGCACTCCTCAGCTACCGAATCATAACAGTATCACCGGCCTAAAAAATTGAAAATTGTATGGTACTCACAGAAGAAAAAAAAATATTGTGAAAGAAAAAAAAAAAAAGGTTGTCAGAGTTGTCAGAGATATTTTTCTGTTTGTTGCATTTTTTTTTTTCCCCTCTGTATCTCTGGGTGCTGGGGAGGATTTTTTTTTTTTCTCTCAATGGAGTTTGCACAGTTGTCTGGCTGTGTGGATCAGCTTGCCACTGAGGTTCGGAGTATTGTTACCTATCTTGCTAGGTTGCCTGTTGTGGAACCTAGGATTCCCATGCCAGATTTGTTTTTAGGGGATCGAGCTAAGTTTCAGAATATCAAAAATAATTGTAAATTGTTTTTTGCCTTAAAATCTAAGTCCTCAGGAAACGCAGCACAGCAGGTTCAAATTGTCATCTCTCTCCTGCGCGGCGATCCTCAGGATTGGGCTTTTTCCCTGACACTTGGGGATCCTGTTTTGAGTGATGTTGATGCATTTTTTCAGGCTTTGGGGTTATTGTACGATGAGCCTAATGTCACTGATCAAGCTGAAAAAGCCTTGTTGGCATTAAATCAGGGGCTTGATGACGCTGAGTTATACTGTCAGAGATTCCGTAGGTGGGCAGTCCTGACCAAGTGGAATGACGACGCTTTGGCGGCCCTTTTTCGGAAGGGGCTGTCAGATAATGTAAAGGATGTTATGGTGGGATTCCCTGTCCCCTCTGGTCTCAATGATTCTATGTCATTAGCGATTCAAATTGACAGACGTTTGCGTGAGCGGAGAAGTATGCGTGGAATAGTGTTGCCCTGTGAACCTGCTTCTGAATCCATGCAGTGTGATAGAGTGGTGTCTGGGGCACAGCGTCATGAGTTTCGAAAGCGCAATGGGTTATGTTTCTACTGTGGTGATGCCTCTCATGCTATTTCAGTCTGCCCTAAGCGGGGAAGACGTTTTGCACGCTCAGTTGTCTTGGGTAGTGTTCAGACTAAGTTTTTATTAACTGTCACTCTGATATGCTCTCTGTCCTCGTTTTCTGCTCAGGCTTTCGTTGATTCTGGAGCAGCTATTAACCTGATGGATTATGATTTTGCTAAACGTTGTGGGTTTCCCTTGATACCCCTACAGAAGTCTATTCCCCTTCTGGGGATCGATTCTACCCCTTTGGCTGAGAATAAACCTCAGTTCTCTACTCAGGTGATAATGAGGGTAGAACCTGATCATCAGGAGAGCTGCAAATTTTTGGTTCTGTATAATCTGCATGATATTATCGTACTGGGTTTACCTTGGTTACAGTCTCATAATCCTGTTTTGGATTGGAAATCTGTGTCTGTAACCAGTTGGGGCTGCCAATGTGTTAATACCAACACTCCTATTTTTCTGCCTCCCCCCAGGCTGAGGATGTTCCTGACTTTTTGATTGATTTTTCTGATGTGTTTAGCGAAAGTAAATCTGCATCCTTGCCTCCCCATAGGAGCTATGACTGCGCTTATGAATTAGTGCCTGGTAGTAAATTCCCTAAAGGTCGCCTTTTTAACTTGTCTGTACCTGAACATGACGCTATGCGGTCTTATATCAAGGAGTCATTGGAGAAAGGTCATATCAGACCATCCTCTTCACCCTTAGGTGCCGGTTTTTTCTTTGTGGCCAAAAAGGATGGTTCATTAAGGCCGTGTATTGATTATCGTCTTTTGAACAATATTACTGTGAAAGATCAATACCCGTTACCCTTGATTTCTGACCTGTTTTCCAGGGTGAAAAACGCTACTTGGTTTACCAAGCTTGACCTCAGGGGGGCATATAACCTTATTCGCATTAAGCACGGGGATGAATGGAAGACGGCATTCAATACCCCGGAGGGGCATTTTGAGTACCTTGTGATGCCCTTTGGGCTCACTAATGCTCCTTCTGTCTTCCAGTCCTTCATGAATGACATTTTCAGGGATTTTGTGGATAAATTTCTGATTGTTTATTTGGATGATATCTTGATTTTTTCCAATGACTGGGACTCTCATGTGAAACATGTTCGAACGGTATTCCAGATTTTGAGAGAGAATGCTCTGTATGTGAAGGGATCAAAGTGTCTTTTTGGCGTACAGAGGATCTCATTTCTGGGATTCATTTTGTTCCCATCTGTTATTGAAATGGACCCGGTCAAGGTTCAGGCCATCTGTGATTGGGTCCAACCTACTTCATTAAAGGCTCTTCAAAGATTTTTGGGTTTTGCCAATTTTTATCGTAAATTTATTGGTAATTTCTCGGTTATTGTTAAACCAGTAACTGATTTGACCAAAAAGGGTTCTGATGTGGTGAATTGGCCTCCTGAGGCAGTCTCTGCATTTCAGGAACTTAAGCAGAGATTCACTTCTGCTCCTGTTCTACGGCAGCCTGATGTTTCTCTGCCATTTCAGGTGGAGGTTGATGCCTCTGAAATTGGGGCAGGTGCCGTTTTGTCCCAAAAAGATCCAGAGACCTCTAAAAGTAACCCTTGTGCCTTTTTCTCTCGAAAATTTTCTTCTACTGAACGTAATTATGACATGGGTAATCGGGAGTTATTGGCCATGAAGTGGGCTTTTGAAGAGTGGAGACATTGGCTGGAGGGAGCCAAACATCGGTGGTGGTCCTTACGGACCATAAGAATCTGGTTTATCTGGAATCTGCCAAGCAACTCAATCCTAGACAGGCCAGGTGGGCCTTGTTTTTCACACGTTTTAATTTTGTGGTTTCCTTTCTTCCTGGCACTAAGAATGTTAAGGCGGATGCTCTCTCGAGGAGTTTCCTTGCGGACTCTCCTGAGTTATCTGATCCTTCTGTTATTTTGAAAGAGGGTGTAGTTCTTTCCGCCATCTCGCCTAATTTGAGACTTGCTCTGGAGGGGTGTCAGGAGGATAGGCCCGAGCGCTGCCCTGTTGGAAAATTGTTTGTCCCGGACCAGTGGAAAAAGAGTGTGATGTCTGAGATTCATTGTTCCGCGTTGGCTGGGCATCCCGGAGTTTTTGGTACCAGAGACTTGGTTAGTCGGTCCTTTTGGTGGCCTACCTTGTCTCGTGATGTCAGGGAATTTGTGCAGTCCTGCGGGACTTGCTCTCGCTCCAAGCCTTGCTCTCGCTCTGGTGGTTTGTTGATGCCATTGCCTGTGCCCAAGAGACCATGGACCCATATCTCTATGGATTTCATTTCCGACCTTCCTGTTTCTCAGAGAATGACCGCCATCTGGGTGATTTGTGATAGGTTTTCCAAGATGATACATCTTGTGCCATTGCCTAAGTTGCCTTCCTCCTCTGAATTGGTGCCTTTGTTCCTTCAGCACGTGGTTCGTTTACACGGCATTCCTGAGAACATTGTGTCTGACAGAGGAGTCCAGTTTGTTTCCAGATTTTGGAGGACCTTTTGTTCTAAACTTGGTGTTCAATTGTCTTTCTCCTCGGCGTTTCATCCTCAGACCAATGGTCAAACTGAGAGAACAAACCAGACATTGGAGACTTATCTAAGATGCTTTGAGTCTGCTGATCAGGATGACTGGGTTTCTTTTTTGCCTTTGGCTGAGTTTGCTCTTAATAATAGGGCTAGCTCTGCCACTTTGATGTCTCCATTTTTCTGTAATTCTGGGTTTCACCCTCGATTTTCTTCGGACAGACGGAGGCTTCTGTCTGTCCGGGTGTTGACTCTGTTGTGGAGCGTATGCAACAGATTTGGGACCAGGTAGTGGAGAGGTTGTCCCTCTCTCAAGAGAGGGCCCAGCGGTTTGCTAACCGGCATAGGACTGATGGTCCTCAGTTTAAAGTAGGGGACTTGGTCTGGTTGTCCTCAAAAAATATTCCTATGAGAGTAGCATCTCCTAAATTTAAGCCTAGGTTCATTGGACCTTATAAGATCATGGAGATTCTTAATCCTGTTTCTTTTCGTTTGCTTCTTCCAGGGACATTTAAGATCCATAACGTGTTCCACAAGTCCTTGTTGAAGAGGTTTGTTGAGCTAGTGGTTCCTGCTGCTGTGCCTCCTGACCCTGTTTTGGTTGAGGGCAATCTGGAGTATGTGGTTGAGAAAATATTAGATTCTCGTTTTTCTAGACGGAAACTCCAGTATTTGGTTAAGTGGAGAGGTTATGGTCAGGAAGACAATTCTTGGGTGTTTGCTTCGGACATCCATGCTAGGAGACTCATCCGTGCGTATCATAGAACTCATCCTGACCGACCTGGTTGCTCAAATGAGGGTTCGGTGACCCCTCCTCAAGGGGGGGGTACTGTTGTGAATGGGTTTGAGATGAGTTCTGAGCAGAGGCTCCCTCTGGTGGTTACAAGCGGTACTGGTCTGTTCAGTGAAGATTGTGAGGACTGGGAATCAGGTGTTACTGACTGGTATTATATAAGGGAGTCACCTTCCCATCAGGGTTGCCGGTGATCAATTGTTCTGGTCTGAATCCTTCATTCCTGTTTCCCTTGTAGCCTGCTGTGTCGTGTCTGCATCTCCTGCTTACAGATAAGACATTTTCTTCTTTTTGTTTTTGTGCTTTATTTTTGCATTTTGTCCTGCACTTCTGTGGGGGCCTTCAGGGTCCCCTCGGGGGGCTTTTTGCCCTCTCAGTTTAGTTCAGCCACTGATGTTTGTACTTTTGCTTTTTCCAGTTTTTTCAGTGGCTGCTGTTTTGATTTTGTTACACCAGAGAGCTAATTTAGGTGGTAGAGGTCGTGTGATCTCAGGTGTTTTTGAAATTAGTAGAGTTGGTGCTTTCAGGGTTTTTTTGGGATTGCAGTAAGTACCCTTCCTATCCTTTTTTATTTAGTTAGTTTGGGCCCCAACGTTTGCTCATACTATTTTCTGTCTGTGTCAGTATTTCGTCTTGTCTAACCGCCATTACATGTTTGGGGGCTTGCTATTATCTTTGGGGTTCTGCTCCGGGGCAGATAGCTTTACTATTTCTATCTTTAGGTGTAGTTAGTTTCTCAGGCTGTGACGAGGCGTCTAGGACCAACGTAGGAACGCTCCACGGCTGCCTCTAGTTGTGGTGGTTACTCAGGGTACTGCAATCTCATAGATTCCAACTGCTCTGGTGTATTGCCTTTTTGCCTGCACTCCTCAGCTACCGAATCATAACAGAGTTCTGTAACATGTACAGCTGCAAGAAAATCAGAACAACACCGTACCATCCACAGACAAATGGCATGTGTGAGAAGATGAACCAAGTGGTAATTGACCTCTTGAAGACTTTGCCTCTGGAAGAGAGAAACTTGTGGCCAGAAAAGTTGCCAGATCTGGTTGATCTCTACAACCACATTCCGGTGAATTCTACCAACTGTACATCGGCTTACCTAATGAGAGTGAGACCTGGCAAATTACCAATTGATTTGGACATGGGAGTCCTGACACCTGAGGTAACATCACCAGATGCAGATTGGGATACTGAACATCAGCAACAGTACCGCAAGGTGCAAGAATGTGTAGAGAAGAGCTTGTCTCAGGCAAGACAGAAACAAGAAAGAAGTTACAACCAACATGCACCTGCAGTTCCCTTGGCACCTGGCGAACAGGTACTCAAAAGGAAAAGGCGACTCCACAAGCTTGACGACAAGTGGGAAGCGGAGCCATATACCATTATGCCCTTGGACTTCGACAATACAAAGGTGTGCCTTATCAGTAAGGATGGAGGAGAAAACTCCACAGCGGTGTCCAGAGATCACTTGAAATCGTGCCCTGACCAGTTGAAGGGAAAGATCGGAGAAAAGGAAATTCCTTCGTCAGTAGAAAAGGTGGAAGAAAAGGTCCGCACTGTACTTGGCGAGTTCCCTGCGAACTGGACAAGAGTAAATCAGGCTATAGTAGTACCTTCCCACAACCAACAGTGCCTGAAAGAGAAGTGACTCAGGATCAGCCTGAAGTACTGCAAGTTCCAGTGATAGAAGCCACCCCTGCAATGGAACTCGAAAGTCCACCTTCTGCCACCGGTGAATCTGTCATGCCCACAGTGAGAAGGGTTAGTCCTAGAAAATCAGGTATACCCGTGCTACGTAGAATCACCAGTAGCATAACCACTAGGGAGCACACTACACCAGTAGTAGTTAACACAGTGGACCCAGTCAGGTCACTACAGACACCAATGCTCCGTAGGTCAATCCATACAACCAAAGGCCTACTCCCAACTAGGTTTCGCATATGAGTGAATTAGATACATGGGAAATGTAAATAAGTTCATAATGTTAATAATTGCAACTATTAAGCTAAGTGCCTACAGAGACTACTGTAAGAACCTTTAACCATTCTTATTTCATTCTCTAAATGGACAATTGGGTCACTGGACTCGGAGTGACCAAGACAATACTTGTAAATTGTTAATATTAATGTCCACAGAGCAAAAACCGCCTGGCGTGGCTGAAGACGTGGGGAATCATCCATGCCTTGTAGCCCGCCCAAGGCCTACATTGAGGGTTTGAGGCGGGTCCCTCACATTGTACTTTGCTAGGGTGGAAAAAGGACACCCCATTTCAGACTTCGCCAAATGTATATATTTAATGTTAAATTTTGTAAATAGTTATAATATGTTATTCTTTAGGTTTCCTCAGTCCAGGAGTACTGAATTGCTCTAGGGGGGAATGTGGCACCCCAGGAGTTTGGCTGCCACAGTGACCTTGCCTTCCTCCAGGGGAGGGTGATGTCATGCCTGAAAGCACAGAAGGATACCTTTGCAGGTAACACAGCATACAACAACTTTCTACTCCAGACCAGAAGGAGGAGCTCAACCACCTGATTTTCAGGAGAGCTTCTCTGGAATATTCTGGCTGTGGGAGGAGTTAGGCAGTGTAGCTGGAGGGACAAGAGAGGGAAGATGTGGAAGAGACAAGCTGGGGGACAAGAGCCATAGCAGGGCTCACCCCCAGGTCTGAGTGCCCGAAACCGGACCCCTGGAGTCTGAGGCTGAGAGGGTGAAGTAAATTCCCAGCAGCAGAATCCAGAGGGCAGAAGACGGCAGGTTCTCTGTCCCAATTAATACTCTTCTACAAAGCAGCAGCACATGTGAGCCGGAGACTCCATAAGTGATTTGTTCCTGAAACAGGCTGCATGTTATGAGAGTAAAGTTCAACTTAAATAAGAGACAGAGAGCAAGAGGAAATTGGACGGAGCTTATAGCAGCCAATGCCTCACAGAACAGCGCTAGAAAGGAGACCTCACATCCCAACTGTAATAAGGGGATCCTGAACTGCTTTCAGGCTGACCTACTCCGGTACGACCTGTATTCAATGCCCTGGATGCTTTGCCTGCAAAACTGTAAGTAAAGCTTTGGAAACTGCAACTCACTGACTGTTTCTCAGCTTCTTCCTGCGTCACCCATTGCACTCAGCTACATCTCCCAGCACCATTACCACCTTTCACTACATTTACCTGCCCTGGGATCCCATAGTCTCACCTGTGGGAGACTGTACCAACTCTGCTGCATCTCACCATCTTTCCCAGAGGATCTGCACCGCAGCTCTGGTCACCATTGACCAGATACCACAGGTAGCATCACGAATACCTACACTACAAACTCTAACATCCCCTGTAAATAAACCCCTTTCATCAGACGCCCAGGGCATATATATACAGTACAGACCAAAAGTTTGGACACACCTTCTCATTCAAAGATATTTCTGTATTTTCATGACTATAAAAATTGTAGAATCACACTGAAGGCGTCAAAACTATGAATTAACACATGTGGAATTATATATTACACTTTACAAAAAAGTGCGAAACAACTGAAAAAAAGTCTTATATTCTAGGTTCTTCAAAGTAGCCACCTTTTGCTTTGATTACTGCTTGGCACGCAGAAAATGTGAACGGATGGACTCTACATGCCTGGTTCCCACCTTGAAGCATGGAGGAGGTGGTGTGATGATGTGGGGGTGCTTTGCTGGTGACACTGTTGGGGATTTATTCAAAATTGAAGGCATACTGAACCAGCATGGCTACCACAGCATCTTGCAGCAGCATGCTATTCCATCCGGTTTGCATTTAGTTGGACCATCATTTATTTTTCAACAGGACAATGACCCCAAACACACCTTCAGGCTGCATAAGGGCTATTTGACCAAGAAGGAGAGTGATGGGGTGTTACGCCATATGACCTGGCCTCCACAGTCACCAGACCTGAACCCAATCGAGATAGTTTGGGGTGAGCTGGACCGCTCACCGCTTCAATTTTGAATAAATCTCCAACAGTGTCACCAGCAAAGCACCCCCACACCATCACACCACCTCCTCCATGCTTCACGGTGGGAACCAGGCATGTAGAGTCCATCTGTTCACCTTTTCTGCGTGCAAAGCAGTAATCAAAGCAAAAGGTGGCTACTTTGAAGAACCTAGAATATAAGACATATTTTCAGTTGTTTCGCACTTTTTTGTAAAGTGTAATGTATAATTCCACATGTGTTAATTCATAGTTTTGATGCCTTCAGTGTGATTCTACAATATTCATAGTCATGAAAATACAGAAAAATCCTTGAATGAGAAGGTGTGTCCAAACTTTTGGTCTGTACTGTATATATATATATATTATATATATATATATATATATATATATATATATAACAGTATATATATATATATATATATATATATATACATACTAAAATACAAAGGAAATGTGTCATCTTTAACTTTAGCCTTTTAGAGACCATTTCATCTTCAACTTGCTTAACTGTTCACGATTAGAGATGAGCTAATATTTCAATGATTGGTTCGGATTACGATCTCTGAATTTGTAATATCCGCCAATTTATTCGTCGAATATTCACCGAACATGGCCAAATGCCATTCAAGTCAATGGGAAGCAAAAACAAAAACATGCACAATACCTTCAAATGGGCCCAAAAGCTGCCAAAACACATCAAATTAGGGGCAGACACCAGGAAAGTGGCCTCAATTCACCTACAGTGCAAATTTTAGAATGACACGGCAGCAATCAGCCATGCATGAGGTATCAGGGTCTGGGCAAGCATTTACAGCTTTGAATTGAACTTCAAATTAAGACGAGGTGGGTGAGGCGTCGGTGTAGGCCTGCTGTCCTGGGATCTCTGATACCACATGCAACAGCTCAACCTGCTTTTATGCTCCGCCACACTCAGGTGGCACAAATATCAGTTTCATAGACTACTATTGTCAGAAAAATCTAAGGATAGTAGTAACACGGCTAGTTGACTCCAATGAAAAGGAGGCCTGACGGTCTCAGAGACCTACTGCTACAGGCAACACACATTAAGGAGACCCAATCAGAAGTCTACACATTTCCAAAAATGAGTGACAGACACTATCAAAGTGGCATCAATTTCACCAGAGTAGAACTAGTATAATGGTGCTCGACACCTCTTCCACTACA
Organism: Oophaga sylvatica; assembly: GCA_033576555.1. NCBI lineage: Eukaryota > Metazoa > Chordata > Amphibia > Anura > Dendrobatidae > Oophaga > Oophaga sylvatica. Next base: position 547,854,060 of record JARQOD010000002.1, read on the forward strand.
GCCAACCCAGCAGATGGAGACTGTAACAGGCAAGGTTGTGGAACCACTGTGCCGTAGCCCTCGGAAAGCCTGGAGGGGCGTAACTAGGTGGCCAACCAAATCCAACCTCGGAAAAGTATGCAGGCAAAAACCGTAACCTAAGGAGGGACAATTAGGTGGCACCAGGTGCTTATTCCAGGGCTGACCTACAGAGGATGGCACCCTAGAGCGGGTAGGTTAGTACGGCCCGAAAGAAGGATGAAGAGTGCAGGCAGGCACTGTAGGGACACTGGAACCATGGGTGCAGATGTGATTGGCTGAGGAATAGAAAAGTATTGGCAGCTGTGGGCTGGACCAGGTGTTACAAAGATGGGCACTGGCAAGTGTGGAATGGACTGGGTGTTAGACGGATAGGCAATGACAGGTGCAGACTGGGTGTTACACAGCTTTTCACTGGCCCTTGTGGACTGGACCGGGGGTTGCACAGATGGGCTCTGGCAGTTGCGTCATGGACTGGGTGTTACACAGTTGGGCACTGGCAGGTGTGGACAGGACCAGGTGTTACACAGATTTGCATTGGCAGGTGCAGACTGGACCGGGTGTTACTCAGATATTCCCTGGAAGTTGTGGACTGGAACCAGTGTTACACAGATGTGCACTGGCAGTTGCAGACTGGACCGGGTGTTACACAGATGGGCGCTGGCAGATGTGGACTGGGTGTTACACAGATGGGCCCTGGCAGGTTCAGGCTGAACTGGGTCTTACACAGATGTGCACTGGCAGATGCAGACTGGACCGAGTGTTACACAGATGGGCATTGGCACTTGCGGACTGGACCTGGTGTTACACAGATGGGTGCTGGCAGTTGTGGATTGGACAGGGTGTTACACAGATGGGCATTAGCAGTTTCGGACGGTACCAGGTGTGGTCTGGGTGTTACACAGATGTGCACAGGCAGGTGTGGGCTGGACCGGGTGTTACACAGATGAGTACTGGCAGCTGCGGACTGGACCAGGTGCTACACAGATGAGCACTGGCAGTTTCGGACGGTACAAGGTGTTATACAGATGGGCACTGGCAGTTGTGGACTGGACCGGGTGTTACACAATTGGGTATGGCATGTGTTGGCTGGATCGGGTGTCAGACAGAGGAGCACTGGAAGGTGCTGGCTGGACCGATTGATGGACAGAAAAGAACAGACAGTTATGAGCAGATGAGTACATGGTAGACAAGCAGATGAGTACAGGGTAGACAAGCAGACGAGCAGACCCGGGGAACCTGACAGCTAGCAAGCATGCAAGGCAAACTAACAAAATTGCTCAGGCACCTCCATATGGGAGGAGGAGCCTTAAATCGAAGGTGTCGCCCGGCTATTGGCTGGGAACGCCTTAGGGGGACGCGTGCGGTCCCTTTAAGACGGAGGGAGCTCGCGCACGCCCTAAGCATAGTGCCCGGACCCACAACTGAACCTTGGGGGACACCGACACATAGGGGGCGAGATGAGGAGGTGGTGTGTGAGTGGGAGACACTGAATGTCCTCTCTGTTAGGTACGAGAAGATCCAACAAAGGGCCACGCCTGTAATGCCAAGATATTAGACAGTCTGTAGTAAGAAGGAATGGTCCACTGTGTCAAAGGCAGATGCCAGGCCCATGAGAAGGACAAACTAGTGTTGTTTTGATTTGCAGGTTAGTAGGTTGTTCGTGACTTTAGTCAGGGCAGTTTCAGTGGAATGGTGCTGCCGGAATCCATATTGTAAGTGGTCAAAGAGTGAAGAAGAGGAGAAGTAGGAGGATGGTTCAAAATGGACGTGTTGTTCCAGTAGTTTGGAGGATAGGGGAGAAGTGAGAGGGGGCTATAGCTAGACATAGAGGATGGGTCAAGGGAGGGCTTTTTGAGGATGGGTGTGATTGAGATATGTTTGAATCATGAGGGGAAGACAGACACTAGTTGTTAGTGACAGGTTGAAGAGGTGGGTTAGGCTTGGTATGAACACTGTGATTAGGTTTGGAATGAGGTAAGACGTAATTGGGTCAAGTTCACAGGTGGTGAGACGTGATTTGAAGAGTAAAGAGAAAAGTTGATCATCCGTGATGGTGAAGTTGGTTTTGGAGATGGAGGGTTGGGTACTTATGAGGAGGGGCTGAAAAAATCACTGCTTTGGTACCATGGGGTCTCTATTTGACTCCAATCGTCATATTTTATTAAAATTAACATGCTGGCTGTTCAGAATAATCAAGTTTTATTCTATCATCATTTTAGAACACAGTTATGAAATCGTAATGTAACTTTGAAGTGATTTATTTGTCATCATCAAACACAAACTGAAATTTATACCAAAATGCTTTACTAGTAACTAAAAGTATTCAAATTCAATAAAAAAATGCACAATAAGTGCAACTGTGTGGATTTTAGTAAAAACATAATGACAACAAATGATCTGGCAATAAATTTAGCCCTTGCATTCACTGCACGTCATAGTGCCATGTTCTTCACAAATGAACTTCTGGCAGTCATTGCAAACAAATCTCATCTTTTTGTCCTTCAATCGAGGACAAACAGCACCGTTTGCGCTGTCCTGTAATGCTGCTGGGTCGAAAGTGACGCAGATCTCGTCTAGCCATTGTTTATTTACAATTATATTACAAAAGAATTGAAAGTACTGAATAGCTGTTTAGGGTTGTGAGACAGGAATGATATGAGAGATGAAAAGTAGGTTTGTTTTGCGGCTTTGAGCAATTGCGCAGCATTTTTACAAAATTCTGTTACTGGACGGCTGCTCCACTCCCTTTCTTTGGCAGCCACACAGCGGTATGCTTTGTAGATGAGGGCCAGAAAGAACATGTGCTCCAGTAGATGGCAAGCGCTGCATCAAGTGGCATCTGCTCCTATTCCTCCAACTTAATATCACACACACTACAGTCCTCAGAGGTGGCACCACAATTACCCTTGTTTTCCCCCAAATCATAACAACTCTCCAACCACCCAACTGACTGTAGGGAACCACAGATGGCTGAGTCTTCAGATTTGTTCACACATTCTATGATATGAGCATTGGAAGTGTACAAAGATTCGAGTCAAGAGGAGAAAATTGCCTGTACCGATGCACAATTTTTTTTTCAGTTTGATCCAGGGCAGGATAAAGTAGGGTTTGAGCAGAATCCACACCCCATCAACAGACGTTAATCCCTGGGGTGGAGTTGATCCTGATGAGACTCAGATACATGAGGTGCATGCAGACTACTGTGCTGTCAGGCCAGGAAGAGGAGAAAGGTGACTCTCAGGGCGAGGAGTGGGAGAACAGAGGATGATGACGTAGTAGATCCACTTGGTCTAATCCCAGAAGCATGCAGCTGAGTAGCTCAGCAGAGTAGAAGGAAGATGACAAGGAGATTACGTTGCGGCTTCCCGCAGACACAGAGTTAAGCAACCACGACAAGCAATGCACCCTCAGCCCCAACTCTGTCCGTGGACAGCAATATTTGCAGGTCTGCAGTTGCCTAGCTTAGGTCTTTTTTTTCAGGTCGCCAAAAATGACACAAATCACGTTATCTGCCAACTTTGTTCAAAACGACAGTGTAGAGTTAAAAAAATGCAATAATTTGACTACTACATGCATGATCTGGCACATGCGCGATCAACATGTGTTAATCTGGGAATCTCAGTGTGCTAAAATGTGTACTAGTGGGCCTTGCCAACCACCGTCCACCCCATCAATTGCATCTTCTGATTCTTCCTACTCCCTCACCGTGGCAAGTGTTGTCACACAGGTCTCCAGCCGCATAACCTCCACTTGTTCACCCTCTACAGTCAGGGTGAGTGAGAGCCCGTCAGCTGATATGGAAATGGACATGACTGCTGTTTTTGACTGATCTTACATACCAAGCACACCCCATCTTTCAATCGACTGTAACATCTCCGCCTGCACCTTTCTCACAGTCCAACAACTTGTCGTGTTCACCCCACTCCATCCTCTGTCAGCATAGAAGCCAGCCCTCGATTGTGCAGTTGTGTTCATATAAAAGATTGTTTCCTCCTACACATGCCAAACCTAAGAGCTTGAACTTCAGCATCTTCAATCTACTAATAATAATAATCTTTATACAGTGCAAACATATTCCACTTTACAAGTCAGCAGTTCATATAAAACAGTGAAAAGTTTCCGATAATGAAACAATTAAAGCAAAAATAATGACGACCCTGCTCTTCAATTTATAATAAGGTGGGAGTGACATAAAGTACAGGTGCTTATTTACAATGATGGTCCAACCATCTTGAGGAAATGGGGGTTGATAAAGGCTTCATGAGGCTTTTGGGTACGTTTCAGTTTGTTGGCCAATTATTTTCAGAGAAATACAGAGAATAGGCTATATATAAAAAGGACTTTGATTAGGGAACGTGATAGGCCACCCTAAACAGTTGTGATCTTAGGGAATGCATAAAAATGTGTAAGTTGTGGTTATACCCCTAATTTCATGGGAGAGAAAGGGTATAGAAAGGGTAAAAGGTGAGTTATCTAGGTAGGATATTGAATTGAGTCGGAAAAAAAAACAGATCAGGGTTGTTGTTACCGTCTTTGTGTGTCTCAGAGTTTGAAAGCTGTGATAGGCCACGAGAAGTGGCTAGAGATGGGATGCAGTTGGAGAGGTGGGGCTGTTGAAGTCTCCCAGGTTAAGTGTTGGCAATTCTGAGGACATGTGGCAGCAAGGCAGAAAAGTGGTCAAGGAAGTGGGTGTTTGAGCCTGAGGGATGGTATATGACTGCTACTCTGAGTGAGAGGGGATGGAAGACTCTGATGATGTGAACCTCCAAAGAAGAATGCCATCCAATGGGCCTGTATTTATTTATTTCTTAAAAAACAGGAAAACAGGATTGGTGATGGCAGCGAGGAGTGTGGGGTTATTGTGGAGTTACCAATGATTGTATGGCGGTATATACTGTGATGCATCGATAGCACCCTGTGCAGTGATGAGGCAGTGACACAGCAAAGTTCAAAGTAAAACATCTCTTTAATGTTCAACTAAAAAAAACACAGCACACGATTCCTCCGGATCACAGCCGGGAAACAGGACAGTCCACCTCCAGATCGCAGATGGGAACAAAACAGTCCACCTCCGGTTCGCAGCCGGGCACATACAGTATCCTCTGTATTACAGTTACAAAAAATGCCTGTCCTTTTGCCATGGGTGACTGCACCGCCGTGTTAATGTTCTACTCACAGCATTACACAGTACACAATATCCTCCAGATCGCAGCTGGGAACCATATCCTCCAGTTTACAATCACTAAACATGCCAGTCCTCCTCTGACCGGTAGCCGTGGGCGACTGCACCGCTGTGTATGCTGTGGGTGTCAGGCTATCCTGCTGCCTTGGCTGTTTGGCTCTGCTGGCCTGTGTTGCCTCACACAGGTGGAGCTCTGCAGAGTCTTCTGCCCTATACTCCTCCAAACACCAGACTGACCCTGACCCTGAACCTTACACACACAAACCCTATACCGCAGGGTTTTTCACTAGCAACCTGTGGCCTTCGGCCACATGGAAAACCCGGCCAGGAATTAAATGGACTGCAACACTAACATACTGCAGTCAGTTTCAAAGGACAAAAACCCAGAGCAGGTTTTCCCTAAATCTGCCTTGGTCAACTAGCATGTCCAAGACATACAGGGGTTGGACAAAATAATGGAAACACCTAACGTTTTGGCATCATAATCTTCGAACATGTTATAAACATGCAAACCGTGACATATGGTAATGTTTTGTAGTTGATTATTTGTGTTATGTGATATGTGTATGTAAATTAATTGTTTTGCATAATTGTAAGAACATTGATGAGAACCTGATACCAATGGCAGACCTTTCGGATTTTCAAAGAGGCCAAATTGTTGGTGCTGGTATGGCAGGCGCTAGTGTAACCGAAAGTGCCACAATGCTTGGCGTGTCAAGAGGTACTGTCTCCAAAGTAATGACTGCATTTGAAAGAGAAGGAAAAACGTCCGCAGCAAATCACAGGTACGGCCGAAAGTCGAAGTTGACTGAGAGAGACTGTCGGACTCTAAAGCGAATTGTGAGAGAGGATCGCAAGACCACGGCTCCGAAAATCACTGCTGAGCTCAATGAACACCTTCAGAACCCTGTTTCCACGAAAACAGTTCGTCGGGAGCTGAACAAATCTGGATTAACAAGAGCTGCAATTCGAAAACCGCTGCTCTCAATGACAAATGTTTCCAAGCGTTTAGAGTGGTGAAGAAACTTCCAGAATTGGTCCCTCGAGCTGTGGAAACGTGATATTCTCAGACGAATCATCATTTACCCTATTTCCGACATCCAGCCGCGTGTACGTTTTGGAGACAGCCGAAAGAAGCATTCCATCCAGACTGCCTTCTCCCAACCGTAAAACATGGCGGAGGTTCTGTGATGATCTGGGGTGCTATTTCGTGGAGATCCGCCGGGCCAATGATATCCCTTCATGGAAGAATTAACAGCCGCGATTATTTAGGCATTTTGGGTGACCAAGTGCATCCTATGGTTCAAGCACTGTTCCTGGAGGGGAACGCCATCTTTCAGAATGATAATGCACCAATTCATACAGCTAGAATTGTCAAAGCATGGCATGAGGAACATTCTAATGAAGTTGAGCATCTCATCTGGCCCCCACAATCCCCAGACCTCAACATTATTGAGCATTTATGGTCGATTTTAGAGATTCAAGTTAGACGTCGAGTTCCGCCGCCAATGTCGCTCAGAGAACTGGAGGGTGTTTTAACTGAAGAATGGGCTAAAATTCCTTTGGAAACAATTCACACCTTGTATGAATCCATACCTCGGAGAATTGAGGCTGTAATCGCCGCAAAAGGTGGACCTACACCATATTAAACTAACTTTTGTTGATGTTTCCAGGTGTTTCCATTAATTTGTCCAACTCCTGTATATTCACTTTTACGCTGCATTGCAGCCACAGCTACGCCTGTGACTGCAATGCACTCTCATTTCCTCAATATGTCTCCATGCGCATCCTGACGGGAACACACTGCACCCCCTATATGTGACACTGGTCACTGCCTCACATACCCCCTCCCCTCTGGTCAAACCTGTGGGGTTTAACACTTGTCACCCCACATGGGGCACGTGACAGGGCATCCGCATTTCCCTCACTTCCCCGCCTGATGTTCCACTGAGAAACCAAACTTTTGTAGAGACCGGAACCATCGGTTGATGCGAGCATTCCTCCCCTTTGCATTTCTCCTCCATACTTAGGTGACCACCCACCTCCCTGCTCTCCGTTGCAGAAGACACGTCTACTTTCCTGACTAACAGTAGATTTGGCCAGTTTGGGTGGTCTCGACCTTATTTATCTGGGGTCCGATAACCCCGCAGCCCATCATGCAACCTAAGTACCTGCCTTCTGGCCCTCGGTACTGTTTCCTCCTTACCCTTACCCGTGCCTCGGTGCCTACATCCTGCCAAAACACTGAGGGTCCGCCCGGGCAACCCCCGGGCATATATCCGACTATGCCACCAGCCTGAGCCTCCCTTGCTGCTGTTGACGGAGCTCTACCTTTTTACCCTGACCCCCGGCCAACCTTGGGGGGTGCCAGAGGTTCCCTCGTGTTACATCCCTATCACCACTGTGACCCCCAACTCCCGGTTCCCCCAGGCTTTTTTATATATGTGCATTTTTTTAACCCGTGTCTCTGGGGGAACCTGGAACTGAGCTGTGCCGAACTTACCGTGGACATTTCCAGCGGGGGTTCTAGGGTCTCCATGACCACTCCTCCCCCACAACTTCTGGGGGAAACCCTATTAGGTTACCATGTCTCAAGGTTGGCAACCCCATGGCAGGGATCCTTGATCAGGTCTTTGGGTTTTCCCCTGGGGCAACTCCTCACCCCTTCCCCCAAAACCTCTAGGGGGAACCTATCGGGTTAACTCTGTCCCTAGGTTGGCGACCCCTTGGAGGTACCCCGCCTTGGGATTTTTGGGGTCTTTGCCCGGGAAAAACATTTACCTTGAGAGAGTTACCCTTGTCCCCCACAAGGGCCAGCAGGGGCAAATCTCTTCCCAAAAACGTCCCATGTGGAGGGGTTTCCCACTCCCACCACAGTTTTTTAAATTTCCCCCCAGATGTAAAAAATTAAACCCCTAGTCAAGTCTCCAGGATTTCCCCTGAATTCCCATCACCTCCCCTTTCATCCTTTGGGGGTTTTTTCCCCGGCAGCAAGGGGGCCATGGACCCCAAAATCACTCTGCTCCCCCTCTCCCGGGGAAAGGCCGTTTGGTACCCTTCCCAACCTGGCACAGTTGGGGTTTTGGGCAGCGGTACAAAATACTGGGCATATAAGATACATGGCAAGTATACCCCCAGTCATGGTTCAATATCAGGGGGGAGTTTACATTGACAGCCACATGTCCCGGGCACTCGGCAAAGCCAAAACTTACTCGCTAGGCCTGATAACCCTTTGAAAGTATTCATTCAAAAAAAAAAACCCTCAAGGTGCTAAACCACATTAAAAAAGTTTATTAACCCCTTCAGGGGCTTCACAGAATTTTTTTGATGTT
>JARQOD010000002.1:547862694-547907348 GCA_033576555.1 Oophaga sylvatica
TGCATTTCTCCTCCATACTTAGGTGACACCCACCTCCTGCTCTCCGTTGCAGAAGACACGTCTACTTTCCTGACTAACAGTAGATTTGGCCAGTTTTGGGTGGTCTCGACCTTATTTATCTGGGGTCCGATAACCCCGCAGCCCATCATGCAACCTAAGTACCTGCCTTCTGGCCCTCGGTACTGTTTCCTCCTTACCCTTACCCGTGCCTCGGTGCCTACATCCTGCCAAAACACTGAGGTCCGCCCGGGCAACTCCGGGCATATATCCGTACTATGTCGCACCAGAACCTGAGCCTCCCGTTGCTGCTGTTGAGCGAGAGCTCTATCCATTTTACCCTGACCCCCGGCCACATCCTTGGCCGGTGCCAGAGGGTTCCTCGTGTGTACATCCCTAGTCACCACTGTGACCACACACTCCCGGTTCCTCCAGGCTTTCTTTATATATGTGCAGTTTTTATACCCGTGTCTCTGCGTGGGAACCTGGAACTGAGCTGTGCCGAACTTACCAGTGGACATTTCCAGCTCGGGGTTCACTAGGGTCTCCATGACCACTCCTGCCACAACTTCTAGGTGGAACCTATTGAGGTTACACTATGTCTCAAGGTTGGCAACCCCTATGGCAGGTATCCTTGACTCAGGATCTTCGGGTTCTGCACCTGGATCAACATCCTCAGCCTCTCCTGCCAATACCTCTAGGGGGAACCTATCAGGGTTACACTCTGTCCCTAGGTTGGCGACCCCTATGGCAGGTATCCCTGCCTTGGGATCTTTGGGATCTATGCCCGGAACAACATTTACCTTGAGAGAGTTGACCCTAGTCTCCCACAGAGACCAGAACAGGGGCAAGTCTCTTCCCAACACAGTCCCATGTGGAAGGGTCTTTCACCACTCCCCCACATGTTTAATGTCCCCACATGATGTAGAAAAATTAAACTCCATAGTCAAGTACTCCAGGATTTCCCCATGAATACCCATCACCTCCACTTTCCATCCTTTGGGGTTGTCCCTGGCAGCAAGGGAGCCATGGACCAAAGTCACTCTGCTCCCCGTCTCCAGGAGAGGCCTGTTTGGTACCCGTTCACCAGTACCTGGCACAGCTTGGGCTTGCTGTCAGCGGTACAAACTGACTGGGCATATATAGATACATGGCAAGTATACCCACAGTCCATGAGTTCAGATATCAGGGGGCAGTTGACACTTGACAGCCACATGTCCGGGCACTCGGCAAAGCCAAAACTTACTCGCTGAGGCCTGACTATACCTTGTGATATTGTGATATCATTCTAAAAACTACACCCGTCAAGGTGCTCAAAACCACATTCAAGAAGTTTATTAACCCTTCAGGTGCTTCACAGGAATTTTTTGCATGTTTAAAAAAAAATAAACATATAATTCTTTTTTAACAAAAAAATTATTTCAGGTCCAATTTTTTTATTTTCCCAAGGGTAACAGGAGAAATTGGACTCCAAAAGTTATTGTGCAATTTGTCATGAGTACTCTGATACCCCATATGTGGGGTAGAACCAGTGTTTCGGCGCATGGCAGAGCATGGAAGGGAAGGTGCGCCATTTGACTATTTCAACGCAAAATTGGCTGGAATTGAAATCGGACGCCATGTCGTGTTTGGAGAGTCCCTGATGTGCCTGAACAGTGGAAACCCCCCAATTGTAACTCCAACCCTAACCCAACACATCCCTAATCCTAGACCTAACCCAGCCCTAACACTAATCCCAACCCTAACCCTAATGGGAAAATAGAAATAAATACTTTTTTCTTTAATTGTATCATTTTTCCCTAACTAAGGGGGTGATAAAGGGGGGTTTGATTTACTATTTATAGCGGGTTTTTATGTTAGGCTGCTGTCACACGCTAAAAGACTCTTTCTATTGCAAAATATAGTTTTTGCATCACCACATTTTAGGAGCTATAATTTTTCCATATTTTGGTCCACAGAGTCATATGAGGTTTTATTTTTGTCGGACGAGTTGATGTTTTTATTAGTACCTTTTTTGGCACATGACATTTTTTAAACTGAGTGTACAGTGGCGCTAAAGCACAGTGGTCACCAACTGCTGCAAGCCTAGACACCAACCACAGAGGAGTCAATTAGTATAATATAAATAGATAAAGGTAGACTCGCGCTGAAGAACCACAAATAATAATGTACAAGATGCGATTTTTACTTGTTAAAATACACGGAAATGTTAGCTGCCAATATAGCTGTGCAAGCAATAAACAGAATGCCAATAGTGTGTTATCCTTATTACACTTTGCCCATAAATGTTACAGAAAAATGAGGGGAAGAAGTTAGTGGGGGAGGAGATAAAGGATGAATAAAAATATGACTGCTCTAATGCGTATATTACTGTGAAGAGAAATTGGTTAATAAGTAGTTATAATAAATGACCATATAGACAAACAACTTTGGAGCGACTTAGTCCATATAGAGTTTATGCCAATAGTCTTTTGCAAAATGATAGCAGCTGCTATAAAAAGAGCAAAGAGAGGCTTTGCTGGAGTTGACCAAAAAAAGAAGAAAACTTTCACTACTAAATAAAACAGTTACCCCGGCCGGTGGTATAGACTCTAAGTAGAAACAGTTATGACTCAAAAAAATGGCACTTTTAACCGGTATATGTGCCTGATTGAACAGAGTGAACCATTCAGTGTGAGATAACACAACTGGTATGGTGGTACTTGCGTGTTTAGAAATGGTCGGCGCTCCTGCGCTCCACTATCATTAGGGTTTCTGGTTAATGATAAGATCCTGGCGTTATCCAGTCGGCGCTCCTGCGCTCCAATCGATGTGGGTCCGGTCACTAGCGATCAGTCCTGCACACTCTGGAACGGAGTGAGAGCAGGACCTGATGACGCTGTATGGTGGCTAATTTTTTGCGGGACAAGATGACGTTTTTAGTGGTACCATGTTTATTTATATCCGTCTTTTTGATTGCGTGTTATTCCACTTTTCGGTGGTATGATGATAAAGCATTGTTTTTTTGCCTTGTTTTTTTTTTAAGGGGATCACTAAAGGGTTTAACCAGTGGGACAGTTGTATAGGGTGGGTCGTTACGGACGCGACGATACAAAATATGTGTACTTTTATTTTTATTTTTTTATTTACATAAAGAAATGAATTTATTGGGGAATATTTTTTTTCTTTATTTAGGACTTTTTTTAAATTATTTTTACACGTTAATTTTTTTTTTATACTTTTTTACTTTGTCCCTGCGTGATGCTTCCCTATGACACCGGAACACTGCGATCATGTTTGATCGCAGTGTTCCGGGGGTTGAAGTGCCGGGATCGGTCCATGACCGTTCCTGGCACTTAGTGCCGGGCTTCAGCTGTGAGAATCAGCTGACACCGGCCGCGATCGACCACGCTCCCCCGTGAGCGGGCCAATCACATATGACGTACTATTCTATCCATGGTCTTACGGGCCCGGGTCACCTAGACAGGATAGTACGTCTGATGTCAGAAAGGGGTTAAATAAAATAGAACCTATACATGTTTGGTATCTGCGAACGCATATTGACCTGGAGAATCATAATGGCACTTCAGTTTCAGCATTTAGTAAACATTGTAAAAACAAAAACCCAAACAATAGTGGAATTGCACTTTTTTTGCAATTTCACCACTCCTGGAAGATTTTTCACTTTCTCCACTACACTATATGGTAAAATCAATGGTGTCATTCAAAAGTACAACAACTCGTCCCAGAAAAAGCAAGGCCGTATTGACTGAAAAATAAAAAAAAGTTATGGCTCTGGGAAGGGAAGCAAAAAATGAAAATGCAAAAATAAAAATCCCAAGGTGGTGAAGGGGTTAATATTTGTAGTGTGAAAAATACTGCAAAATTTTAAGTTAAACACACTTACATTGAAATAATCTAAAAATGTTTGAGCTCGTTCCATTGTGCCACTACCACCCCTCATGAAGAGCAAGTAATAAATGTAATAACCATGCCATTTAATGTGTGGGGCAAATGGATTTCAGTCACTGAAGAGGAATTGTTCTTCCTATCTCAAAATGACTAGATTTATGATGGCTGGGAGAATTTGTTCCTCATCAAAAATCCTAGTCATTGTAAAAAAAAAAAAAAAAAAAATCTATATTTTCAAAAACAAAAGTTATGATTTAAAAGAAACAGAACTGGAATAAAAAATCCTTAATGCATGCTAAACATATTCAAATAGTTTACAAGACAATCTACAGCAATATCATATGGGATGTATGAATACAAAGCAACACATCGCAACGTAAGCATTTTATATCCTGAGAGCATTGCATAATGTTAACTGTCCGAGTAATAGACTTAGCATCTCCTGCACCAAGGACAGTGAAAAGTATACGAATATTGTTGCACGGTCAATAATCACATACATACACTGCTAGCTTTTTATCCAAAGCACCCAAATATAATCCTTCTTCAAAAAAGGACTCGGGTGTTGGATATGTTTTAAGTTCTTTATATGAAGTAACATTTTTTAAAATCCCGTAGTAGTTCAGTCCGACATTCAGAACAATTACACCGTGGTTGTCTGTGAGGCAGAAAAGGTCAATATTATTATTTTTAGGAGTTTTATTGCTTTCCTTTGTAGTTATATTGCAGTTGGCTTCTACTGTTCAGACTTGTTTTTTAAGGCATCCGTATCCTTCTTCACGAATGGTGGACAAGAATGCAAAGGGTAAAAATGTGGGATAGGTGAAGTTACATTGATCTTCAAACATCAATGTATTTTTGCACCAAATATATTGTACTGGTTCAATGTTCATTGCAGTGTTGTTCAGACCCAATTCAGATTCCAAAAAATACTGCTTGTTATATTTCGTGCAAATTTTATTAACATCAAGTAAGATATAGAAGACATCAAAATGGTTAGTTTGAGAGAAATTTATGCTCTTCAGACCCCTTAGGTTTTTTTTACTTCCTAGAAATTGGATCTTTTTTTTCTAGAAATGAGGTAGGTACAAAGATGGGGATAGGTAAGAGAAAAGACAATTGTATATAGAGGAAAGTTGGTGAAATAGATGACAAAGGAATGAAGAAAACCACCGAAGTACTGTAGTGATCGTGCCCACATATAAAATAAGACAAGTTTAGTGACTTAGCTAGTAGTATGTAGAGCACTAATGTGTTGGTGAAGCGCTGGTCTGTCTCTCCATAGAGATTTATGTACTGTATGTAATTACAAGTGCTTCTCACAAAATTAGAATATCATCAAAAAGTTAATTTATTTCAGTTCTTCAATACAAAAAGTGAACCTCATATTATATAGAGTCATTACAAACAGAGTGATCTATTTCACGTGCTTACTTCTGTTAATGTTGATTATGGCTTACAGCCAATGAAAACCCAAAAGTCATTATCTCAATAAATTAGAATACTTTATAACACCAGTTTGAAAAATGATTTTAAAATCCAAAATGTTGGCCTATTGAAATGTATGTTCAGCAAATGTACTCAATACTTGGTCGGGGCTCCTTTTGCATCAATTACTGCATCCATGCAGCGTGGCATGGAGGCGATCAGCCTGTGGCACTGCTGAGGGGTTATGGAAGCCCAGGTTGCTTTGATAGCAGCCTTCAGCTCATCTGCATTGTTGGGTCTGTTGTCTCTCATCTTCATCTTGACAATACCCATAGATTCTCTATGGTGTTAAGGTCAGGCGAGTTTGCTGGCCAATCAAACACAGTGATACTGTTCTTTGTACACCAGGTATTGATACTTTTGGCAGTGTGGACAGGTGCCAAGTCCTGCTGGAGAATGACATTTTCATCTCCAAAAAGCTAGCCGGCATAGGGAAGCATGAAGTGCTCTAAAATTTCCTGGTAGACAGCTGCGTTGACTTTGGGCTTGATAAAACACAGTGGACCTACACCTGCAGATGACATGGCTCTCCAAACCATCACTGATTGTGGAAACTTCACACTAGGCCTCAAACAGCGTGGATTGTGTGCTTCTCCACTCTTCCTCCAGACTCTGGGACCTTGATTTTCAAATGAAATGCAAAATTTACTTTCATCTGAAAACAACACCTTGGACCACTGAGCAACAGTCCAGTTCTTTTTCTCCTTGGCCCAGGAAAGACACTTCTGGCATTGTCTATTGGTCGTGAGTGGCTTGACACAAGGAATGCAGCACTTGTAGCCCATGTCTTGGATACGTATGCATGGGGTGGCTCTTGAAGCAATGACTCCAGCAGCAGTCCACTCCTTGTGAATCTTCCCCAAATTTTTGAATGGCCTTTTCTTAACAATCATTTCAAGGTTGCGGTTATCCCGGTTGCTTGTGCACCTTTTTCTACCACACTTTTTCCTTCCTCTCAACTTTCCATTAATATGCTTGGATACAGCACACTGCGAACAGCCAGCTTCTTTAGCAATGACCTTTTGTGGCTTACCCTCCTTGTGGAGAGTGTCAATGACTGCCTTCTGGACATCTGTCAAGTCAGCAGTCTTCCCCATGATTGTGGAGCCTACTGAAACAGACTAAAAGACCTGTTTAAATGCTTAGGAAGCCTTTGCAGTTGTTTTTTAATTATTGTAATTTACTGAGATAATGACTTTTGGGTTTATATTGGTTGTAAGCCATAATCATCAACATTAACAGAAATAAACACTTGGAATAGATCACTCTGTTTGTAATGACTCTATTAATATATGAGTTTCACTTTTTGTATTGAAGAACTGAAATAAATTAACTTTTTGATGATATTCTAATTTTGTGAGAAGCACTTGTATTTCCCACCTTAGTGGCAGGCAGAGCCGGTTTTACACAAAGTGGGGCCTTGAGTAAAAATTTAAAATGGGGCCCCAAATGCTGACATATTGCACGTCACATAGAAACATTTCTGTTGTAGTTACATGCGCTGAGTTCAGGCCACGAAACGAGCGTGATCGACCATACTGAAGTCGTTCAACGCTTGTTTCCCAGCATCTTTCCACCGGCTGAGGAAGAATAATGGGGACAGAACAATCACTAGTAGATCAATCTGTCCCCATACAGTATCATGTTATCAGTAGCATATCTTCAGTTTTCAAAGGGCGATGTGATGCTGAGAACAATGATTTTTGTTCCGGCATTAATAAGCCAATCTCTCTATGAATATGCAGCATTTTGATTAGTATAATACAGCCCATAGTCCTCCACATAGTACAATGTGGACCAGTCCTCCATATTGTATAATGAACACCCCATAGTCCTCCATATAATATAATGTGCCCCATAGTCCTCCATATAGTATAATAAACTCCTCATAGCCCTCCATATAGTATAATGCACTCCTCATAGTCGTCCATATAGTTTAATACACTCCTCATAGTCCTCTATATATTAAAATACACTCCTCAGTTCACTATATAGTATAATACACTTCTCATAGTCCTCCATACAGTATAACACCCCCCCAATAGCCCTTCATGTAGTACAATTCACTTCCCATAGTATAATGCACCCCATAGTTCTTCATATAGTATAACTTATTCCCCATAGTCCTCAATACAGCATAACACAGGTCCCAAAAAGTACATATAGTATAATTCACTGCCCAGAGTCTGATAGAGTATAATGCAGCCCCCTCATAGGGTATAATGCAGACCCCCATAGAATATAATGTAGCCCCCTCCCAGGGTATAATGCAGCCCTCCTCATAGAATATAATGCAGCCCCCTCATATAGTATAACAGAATATAATGCAGCCAACTCATAGGGAATAGTGCAGACCCCCACAGAATATAATGTAGCCCCTCACAGATAATAATGCAACCACCCGCATGGAATATAATGCAGCCCCCATAAAATATAATGCAGCCCTCCTCATAGAATATAATGTAGACCCTTCATAAAGTATAATGCAGCCCCCTCATATAGTATAATGTAGCCCTCACATAGTATAATGTAGCCCTCACATAGTATGATGCAGCCCCTTCATAGAATATAATACAGACAACCCCATAGAATATAATATAGCACCCACCCTCCTCCTTAGAATATAATCCAGCACACAGTCCAGTACTCACTTACTGATATATTTAAAACACATTACACACAATCCTCACCTCTCCTCGTTCCCTGTGCTGCTCCAGGCTCTGCCGTGGTCTCGGCAGCTGCACTGCTGTCTGCCTGACACACAGCGGGTATGTCATGAAGTGACATCATCACGCACCCACAGTGTCAGATGCAGAGGGGAATGATGGGAGAGGGAGCGTCACATGATGCTCTCACCTCCATCATTGCCTTCAACTGTATCGGCCACTATGATGCCTATACAGTTGAATGTGGCGGGCACACGGGGGGTCGGCGCTGGGCGGGCCCCCTGACTCACGGGCCCCATAGCAGCCATGTGGTGTGCCGCTATTAGCGGCACGCCACTAGCTGGGGGCCCCTGAAGTAGCTGGGGCCCTAGGCAGCTGCCTAGTCTGCCTGCCGCTAATGCCGGCTGTTGTGAATAATCTGGAGGCGACTTCTGAGCTGGAGCTCCCTCCGGTGGTTGCTGAGGGTAATGAACTAATTGCTGAATGGCCTTCAGCTGGCTCTGAATGGTCTGATATAAGTGACCTGAACTCCCTTCATCCTTGCCGGTAATCAATTGTTCTTCTAGTCTTGCTTGGAGCTCAGCTTGCAGTCCTGCTCTCATTCAGAAAAGTGATTTGCTGTTTTTTTCCTCTGGTTAGATTTTCTTTGCTGGGTTGCTGCTTGCAGTGGACTTCAGCCGGTCCCCTTTTGGGGTCTGGCGCTGCAATTGTGCTCTTTTTGTATTTGCACTTTTGCTCTGTTCCTTTGTCACTTTTTGTTTGCTGAATTTCTGTGTGTTACACCAGAGATCTGATTTAGGTGGTAGAGATCGTGAGATCTCAGGTGTTTTGTTAATCAGAAGTGTTGGTATTTTTGTCAGGGTTTTTTTGGGTTGCAGTCAGAATTCTTTCCTATACTTTTCTATCTAGACAGATTGGGCCCCAGCGTTTGCTCATTCTATTTTCTGTCTGTGTCCGTATTTTCTTCTTGTCTAACCGCCATTACATGTTTGGGGGCTTCCTATTTCTTTGGGGGTTCTGCTCCGGGGCAGATAGCTTTCATCTTTCTGCCTTTAGGTGTAGTTATCTCTCCGGCTGTGACGAGGCGTCTAGGATCACCGTAGGTACGCTCCACGGCTACTTCTAGTGTGGCGGTTAGTTTAGGGTACTGCAATCCAATAGTTTCCAGCCTCTCTGGTGTATTACTACTTTTGCTATTTTTGCAAATTCTCCTCAGCTACCGAAACATAACAGCAATACCGGCCAAACTGAAAATTATATGGTACTCACAGAAGGGAAAAATAGTAAAAAGGAAAAAGAAAAAAAGGGAATTGTCAGAATTTTTTTTTCTCTGCTGCATTTTTTTCCCTCTTTTTCTCTGGGTGCTGAGAAGGAATTTTTTTTTCTCTCAATGGAGTTTGCACAGTTGTCTGGCCGTGTGGAGCAGCTTGCCACTGAGGTTCGGAGTATTGCTGCCTACCTTGCTGGGTTGCCGGTTGTGGAACCTAGGATCCCCATACCAGATTTATTTTTGGGAGATCGGTCTAAATTTCTGAATTTCAAAAATAACTGTAAGTTGTTTTTTGCCTTAAAGCCTAAGTCCTCAGGGAACGCAGCACAGCAGGTTCAAATTGTCATCTCTCTGCTGTGCGGCGACCCTCAGGATTGGGCTTTTTCCCTGACACCTGGGGATCCTGTTTTGAATGATGTTGATGTATTTTTTCAGGCTCTGGGGTTATTGTACGATGAACCTAATGTCACTGATCAAGCTGAAAAGACCTTGTTGGCATTAAATCAGAGTCGTGAAGATGCTGAGCTGTACTGTCAGAAATTTCGAAAGTGGGCAGTCTGTCATGGGTGTATCGCCACGAGGATCGTCGCGATTACACACTCTGACTTCTCACAGCTGAGTTGCTGTTTCTTTGTGTTTGGTAATGAGGGAGTTAATTTTACCTAGCTCTTTGCTAAGACTAGGTCCAGCCTCGCCCGGCTGCTTTTGATTATGTTCTAATTAGCTTCCTTTATATCCCTGCCAGTCTGGGTGTTAGATGCCGGTGAAAGCATTCATGTAGTCTAGCAGACTGGATCGGTTCTGAGAATACTTAAGCTAAGAGCTCCTTAGTTGTTTTTACTCTTATAGCTTATAGTTTATCTCTGAGACCTTAGGTGTTCCTACTGTGTGTGAGTGTTGTATGTAAGACTTTATTTACTTTATTTCTTGTCTTTCTTGTATGTCTTTCTGTTCATTAACCGTTACCTGTTCATTCCCTTTGGTGGTAATCAGGGTCCTTCTTAGGACTAGATTACAGTTGGCAGGGATTGATAGGAGACAGGGTTTACGCTGGTGGCCTGGACCTCTGTACCTTTAACAGTACCTCCAGGTAGAGGGATTAGTTAGGACCCCAGTTTAGGGTCAGCATAGACCCCGGTCACCCTCTAGCCGGAGACAGCGTATAACGGATTCCGTATTGACCCACTGGACATTCTGTCAGGTAATTCTATGTTATCATATATCTATGCGCATGTTATATAGTATGTTGCCCTTTTGATATAGATTACTGTCATCACATATATATATATATATATTTATCTGCTATACAGCGTGACACAGTCCTGACCAAATGGAATGATGATGCTTTGGCAGCCCTTTTTCGGAAGGGTCTGTCAGAAAATGTAAAGGACGTTATGGTGAGATTCCCTGTTCCCTCTGGTCTCAATGATTTTATGTCTTTGGCTATTCAAATTGACAGACGTTTGCGTGAGCGCAGAGGTATGCATGAGATAGTGTTGCCTTGTGAGCCAGCTCCTGAGCCCATGCAGTGTGATGGAGTGACTTCTGGGGCTCAGCGTCATGAGTTTCGTAAGCGCAATGGGTTATGTTTCTACTGTGGTGACGCTTCCCATGCTATTTCCGTCTGCCCTAAGCGGGGAAGACGTTTTGCGCGCTCAGTTGTCTTAGGTAGTGTTCAGACTAAATTTCTGTTGACTGTTACCCTGATTTGCTCACTGTCCACATTTTCGGCTCAGGCTTTTGTTGATTCAGGAGCAGCTATTAACCTGATGGATTTTGACTTTGCCAAACGTTGTGGGTTTCCCATGATACCCCTGCGGAAGTCTATTCCTTTCCTGTGCATTGATTCTACCCCTCTGGCGTAGAATTAACCCCAGTTTTCTACTCAGGTGATAATGAGGGTTGAACCAGATCATCAGCAGAGCTGCAAATTTCTGGTGTTGCATAATCTGCATGACATTATTGTACTGGGTTTCCTGTTATGATTTGGTAGCTGAGGAGAGCAGGCAAAAACGGCAATACACTAGAGAGGTTGGAATCTACTGGATTGCAGTACCCTGACTAACCACCACAACTAAAGGCAGCCGTGGAGCGTACATACGTTGGTCCTAGACGCCTCGTCACAGCCTGAGAGGTTAACTACACCTAAAGATAGAAAGAGGAAAGCTATCTGCCCCGGAGCAGATCCCCAAAGAACATAGGAAGCCCCCAAACATGTAATGGCGGTTAGACAAGAGGAAATACAGACACAGACAGAAAATAGTATGAGCAAACGTTGGGGCCCAATCTGCCTAGACAGAAAAGGATAGGAAGGATACTTACTACAATCCAAAAACACCCTAAAAATAGCCAACGCTACTAATTGCAAAAACATCTGAGATCACACGACCTCTACCACCTAAATTAGTTCTCTGGTGTAACAAAACAAAGCCGCAGCCACTGAAAAAACTGGAGAAGGCAAATGAACAAATAACAGTGGCTCCAGAGGAACTGAGAGGAGCCCAAGCCCCCGGGGGGGAAACCTGGCTAACCTCACAGAAATGCAGAGAAATATGCAAATGGAAAGCACAAAAATAAAAAACAGAAAATATCTTATCTGAGAGCAGGAGAAGAGGCAAGACTCAGCAAGCTTCCAAGTGAACAGGAAACAACGTTGAGACAAGAACAATTGATCACCGGCAACCATGATGGGAGGGAACCTCCCTTATATCCAGCCAGTCTGTAATTCCTGATTGCCAATCCTCACTGAATGGTTCAGCACTGTCTGCAACCACCAGAGGGAGCCTCTGCTCAGAATTCATTTCTAACACATTCACAACAGTACCCCCCCCTTGAGGAGGGGTCACCGAACCCTCATTTGTGCAACCAGGTCGTTCAGGATGAGCTCTGTGATACGCACGGATCAGTCTCCTAGCATGGATGTCCGAAGCAAACACCCAAGAATTGTCCTCCTGACCATAACCTCTCCACTTAACCAAATACTGGAGTTTCCGTCTAGAAAAACGAGAATCCAATATTTTCTCAACCACATACTCCAGATTGCCCTCAACCAAAACAGGGTCAGGAGGCACAGCCACAGGAACCACTGGCTCGACAAACCTCTTCAATAAGGACTTGTGGAACACGTTATGGATCTTAAATGTCCCTGGAAGAAGTAAACGAAAGGAAACAGGATTAAGAATCTCCATGATCTTATAAGGTCCAATGAACCTAGGCTTAAAATTAGGAGATGCAACTCTCATAGGGATATCTCTTGAGGACAACCAGACCAAGTCCCCCACTTCAAACCGAGGACCATCAGTCCTATGCCGGTTGGCAAACCGCTGGACCCTCTCCTGAGAGAGGGACAACCTCTCCACTACCTGGTCCCAAATCTGCTGCATACGCTCCACAACAGAGTCAACACCCGGACAGACAGAAGCCTCCGTCTGTCCCGAAGAAAATCGAGGGTGAAACCCAAAATTGCAGAAAAATGGAGACATCAAAGTGGCAGAGCTAGCCCTATTATTAAGAGCAAACTCAGCCAAAGGCAAAAAAGAGACCCAGTCATCTTGATCAGCAGACACAAAGCATCTCAGATAAGTCTCCAATGTCTGGTTTGTTCTCTCAATTTGTCCATTGGTCTGAGGATGAAAAGCCTAGGAGAAAGACAATTGAACACCAAGTTTAGAACAAAAAGTCCTCCAAAATCTGGAAACAAACTGGACTCCTCTGTCAGACACAATGTTCTCAGGAATGCCGTGTAACCGAACCATGTGCTGAAGGAACAAAGGCACCAATTCGGAGGAGGAAGGCAACTTAGGTAATGGCACAAGATGTATCATTTTGGAAAACCTATCACAAATCACCCAGATAACGGTCATTCTCTGAGAAACAGGGAGGTCGGCAATAAAATCCATAGAGATATGGGTCCATGGTCTCTTGGGCACAGGCAATGGCATCAACAAACCACTAGAGCGAGAGCAAGGCTTGGAGCGAGAGCAAGTCCCGCAGGACTGCACAAATTCCCTGACGTCACGAGACAAAGTAGGCCACCAAAAGGACCGACTAACCAAGTCTCTGGTACCAAAAATTCCGGGATGACCGGCCAACGCGGAACAATGAATCTCAGACATCACACTCTTTTTCCACCGGTCTGGGACAAACAATTTCCCAATAGGGCACCCTTCCAGAGCCAGTCTCAAATTGGGCGAGATGGCGGAAAGAACTACACCCTCTTTCAAAATAACAGCAGGATCAGATAACTCAGGAGAGTCCGCAAGGAAACTCCTCGAGAGGGCATCCGCCTTAACATTCTTAGTGCCAGGAAGAAAGGAAACCACAAAATTAAAACGTGTGAAAAACAAGCCCACCTGGCCTGTCTAGGATTAAGTCGCTTGGCTGATTCCAGATAAACCAGATTCTTATGGTCCGTGAGGACCACCACCTGATGTTTGGCTCCCTCCAGCCAATGTCTCCACTCTTCAAAAGCCCACTTCATGGCCAATAACTCCCGATTACCCACGTCATAATTACGTTCAGTTGGAGAAAATTTTCGAGAGAAAAAGGCACAAGGGTTACTTTTAGAGGTCTCAGGATCTCTTTGGGACAAAACGGCACCTGCCCCAATTTCAGAGGCATCAACCTCCACCTGAAACGGCAGAGAAACATCAGGCTGCCGTAGAACAGGAGCAGAAGTGAATCTCTGCTTAAGTTCCTGAAACGCAGAGACTGTATCAGGAGGCCAATTCACCACATCAGAACCCTTTTTGGTCAAATCAGTCAATGGTTTAACAATAACAGAGAAATTACCAATAAATTTACGATAAAAATTGGCAAAACCCAAGAATCTCTGAAGAGCCTTTAATGAAGTAGGTTGGACCCAATCACAGATGGCCTGAACCTTGACCGGGTCCATTTCAATAACAGATGGGGACAAAATGAATCCCAGAAATGAGATCCTCTGTACGCCAAAAAGACACTTTGATCCCTTCACATACAGAGCATTCTCTCTCAAAATCTGGAACACAGTCCGAACATGTTTCACATGAGACTCCCAGTC
This sequence comes from Oophaga sylvatica, assembly GCA_033576555.1. Lineage (NCBI taxonomy): Eukaryota > Metazoa > Chordata > Amphibia > Anura > Dendrobatidae > Oophaga > Oophaga sylvatica. The sequence continues at coordinate 547,877,048 of JARQOD010000002.1, forward strand.
ATTGGAAAAAATCAAGATATCATCCAAATAAACAATCAGAAATTTATCCACAAAATCCCTGAAAATGTCATTCATGAAGACTGGAAGACGGAAGGAGCATTAGTGAGCCCAAAGGGCATCACTAGGTACTCAAAATGCCCCTCTGGGGTATTAAACGTCGTCTTCCATTCATCCCCGTGCTTAATGCGAATAAGGTTATTCGCCCCCCTGAGGTCAAGCTTGGTAAACCAAGTAGCACTTTTCACCCTGGAAAACAGGTCAGAAATCCAGGGTAACGGATATTGATATTTCACAGTGATATTGTTCAAGAGACGATAATCAATACACGGCCTTAATGAACCATCCTTTTTGGCCACAAAGAAAAAAACGGCACCCAAGGGTGAAGAGGTTGATCAGGTTCAACCCTCATTATCACCTGAGTAGAGAACTGGGGTTTATTCTCAGCCAAAGGGGTAGAATCAATCCCCAGTAGGGGAATAGACTTTCATAGGGGTATCAAGGGAAACCCACAACGTTTAGCAAAATCAAAATCCATCAGGTTAATAGCTGCTCCCGAATCAACAAAAGCCTGAGCAGAAAATGTGGACAGGGAGCAAATCAGGGTAACAGTCAACAGAAATTTAGTCTGAACACTACCCAAGACAACTGAGCGTGCAAAACGTCTTCCCCGCTTACGGCAGACTGAAATAGCATGAGAGGCATCACCACAGTAGAAACATAACCCATTGCGTTTTCGAAACTCATGACGCTGTGCCCCAGAAGCCACTCTATCACACTGCATGGGTTCAGAAGCTGGTTCACAAGGCAACACTATTCCACGCATACCTCTACGCTCACGCAAACGTCTGTCAATTTGAATCGCTAATGACATAGAATCATTGAGACCAGAGGGAGCAGGGAAACCCACCATAACATCTTTTACATTCTCTGACAGACCCTTCCGAAAAAGGGCTGCCAAAGCATCATCATTCCATTTGGTCAGGACTGCCCACTTTCGGAATTTCTGACAGTACAATTCAGCGTCCTCAAGCCCCTGATTTAATGCCAACAAGGTTTTTTCAGCTTGATCAGTGACATTAGGTTCATCGTACAATAACCCCAGAGCCAGAAAAAATGCATCAACATTACTCAAAACAGGGTCCCCAGGTGTCAGGGAAAAAGCCCAATCCTGAGGATCGCCACGCAGGAGAGAGATGACAATTTGAACCTGCTGTGCAGCGCTCCCTGAGGACTTATGTTTTAAGGCAAAAAACAACCTACAGTTATTTTTGAAATTCAGAAATTTAGCTCGATCCCCCAAAAACAAATCCGGCATGGGGATCCTAGGCTCCACAACCGGCAACTCTGCAAGATAGGTAGCAATACTCCGAACTTCAGTGGCAAGCTGATCCACACGGCCAGACAACTGTGCAAACTCCATTGAGAGAGAGAAAAAAAAAAATTCCTCCTCAGCACCCAGAGAAAAAGAGGGAAAAAATGCAACAAACAGAGAAAAAAAAATAATTCTGACAACCCCCTTTTTTTTTTTTTCCTTTTTACTATTTTTCCCTTCTGTGAGTACCATATAATTTTCAGTTAGGCCGGTGATACTGTTATGATTTGGTAGCTGAGGAGAGCAGGCAAAAACGGCAATACACCAGAGAGGTTGGAATCTACTGGATTGCAGTACCCTGACTAACCACCACAACTAAAGGCAGCTGTGGAGTGTTCCTACGTTGGTCCTAGACGCCTCGTCACAGTCTGAGAGGTTAACTACACCTAAAGATCGAAAGAGGAAAGCTATCTGCCCTGGAGCAGATCCCCAAAGAACATAGGAAGCCCCCAAACATGTAATGGCGGTTAGACAAGAGGAAATACAGACACAGACAGAAAATAGTATGAGCAAACGTTGGGGCCCAATCTGCCTAGACAGAAAAGGATAGGAAGGATGCTTACTGCAATCCAAAAAAAACCCTAAAAAAAGCCAACGCTACTAATTGCAAAAACACCTGAGATCACACGACCTCTACCACCTAAATTAGTTCTCTGGTGTAACAAAACAAAGCCGCAGCCACTGAAAAAACTGGAAAAGGCAAATGAACAAATAACAGTGGCTCAGAGGAACTGAGAGGAGCCCAAGCCCCCGGGGGGGGGGGGAACCTGGCTAACCTCACAGAAATGCAGAGAAATATGCAAATGGAAAGCACAAAAACAAAAAACAGAAAATATCTTATCTGAGAGCAGGAGAAGAGGCAAGACTCAGCAAGCTTCCAAGTGAACCAGGAAACAACGTTGAGACAAGAACAATTGATCACCGGCAACCATGATGGGAGGGAACCTCCCTTATATCCAGCCAGTCTGTAATTCCTGATTGCCAATCCTCACTGAATGGTTCAGCACTGTCTGCAACCACCAGAGGGAGCCTCTGCTCAGAATTCATTTCTAACACTTTCACAACAGTTTCCCTTGGTTACAGACTCATAATCCTGTTTTGGATTGGAAATCTGTGTCTGTGACCAGTTGGGGTTGCCAATGTGTCAATACTGACACTCCTGTTTTTTCTGCCTCTCCCCAGTCTCAGGATGTCCCTGACTTTTTGACTTATTTTTCTGATGTGTTTAGTGAAAGTAAGTCTGCATCCTTACCTCCTCACAGGAGCTATGATTGCGCTATTGAGTTAATGCCTGAAATGCCGGAGAACACAAAGTCAGAAAAACGTATCTCTAAAAAGGTATAAATTTATTATTGTACCACATTATAAAAAATTAACAAAATATTTTTTATTATTATAACAATATAGTATATATGGATTAATTTACAAAGTGATCCACCAGATTAGTATGATGTATAAAGGACGCACCGGGCACCTACAAAGGACTCAAAATAATGTGTAACGCTGGTAATATATATTATTTCAGATGCAGAGCCTTTAAATTAGATTTATCCATCACAGCGACCTAGTAATTAGTAAAATGCATTGTGCATCTGCAGCCCATATAGGGATACTAGAAAGACAGGTCTATTTACATGTGATGCCTATTACAAAGAACAAAAGCTCAATGATATATACATCTATCTTTATAGCCAGCGTTAGCCCAAAGAAATCAATAGAAGTCATATAGTAAAGTTTTCACAGGTTAAATTACCCATTGTAAAAGTAGGGGTGTTTCAGCCACGGAGCGTCCCGGACCCTGACGTACGTTTCGCAAGCACTAGGCTCGCTTCCTCAAAGGGGGCGTGGTAAAAGATGTCATTATGCCGCTGTTAAATACCCTATGTATTTAGTCACATGGAGAGAACTATCCAATAGGATACAAACTTGTGCACAAGCGCACTGAATGACGAAGGTCCTTGTTGTTAAACATTGCTGACATCATGTAGTCATGTGGTTAAGAATTGACCAATGAAAATCAAGACATGTGACATGCAAATGCCCGCAGGTCCTGGTCTCAGTAATCATTCCTAGACTCCATGCTGACATCATATAGTCACGTGATTAAGAATTGACCAATGAAAATCAAGACATGTGACATGCAAATGCCCACAGGTCCTGGTCTCAGTAATCTTTCCTAGACTCCATGCAGCGGTGCATGAATGTGTCTGGCGCCTAACCACATATCAATGCAACAGCTAGCATAGAAAAATAGGAATAATTAGCAAGAAAAAAACGGAAGAAAAATTGAAATAAATACAAAAAACGAAAAATTTGGCAAATAGAACCAATGTGTGCAATGATTGGACCATATCTCTATATATGTACATACAAAGATACAACCATAAATATTATAAGCAATAAGTGAAATTATCAAAAAAACATAATAAAAATAAAGAAAAAGACTTATTACTTGTGCATCAGTGACAAAAATGAACCATATAGATCAATACCTAAGGCATTATGCATAAATTACAGTGTAATTACTATATATATCAAGTGATATCCAATATATAATATAAAATACAAAATAAACAGTATATACATATATATAAAAAGTGACATGCAAATAATTAATTAAAAGAGTGAAAACACCCAAATTATGTAAGAAGATTCTTCCATTTCACAATTAGATTTCTTTTATCTCTTCTTCTCAGAAAATTCAGCAAAACATCGAGACCACCAGGGACATCCGCAGACAAAGGTAAGTAAATGTCCATATAAAGAAGATGATTCGAATAGATCTCAACTAATAAAAATTAAAATTATAATTAATATAAAAACCTAAAACACAACATAAAAGCGACAAAAACAACAAACCATGGAGACAGGATTAACATCTGGAGAAGAATATCACCACCAAGGTGAATATTATGAGAAAAATGGGAGGCTTATCATCAATATTAATTAGCCCTGTAATATAATAATAGGACAACGTAGACCATGCTATAAGAACGAGGAATATCCCATTACTTCATTTAATCCATTTGGTACCATCGTACCCAAGGTGAATATCCATCTACATTCTTTCTGGGCCAGTAAGCGATGGATGTCACCACCACGTATGCCACACTGCACATGCTCAATTCCACGGACCATCAAATGTTTTGGATCACATTTATGAAAACGGGCAAAATGTCTTGGTATAGTTTTTAATTGTGACATATCTGTTTCAGATTTTGCTGCCAGGATATCGCGGACATGTTCCCGTGTTCTAGTTCCTAAGCGTCTAGATGTTAGGCCTATGTAAATTTTTGGGCATGTGCAAGTGGCATAGTAAATAACCTGCGTTGTGTTGCAAGTGATATGGCATCTTATATCAAATTGCCTGTGTCCGTCCGCAGTACTGAACGTAGAAGAGCGGACAACATTGACACAGGCAACGCACTTGCCACATGGGAAACATCCCTTCACTGGCCCAGAGGAACCGAAAGGATTAATGACATTTTTGGGGACTGGAACATAATGACTATTCATGAGAATGTCCCCCAGATTTCTGCTGCGTCTAGACGTCATGAGAGGGCCATCGGAGAGAAATCGAGCCAGAGTGGGGTCAGATTTTAAAATTCCCCAATGTTTTTGCATACATTGGCGCATGGAAGACCATTCTCCGTTATAAGTGGAAATATAACGGATTTGGTCATTCCGTTTTATGTTGCTAATTTTTGGTTGCAACAATTCATCACGTGTATATTTTTTTGCTCTATTATAGCCAGCTTTTATGCATCTTTTAGAATATCCTCTGGCCCGAAATCTCTCAGAGAGGTCCCAGGCCTGTGCCTGGAACCAAGATTCAGTAGAGCAAATCCGCCTCATTCTAAGGAATTGACCAACGGGGATGGCCCTGATAGTACTGAAAGGATGACTGGAATTAGCATGCAGCAGAGAATTAGTTGACGTTGGTTTTCTATAAACATCTGTTTGTAAAAATAAATTTGCGTCTACCTGAATTTTGATGTCCAGAAAGTCAATTGAGGTTTTACTTACATTATACGTCAATTTAATGTTGAAATTATTTGTATTCAATTGCTGCATGAAATTCCGTAATTCATGTTCTGAACCTTGCCAAATAATAAATAAATCATCAATGTACCGTAACCAGCACTGCACATGGTCCGCGCCCTGGACGCCCTCCCCGCCGAAGATCTCCCTCTCTCAAATGAGTTAATGCCTGGTGGTAAATTTCCTAAAGGTCGCCTTTTTAATTTATCTGTACCTGAACACGATGCTATGCGATCTTATATCAAGGAGTCATTGGAGAAGGGTCATATCAGACCATCCTCTTCACCCTTGGGCGCCGTTTTTTTCTTTGTGGCCAAAAAGGATGGTTCATTGAGGCCGTGTATTGATTATCGCCTCCTGAATAAGATTACTGTTAAATATCAATATCCGTTACCCTTGATTTCTGACCTATTTTCCAGAGTGAAAAGTGCTTGTTCCTTTACCAAGCTTGACCTCAGGGGGGCGTATAACCTTATTCGCATTAAGCACGGGGATGAATGGAAGACGGCGTTTAATACCCCAGAGGGGCATTTTGATTACCTAGTGATGCCTTTTGGGCTTACTAATGCCCCTTCCGTCTTCCAATCCTTCATGAATGATATTTTCAGGGATTTTGTGGATAAATTTCTGATCGTTTATTTGGATGATATCTTGATTTTTTCCAACGACTGGGACTCTCATGTGAAACATGTTCGGACTGTGTTCCAGATTTTGAGAGAGAATGCACTGTATGTGAAGGGATCAAAGTGTCTTTTTGGCGTACAGAAGGTCTCATTTCTGGGATTCATTTTGTCTCCGTCTGTTATTGAAATGTACCCGCTCAAGGTTCAGGCCATCTGTGATTGGGTTCAACCTACTTCTTCAGAGATTTTTGGGTTTTGCCAATTTTTATCGTAAATTTATTGGTAATTTCACCGGTATTGTTAAACCATTGACTGATTTGACCAAAAAGGGTTCCGATGTGGTGAATTGGCCTCCTGAGGCAGTTTCTGTGTTTCAGGAACTTAAGCAGAGATTCATTTCTGCTCCTGTTCTACGGCAGCCTGATGTTTCTCTGCCGTTTCAGGTGGAGGTTGATGCATCTGAGATTGGGGCAGGTGCCGTTTTGTCCCAAAGGGATCCAGAGACCTCTAAGAGTAACCCTTGTGCCTGTGTCTCTCGAAAATTTTCTCCAACTGGCCATGAAGTGGGCCTTTGAAGAGTGGAGACATTGGCTGGAAGGAGCCAAACATCAGGTGGTGGTCCTCACGGACAATAAGAACCTGGTTTATCTCGAATCAGCCAAGCGACTTAATCCTAGACAGGCCAGGTGGGCCTTGTTTTTCACACGTTTTAATTTTGTGGTTTCTTTTCTTCCGGGCACTAAGAATGTTAAGGCAGATGCCCTCTCGAGGAGTTTCTTTGCAGATTCTCCTGAGTTATCTGATCCTGCTGTTATTTTGAAAGAGGGTGTAGTTCTTTCCGCCATCTCGCCCAATTTGAGACTGGCTCTGGAGGGGTGTCAGGAGGATAAACCTGAGCGCTGCCCTGTTGGGAAATTGTTTGTCCCAGACCAGTGGAAGAAGAGTGTGATGTCTGAGATTCATTGTTCCGCGTTGGCTGGTCATCCCGGGATTTTTGGTACCAGACTTGGTGAGTCGGTCCTTTTGGTGGCCTACTTTGTCTCGTGACGTCAGGGACTTTTTGCAGTCCTGTGGGACTTGCTCTCGTTCCAAGCCTTGCTCTCGTTCTAGTGGTTTGTTAATGCCATTACCAGTACCCAAGAGGCTATGGACCCATATTTCTATGGATTTTATTTCCGACCTCCCTGTCTCTCAGAGAATGACCGTTATCTGGGTAATCTGTGATAGGTTTTCCAAGATGATAACTCTTGTGCCTTTACCTAAGTTGCCTTCCTCCTCTGAATTGGTGCCTTTGTTCTTTCAGCACGTGGTTTGGTTACATGGCATTCCGGAGAACATTGTGTCTGACAGAGGAGTCCAGTTTGTTTCCAGGTTTTGGAGTACATTTTGTTCTAAACTTGGTGTTCAGTTATCTTTCTCCTCTGCATTTCACCCTCAGACCAATGGACAAACCGAGAGAACAAACCAGACCTTGGAGACTTATTTGAGATGTTTTGTGTCTGCTGATCAAGATGACTGGGTCTCTTTTTTGCCTTTGGCTGAGTTTGCTCTTAATAATAGGCTAGCTCTGCCACCTTGATGTCTCCATTTTTCTGCAATTCTCGGTTTCACCCTCGATTTTCTTCAGGACAGGCGGAGGCTTCTGTCTGTCTGGGGGTTGACTCTATTGTGGAGCGTATGCAGCAGATTTGGGACCAGGTAGTGGAGAGGTTGTCTCTCTCTCAGGAGAAGGCCCAGCGGTTTGTCAACCGGCATTGGACTGATGGTCCTCGTTTTAAAGTGGGGGACTTGGTTTGGTTGTCCTCAAGAAATATCCCTATGAAAGTTGCATCTCCAAAATTTAAGCCAAGGTTCATTGGACCTTATAAGATCATGGAAATTATTAATCCGGTTTCCTTCCGTTTGCTTCTTCCAGGGACATTTAAGATCCATAACGTGTTCCACAAGTCCTTATTGAAGAGGTTTGTCGAGCCAGTGGTTCCTATGGCTGCGCCTCCCGACCCTGTTTTGGTTGAGGGCAATTTGGAGTATGTGGTTGAGAAAATATTGGATTCTCGTTTTGCTAGACGGAAACTCCAGTATTTGGTTAAGTGGAGAGGTTATGGTCAGAAGGACAATTCTTGGGTGTTTGCTTTGGACATCCATGCTGGGAGACTTATCCGTTCCTATCATCGAGCTCATCCTGATCGGCTTGGTTGCGCAGGTGAGGGTTCGGTGATCCCTCTCAAGGGGGGGTATTGTTGTGAATAATCTGGAGGCGACTTCTGAGCTGGAGCTCCCTCCGGTGGTTGCTCAGCTTGCAGTCCTGCTCTCATTCAGATAAGTGATTTGCTGTTTTTTTTTCCTCTGGTTGGATTTTATTTGCTGGGTTGCTGCTTGCAGTGGACTTCAGCCTGGTCCCCTTTTGGGGTCTGGTGCTGCAATTGTGCTCTTTTTGTATTTGCACTTTTGCTCTGTTCCTTTGTCACTTTTTGTTTTCTGAATTTCTGTGTGTTACACCAGAGATCTGATTTAGGTGGTAGAGATCGTGTGATTTCAGGTGTTTTGTTAATCAGAAGTGTTGGTATTTTTGTACAGGGTTTTTTTGGGTTGCAGTCAGAATTCTTTCGTATACTTTTCTATCTAAACAGATTGGGCCCCAGCGTTTGCTCATTCTATTTTCTGTCTGTGTCCGTATTTTCTTCTTGTCTAACCGCCATTACATGTTTGGGGGCTTCCTATTTCTTTGGGGGTTTTGCTCCGGGGCAGATAGCTTTCATCTTTCTGCCTTTAGGTGTAGTTATCTCTCCGGCTGTGACGAGGCGTCTAGGATCACCGTAGGTACGCTTCACGGCTACTTCTAGTGTGGCGGTTAGTTTAGGGCAGGGGGGAGCGGAGCCATATATACAGGATGGGAGGGGGAGCGGAGCCATATACAGGATGGGAGGATGGGAGCGGAGCCATGTATACAGGATGGGAGGGGAGCGGAGCCATATATACAGGATGGGAGGATGGGAGCGGAGCCATGTATACAGGATGGGAGGGTGGGAGCAGAGCCTATATACAGGATGGGAGGTTGGGAGCAGAGCCATATATACAGGATGGGAGGGTGGAGCGGAGCCATATATACAGGATGGAGGTTGGGAGCGGAGCCATGTATACAGGATGGGAGGGTGGGAGCGGAGCCATATATACGGGATGGGAGGGGGAGCGGAGCCATGTATACAAGGATGGGAGGGTGGGAGCGGAGCCATGTATACAGGATGGGAGGGTGGGAGCGGAGCCATGTATACAGGATGGGAGGGTGGGAGCAGAGCCATATATACAGGATGGGAGGTTGGGAGCGGAGCCATGTATACAGGATGGGAGGGTGGGAGAGGAGCCATATAAACAAGGGTGGGAGTGGAGCCATGCATACAAGGGTGGAGCGGAGCCATATAAACAAGGGTGGGAGCGGAGCCATGCATACAAGGGTGGGAGCGGAGACATATAAACAAGGGTCGGAGCGGAGCCATGCATACAAGGGTGGGAGTGGAGCCATAAAACAAGGGTGGGAGCGGAGCCATATAAACAAGGGTGGGAGCGGAGCCATGCATACAAGGGTGGGAGCGGAGCCATATAAACAAGGGTGGGAGCGGAGCCATGCATACAAGGGTGGGAGCGGAGCCTTGTATACAAGGGAGTCACATTCACATTATAAATGTTATAATTAAATGAAGAGTCTGCACTACTACTAAACTACAACCCCGTCCATAGCCCCGCCCCCTTATGACCAAAGCCCCACCCCTGCCACACCTCCATCCCCACCCTGCCGGGCCATGGAAGAATGGTCTTTCTTGAAGCCGGTCCCTGGTGCAAAAAAGGTTGGGGACCACTGGTTTAGGGTACTGCAATCCAATAGTTTCCAGCCTCTCTGGTGTATTACTACTTTTGCTATTTTTGCAAATTCTCCTCAGCTACCGAAACATAACAGCCGGCCCTGGTGGCAGGGAGCCTTGTAGGATGTATGAAGCATAATGAGATCACTGGCGAGGGAGTAACTAATGAAACCAGGTATGTTGAATAGAGGTACCTGAAGACTCTGAAGAGTATGTGGATGAAGAATATGCGACTATGCAGGAGCAGTAAAAGGATGGACATGAAGTCCATTATGCAGAACAGAAAGGAACACACCCTGTGGAGCTGCTCTTATTGGTATATATTGGTATATGCACTCTTCAAAGATGAAAAGGAAAGACGGAAACTATGGAAAATTATGGTAGTATAGGGTGAAAAAGTATTAAAGTACAATATAAAGAGAACTAAGCCTTAGGGCATGTGCAAACAGATTTTTTTTAAGGTGTAAAAAAAATGACAAGATTTCTAGAGGAAATCGCTTTAGGAAACAATCCTTCTTTGCAGGGGATGGGAGGTTTTGTTTTTTGAGGTGGTTCTGAAGAATGTTTCAAGCTTTTTTTCCTGAAACGATCTTTGCAGCCTTTTGATTGGACAATGCCTGACATTGGAGTATTTTCCATCAGAACATGCTTCAAAGTGATGTGCACTTTCCTTTCTCCCACCAGCTGTTTTTCAAAACCTGAAGAGGAAGAAAAACTCTCAACATATGGACAGCAAAGTGATTTTGCAATAAAAATGAATGAAAAATCTTTGAAAGTTTTTTTTTGTTATTCTTTCAGGCATGTTTTGGAGAAGACCTGCTCCAAAAGACTGAAAAATGAGTTCACACCCTTAGCTGTTGAGTGGGAGTGTTGCTGTAGTTGCAGTCTTACACTGCAGAGGGACTATGTGGAGAAGAAAGCAGATGGCTCTGTGCTGTCACAGTTTATGTGCAAGTAGTTCCTGTAGATTACAATGCATGACCTCTAAGGTTTGTGTCAGCTTTACCGGTAATTTTTCTCTTGGTCCAAGCGTCTGTGGAGACAACAAAAATACACAACATGCACTTTCTTTCAAGTCTTGAGTGAGATTTACCTTATTCAAGTCTATGGGTGTGTTAAAAAAAATCGGACCACGTAGATGTTTCCTAGGAAACCTTATTTGATATTTTTAATGTAGATGTATGAAAATGGATTGCACATGGATGTAAAAAGTAGACACACAAGAAGGCACACGAATGAAAATTAGAAAAAGAAATCCGAGTTTTCTTGATGAAACTTGGACAATTGAGTTGGGTAACTGAACATCTGTGGCCTTGTGGAAGTGTTTCTTAGACTTTATACCAGAAATTAAGCCTTTATATAGCTAATGCTGGTATAGGTTAGTCTGTGAGATTGTTTTACTAATTATAGAGTATCTGGAATAATTGTGGTTTATCTTGTTTACTCTCTTACATTTTGTTATAAGAATTGCCCATTTATGAACAGTGGTGTTTTGTATCATTGGTATCTCTAGTGGCAATAAGTTTCCCTGTATTAGGGTGCATTAGGGACAGCCATCGGTGAGCGGGGGCGCCACATTGCATTCAAGGTAGGGTGCCATCCTCTGCATGTAGGAAGGTATGTAAATCAGGGCATTCATAGGGCAAAATAGATTTTCTCCACATGTACTTTATACCCTAACGTGTATTATATTTGTCATTCCTTTCTTTTGATTCATTTTCTGTTTTTTACTATTTTAAATAAATGTTATATTTTAGTGAGGTCACTTTTTGATAAGCTAATGTTTTCTAAAGCCCCGTCACACACAGCGATCTCGCTAGCGAGATCGCTGCTGAGTCGCTAGTTTTGTGATGCAACAGCGATCTCCCCAGCGATATGCTGTGTGTGACATTCAGCGACGATCAGCCCCCCTGCTGGGTATCGCTGATCGTCGCTGAATGTCCTGGACATTTTTTTGATTGTTGGTTTCCGCTGGCCAGCATGCATTGCTGCGTGTGGCAGGCGGAGACCAGCGATCAGCTGGTAACCAAGGTACACATCAGGTTTCCAGGTGCCGCGCAGTGCCTGGAAACCCAATGTGTACCTTGGTTACCAGCTCCCTGCACCAGCGGGCTGGTATCCAACGTACACTGCGGGTAACTAAGCGACGTTACCCGCAGTGTCGCTGTCCTGATCGCTGCCTGTTTGGCAGCTCAGCAGCGATCATGTAGCGATACCAGCGATCCTGACAAGTGCATATAATTGTCGGGTTCGCTGGTGTGTCGCTATGTGTGACGTGGCCCTAACCCGTCACTTGATAAGTGAAGGTAGGAGGAGCAGGTTCAGGTGTAAATTGACTACTGCGTCTTTGATATGAAAACTAGTGTAAACGCTTCCTGTAAGGACAGGATGTACAAATCTAAAAAAAAGCCAGAGTGGCTAGTATACAAATTGCTCATTTTTTAGCAATTGCTAATTATAGTAGAGTACTAATTTTATGTTTAATAAAGATTGCGATGATTAAAAAATATATGTTTACCAATTTTTTTAATACATGTAACACACAAATCTGAGCAAAACAAAGGTCATCTTTTGATGATTGCTTCCTTTAACCTCTTCACCCCGAAGCCTGTGTTCACCTTCCAGACCAGGCTAATTTTTTCAGTTCAGACCATTGTCATTTTATGAGGTCATGTTTCAATGGATCCCACTGATTTTGAGATTTTTTTTGTGACATATTGTAGTTCATGATAGTGGTAACATTTCTTTGATTTTACTTACGTTTATTTGTGAAAAAAAATCAGAAATTTGGGGAAAATTTGGAAAATTTAGCAATTTTCAAACTTTTAATTTTTATGCCCTTAAATCAGAGAGTCATGTCACACAAAATAGTTAATAAATATTTTTTAGGAAGTTATAAAAAGGTTAAAAGTTGACCAGTGATTTCTAATTTTTACAACAAATTTACAAACTAGTTTTTTGGGACCACATTACATTTGAAGTGACTTTGGGGGCCTATATGACAGAAAATACCAAAAAGTGACACCATTCCAAAAACAGTACCCCTCAAGGTACTAAAATCACACTCAAGAAGTTTATTAACCCTTTTGGTGCTTTACAGGAATTAATGGAATATTACAGTGCAGATTTTGCTGCACTGGTTTGAGGGTGCCATGTCACATTGGCAGAGCCCCTGAGGTGCCAGAATAGCAACCCCCCACCCCATAATTGACCCAATTTTACAAATTAAACCTCTCAATGAATTCAAATAGGAGTGTAGTGATCATGTGGACACACAAGTATGTCACAGAATTTTATACTATAGAGCAGTGAAAAAAAATAATTACATTGTTACCACCAAAATTGTGTATTAGCTTCAAATTTGACATTTTCATACTCAGAAATGGGTAAAATGGCACCAAATTAGTCCACAATTTCTGTTGAATGTAGAAATACCCCATATGTGGCAGTACAGTACTGTTTAGCCATCGGAACAGACTTGGGAGGGATGGAGAGCTATTTTCCTCCTGGAGCGCAGATTTTCCTAGAATAGTTCGCGGACTCCACATACAGAGCCCCTAAGTGCTAGAAAATCAGAATCCCCCCTCAAGTGACCCATTTTGGAAATTATACTCCTTTGTGAATTTATCTACAGGTGTAGTGATGATTTTGGCTCCAAGGGTGTTTTCCAGAAACAAGCACCAGTGAATCTTGCTGAGTGAAAATTGCAAACTTGTAGTGACCAATATGTTCTAGTGACAAGCACATTATGCCCAGCTCATGCTTCTGGAGGCATGCACCTGTAAATTAGGCAGGCTCTCATCACTACAGAAATGCAAACATGTGGACGCTATATGTGGTTTTAGACACACTGGAGCTCAGAAGGGGGGGCATTTTGATTTGGGAATGCAGAATTTGCTTAATTTCTTTTGAGGGGTGAGGAGCCATTTTGCTTTTCCAGAGCCTTTGTGCTCCCAATAATGTGGAAGCGCCCTATATTTCAGTTAACAGATGACTAACCTGAGTGGGGACTTGCTTTTTTTGCGAATTGATTGAATCTTTCATTGGGAACATTTTACAGAACATTTGGGATCACATTTATTCGGAGCTCTATGCTGAGCACCTACTTTGCGGTTTCCATCTCAATCTCTGAGTGACATAATTCAGATGAAACCCACAAAGGATCCATTCACTATGAGGCAGCAGTTACTCTGATCTCCACCTGGCATCTGTTCTGCGGTGTCATGCTTTTCAGAAGTGTACTTTTATGTTCGCCTAAAAAGATGGACAATGCCGGATCACAGGCCAGACAGCGTGTCCACAGTGCTCCATCTGCCTCATTAAAGGGAATCTTCCGTTAGTAGGTTCTGACTGAAGCACGTATTTCAGAGATTTTCATGGAAACCCTGATGCAAATGCTCAGCGTAGAGCGCAGGATAAATGTGTGCCGAGCCTTACTGAGATCTTTGGGAGCAGAATGGAAAAATCAACAAAAGGTGAAGAATTGTTTTTATTTTTACGCTGTTCCTCGTGCGGTATAAGTAATTAGACGACTTTATTCTTCAGATCGCTGCGATACCAGATTTATATATTTTTTTATGTTTTGCTGCTGTAACACACTAAAATACGCTTTCTATTGCAATATTTTGGCTGATAGTCATGTGATGGCTTGTTTTTTGCGGGACGAGTTGACGTTTTTATTGGTACCATTTTCAGACACATGACAGTTTTTGATCGCTTTCTATTCTGAATTTTGGGAGGTAGAATGAACTTTAAAAACCAGCAATTCAGCAATTGTTTTTTTTGGTAGTTCTGCATGTGGTAAAATTGATAAGGCAGCTTTATTCTTCGGGTCAGTGCGATTACTGCGATACCCCATTTATATTTTTATGTTTTGGCACTATTACACAATAAAAACTATTTTATAGAAAAAATAATTATTTTGATCGCTTTTATTCTAAGAGCTGTAACTTTTTCAATTTTTTTCTGTGATGGAGCTGTTTGGCGGCGTTTTTTTTTTGCAGGACAAAATGAGGTTTTCAGCTGTACATTTTTATTTACATTTGCCTTTTTAATCGCATTTTATTGCACTTTTTGTTCAGCAGCATGATGACAATGCATTATTTTTTGTCTCGTTTTTAATTTTTTTATGGTGTTCACTGAAGGGGTTAACTCGGGGACAGTTTTATAGAGCGCGGTCGTTACGGACACAGCGATACCAAATATGTGTACTTTTTGTTTGTTTTTTACATAAATATATGTATTTATTGGAATAATAGTAGTTTCTTTTTTGGGGGATTTTTTAAAAATTTTTTATACTTTTTAATAGCTTTTTTACATTGTCCCAGGATGGGACATCACTGCATTGTGACAGATCGCTGATTTGATATGCCTCAATGCTTCTGCACGTCACAGCATCAGTCAGATCTGACAGGCAGGGAACGAGGCATGTCTGTTCCTGCTCTTAGCAGGCGCTCACAAGCCACCTTCCCTGTAGGACCCGCCGCCATTCTGTGGCCGGGGGTCTCGATGGAGACCATCACAATAACTTGATTGCATTCCACCCACACCCAATCGCCCCAGCGTGATCAATGCGCCATAATATACTGCTCGTCGAGTGAACACAGCTCCCCCAGAGCAGTATATGTATGGTGCATGTCAGGAAGGGGTTAAACAGCCAGGAATACGGTAGAGGAGGCTCCCTCCCTGAGTGGTGGCAGAGACTTATAGAGGAGGATAAGTCTATGCTTAATTCTACTGCCAAACAGGAAGAACTTAAGAGTGTAATAGCAAACCTCAGGTCATGATAAACACCTGTCTCCGAAAAGTTCATGTGCGAGTTTCCTTTTTTTTAAATCCTGAAAAATCAGATCTCACCCTATCAAACTACTCTCTAATTCTTACCTAAATGGAATGACAATCCTCATAACCAAGAAATTATATGTGGATAGGAAAAGACTTTTCACACTCAAACAGGTTGGCTTGGCTAAGTCTGCAGGCTCTACCATACATAAGGTCCTTGCAATATTGGATGAGATTTACTGTATATTCATTATTCCCCACCAATTGTTAATTGATGCAGAAAATGCCTTTGACAAACCAGTGTCAAATGCCCCAGTGATTGAATTTCTTACAATTTGTTTAGAATAATTGGGCTTTTATGTTAAGTAAAATAAAATATATATTTTTAAAAATCCAAACTGAAATTTCTTTTTAACCCCTTCCTGTCCCCTTCTTTCTTTACCTCCTCTTCTTCCAATAGCTACTTTACTTTACCATCCAAATAGTCATATTAGGGCTTGTACTTTTTGTGGGATGAGTTGTGTTTTAAATGAAACCATTCATTTTACCATTCAATGTACTGGAAAATTGGGGAAAAAAAATTCTAAGTGTGGTGAAATTGAGCAAAGAATGCAATTCTGCAATTACTTTTTGGGTTTTATTTTTACAATGTGTGATAAAAATGATCTGGGATTATGATTTTCCAGGCAGTATGATTGCAGTAAGGCCGGCGTCACACACAACGACAAAAAATCGGTCCGTTTTAGACGGTCGATTGTCGGATCAAAATGCAAACATCACACATCCTTCTGGCATCCGATTTTCCTTCAAAGATGCGATTTAGTCGCATGTGTGTGTACCTTGTAACATCCGATTTTCATCCGACTTGCGAGATTTTCTCGCGGGCTTGCAAAACTGACATATAATGGATCCAAAAGAATAGTATTTCAATCACAAAAAAAAGAATAGATATATACACATAGAACACATATATATATATATATATACATGTCATTGTGACATGTATTATATACATATATTTATAGTTCCTAGACTTCTACATACTGTAATAGCCGCAAATTCAATTGCCGGCTTCTGTGAAATCACAGAAGCCGACATGAAATGATACATTGTTTCCACACAGTTAACCATGTCATTTCCTGTATTTTGATATTTGTTTAGAACTTACAATTACATGAGTGTATTTGTGCTAAATTTCAGACATGTAGGGGTTAATTAAAGGTGTAAATTCGTTGACAAAAAAATGCGTGGGCTCCCGCTGTATTTTCTCCACCAGACAGACAAAGCAAGCGAGTGGGGGCAGATAATAACAGCCTAGGGAGGGTACATTTTTTTGGTGCCCCCCCTGGCTACTAACATCTGCCCCCAGACACCCCAGAAAGGGCAAATCTATAATTAGATTCGCCCTTTCTGGCACTTTGCCCGTCTATTCCATTGCCCTGTAGCGGTGGTGAATGGGTTAATAAACTCACCTTAATGTCACCTTAGTATTGAAAGGTGACCTTAAGGCAGGTTAATAATTGAGAGCTGTCAATTAGACAACTATCAATTATTAATCCTATTGTATGAAAGAAAAATCAAAACACACACAGTTAATAAAAAAGAATTTTAATGAAATAATCACACAGTTTTTGACAATATTTTATTTTCCTGCTCAAACCATTTCCTGTAATAAAAATAAAATAAAAAAGCAAAATCATACTTACCAATCCGATGTACAGTCAGGTCCCATGCTGTAATCCATCAGAAAGGGTTAAGAGGTTACAGTTAGCAGAGAGATAATTCTGTCTCCTAGCTGTAACCCCCTGAATGAATAAGTTCCTCTACCACAGAAAGTAGAGGAAGTGATTCATGAATGGAGCTTAATTGATTTATTGGCAATTTAACTTTAGTGACCTGACCTAAAGGGAAAGTGGACACAATCAATTAAGCTTCATTCATTAATCACATCCTCTCCTGTCGCAAGGAGAGGAACTTATTCATTCAGGAGCTTTGAGCTGAGCATGCAGGATTACTTGCACTGCTTGGCTCAAAGCTAGTTAACCCTTTGTGAAGGATTACAGCGTGGGACGTGACAGATTGCCAGATAGGTAAGAATAATGTTGTTTTATTATTTTATATTTATTTTAGAAGAACAAGGGCTTCGAACGGATTAAGACTTAAATAAAAGATGGTCAAAAATATGTGTTTTTATTTCATTAAAATTATTTATTCTTAAATTGTGTGTGTGTTTTTTTATTTACTTCAATAGGATTAATAATTGATAGTTGTCTAATTGACAGCTCTCAATTATTAACCTGCCTTAAGGTCACCTTTCAATACTAAGGTGACATTAAGGTGAGTTTATTAACCCATTCGCCACCGCTACAGGGCAATGGGAATAGACGGGCAAAGTGCCAGAAAGGGCGAATCTAATTATAGATTTGCCCTTTCTGGGGTGTCTGGGGGCAGATGTTAGTAGCCAGGGGGGGCACCAAAAAAATGTACCCTCCCTAGGCTGTTATTATCTGCCCCCACTCGCTTGCTTTGTCTGTCTGGTGGAGAAAATACAGCGGGAGCCCACGCATTTTTTTGTCAACGAATTTACACCTTTAATTAACCCCTACATGTCTGAAATTTAGCACAAATACACTCATGTAATTGTAAGTTCTAAACAAATATCAAAATACAGGAAATTACATGGTTAACTGTGTGGAAACAATGTATCATTTCATGTCGGCTTCTGTGATTTCACAGAAGCCGGCAATTGAATTTGCAGCTATTACAGTATGTAGAAGTCTAGGAACTATAAATATATGTATATATACATATCACAATTATATATATATATATATATATTATATATATATATATGTATTCTATGTGTGTATATCTATTCTTTCTAGTCTTTATTAAAGCTGTTCAGTGTGATTTTACAGTATAGCCGGGGATGAATTGCCGGCTTTTCTAAAGGACACCGATGCGATTTCATCGCAAGTCACACATGCAGTCCGTTTGTAATCAGATTTTTCATCGCTCCCATAGACTTGCATTGGCGATAGTCGACCACAATCGGTGACAATCGCAGCATGCTGCGATTGCTCACGGACGTTTAAAACGGACCACAAAATAACGGATACTGGGAGCTGCTCCTAGATTAACATAGGGCAGACTGCAATACGATTTTTCATCGCATTGCAGTCGTCCGATTCTGTCGCCAGTGTGACGCCGGCCTACCACTAATCTTGTACATTTTTTTTGTTGTAAAATAAAAGTTGAGATATTTGTTTTTATCACTTGTGTCACCATGTTCCAAGACCCGTAACATAATAATTTGTCACTCTATGGAGCTGTGTGAGGGCTTATTGTTTGCACACTGAGCCAATGTTTCTATTGATAAAATTTAGGAGTACGGTAGATATATTTTAATTTTATTGCATTTTTCGGCATTGTTGCGTTGCAGTGTCTGAAAATGTGCAATTCTGGTGTTTCAATTTTTTTCTTGGATCCAAGGGGTAACGTTTCTCCTTGTGGAGATTGACATGTCAAGCCTGACATGCCGAGGTGACGATACTTTTAAGCTGCAATGCTCCCCTGGGAAATATGCAAATTGTCTTTTTGGAGTAGAAGAGGACTAGAACTCTAGTGCCACCTATTGGAAGTAACAATCCTAAAAGTCAACATCGACTCTAAGGCCGGAGTCACACACAACAACAAAAAATCGGAACATTTTAGTCGGTCGATTATCGCACCAAAATGTCATGAACAGACATCCGTCTGGCATCCGATTTTCCTGGAAAGATGCGATTTAGTCGCATCTGACCGTAGTTGTAACATCCGATTTACATCCGACTTGTGAGATTTTCTCGCAGGCTTGCAAAACGGACATATAATGGATCAAATCAATAGTATTTAAATCACAAAAGAAAGAATAGATATATACACATAGAACACATATATACAGTTAGGTCCATAAATATTTGGACAGAGACAACATTTATCTAATTTTGGTTCTAGACATTACCACAATGAATTTGAAACAAAACAAATCAGATGCAGTTGAAGTTCAGACTTTCAGCTTTCATTTGAGGGTATCCACATTAAAATTGGATGAAGGGTTTAGGAGTTTCAGCTCCTTAACATGTGCCACCCTGTTTTTAAAGGGACCAAAAGTAATTGGACAGATTAAATAATTGTAAATAAAATGTTCATTTCTAGTACTTGGTTGAAAACCCTTTGTTAGCAATGACTGCCTGAAGTCTTGAACTCATGGACATCACCAGACACTGTGTTTCCTTCTTTTTGATGCTCTGCCAGGCCTTCACCGATGTGGTTTTCAGTTGCTGTTTGTTTGTGGGCCTTTCTGTCTAAAGTTTAGTCTTTAACAAGTGAAATGCATGTTCAATTGGGTTGAGATCAGGTGACTGACTTGGCCATTCAAGAATATTCCACTTCTTTGCTTTAATAAACTCCTGGGTTGCTTTGGCTTTATGTTTTGGGTCATTGTCCATCTGTAGTATGAAACGACGACCAATCAGTTTGGCTGCATTTGGCTGGATCTGAGCACACAGTATGGCTCTGAATACCTCAGAATTCATTCGGCTGTTTCTGTCCTGTGTCACATCATCAATAAACACTAGTGACCCAGTGCCACTGGCAGCCATGCATGCCCAAGCCATCACACTGCTTCCGCCATATTTTACAGATGATGTGGTATGCTTTGGATCATGAGCTGTACCACGCCTTCGCCATACTTTTCTCTTTCCATCATTCTAGTAGAGGTTGATCTTGGTTTCATCTGTCCAAAGAATGTTCTTCCAGAACTGTGCTGGCTTTTTTAGATGTTTTTTAGCAAAGTCCAGCCTAGCCTTTTTATTCTTGATTCTTATGAGTGGCTTGCACCGTGCAGTGAACCCTCTGTATTTACTTTCATGCAGTCTTCTCTTTATGGTAGATTTGGATATTGATACGCCTACCTCCTGGAGAGTGTTGTTCACTTGGTTGGCTGTTGTGAAGGGGTTTCTCTTCACCATGGAGAGTATTCTGCGATCATCCACCACTGTTGTCTTCCGTGGGCGCCCAGGTCTTTTTGCATTGATGAGTTCACCAGTGCTTTCTTTCTTTCTCAGAATGTACCAAACTGTAGATTTTGCCACTCCTAAAGTTGTAGCAATTTCTCGGATGGGTTTTTTCTGTTTTTTGCAGCTTAAGGATGGCTTGTTTCATCTGCATGGAGAGCTCCTTTGACCGCATGTTTCCTTCACAGCTAAACCTTCCAAATGCAAACACCACACCTCAAATCAACACCAGCCCTTTTATCTGCTTGAGAATGATATAATGAAGGGATTGCCCACACTGTCCATGAAATAGCCTTGGAGTCAATTGTCCAATTACTTTTGGTCCCTTTAAAAAACAGGGTGGCACATGTTAAGGAGCTGAAACTCCTAAACCCTTCATCCAATTTTAATGTGGATACCCTCAAATGAAAGCTGAAAGTCTGAACTTCAACTGCATCTGATTTGTTTTGTTTCAAATTCATTGTGGTAATGTCTAGAACCAAAATTAGATAAATGTTGTCTCTGTCCAAATATTTATGGACCTAACTGTATATATATATATATATATATATATATATATACATGTCATTGTGACACATATATATATATATTTATAGTTCATACACTTCTACATACCGTAATAGCCGCTAATTCAATTGCCGGCTTTTGTGAAACTACAGACCCAACATGAAATGACACATGGTTTACATACAGTTAACCATGTCATTTCATGTAGTTTGATATATGGTTTTAACTTACAATTACATGAGTGTATGTGTGCAAAATTGCAGACATGTAGGGGTTAATTAAAGGTGTAAATTCGTTGAAAAAAAATGGTGGGCTCCCGCTGTATTTTCTCCACCAGACAGACAAAGCAAGCGAAGTGGGGGCAAATAATAATAGCCCAGGGAGGGTGCATTTATTTTGTGCCCTCCTGGCTACTAACATCTGCTCCAGACACCCAGAAAAGGCAAATCTATTATTAGATTCGCCTTACTGGCACTTTGCCCGTCTATTCCCATTGCCCTGTAGCGGTGGCGAATGGGTTAATAAGGGTTAAAGCCACCTTGCAATTGAAACGTGACTTTAAGCCAGGTTAATAATTGAGAGCTGTCAATTAGACTGATGAATCTCCTTTTCGATTGTTTGGGACATCAGGAAAACGCCTCATTCGGAGAAGACAAGGTGAGAGCTACCACCAGTCTTGTCTCATGCCAACTGTTAAGCATCCTGAAACCATTCATGTGTGGGGTTGCTTCTCAGCCAAGGGAATCGGCTCTCTCACAGTCTTGCCTAAAAACACAGCCATGATTAAAAATGGTACCAGAATGTCCTCCAAGAGCAACTTCTCTCAACCCTCCAAGAGCAGTTTGGCGATCAACAATGCCTTTTCCAGCATGATGGAGCACCTTGCCATAAAGCAAAGGTGATAACTAAATGGCTCAGGGAACAAAACAAGAGATTTTGGGTCCATGGCCTGGAAACTCCCTAGATCTTAATCCCATTGAGAACTTGTGGTCAATCATCAAGAGACGGGTGGACAAACAAAAACCTAAAAAATTCTGACAAAATGAAAGCATTGATTGTGCAAGAATGGACTGCTATCAGTCAGGATTTGGTCCAGAAGTTGATTGAGAGCATGCCAGGGAGAATTGCAGAGGTCCTGAAGAAGAAGGGTCAACACTGCAAATATTGACTTGCTGCATTAACTCATTCTAACTGTCAATATAAGCTTTTGTTACTCATATGCTTGCAATTTATATTTCTGTGATAAAAAAACATCTGTCAAACAAACATAAAAACCAGAGGGCAATAGATCATATGAAAATATAATATTTGTGTCATTCTCAAAACTTTTGGCCATGACTGTATATGTATTCTATGTGTGTATATGTATTGATTCTATTCTTTATTAAAGCTGTCCGTGTGATTTTACAGTATAGCCGGGGATGAATTGCAGCAAGCTGCGATTGCACTCGGACATTTAAACGGACAACAAAAAATCGGATACTGGGAGATGCTCCATAGATTAACATAGGTCCGACTGCAATGCGATATTTCATCGCATTGCAGTCGTCCGATTTTGTCGCCAGTGTGACTCCGGCCTAAGGCCGGGGTCACACACAACGTCTAAAAAATCGGACCGTTTTAGTCAGACGATTATCGCACAAAAGTTTCATGAACATTGATCCGTCTGTCATCCGATTGTACTGCAATGATGCGATTTAGTCGCATCTGAGCGTACGTTTCACATCCGATTGACAGCCGTCTGACGAGATTTTGTCGGTGGCTAGCAAAACCGACATATAATGGATCCAAATGAAGTTTTTAAATAACAAAATAAAGAATAGATATATACACATAGAATACATATATATATGTCATTGTGATATATTATAATATTATATATATATATATTATATATATTTGTAATTCATACACTTCTACATAGTATAATAGCCACTAATTCAATTGCCGGCTTTTGTGAAATTACAGACCCGACATGAAATGACACATGGTTTACATACAGTTAACCATGTCATTTCATGTAGTTTGATATATGGTTTTCACTAACAATGACATGAGTGTATGTGTGCAAAATTTCATACATGTAGGGGTTAATTAAAGGTGTAAATTCGTTGAAACAAAATGCGTGGTCTCCCGCGCTATTTTCTCCACCAGACAGGCAAAGCCAGCGAGTGGGGGCAGATAATAATAGCCTAGGGAGTGTGCATTTATCTTGTGCCCCCCTGGCTACTAACATCTGCCCCCAGACACCCCAGAAAAGGCAAATCTATAATTAGATGCGCCTTTTCTTCCTACTTATCCCGTCTATTCCCATTGCCCTGTAGTTGTGGCTAATGGGTTAATAATGTGTTAAAGCTACCTTGCTATTGGAAGGTGACTTTAAGCCAGGTTAATAATTGAGGTTGTCAATAAGACAACTATCAATTATTAATCCTATTGTATGAAATTAAAAAAAAAAACAAGCACACATTAATTAAAAATCATTTTAATTAAATAAACACACAGTTTTTGACCATATTTTATTTTACTGGTATTCCTTCGATTCCCTTGTTCTCCTGTAATAAAAAAAAAAATAATAAAACAACATTATTCTTATTCCTTATTCGCTCTGTCAAGTCCAACGCTGTAATCCTTCACAAAGGATTAACTGGTTTACAGCAAGCAGCGCAGCTAATGCTGGCAGCCCAGCTGTAAGCCCCTGAACGAATGAGCTCCTCTCCCGGCTGACAGGAGAGGAAGTGAATAGCTGGGAAGCTTAATTGATTGCTTCCCAGGCTAATCAGTTCAGGTCAGCCGGGGACACCGCACAGCATTAGTGACGTCAGAGGGAGTCCCCGGCTGACCTGAAGTGAACAATGACATGTGTATAATATAAATATGTATTCTATGTGTATATATCTATTCTTTCTATTCTTTATTAAACCTGTCAGTGTGATTTCACAGTATAGCCGGGGATGAATTGCCGGCTTTTCTAAAGGACAACGGTGCAATTTAATCGCAAGTCACACGTGCTGTCCGTTTGTAATCAGATTTTTCATCGCACCCATAGACTTGCATTGGCGATAGTCGACCCACAATCAGTGACAATCGCAGCATGCTGCGATTTCACTCGCACGTATAAAACGGACGACAAAAAAGGGATGGTGTGGAGCTGCTCATAGATTATCATTGGAACGACTGCAATGCGATATTTCATCGCTGTTTGCAGTCCGTCGATTTTGTGGCCAGTGTTGACCCCGGCCTCAAATTGAGCTTTTGCCATAACTTTTTATTTTTCGGTCAATATGGCCACATGAGGGCGAGTTGTACTTTGAACGACAGCATTGGTTTTAACATATCGTGTACTGGAAAATGGGAAAAAATTCCAAGTGAGGTGAAATTGCAAAAAAAAGTGCAATCCCACAGTTGTTTTTTTTTTTTTTTACCATGCTCACTAAATACTAAAATTGACTTGCTATTATGATTCTCCAGGTCATTTATGAAGTGGTGAAAAATTCCAAAGTTTGTTTTAAAAAAATTGCGTCATTTTCCAATACCCATAACGTCTCCAGTGATCTCGGGTTGGGTGAGAGCTTATTTTTTGCACGCCAAGCTAACGTTTTTAATGATACCATTTTGGTGCATATAAGATCTTTTGATTGCCCGCTATTGCATATTAATGCAATGTTGCGGAGACCAAAAAAACGTAATTCTGGTGTTTTTAATTTTTTTCTCATAATGTCGTTTATCGATCGGGTTAGCTCTTTTTCTATATTGATAGATCGGGCGTTTCTGAACACGGCAATACCAAACGTGGTTTTTTAAATTTTTTTTATTGTTTTATTTTGAATGGTGTGAAAGGGGGTGATTCGAACTTATTTTTTAATATTTTTAAAAACTTTTTTTTTTGTTTTTACTTTTGGCATGCTTCAATAGTCTACATGGGAGACTAGAAGATGCCATAATCCGATCGGCTGTGCTACATACAAGCGATGATCAGATCGCCTGTATGTAGCAGAATTGCTCTCTAGCTATGAGCACGGACCACCGGGCAGCACTATAGCAGTCCGTCAGTGACAAGCATACAAGTCTGCTGGAGACCTCTGGTTGTCATGCCAACCCATCGGCGACCCGCGGTGAAGTGACACAAGTGCCGATGGGCGGCCAATGGCCGGGATTTCCGGCGTACTTGCAGGAAGCGAGAGTTAAATGCCGCTGTCAGAGTTTGACAGCGGCATTTAACTCGTTAACAGCCAAGATGGATCGCGATTCCACCCGCGGCTGTTAAGGCACATGTCAGCTGTTCAAAACAGCTGACATCTGCTGGAGAAGATGTGGGCTCAGAGTTGGAGCCCACATCAAAGAGAGGGAGTCTGACATCGGCGTACTATTACACCCGATGTTGGAAAGGGGTTAAAACTTATATTTTGATAGATTAAACTTTTATGGTCATGGCTATACCAAATATGTTTATTCTTTTATTTTTATCTCTATTTCTAACCCCTTCCCAACACAATGTTCATTTATATCATATGGCAGATTCCATTCGCTGAAGCAGTCTCTCACTGATTTTTGCCAGCAGCATTTACAGCACGCGGCCTAGAGTCACAATATTCTAAGTGACCACTGGCAGCTTTGCCATGCGGGGTACAGATAGGTTGCCATGACTGAGGGGTGTCATGGCAGTATCCCTGCGAAGAACAGCATATAGCTGAACTCAACAGGAGACCAAGGTTTTTACTATGGCATGGCAAAATATAGTACAAGCGATCAACATGGTTGCAGGCTTAAGCCCCCCTGAAGGGACTCAAATACAGTAAGTTCATTTTTTTTAAAATATAGAGTTTCTAATGTCCCCCTCTTGCACGTAAAAAAAGTAGGAGCAGGATATCTGCTGCTTGAGGAATTGTGTAGCATGCTCAAATCAAGGACTTCCAGTACCAGTAGAGATTGTGTACGTTCATGACTTCTTGACTGACTTCAGCAAACAGTGCTGCTGCTCTTACTAGACCAACTATCACAAAATCTGTGCTGTTTTGTACTGTAACAGAATTTCATGTCGGTCCCAAAGGTCTTTTCTAAGTTTCTGGGGGAAAAGTTGTGAAATAATTAGTGATGATGAGCAAACGGGCTTGGATAACGTGTTATCTTGGGCATGCACAGAAAATATGTTTGAGTCCCTGCGGCTGCATATTTTGCGGCTGTTAGGCAATACCTGCATGTGTTATGGCTGTCTAAGGCCGGCGTCACACTGGCGAGCTTGATGCGAGTAAGTCGCACGACTTTCTCGCATCAACACCGGCCCGGCCGCCCGCTCTCGGACCTGAGTGTGGGGCTGCATGTATTTCTATGCAGCCGCGCACTCGGGTCCGAGAGCGGGTGGCCGTGCCGGGTGTTGATGCGAGAAAGTCGTGCGACTTACTCACATCAAACTCGCCAGTGTGACGCCAGCCTAACAGGCAATCCCCACATGTGTTGCTGCTGTCTAACAGCCGCAGGGATTCGAACATATTATCGGAGCATGCCAATAATGACTTGAAAACTAAACAGGTATGCGTTACTATTACTATGACTAAAATAAAACTGTTACAGATTTCACAATACAGATGCTATGCCCCAGGAAAAAAAAAACATCTCTTGGACCTGCTAGACTGGTGCATTAACTTTAAAATTTATCATAAGTCAGAATTGCTCTACACTGCTGAGCATTTCATGTGTCCAGATATACATTGTAAAATGAAATAGATCAGTGTCCACATTTATTCAGTCACCACCTACCCTGTCTTACAGCTGCAGTTTGCACTGAGCTGTGTGAGATTTCAGGAGCAGGAGGAACACTGAGGAGCTAGATGAGCAGAGAATCGGTTAAACTTTCATAACAGATTATACAGCCATTATGACATGAATTCTTAAAGTAAATGTTTTAAAACATCAATGCAGTGTTAGCAGCTACCATGATTTTGTACAGCTGTGAGGGTGGGGAGACGGATGTCAAACACAGTCAGCTTCTCACAGAGATGAAAATAGTTTAGTGTTACCTCTCGGTATACACAGAATTGAACCAGAGCTTGTGTATATAGGCAGGGCAAGCATTATGGGAAAGGAGGGAATCTGGGGAATTGATTAGGGCCCCCAGCCAGTGGATGCCAATAACGGCAGACCACACCGCCACTATGGGGTACGTTATTCGGAGAGGGGCTGATACAGTTGAAAACAATAATGGAGGGAAGTTTTCGCTTTCATCCCCCATTATCTGATGTCTCATACAGTGGGCTCGATGACGTCATTTCATCGCACCACCCTGTGTCGGGCTGTGGAGACGCGCTGTGGAGACCAGAGCAATGGGGGAACACGTATTTATTTTTATATATTTTTTTATAATACCGTATGGAGGACTATGGGGGGTACATACTATATGAAGTACTATGGGGAGTGCATTATACTGTATATACTTTATAGAGGCAAATAACAAAAGACTGATTGTCACTTCCAAACAGAAACCAAGTGTGTATAAGTGCAAAGTAAGAGTAGCCACCTCCATGTATAACCAACAAATAAGGTTGTACTATGTAGCATTATAGCATAAAAACATGACATATGAATTACATTACTGCTATAGAAATAGGAAAATTGAGAATGCTTGGCACATAAATTAGCCAATTCATGTGTACCCAGTAGCCGCGATAAGGAGATTCCAGTTGCCGGGAACCATTTTAATGTGAATCCTCTCCTAGGCTGAAGCCTGCATTTATGTGGGTAGATAAGATCCTGCTATGATTAAAACAGCCAGAGGCTGAGGGATGGAGTACCGTCACTTCCAAACAGAAACCAGGTGTGTACAGGTATTGCTTGGAAGTGACGGTCTGTCTTTTATTTGTATGCAGACTCTTGTCTATGCAAAAAAGTAGCTGTCACATGACCTTGTCGTCCAAAATATGGAAAACTCATAGCTGTCTAAATATGGAGATGCAAAAACTAGTTTTTGAAATAAAAAGCATCTTTTACTGTGTGACAGCTGCCAAACATAAATCTGATATAAATCTGGTATCGCTATAATCGCACCGACCCGAATGATTAAGTTGCCTAATCACTTATACTGCACAAGGAATGGCGTAAAAAATAAATAAAACCAATTATTCACCTGCGGTTGGTTTGTTCATTCTGCCTCCCAAAGATCGCAGTAAGGCTATGTGCACACGTTCAGGATTTTTCGCGTTTTTGCGGCGGTTTTCCACCGCAAAAAAGCTGAAAAAACGCATGCATTAATCATCCTATTATGAGAATGCATTCCGCAATTTTTGTGCACATGCTGCGTTTTTTTCCGCGAAAAAAATGCATCGCGGAAAAAACGCATCATGTTCATTCTTTTTCCGGAATCGCGGCAATTCCGCCGCCATAGGAATGCATTGAACTGCTTACTTTCCGCATGTGGCTATGCCACCATGCGCAAAGTGAGCGGTTCATGTGCGGATGGTACCCAGGGTCTGGAGGAGAGGAGACTCTCCTCCAGGCCTGGGTACCATATTCCTGGTAAAACAATAATTAAAATAATTTCCCGCTCCTCAGCGACGCTCCCAGCAACTCCCGTTCCCAGTGATGCATAGTGACAATGACCCCAGATGACATAACGGTCTCGCGTGATGCTACGTCATTGTCGCCAGGCATCATTAGGAACGGGAGTTGCCGGGAGCATCACGAGGACCAGAAGGCTGCGGGGGCCACCGGAAGGTGAGAATATCATGATTTTTTATTTTTTTATTTATTTTAACATTCTGTCTTTTACTACTGATGCTGCATAGGCGGCATCAATAGTAAAAAGTTGGTCACACGAGTCAAACACTATGCGTGACTCGTGTGACCAACCTGTCAATCAGTTTTTCAAGCGATGCTACAGATCGCTTGGAAAATGCTAGCATTCTGCAAGCTAATTACGCTTGCAAAACGCTAGTTTTTAGCGGGAATACGCATACCAATAAAATGCGTATTTCCTGCGTCAGGGAGGTGTGGGATTGCCGCGGAAATTTCTGCGGCAATTCCCAACGTGTGCACATAGCCTAAGGCTCGACTCACATTTATTCTGCGCTGAGTGCTTACACTGGGCTTTCCTTGTATATCTCAGAAATACGTGATTCAGGCAGAACCCCCGGCGGAAGATTCCCTATAATGAGGCAGATGGATGCACTGCGGATGCCATAAGTGCCTGTGATCTGACCACAATTTTGTGCACTTCTGAAAAGGACAACGCTGAATAGAAGCCAGATGTAACTGCTGCCAATTATAATGAATGGATCACTCGGGGGTTTCATCTGTCATGTCACTCAGAGATTTAGATGGAAACCTCAAAGTAAGTGCTCAGGTTAGAGAGCAGGATAAATGTGATCCAAAAGGTTGTGTAAAATGTTCCCAATAAAAGCTTCAACTCAATCCACAAAAGCAAGTCCGACTCAGTTCCGTCATCTGTTAAAGAAATATAGGGCGCTTCCATGTTACCGGTAGCACAAAGGCTCGGAAAAGCAAAATGGCTCCTCTCACCTCATAAGAAATTCAGCAAATTCTGCGCTCCAAATCCGAATGCCCCCCTCCCTTCTGAGCCCCAGTGTTTCGAAACCACATTTAGCATTTCTGTAGTGATGAGAGCACGCCTAATTTACGGGTGCATGTCACAGAAGCATGAGCTGGGCACAATGTACTGGTCACTTCAACATACTGGTCACTACAATGGCAGTTTGCAATTTTCACTCCGCAACATCCAATACTGCTTATTCTGGAAAACACCCATGGAGTCAAAATCATCACTACACCTGTAGATAAATTCCTGAATAATTTCCAAAATGGGGTCCACTTGAGGGGGGTATTCTGCTTTTTTAGCACTTAGGGGCTCTGTATATGGAGTCTGCAAACTATTCTAGGAAAATCTCTCCCGAGTCTCACCGTGTGGCTAAGCAGTATGGTACAGCCATATATGGGGCATTTCTAAATTCAGCAGAAATTGTGGGATAAATTTTGGTGCCATTTTTACCCGTTTCCCAGTATGAAAATATAAAATCTGTGGCTAACAATCTTGGTGGTAACAATGTAAATTAT
>JARQOD010000002.1:547907448-547924948 GCA_033576555.1 Oophaga sylvatica
GTCTCAAATTTACAAAATTGTATAATTATCAAAAGCGGTTGATAAATTTGGTGCATTTTTATACTGTTTAGTCTAAGTTTGCAATTTCAAAAATTTTAGTTTTAGTAAATGTCCCGTATTGTTGTATGAAAATTGCAATAACTCAATCTTTTGTCAATTATCCTCCTGTCTCAAAGAGTGAATGAAGTTCCCTTTTATCTTTGATTTTAATTGTTCAATCCGTTTAACCTAACACGTAAATTTTGCCTGCCATCAAGTAATAAATATTTTATGACTATTAGAATAAATATTGATTATCTTCCCCGTCTAAGTGGACCTTAACGCAAATATAAAAAAAACAGAAATCCTTTCTTCAATATCTAAAAATGTAAATGCACAAAAAGTTAAGTATAAAACACAAAATAACATGAAATGAACACTTCTATAAAAATTGGTCCAAAATTGTCCCTAAAAAAGTTACATCAAAAACAGAAAACTATTCAAAAAACTCCAGAAAAAAAAAATGTATAAAGGGAGACATGCAATATCTGTAATTTTTGTTAAATCTGTTATACAAAGGAATTTAACAATAGGCTCCACTCCGAAACATTCAGGCCTCAATACACTTAGAAAATTGGGCTTTGGGGAAAACTGAAACAGTAATAACACTCCCAAAGTGTTCTAGGGTGTATTTTTAAAGGGCATTCACGGGGTCAAATAAAATTGCAAGAGAAGCTCTCTAACAAAACAAAATGTGAGAAAAAAACGCTTTGAAGCATGAACTCTATTAGAACAAAAATGCCCCACTACTGTTCAGCAGAGATTAATGGATTCAAAAAGACAAATGGTGATGGAGCAATGTTTAAAGCTGCAGGACTATGTTACAAATATTGTTAAAGGACGTAACCCTATGTAGTTTTAAATTTACCAGCACTAACAATTCTTCAGACAGTAATATTGTGATATTAACTCACATTTTAAGGGTAGCCACACTAAGCGAGACCGCTAGCGAGATCTCTAACGAGATCGCTACTGTGTCACCATTTATGACGCAGTAGCGATCTCGTTAGCGACTTAGCTGGTGTGACATGTAGCAGCGATGTGGCCCTGCTAAGATGTCGTTGATCGCTCATGAACGTTCTGAGGCCGTTTTTGGTCGTTGGTGTCCCGCTGGTGAGCCTGAATTGCTGAGTGTGACATCCTTTATGAACGACTTCACCAGCATCGCAGGTGGGACTAGGTTTTCCCAGGTTAAGTCGTTATCGTGATAGCTAGTGCGATCGCTAAGTGTGACAGTGCCTTTAGGCTATGTTCACACAATGGAGCTTAGGTGACCTGCGCCGCTCGAAGAAGCACATCGCGAAACGCATGTCGGGGCCTGCCTCTCCCACGTTTGCAGCAGGATGGTCACCTAAGCTTCAAAGCTCCATTATGTTTTTATTTGCCTAAAAAAAAGAAAAAAAAAAGATCACCTTTACTAGGATGTGTTTATCATATTGCTCAGGCGGCCTTTGTTTTAACTAGGATTTGTATCTAACTAATACTAATCAGACTATCTATATTTAATTATTAACATATCTTTTTTTCTTGCTGAATATTAACCACTTATCAGTAGGTCTGGTTGGACCACATGTATCAATTCAGGTGCCTCCTCGTATGTGATAGCCATTATATATGCTTTGCACTATGCACTTTATGTTAGACATTACAGCAAAACTATAAACACATAGATCAAAACAGATACCAAGAGGAATGAGGGCCCTGCTCATAAACTTACAATCTATGAGGAGAAATGGGAGACACGAAAGGTGGATGGTAATAATTGTTCTCGTTGTTCGGACTAGCCATAGTAAAAGAATCGGGTGTTCATGTAATTCTGCATGAACCAGTTATCAGCCTAAGTATGTAATAGTACAGACACAGAGGGCTATTAAATGCATAAAGCATGTGAGAACATGATATGAGGAACCAGGTTATGGTGAAAATTTTGAATGGGCAACACAGGGATATTTAGGTTACTGTGTTGAGGTGGTAGGCCGTTCTGAAGAAATGAGTTTTTAGGGCACGCTTAAAACTGTGGGTACTGGGGATTAATCGAATTAACCTGGGTAGTGCATGCCAAAAAATTGGCGCAGCATGTTACAAGTCTTGGAGACGAGAGTGAGAAGTTTTGATTATTGAGGATGTTAACCTCAGGTCATTAGCAGAACGGAGGGCACGGTAGGGTGGTAGACTGAGACGAGGGAGATGTAGGTTGGTGCTGAGCCATGGAGCACTTTGTGGGTGAGGATCATAAGTTTAAACTGGATGGGTAACCAGTGTAAGGACTGGCACAAGGTAGTGGCATCGGTGTAACGGTTGTTGAGGAATATGATCCTGGCTGCAGCATTCAAGACAGATTGGAGAGGGGAGACTTTGGTAGGAGGGAGACCGATTAGTAGAGAGTTACAATAGTCCACACGAGAATGAATAAGAGAAACAGTAAGAGGACTAGATGCATATGAATTACTGGTATCCTCTTTTGGGGTGCTTTACATGGTACAGTCTTCTATTGTATTATTACATCTAGCTACCTCCAGAAAGGTTAACTCTGTATAGCTATATTTATATCCTCTCTCTTGCTAATTATTGAGCATTCACACGGACTTAATAATTGTGACTCTACCCAAATGTGCCACTATGGTGTCGCTGCCCTTTGAATTTTAAACATTTATATTTATGTTTCTGTTTTTATCTAAATTGTTATAATAAAGTTATACATACATTTTACCTTACTTGCTCCGTTATCCATTTTTTTTTTGGTTAGTTATTACCGTGGTGATGCTGTGTGGAGGTGGCTCAGGAGTTGAGCTCTCTCCACACAAGTTAGATAATAGTTATACTTATATTAACTAGCTGTCCTTAACACGTGCTCAGAAATGAACTCCTACCGCAGCTGTTAACCATTTAAACGCCGCGGTCAATTTTGGACAGCAGCATTTAAATAGAACGTGTACAGACGCTCACAATTCCTAGTTTCCATCGAGTCATGACAACAATCAGCCCCTTGCGATGACGCCAATCGGAGGGCAGAGGTAGCCCCCTCTCCCTGCCTTCTAAATGATGAGTTAGGTATTGATAGAAGCACTGTGGGTTAAACTGCTGTGAGTACAGTCATGGCCAAAAGTTTTGAGAATGACACAAATATTAATTTTTACAAAGTATACTGCTTCACTTTTTCTAATGGCAATTTGCATATACTCCAGAATGTTATAAAGAGTGATCAGCTTAACAGCAATTACTTGCAAAGTCAATATTTGGCTAGAAAATGAACTTTATCCCCCAAAACACATTTCAACATCATTGCAGCCCTGCCTTAAAAAGACCAGCTAACCTCTTTTCAGTGATTGCTCCATTAACACAGGTGTGGGTGTTGATGAGGACATGGCTGGAGATCAATCTGTTATGATTAAGTAAGAATGACACCACTGGACACTTTAAAAGGAGGCTGGTGCTTGCCATCATTGTTTCTCTTCTGTTAACCATGGTTATCTCTAAAGAAACACGTGCAGTCATCATTGCAATGCACAAAAATGGCCTAACAGGGAAGAGTAGCGCAGCTAGAAAGATTGCACCTCAGTCAACAATCTATCGCATCATCAAGAACTTCAAGGAGAGAGGTTCCATTGTTGCCAAAAAGGCTTCAGGGCGCCCAAGAAAGACCAGCAAGCGCCAGGACCGTCTCTTAAAAGTGTTTCAGCTGCGGGATCGGGCTACCAGCAGTGCAGAGCTTGCTCAGGAATGGCAGCAGGCAGGTGTGAGTGCATCTGCACGCACTGTGAGGCGGAGACTCTTGGAGCAAGGCCTGGTCTCAAGGAGGGCAGCAAAGAAGCCACTTCTCTCCAGAAAAAACATCATGGACAGACTGATATTCTGCAAAAGGTACAGGCAGTGGACTGCTGAGGACTGGGGTAAAGTTATTTTCTCTGATGAATCCCCTTTTCGATTGTTTGGGACATCAGGAAAACGCCTCATTCGGAGAAGACAAGGTGAGCGCTACCACCAGTCTTGTCTCATGCCAACTGTTAAGCATCCTGAAACCATTCATGTGTTGGGTTGCTTCTCAGCCAAGGGAATCGGCTCTCTCACAGTCTTGCCTAAAAACACAGCCATGAATAAAGAATGGTACCAGAATGTCCTCCAAGAGCATCTTCTCCCAACCCTCCAAGAGCAGTTTGGCGATCAACAATGCCTTTTCCAGCATGATGGAGCACCTTGCCATAAAGCAAAGGTGATAACTAAATAGCTCAGGAACAAAACAGAGATTTTGGGTCCATGGCCTGGAAACTCCCCAGATCTTAATCCCATTGAGAACTTGTGGTCAATCATCAAGAGACGGGTGGACAAACAAAAACCTAAAAATTCTGAAAAAATGAAAGCATTGATTGTGCAAGAATGGACTGCTATCAGTCAGGATTTGGTCCAGAAGTTGATTGAGAGCATGCCAGGGAGAATTGCAGAGGTTCTGAAGAAGAAGGGTCAACACTGCAAATATTGACTTGCTGCATTAACTCATTCTAACTGTTAATATAAGCTTTTGTTACTCATATGTTTGCAATTATTATATTTCTGTCTGTGATAAAAACATCTGTCAAACACACATAAAAACCAGAGGGCAGCAGATCATGTGAAAATATAATATTTGTGTCATTCTCAAAACTTTTGGCCATGACTGTACGTGTGTCAGCTGTGCGCGCAAAATTGCCTGGACGTATCCATATATTGAAGGTCGTGAAGTACTAGTCCCCAACCTGGACATATGGATACGTCTAAGGTCGTGAAAGGTTTAAAAGATGACCGTCCACCATGTTTCCCCAGCATAAACTACAGACACCACCTTTGCTGCCCCTTTTACAGCATTCCAGCAAGATGTCCCCAACCTCCTCGGTATACGCAAAGAAAATCTTTTATAAAATCCCCACATGGTGCAGTCTAATGGGTGTCGCTGGTCTTGCTTTGGCGCCTACTCTCTCGTCGCAATCGTGATCCTTTGTTTGCTTCATATGTCCACCACAAACACAGTGTCTCCCAATTACGCTCCTGTGCAGGTGCACTTTGCTCTGTCCTGCTGAGGGCAAAGTACTGTAATGTGCATGCGCCTGCTTTACTCCCAGGTCACTAGCACTCTTTGGCTTCTCCTCGAGCATGTGCATTACGGTATTTTGCTCTCACATCAGCAGGTCAGAGAGAAGTACACCTGTGTGGGATTGCGATTGTGACAAGAGAGGAGGCATCGAAGCAAGATCAGCGACGACGCATTTTATCATCTCCCCATATGGTATGGTCCAAAGTATTTTTTGGGCTATGCGAGGTTGTGGGAGACATACAGTTGAAACTAGAAGTTTACATACACTATGTATGACACATATGCATGTGTAAAATAGGCATTAAGGGTGGAGGCCATAGTTTATTGGGAAAACCTAGTGACAGGCTCCCTTGAATAGCTACACTTCTATGTACCTTGAAAACATTACAAGCAGAGGTATGTGAGTAGAACTCATACAGCAAGTGATGTACATCATAACATTTGTATCGGAAAAAGTTGAAGCGGCACTTCCAAAAGTAAGAAAAATCTATGTATTCTATATTAGTACAAATCCATAAAAAGGTGTGTGAATAAAGCTGGCTGACATAGTAAAATAGACGGCTGCATTTCTGGCTATGACTGAAGTCAATACAGTCTCCAGTAACGTGTCCGTCTATTTTACTACATGAACCCATTTGTAATCACAAACATTTTTTAAGGATTTGAACTAATAAAGAAGAATATTTTATAACAATAATGTCCTCATTGCAAAATAGCCCTACTTCAGTGGGCAATACTTCTTATGATACTATATTAAAGCTAAGACCAATCAAGTGCATGATTTCACAATAGCAACAAATTAGAAGTGATACAGTGCTAAATAAAAAAAACAACAACTAATATTTATTAGTGAACAAAATTAAAAAAAAAAAGTTAAAATCTATACAAGCAAGATAGAAAGAAGGACCTGAGATCAAATGTTAGTATAAAGATGTTGTTTTACCTGTACAAAATATCGCTATCAATAAACGCGAAGAGCCCATCAGCCCTGACGCGTACATTTCACCCTACCTCATAGTTTGTAAGATTGCATATTCATATGTCAACATTAGTGTGACACACAATTGGACTCTCCTGAATTTTCTAGTGTCTTGCCTGTTCGCTTACATTAACATTTTCAGCTCAAATCCTTTCTTCTATCTTGCACCTTGTACTGATTCATTTTTTTTTTTTTTTAAGATTATTTACTAATAAAAATTATTATTTTTTTTAATTTACCGTATATACTCGTGTATAAGCCGACCCGTGTATAAGCTGACACCCTTAATTTTGCCACAAAAAACTGGGAAAAATTATTGACTCATGTATAAGCCGGGTGTATAAACTGCCCTCCTGCTCTGTGCTGCCCCCGTCCTGCTCCTTGCTCCCCCATCCAGCTCTGTGCTCCCCCATTCTCCTCTGTACTCCCCCCCTCCTGCTCCGTCCTCCATCCTCCCCTGTCCTGCTCCATGCTTCCCCCGTCCTCCTCCACGCTTCCCCGTCCACCAAACTCCCCCCCGTCCTGCTCCATGCTTCCCCCGTCCTCCGTTCTCCCCCGTCCTCCTCTATGCTTCCCCCGTCCACCGATCTCCTCCCCCGTCCTGTTCCATGCTTCCCCGTCCTCCGTTCTCCCCCTGTTCTCCTCCATGCTTCCCCCGTCCTGCTCCAGCTTCCCCCGTCCTCCTCTATGCTTCCCCCGTCCACCGTTTCCCCCCGTCCTGTTCCGTGCTCCTTGTCCTCTCCTCCATCATACTCACCCCTCCCCGTGCCATCGCTGAGCGTCCCTGCAATTCTCCCAGTCTTCCTGCAGCTCTCTCCAGCACTGAGCGGTGATGTAATACCGCTCATTAAGGCCATGAATATGGAGGCGACGCCCATGGGAGTGGCGTCGCGTCCATATTACATGACCTTAATGAGCGGGTATTACGTCACCGCTCAGTGCTGAAGAGCTGCAGGAAGACGGGGAGAACGCAGGATTGCAGGGACGCTCAGCGATGGCACGGGGAGGGGTGAGTATGATCCCAGCCACCGGCTCCTGCCGCGGCATCCCCTCCCCCGCTGGTTTCTGCCCTATGACTCGTGTATAAGCCGAGGGGGCATTTTCAGCACGAAAAAAGGTGCTGAAAATCTCGGCTTATACATGAGTATATACGGTAGATATGTATCACTTCTAATTTGTTGCCATAGTGAAATCATGCACTTGGTTGGTCTTAGCTTTAATAAAGAATGTATACATTTTTATTACAATTGGCAATACCAGTTCTACTTTTCCTATATACATCTGGAAGACCTTTGTCTGCAATGTAGCTTGCACTCGTTCACATTAGAACATCCCGCCATTATTTTGAATGAAGATGGGGTAAGTCCTGTTTCATCTTACTTTGCCTTTTGGAGAGCAGTGCACTATGCATGTCAGCTATATACTTAGACAGACCCATTGTCTGCACAGTAAAAACTATGGTAGCAAATAAGAATCCTGATATTACAGATATTGGAACAATGGAGGGTATATGAAGGTCATGTAATCCATCTGCGGTAGGTGAATTTGTAGATCACACGTCTAAACAATGTGTTTTGCAGGTCTAAAGAATAAACCGTGGGGATGGTTACATGCCCTCATGTGGCTCCGACTATGATTACAGCTATATTTTGTACATTATCAATCTTACATCTGAATTATGCTTAGTAGGTTAGTGCAATGTGTTGCCTTATGGTGGCGCATAAATCACTATCAGAAGACCTGCAAAAGTATTTAACTAAGCAGTTAAAAAAGGTGTGCAGCCCACAAAAGGCAAATCACCACATGAACATGACGCATTGCAATAACCACAATGTATTGAGTAACTCTGGAGAAAGGGTTCAGAGCTGTGTACTAATGCCATGCAGAGAAAGATGAGGAAGGACACTGCTCCTGATGTGTTTAACACATGCACTGATGGGATATTGACATCTCTCAGTATGATGGTCACAAAGGGGACTATTTTACATGCCAGACTGTGGCATCAACGATGAAACAGTTGCTCCTCTTTGTTCATGAAGGACACTCCTTTAATGTCATGTCTGTACAGTATTTGTACATACAGAACAGTGATATATATATTTTTTTAAATAAAAGTTTTAACTACTGGCACAAAAAGTTATGTTTATAGAATAAGAGGAAAAGATTTTTCCTTTAAAGCTTGCAAAACATCAAGATTAGAAAATGTCTGACTCTTTATGGGCAATGTACACTGCAATATGCTCGTTTATTGAGCAGCATAAAAGATCATCGCTCTCAGTTGTGCATTGTCCTGTGTAAACAGTATTCACACTGTCGAGAACTGTGGAAGCCTCTGTGCTCTGAGCAGTTTAGTGTAGATCGCTCAGTGCTATAATGTTCTTTGATCTGCCTGTGTAAACCGGCAAATGATTGCAGGTTGGTGAAAAATTACTTATCGGCGGTCATATCATGCCTCTGGTCTGTCTGTGTAAACAAACCATTAGTCTCAATATTTTAATATACATTTGCGGTTCTATCTTCTGCTGATTATCTGAAATTTAACAGATGTAACACTCATCCTCTCTAGCAAGTGAGACACCACATGCAGCCATCTCTCCAAATCCTTGGTCTACAATCAAGGAGCTAACACATTTTTTTTCTCTGACAGACAACCTATGTCCATGGCAATTAGGATGCCTAACTTATTCACCACATAGCGGACCAGGTTCAATATGGTCAGACTGATAACTACACTATACTGGAGATCCCCCCATTAAGCTTCAGGAAGGCATTAAGAAATAGACTGCTGAAGATCCCCTGATCATAAGCGAACTATCTGTATTATTACCTCTCTGATGTGGATCTGCAGCATCACTATAATTATCTCTACCCATGTATACAACTCATATCCAACAAATCTATTTAATTTCTTATGTTACACTTTGTATCCTTTAGCCCCTTTAATTGTTAGCAAACACTAATATTTTCTTCGATATCTTGTGCACTGCCGTATCCGGACATGCATCATGTCTTTATAGAACACAGCATGTCTATCCTAACAGTCTATGTATAGGATGCGGTGAATCACCGCGCGTACAAATGCCGGCAGCGCTTTGGGCGGAGCAGGTATCAGCTGCGTCCAAAGCGCTGGGAATCATAAGGTGTAACCAAGGTGCAGGGGGCTGCAGGAAGTCACACTGGAATGTTCTCCTGTTTTTTGTATGAATCATTATGTCTGATGGAGAAATGGAAGGGAGAAGAACAATAGCCAAGACAGCAATTGTGTAAACTAAATGGTCAAAACTTTACTGACACCTAGAAAAAAAAAAAAACTCATAAGGCATCTTTTGACATTTCGTTTTAAATCCATAGGCATTAATATGGAGTCCACCCATTTGCAGCTTTTAAATGCTTCCAGAAGAGTCTGGCTTGCATCACTGTTCTAGTTTATCATAAAATGCGTTCCATGGGGTTCCGTACAGGGCTCTGTGTGGCCATTCCCACACCCAAACTCCTCCCAATCATGCCTTCATGGACATTGCTTTGAGCTCACTGTGGCACAGTCCTACTGCAGCAGAGAAGGGTCTTTCCCAAAATGTTCCCACAAAGTTGTAAGCTACAATTGTTCAAAAGGTCTTGGAATGCTGATACATTAAGATTTACCTTTTTTGCAACTAGAGCACCCCTGAAAATCAACCTCATACCATTATCCCTACTCCAACAAACTTTACATTTGGCACAATGCAGTCACGCAGATAAAATTCTCTTAGCATTCTCCAAATCCAGACTAGTCCGTCAGGCTGCCAAAGAGAAAAGTGTCATCCGTCATTCCATAGAAAACTTTCATTTCTTTACAGTTCAGTGGTAGCAGCTTTACCATTCCATCCAAAACTTGGCATTGTGCTGTGTGATATAAGGCTTACATGCAGCTGCTCGGCTATGGAAGACCAAACCATAAAGATCGCAGTGCACAGTTTTTGTGCTGATGTCAATGTCTGAGTAGGTCTGAACTCTGCATGGAGACAGCAGAGCATTAATGACTTTATGCCCAGTGCTCCTCAGTAACCAGCAATCCCACAATGTAACTTGGCCACTAGTTAGTAGTGAATCAATTCTCAGGATCCTGGTCCAGCGGGCATGGGAGTTTTCCATGGCTGCTGGATGGGAGCCCTGAGAACAACCTTCTACTTGATTCATGCCTGGCTCCTCGACCGACAAAAAGATGGTAATAATGTGAGGAATATAACGAAAGGTCTGACTAATCAAAAGAATCCCCCTCTCAATAAAAGATAATCTTTATCACAATTAAAGGTAAAAAATACCATTGAAGTTCCCAAATATATAATGGCCAAAGTTGTTCGAATCTCCACTATTGTGCCAAGTGAACTACAGGACTACATAGGTCAGGGGCCAGGGTAATGAAGGGACCTGATATTTTCCCTAGACAACGTCCTCTCAATAGACTTACCTGCCTGCAGATGTAGGCATCTTAGATACACCACGCAAGCTTGGTGCACTGTTGTCTAGCCCTAGGAAACCCTAGGGAGCCCTGCGCTCAAAAATCATACCTAATATGGATATAAGAAAGATGGATGGATTCTAAAGATAAGCAGAAGACAAAACATCCATAGAAATACTAGATACTACATGATCTGATGTACAGTACAGACCAAAAGTTTGGACACACCTTCTCATTCCACGATTTTTCTGTATTTTCATGACTGTGAAAATTGTAGAATCACACTGAAGGCATCAAAACTATGAATTAACACATGAGGAATTATACATTACACTCTACAAAAAAGTGTGAAACAACTGAAAATAAGTCTTATATTCTAGGTTCTTCAAAGTAGCCACCTTTTGCTTTGATTACTGCTTTGCACGCAGAAAAGGTGAACGGATGGATTCTCCATGCCTGGTTCCCACTGTGAAGCATGGAGGAGGAGGTGTGATGTGTGGGGGTGCTTTGCTGGTGACATTGTTTGGGATTTATTCAAAATTGAAGGCATACTGAACCAGCATGGCTACCACAGCATCTTGCAGCAGCATGCTATTCCATCCGGTTTGCATTTAGTTGGACCATCATTTATTTTTCAACAGGGCAATGACCCCAAACACACCTCCAGGCTGTGTAAGGGCTATATGACCAAGAAGGAGAGTGTTGGGGTGCTACGCCAGATGACCTGGCCTCCACAGTCACCAGACTTGAACCCAATCGAGATGGTTTGGGGTGAGCTGTACAGCTCACCGCTTCAATTTTGAATAATCCCCAACAGTGTCACCATTAAAGCACCCCCACACCATCACACCACCTCCTCCATGATTCACGGTGGGAACTAGGCATGTAGAGTCCATCCGTTCACCTTTCCTGCGTGCAAAGCAGTAATCAAAGCAAAAGGTGGCTACTTTGAAGAACCTATAAGACATATTTTCAGTTGTTTCATACTTTTTTGTAAAGTGTAATGTATAATTCCACATGTGTTAATTCATAGTTGTGATGCCTTCAGTGTGATTCAACAATTTTCATAGTCATGAAAATACAGAAGAATCTTTGAATGAGAAGGTGTGTCCAAACTTTTGGTCTGTACTGTATATCGGAAACATAGATCACATATCGGTACTGTGTTGTAAGCGTTTATGCAGCAGCACAAGCAGGGTCATATTGTTACTAATCAAACTCGAGTGGGTGCACAAAATACCACCCAGGAAAGACACTGAAATATACCATATCGTAATAAAGTGCCAGTGCAAAAATTTATAATACATGATATCACAGCTAGGTGCGAATAGAGCTTAAAGGGAA
Source organism: Oophaga sylvatica (assembly GCA_033576555.1). Taxonomy (NCBI): domain Eukaryota; kingdom Metazoa; phylum Chordata; class Amphibia; order Anura; family Dendrobatidae; genus Oophaga; species Oophaga sylvatica. The sequence goes on from JARQOD010000002.1 coordinate 547,919,314, forward strand.
TCTGTCACCCCATTTTTGCCCTATGAGATAGGGCCACCGCCATCAGGGGCTTATCTACAGCATTCTGTAATGCTGTAGATAAGCCCTCGATGTTACCTGAAAGTGAAGAAAAACGAGTTATAAAATACTCACCCAGGGGCGTTCCGGTCCGGAGGGAGTCGCTGTCCGGGGCCTCCCATCTTGTAGCGAAGCCGGCCTCTTCATTCCATCCCGGCTCCTGCGCAGGCGCACTGCTCTGCCCTGGTGAGGGCAGAGCAGAGTACTGCAGTGCGCAGGCGCCGGGAAAGGTCAGAGAGGTCCGGCGCCTGCATACTTCAGTACTCTGCTCTGCCCTCACCAGGGCGCCTGCGCAGGAGCCGCGACGGGACGGAAAGAAGAGGCCGGCTTCGCTACAAGATGGGAGGCCACGGACCGCCCCCGGGTGAGTATTTTATAACTCGTTTTTCTTCACTTTCAGGTAACATCGGGGGCTTATCTATAGCATTACAGAATGCTGTAGATAAGCCCCTGATGGCGGTGGCCCTATCTCATACGGCAAAAATGGGGTGACAGGTTCCCTTTAAAGAGAACCCATCAGCAAGAGGGTGCATAGTAATCTACACACAGTGTCGTGTCGGTGCCGTTATACTGATTAAAATGATACCTTTGTTGATGAAATCCATCTTGTGCTTCTTTTTTAATCCTTATTTTCAGTTAATGATATGCTCGTGTCCTAAGGCGGGGTTGGGGTATGTGGTATTTAGGGTGCCAACCTCCGCGGGCAGGTAGGTTTAGTGAGAGAGCAATCTATATGGAAAGTTTAAAGTCCTTTAAAAGTTAAAACCTGACTTAACTTGATTCAATAAACTTACAGTTTTGATCCAGTTGGTTGTACCGGAAACTAACCTTGTTTTTTCCTCTTTCAGCTGCAATCACCAGCAGGTACAGCACCCACTAGCTTCTAATTACAGCAATGTACCCCATCTAAACTATCCATATGAACAGCTCCAAGCGTCCCCCTCTCCCTACCTCCTTATAAGGCCCTTTCATTACCCTGTCCCCTGACCTATTTAGTCCTGTACTTTATTTGGCAAAATAGCAGAGATTCAAACAACTTGGGCAGCTATATATTTGGATAATTTGGGAACTTCAATGCCTGGCTCCGCTCTTCTTTAGCTGACCTGGTGCAATGTCATAAAAGTTCAAGTCTGGACAGCTAATGAGAACATTTACAGGGATCCCGCCCAGTGGCCACTCAATAGTCACGTGGCTGCTGGACCAGTGTCCTGAAAATGTAATTAGCTCATATCTATCTTGACTGTTACTTGACTGTTGAATATTTATTAAGAAATTTTACAAACTGGCTTTTCTGCAACCTGGGGAATCCTGCGCTCTAGAATGACAAATTATGTCCCAAATGTTAGTAAGGGCAGACTGCATGGCTAGGTGCTGGATTTTATATATGTGGCAACGAGAAAGAATGAGCAACCCAAATTAAATGATTAAAGACATGTCCCAATACTTTTGTCTAAATAGTGTATGATTCTTCATAGACCTTGTTGAAGGCATGCATTTCTACATATGAGCTTGAATGTGCAACACAATGGACAAGTTAGAAAAATGAAATCTGCCCAACTTTTCAATATGTAGATAGCATAAACAATACTATAATATTCAGAAAGTCTAAAAAATTAAATCATTGAAAAGCAAATGACAAACTAGAATAAAAACTACTATTTGTATGGAGCATGTCATGTACTTTATTTTTTATTCCAAGTAAAATTAAAATTATTGTGGGGCAAACAGGCTTTCAATTGGAAAAATGAATTCAAATATTTTGGTGTCAAAACAAGCTGTAATATGTCAAGACAGTTGCAGCTTATTTTCTAGGCCCCATTAGCATTTCAAAGAAAACGCTATCTGTAGAAAACAAAACAGGAGACAAGTATGGATATACCCAGTATGGTAATTTTAATTCTTTTTCAACAAATTGCTAATTGGGTATTGATGTATTAAGATCATGTACACATGAATCCACACGCTTCAATTACTTGAAACTCAGTATCCGGTAGAAAATAGTAAAAATACATGGCAATGAAAAGTGATCCAAAGTAGATAATCTGCCATATTCTGTTCCAACAAATTAGACTCTACAGCATTTTTCAAAATAGTAACATTTATGCAAGATAATAGCGGCAAAAACAAATGGTCTTAGCAATGAAGCATGAAAAGCTAAATTTACAAATTGCCTCTTCAGAGAGGAAGAGGACTAGAACTCTAGTGGCACCTATTGGAAGTAGCAATCCTAAAAGTCAATTTTGACCCTCTATTGAGCCTTGCCACATGATTTAGGATAAAAGCAGAAACCAAAATCTCAATTTGCAGACACTGTTTTGGGGGTACTGCTCTTCGTCAGTGCAGAGTGTGAGATCTGGTTTGGCTGTCGATATTGACTTTTAGGATTGCTACTTCCTATATGTGGCATTAGAGTTCTAGTCCTCTTCCTCTCAGAAGAGACAATTTGCATATTTCCCTGAGGAACACCGCGGCTTGGAAGTCTCACCTCGCAGCCAAACCAGAGATCACACTTTGCACTGACAATGGGCAGTACCCCGAAAAACAGTGTCTGCAAACTGAGATTTTGGTTTTTATTCTAAGTTATGTGACAAGGCTCGTTAGGGGGTCAATATTGACTTTTAGGATTGCTACTTAATATAGGTGGCACTAGAGTTCTAGTCCTCTTCCTCTCTGAAGAGACAATTTGCATATTTCCCAGAGCAGCACTGCGTCTTGGAAGTCTCTTCGCCTCGGCATTTCAGGCTTGACATGTTTGCTGCAGGAAGGAACGTTACCCTTTGGATCCCAAGCTAAATTTATGCACTGCCCAAAGTTTATCCACTGCCTACATGCAAATTATTCTCTCCTCCATAGTTGCACTGAATGTGAATTACAAAAATAAGTTTCCTGTAACTCCTATTCATTTCTATAGAAATTAGAAATTGTAAAATAGTTAATCCAATACCACCTCCATTGGATTGAGCCTGGATAGAAAAAAATTGAATGTCATGAAAAGTTTACATTAGGGAAAATTAGTCGCTTAAAGGGATAATCCTAAAGAGCCAGCATGTATACAGTCATGGTCAAAAGTTTTGAGAATGACACAAATATTATATTTTCACATGATCTGCTGCCCTCTGGTTTTTATGTGTGTTTGACAGATGTTTTTATCACAGACAGAAATATAATTGCAAACATATGAGTAACAAAAGCTTATATTGACAGTTAGAATGAGTTAATGCAGCAAGTCAATATTTGCAGTGTTGACCCTTCTTCTTCAGGACCTCTGCAATTCTCCCTGGCATGCTCTCAATCAACTTCTGGACCAAAGCCTGACTGATAGCAGTCCATTCTTGCACAATCAATGCTTTCATTTTGTCAGAATTTTTAGGTTTTTGTTTGTCCACCCGTCTCTTGATGATTGACCACTAGTTCTCAAAGGGATTAAGATATGGGAAGTTTCCAGGCCATGGACCCAAAATCTCTATATTTTGTTCCCTGAGCCATTTAGTTATCACCTTTGCTTTATGACAAGGTGCTCCATCATGCTGGAAAAGGCATTGTTGATCGCCAAACTGCTCTTGGAGGGTTGGGAGAAGTTGCTCTTGGAGGACATTCTGGTATCATTCTTTATTCATGGCTGTGTTTTTAGGCAAGACTGTGAGAGAGCCGATTCCCTTGGCTGAGAAGCAACCACACACATGAATAGTTTCAGGATGCTTAACAGTTGGCATGAGACAAGACTGGTGGTAGCGCTCACCTTGTCTTCTCCGAATGAGGCGTTTTCCTGATGTCCCAAACAATCGAAAAGGGGATTCATCAGAGAAAATAACTTTACCCCAGTCCTCAGCAGTCCACTGCCTGTACCTTTTGCAGAATATCAGTCTGTCCATGATGTTTTTTCTGGAGAGAAGTGGCTTCTTTGCTGCCCTCCTTGAGACCAGGCCTTGCTCCAAGAGTCTCCGCCTCACAGTGCGTGCAGATGCACTCACATCTGCTTGCTGCCATTCCTGAGCAAGCTCTGCACTGCTGGTAGCAAGATCCCGCAGCTGAAACACTTTTAAGAGACGGTCCTGGCGTTTGCTGGTCTTTCTTGGGCGCCCTGGAGCCTTTTTGGCAACAATGGAACCTCTCTCCTTGAAGTTCTTGATGATGCGATAGATTGTTGACTGAGGTGCAATCTTTCTAGCTGCGATACTCTTCCCTGTTAGGCCATTTTTGTGCATTGCAATGATGACTGCACGTGTTTCTTTAGAGATAACCATGGTTAACAGAAGAGAAACAATGATGCCAAGCACCAGCCTCTTTTTAAAGTGTCCAGTGGTGTCATTCTTACTTAATCATGGCAGATTGATCTCCAGCCATGTCCTCATCAACACCCACACCTGTTTTAATGGAGAAATCACTGAAAAGAGGTTAGCTGGTCCTTTTAAGGCAGGGCTGCAATGATGTTGAAATGTGTTTTGGGGGATAAAGTTCATTTTCTAGCCAAATATTGACTTTGCAAGTAATTGCTGTTAAGCTGATCACTCTTTATAACATTCTGGAGTATATGCAAATTGCCATTAGAAAAAGTGAAGCAGTAGACTTTGTAAAAATTAATATTTGTGTCATTCTCAAAACTTTTGTCCATGACTGTAGTCTGTGTGTCCAGAATGCTGCATTCTTCACAAACTCAAGTATCGACATATAATTTTAGGTGATTCCATCTTCTTTTGCTTTCCTCCTTAAAAGGTGCCTGTTTTATCTGCTATCTATGAGAACAAAAAAGCTTTCCCCCTCTCCACACTTTGGTCTTCTGTGTATAACACCCTCTCTGTTATTATCGTTAAAGAGGAGAGAAGAAACAGGAAATCAGAGAAAGCTCTTCAGAGCCAGGAGCAGAGCTTTGGATGTGTGTCAGAACTTGCAGAGCAGACAACTATTAGAAGGATTAGGAAATTCTCAGAAAAATTTGAGTGACAATCTTCGACTTGCTGTCACGTGACTTTTTTTTTTTTTTTTTTTTAGAGTGCTAACTTTGCTGCAAAATAGAACAGCCATGTAGTGAAAAGTCACATTCTGTTTGCAACTTGCCTGAAGTCTATGGCTAGTGAATCACTTGCAACAGAAAAACCTACTCATTTGGAAACATCTGAGGCTGTGTTGCAGTCACACTATACTGCAGGTCACCATGCAACACTATATGTAATCATTTGATGCGATGTAGCCATAGCCTCACGCAGCAGTAATATGGTAAGAAATATTTAATGATGACTATTCACAAAGTTCCTCCATATCATGTAGGAATAAAAAATGTGCAAAGGTGTACACAGTCATTAAATCATACTTTCAAAACACCTGTTGTGTAGATATGTGGGGATCCCAGAGGAGGCATTTTTGGCATACAGTACAGATAAGTCATACGTGTGTTTGTCTCATAAACATTCATTGCCCATCTACAAAATATGCGACAAATGAATCACTGGGGACCGACCACTGAACTCCAGGATCAAGGACTCTAGTGTAAACGTGATACTGCACATGTGCGCACACTGTTGCATTTACTGTCTATGACAGTGGTGTTCATGCATGTGCATTACAGCTATCATGGATTTGA
>JARQOD010000002.1:547927448-548014948 GCA_033576555.1 Oophaga sylvatica
GTGCCATGGTGCCTGCCATACAATTGCACTCACTTTCTCCAATATTCTGCACTATTGTGACGTACACTTTATTCCGCCAGACCAAAAAGTTTAATGTATTGTGTGTATATTTACAACTGCTTGTTACTTGTGGAATCATTACATGTAGGGAAATTTGCTTTGTTTCACATTTGGCTATGGGACAGGCAACATTTTAAGGTAGAAAAGGGTTAAGTTAAGGTGGTTAGGACTTTTTTCTTTTTAGAATTAGCTATTTATTAGACTATTGATGCCCAAATCTGCACTTTACCTACACTAACGCAATATGAATGACAAAGAACTACATAAAGCTCTGGTGACATCTGCATCAGGATTTATTTTTTGGGGGGGTGGAGGAACATTATGACAAACTATACAGCGGCGCAGGTTTTTTTAGCAGCTCCCTGGCTTTTCAAGCTAGAAGTGGATAGACTCAACATATGCATAGCAAGTCATTTTGAAATCGGTTTATTCTTTTTGGTATTTTTTTTAAGCGTTCTTTCAGGCGGATTTCAGGAGAAATCTTCCTGAAATAGACGCCGTATGCACATACCCTTAGAAGCCTTCGTCACAGATTCCATCATTTTCTCTTGAAGAACGCTGTTTAATTTTTTTTGTTGTGGTATTAATACATTGAAGGATCCATCCCCTGAACCAATTCCAGTTTTCTGCTCCTATCAAGGAACAGAAAAACAGGATTCCTAAAGCACAAGTGAACATCGCCCAAGAGGTGGTGGCTTCGCACACCCATCACATACAGTACAGACCAAAAGTTTGGACACACCTTCTCAGTTAAATATTTTTCTGTATTTTCATGACTATGAAAATTGTACATTTACACTGAAGGCATCAAAACTATGAATTAACACATGTGGAATTATATATTTAACAAAAAAGTGTGAAACAACTGAAATTCTGTCTTATATTCTAGGTTCTTCAAAGTAGCCACCTTTTGCTTTGATTACTGCTTTGCACACTCTTGGCATTCGCTTGATGAGCTTCAAGAGGTAGTCACCGGAAATGGTTTTCACTTCACAGGTGTGCCCTGTCAGGTTTAATAAGTGGGATTTCTGCCCTTATAAATGGGGTTGGGACCATCACTTGTGTTGTGCAGAAGTCTGGTGGATACACAGCTGATAGTCCTACTGAATAGACTGTTAGAATTTGTATTATGGCAAGAAAAAAGCAACTAAGTAAAGAAAAACGAGTGGCCATCATTACTTTAAGAAATGAAGGTTAGTCAGTCCGAAAAATTGGGAAAACTTTGAAAGTGTCCCCAAGTGCAGTTGCAAAAACCATCAAGCGCTACAAAGAAACTGGCTCACATGAGTTTTTTCAGGGGCGGCTTATTTTGCTTTAATTATTGTATTGTTAACGTTACTTATGACTTGTGTTTTGAAACTGTTAAACTGTAAATCGCTGCGGAATATGTTGGCGCTATATAAAGATTATTATTATTATTATTACTACATGAGGACAGCCTCAGGAAAGGAAGACCAAGAGTCACCTCTGCTTCTGAGGATAAGTTTACCCGAGTCACCAGCCTCAGAAATCGCAGGTTTACAGCAGCTCAGATTAGAGACTAGGTCAATGCCACACAGAGTTCTAGCAGCAAGACACATCTCTACAACAACTGTTAAGAGGAGACTTTGTGCAGCAGGCCTTCATGGTAAAATAGCTGCTAGGAAACCACTGCTAAGGACAGGCAACAAGCAGAAGAGACTTGTTTGGGCTAAAGAACAAAAGGAATGGACATTAGACCAGTGCAAATCTGTGCTTTGGTCTGATGAGTCCAAATTTGAGATCTTTGGTTCCAACCACCATGTCTTTGTGCGACGCAGAAAAGGTGAACGGATGGAGTCTACATGCCTGGTTCATACCGTGAAGCATGGAGGAGGAGGTGTGATGGTGTGGGGGTGCTTTGCTGGTGACACTGTTGGGGATTTATTCAAAATTGAAGGCATACTGAAACAGCATGGCTACCACAGCATCTTGCAGCGGCATGCTATTCCATCCAGTTTGCGTTTAGTTGGATCATCATTTATTTTTCAACAGGACAATGACCCCAAACACCTCCAGGCTGTGTACGGGCTATCTGACCAAGAAGCAGAGTGATGGGGTGCTACGCTAGATGACCTGGCCTCCAGTCACCAGACCTGAACCCAATCGAGATGGTTTGGGGTGAGCTGGACCGCAGAGTGAAGGCAAAAGGGCCAACAAGTGCTAAGCATCTCTGGGAACTCCTTCAAGATTGTTAGAAGACCATTTCCGGTGACTACCTCTTGAAGCTCATCAAGAGAATGCCAAGAGTGTGCAAAGCAGTCATCAAAGCAAAAGGTGGCTACTTTGAAGAACCTAGAATATAAGACATATTTTTCAGTTGTTTCACACTTTTTTGTTAAGTATATAATTCCACATGTGTTAATTCATAGTTTTGATGCCTTCAGTGTGAATGTACAATTTTCATAGTCATGAAAATACAGAAAAATCTTTATATGAGCAGGTGTATCCAAACTTTTGGTCTGTACTGTATCTGGATGTGCTGCAGGCAGTTGCAACTGCGACAGATGATATATAGTACTAAATGGTCGGAAATACAAATATAGCTGAAGTCTGCCAGTGCCAAAGCCACACTGGCTCAAAGGCCGGTGCTAGCTGGGAGACCCTCTAGTTAAGATTTCCAAATAGGGGAAATGTCTTTGTAAGATAATTTCTCAGAGAAAATTAGAAAAACTTTACTCAATTACGGTAAATAAAATGATGAAATGTGAGGAACAGTATAGGGAAAACCCTGCTCGAAATCCTAATTTTTCCTGCTAATTATAAAGTATAATTGAAAGTTATTTTCTCAGATCCCTTAGTAACATGTAATTGATGCCACTGCATGAGGAATTACAAGGACAAGTGATAAAGACAGATCAGTCATTACAAATATATTTTATACAAACATAGTGCCTGCTTGTTTGACACCGGGTGATTATCAGTGCAGGATACTGAAAACCCCCAGAAGATATGAGCAGACAATTAGGGGGAGATATATCTTAAAGTTAAGCGTCTCTGGAACAAAAACATTTATCCTATGTGTGGCAGCGAGCGATAGCACATGACCTCTGACAAACAGTTTTCAGAGTAATCTTAATGCTACTCTGGATTTAACTTGACTAACTGGTAGCAATTGAGCACATTTTTTTTTGTGGCAGCAGTTATCTAAAACGCTACAATAACAGCATCAAAAGTAGAATGGTGGAAGATTGGTTTTCCATTGTACTGCTGAACTGGCATAATGCCCACTTTAAAAGCAATTCACTGCTCATCACTAAAATCTGGCAGACACGACACTAAATGCTTTGAGAGACCAGGAAAAAAATAATAATAAATAATAAAGGAGGGAAGTGAAACTGGAATAAAAAAAAAATGAAAAAAATAAGGGAGCAGCCTTTTTCAAACAGACAGCATAGATGCATACACAAACAATACAAACCAAGCAAACAGCTTTAAAAATTAATAAAATATACACTTCGATAGAAAAGAAAAGAAAAAAAAGGGGGGGGGTGATGGGAGGAGGGAGACGTTGAGTACCTTAAGAGAGAACAGTAAAAAAAAAACAAAAAAACAAAAAAAAACAGCAAAACCTAATCTGTTCAAAAGATGAATTTACCAGCAGGCTTGTATTAGGTATAGAAGTACTAAACAAAAGCAAAATATATATTTACATTCCTCTATTGTTCTGCTGCAGCAAAAACCTACTCTATTCCGCCAATCACTTGTCAAATGCATTGGCCACGTTTTATTTACCAGCCAGGGTAATGAGTAAATATGTGATCATAAAACTCTTTTTTTTTCGCATGGACAGCTTCAGATTCTTTTTTTCCCACCTCGATTCTAAATACAGGTAATGATTTAGACAGCTTTCAAAAAAGTCTTTTGACTGTCAATAAAACTAATTCTATTCCCCTTTCCACGTGGGGGTGAGAAAAGGGTCTTCACAAATGAAAATTCAAATTAAAATCCTGATTATAGTGTAGTGTGACAACACCTGTATTTATAATTTTACTGTCAGCTAGCTGGTGGTGTTTAACAAAGGCTGGAAGGAGGGAAGTAATTGGAATTTGTCTGCAACATGCCAGATGAATGACGACACTGGACACTTTGCTGTGTTACAGTAAATGTGTCTTGTTGATAAAATAACCCTTATGTGTAGCATCACATAGTGACAGGATTGTATGCGAGATATGGCCCACAAAACTGTCTTTTCAGAAAGTGTGAGAATAGCAGATGTTCAAAAAATAAATACAAAAAAAAATTGTAGAACAGATTTTTTATTAATAGCAATTAAATAATAATAATAATAATATATATATATTTTTATATTTTAAATGTACGGTATATATATTTCCTTAGTGATTTATTAGACAAAATAAATTGATAAAAAATAATATCAAGTGTTAGTATCAGGGACGTAAAGCATTTTGTTAGAAAAACTGCTCTTGCTATGTTTGACTAATTCCAGGAAAGATTTGTTCATCTTTTTAATGTGGTTACCCAGGTCAAAAACTCTGCTTCTACCGAAAGCAAAGCCTACTGACTTAACGCACAACTAGCAGTGTGTTTTGTAGGGATCACCAGTAGGCTGAAAGTTACAGAATGGTTTTCTGGCAAACAAATCTCTTGGAAGGTAATGGTTCTCCTTCTGGAGATCAAGAAGTTGTATGGACCTTTACAAGCTCCTTGAGAAAAGATGCAAATTAGCTCTTCTTCACCAGGAATACAACTGTATCTCTCATGCCCCCTATTGGCTGCTAACCATTAAGTCAATGTCAAACCCATCAAGGAACTTAAAAATGACAATTTGTAGATACAGTATAAATGGATATACAGTAAGTAGATTAGTTTCTGCTGCTCATATCTGGGCTGCAGGCTTTCAATTTGGAGCTTTTGTCACAGGTAGTCATGTATTACAAGATCCATGGTGCCGCTTGCAGATCTATTTTTCTCATCAAAATAACAGACAACTTCGTGAAATCTATTATGAATATACTGAAGGTCAATGACCTGCTTCAGGTTTAGATGGTGTTCTTCTTAGGAACTGAAACTGCTTTGCAGGGGTTAACTGAGGACCATTAATATCTCTGCTGGCCACACTGAACTGAAACCCCCCAGCTGTACCAGATGTGTTTGTAGGTCCTAACCATGGATGAGTTAGAAGAGACGCATAAGTCCACACTATATACTAAGTATTGTCCAACAAGCTGGAGCTGCTCAAATCAACTGCCACTAGCTCCATTTTCCCGTTAAGTAAAATCGTGGCATGATGATTTGTAACACAGAGAAGAACATATTATTTTTGCATGAACGGAACACTATAAAAAAAATCTCTTTAATAAACTCACTTATAAGAATTCTATCCCGAATAACCCAATATTAAAAACTCTGAACTTTAAATGAAACTGGAGCAGCCAAGCTTTTTCTGCCAGCATGTCAATTGTCCATGGAAGTTCATGTATAGATGTAAAAAAAACATTTACCTTCCCAATGGTGAATGGGCGTGTGTTTTAAGAGTAATTTTCAAGTCTTGAAAAGTAACTAAAATGTGATCAAAGGCTATGACAAACATGATATTACATGGGCCAGTCATGTCCAGACCAAAGTGTGCAGCTCTGTGACCTCATCTACATCACAAACTGGTGCACGTGCCCTTTAAACCAACATGGCCTCATTCACAAAATGGACAAAAACTAGTGATAATTGTGATTCTTCTGATAGTTTGTTTAGAAAATTGCTTATTAAACCTAGCGCATTGATTCGAGTTTGTCAGAGTGATTTTCATGTGGGCGCTCAAAAAACCTCCCCAGGGATATCACTCTATGATTTTCCTTATAATTGGCATAAACAAGTGTAATGATAAAACAAAAAATGGGGGATTGATATGGAAATGGAGCAAAAACCCAAATATAATTATTCGGATGGATCAGTCATGCGTATTCTTCAATGTTTTTTTTACAGACTAACCTTGAAGCATATTTACATATCATGGAACATTTTGCAGTGAAAAAGACATGAAGCGTTGTATATTGCTTGCATTAATACTCAGATCAGCCGACAGTATACCATTAGACTTAAATGCACACAAATACATTGATAAGATGTCAAGAGGTTAAGTGAAAACTTAAACAGCCCACTGACAAAAAAAAACAGAAAGAGGAAACGTTTAAGAGATGCTTTACGCTGTCAAGCTGCATTTTCTTTCCAAAAAAATTACTCAAACAGATGCTAATCTCAGAAAACAGAAATCTTGGCTCTCGCCACACTGTGTTGTGCACATGCTTATCTATTTATTACCGCAGAAGAAAACCAATACTCACAAAAAACACAAAATGACAGGGATGTTTGAGTTTACACTGGGTAACAAACTGTCACATACACAGACTGAAGATAAAAATGTCATTGAATACCTGTCAAAAGAGAATTCTGCTGAGATTTGGAAACCTTGTGTTTACCGTAACCACTACACATCACACAAAAGTAGATGTGTGTATCCGTCTAATAATTCTGGACAAGAACACATTTATTACAGGCGTACTTGGCTTTAGAGAACCATTTTTTGTTTGTCTTATTAGTGAAAATTTTGCTGGTAAAGTAGAATACTCCGCTCTGCACAGCCCCTATTACCAATGTTGTGTTACTTCAGCTTGGGACCAGCAAACAGCAGTTTTATAGGCGTACATTAAATTGGACACACAGGGGAGGAATTTATCAAGCTACTTGCGGCAGAATTGTGCAATTTAATACTGTCTACTCTTAAAGGGAACCTGTCATGTTCCAATATAACCTGCCAAAATGGTGTTAATCTGGAGCTTAATAAGTGTTCTAAAGCTGCCAAGTCGCCTTACTGAAAGCCCGGCTCCCTCAAAGAAATTATCTTTATTCCTCTGGCTTGCTGATGCAGCTCAGGATGTAGTGAGAGGCAGCAGTAAGCGCGTCTTGACACATTGACTGACAGCCACCTCTGCATTAAGACACTGCAGAGCTGGCTGTCAGTTGACGTGTCTGCGTGTGCTTACATACGTTCTGAGCAGTGACTGGAGTGGTGTTGGCACACCTCTATGACTGAAAGCTGGAGGCTGCCAGGAGCAATAATTTCCTCCCGGTAGCTGCGGTTTCAGTGCGGCGGGCTGGACAGCATTAGAACACAATTAACATGAAGATTTACTTCATATATCTGAAGGTTAATAGCATTTGGGGATATGACAGATTTTAAGCTTGAAAATAATAATTAGACAGTAAGATGCTTTAATGTATTTCCAGTCTAGGATGCAACAAGTTTTAAAGCTAGATGGGAGTTTTCTAAAAATTTTGATTGCTTGTAACTCTCAGATATAAATGTAAGGCTATCTTCACATTATATTTCCATTTTCTACTAATGGTTCCATCACTTATCAGCAAGTATAGCGCAGCACGATTTTTGGTATTAGAATGAAAACCTCAATGAAGCCGCTGAACTCCATAGTGCAGGGTTTGACAAACCCGGGCGCCAGGTCGCCAGTGGCGCCTAGAAAATCATGCCTGGCGCCCGGGTTTGTCGGGGCCCTGAGCAGGCGGGGGGGCCCACTCGCCGTCGGGCACCCCGGCGCCCGTTAGCGGCGGAGAGCGGTGTCAGCACCGCCACCCGCCCCCGCCTGCTCAGGGCCCCAGCAGCAGCTGGCACAATACTTACCTCTCCCGTGCCTCCGCTGCCGCAGCACCGGGCTCCAGGGGGCGCCGGCGCTTCCTCCCACAGCAGCGCCGCTGAAAGACGTCATCATTCAGCGGCCGGCTGTGACAGAGAGCGCGGACGCCGGACAGGTGAGATGTGATGTGTATGTGTGTCTGTCTGTGTGCATCAGTGTGTGTGTGTGTGTGTATGTGAGAGAGTGCTTGTGTTGCTGCATGTGTGATGGTGGTGGGGGGAGGCATTGATAATGGGGAGGCATTGATAATGGGGAGGCATTGATGATGATGGGGAGGCATTGATGATAATGGGGAGGCATTGATGATGATGGGGAAGCATTGATGATGATGGGGAGGAATTGATGATCATGGGGAGACATTGATGATGGGGAGGCATTAATGATGATAGGGAGGCATTGATGATGATGATGGGGAGGAATTGATGATGATGGGGAGGCGATGATGATGATGGGGAGGCGATGACGATGATGGGCAGACATTGATGATGATGGGCAGGCATGATGATGAGGAGCATTGATGATGTGGGAGACATTGATGATGATGGGGAGGCATTGATGATGATGGGGAAGCATTGATGATGATGGGGAGATATTGATGATAATGGGGAGGCATTGATGATGATGGGGAGGCATTGATGATGATGGGGAGACATTGATGATGATGGGGAGGCATTGATGATGATGTGCAGGCATTGATGATAATGGGGAGGCATTGATGATGATGGGGAGGCATTGATGATGATGGGGAGGGATGATATGATGGGGAGGGGATGATGATGATGGGGAGGCGATGATGATGATGGGCAGGCATTGATGATGATGGGCAGGCATTGATGATGATGGGGAGGCGATGATGATGATGGGGAGGCGATGATATGAGGAGGCAATGATGATGATGGGGAGGCCATGATGATGATGGGGAGGCCATGATGATGATGGGGAGGCCATGATGATGATGGGGAGGAAATGATGATGATGAGGAGTCAATGATGATGATGGGGAGGCGATGATGATGAAATGAAAAAAAAATTCTGGCTCCTAAATTTTTTGGCTGGCTCCTAGATTCTGAACAACTTTGTTGACCCCTGCCATAGTGCACATATAAACAGAAAGTAAATACTGTATATACTCATGTGTAAGCCGACCCGTGTATAAGCTGACCCCCCTAATTTTGCCACAAAAAACTGGGAAAATTTATTGACTCGTGTATAAGCCTAGGGTGGAAAATGATTATGCCCCATATGATGCTCCACAGATTATGCCCCCAAATGCTGCACAGATTATGCCCCCATATGTTCCACAGATTATTCCCCCATATGCTCCACAGATCATACCCCCATATGTTCCACAGATTATGCCCCCATATGCTCCACAGATTATGCCCCCATATGCTCCACAGATTATTCCCCCATATGCTCCACAGATCATGCCCCCATATGTTTCCACAGATCATGCCCCCATATGCTCCACAGATTATGCCCCATATGCTCCACAGATTATGCCCCATATGTTCCACAGATTATGCCCCCATATGTTCCACAGATTATGCCCCCCATATGTTCCACAGATTATGCCCCCATATGCTCCAGATTATTATGCTGTCGCAGCTGCTGCAAAAGAAAAAAAAATGACATACTCACCTCTCGTCGCTGGGGCCAGGTGCCGGTGTCACCGCTCGCTCAGGACCCCGGCACCTGAGATATTTACCTGTCACCGGACCGGTCCACCGCTGCGCTGCTCCCTCTTCCGGGTCCTTGGCCGTGAATGATCAGGCAAGGGGCGCGGTCCGCACTAACGACGTCATCGTGCCCTCTGCCTGAACATTCACAGCCAGAGGAGTTGGACGAGGAGGTCGGAGCAGCGGTGGACCGAGGGACATGTGAATATCGCTATACTCACCCCCCCCCACCGGCGCGTCACTCTCTGCATCCTCTCCTCTTCTCCTGGCGGTCTCCGCAGCTCTTCCTTCCTACAGCGGTCACGTGGTACCGCTCATTAATGTCATGAATATGTGCATATTCATGACTTTAATGAGCGGTACCATGTGACCGCTGCAGGAAGGAGCCGGAGATCGTGGGAGAAGCAGGGGGGCTGCACAGACGCGCCGGCGGAGGGGTAAGTATGATCCAACACCCCCGCCGACCCCCCAGTATATGACTCGTGTATAAGCTGAGAGGGGGACTTTCAGCCCTAAAAAATGGGCTGAAAATCTCGGCTTATACGCGAGTATATACGGTACATGTCATGCCTGCCTAAGCATGTTTATCCTGAAGAATATCTGGACCATGTGGTAGATACAGACTGGAACCAATAGCTGTGAAAATCTCTAGAGAGTCAGTGATCATGGCTCCACTTCTGCTGAAAGAAGCAGATTGTAAATGAAAAGGGAAGATCTTTACAGTGGCAAGTTATATTATACATATAACTACTAGATGGAGGCCCGATGCAATCGCATCGGGAGGGCGGTGGTGTCACGATGTGGGCAGGCTTTGCAGCATTGAGAATCTCTTCCCCCCATGTTCTCACCCACCTATCCACTCTCTTTAAAACTGCTCCTCCTGTACAAAGATGGTGGCGGTCAGTGAATCGTTCAGCTGATCTCGGCGCGTTTGCGACGGTGTTCCGCTGGTGGTACCGCGCAAGAGGCTGAGTACGGCGTATACAGAGTGTGTGTGTGGTGGTGCGTCCGGCGTAGTGTGTGTGGTGCATGCGGCATATACAGTGTGTGTGTGTGGTGCGTACGGCGTATACAGTGTGTGTGGCGTATAAAGAGTGTGTGTGGTGCGTACAGCGTATACTGTGTGTGTGGTTTGTACAGCGTATAGTGTGTGTGGTACGTACGGCGTATACAGTGTGTGGTACAACGATGTTTCGCTGGTGGTACCACGCAAGAGGCTGGTACCACCAGCAGTTTACATATTGAGACACCCATCACTTGGGTGTCCCAATATGGCGGTCGGTGAACTTCCACCGCTTGGAATTGTGGGATCCGGACACATCCGTGACCATCCTTTGCCGCCAAATCATCATAAATCTTTCTATGTACACTTGCATAGATTTTGAAGTACCGGTAACTTGGCAAGGAGCTTATTCCACATAGATCTTCTGTGAATGTAGGCTTGCACAAACCCTTCTGTCTCTTCATGTGATTCAACACAGACACGATGTTGAGATATGGGCTCTCTGGCCTTATCACTTAGAAAGATACTGAATGTATATTTGGGGCTGTTATTGTTTATTAGAATAAATTTGGAGCCAGATGCCTCCTTGATGGTATCGCATGATGAATAAGTATCTGCATGTATTTCTCAGCATTGCGAACACTATAATTCTTGACTCTTCCCAACTATTTGTTTAACTGCAGCCCCAAACTTGCACAGAACCTCCATCATGCTTTACTGTCACCTACAGACTGATTACTATACCGATCTGTAGGCATTTGGCAAACTGTCTTCTGTTAAAGCAAAATATTTCACATTTCAAATTATCAGTCCAGAGAGCATCTGCTGCCATTTTTCTGGATCCAGTTCTTAGGGTTTCCATGAAGAATATTTCCGAAAAGTAGATGGGTGTAACTGGGTCACACTGGTTGCAGCAACGTTTGAGATGATAGCACTGCTGGACATTGTCCAATTTCATAAGTAAATATGTCTTTCGTCTGCTGTATTAAGTTCCCTTAGCCAAAAAAAAAAACCAAAATAGCCTTGAAAAACGCTCACACATAGTACACATCAGATTGAAGGAAAGTAAGCATGATGTATTTTTTCTACTGCACAAAGTTTTCTTTGCCTATAACTCTGTCTAAAGTCTTCAACATTGCCTATTTCTTGGGGTCCTAAATGCAGAGACATTTGGCACATACTTATCCATTATGAAATACTATCAGGGAGGCGTCTGATTTGGGCCAAATTATTTTGCAGCAGGACAACAATTCCAAACATGTGGCCAATGTTACTAAGAAGAATCTTAAGCACAAAGAAGAACAAGGTGTCCTGGAAGTGATGCTATGGCCCACACAGAGTGCTGATCTCAACATCAAGTCTGTCTGGGATTATATGAAGTAACAGAAAGATTTGCTCATGCCTACATCTACAGAAGATCTGTGGTTAGCTCTTATTTTTCTGTGGCTCTTGGATGCAAGAAAAAACTTCTTTAAAATGAGATAGCTAGAGAGTGCACAATGGGATTTGTGAGTCAGATAGTGTTCAGGGTCTAATTCTTATAGCTACTAGCTTATAACCAGAAGACCATTTTATAGAAAGACTGCTCAAATATGACAACCCCATAAAATATTGGATAACTTGTTAAGTAACTAAGTTTCTATTACAAGAGGAGAGCGCAGTGCAGAGCAATGGAACATACTTGGGCAGTTATGCAAATGCAGTGCGATTGCCACATTTGTAGGTAGGCTGATCTGGCTGGCACACTGGTATGGATACTGTGCTTCATTAGCTATTCTCTTGCAAACCTATGTAACTGAAATATTGTAAAGATGCTTTGCGGCTCAAACAAAACAAAAGTTTTGTGTAGTGGGCACAATGGTATGGGAAAAAAAAAGGGACAAATTCTGCCACTGACTTTGGGCAATCTGGCTGAGAATGCAGGACAGTCTCTGTTATAACTAGGGTTGGTTTATTGCAGGTGTGCGGAACATCAGGTCACAGGGCAGATTCCCGGAGACTGCAGTGCTTGGGCCGGCAGATATATTTTGATGGCTGCAGGCCCATTAATTTCTTCTTGCTCTGTGACCATGTGCATGCAGTGTTCACTACTGAGCGCTGAGGTGTGTGCAATGGAAGATTACGTCCTGACATCTGTGCCAGCATCATGATGTGCTTTGTGGGTGGAGTAAGCGTGCAATTTGTATGGCAGCCAAGGGATGATATAAATATCCAAATGGCACTTGGCAGAAAAAAAGATTTCCCAATCCTGATTTATTGAGTTGTCCAGAACAATACTAGGTGAGTTTAGAGTGAATCATGCAATTAAATAATTAGGCATGTTTGACTGAGACACCTAAAGGCAGTTAAGATAGCCATACACATAAAAAAACTGGATTGATGATAGAACAACCACTGAGAGAACATTTATCTATTGACCGATCATTACTCAATTCATATTTAAAGTGGACCTGTCACCAGGTAAAAAGCTGCAAGCTTTTTGTTTATTCCTGCGGCTCCCTGTTATTCATTATTTTTTTAATCCACCATACGGTTTTAAATATATTGGCCTTATTATTTAGTGCTAATTATGGTCATTATCAGGGTTGTGTAGCTTAGGATAATAATGTAAAGCAGCCTAAAGACACTCACTAGCTAAAGACAAATAAAATTAGCAGTACAGTAAACAGCAAATATCTTTGGTACCGTATAGCACATAATAAAAAAAAAATGCCATTCTTGGAAGCATTGGGAATCATTGGGAATGACATAAGAGAAACATCTGGCCCCTTTTGGCATGGTGACATATGCTCTAAATGGATACTGGCTATGACAGTTGTTCAAAATGGCCATACATGTTAAAGAACACTGGAGATGGTGAAGTTCTAGGACAAAATATTGTTTAAACGAAAGCTTTCCCGATGCAATGGAAAGCTTTTATATACAGGTTACGTGACCATAAACTACTGGTGGATTATAGTGGAGCACTACTGCATAGCAGGGCTGTGATCCTGGATCGATTTAAATCCAACCAAGATCTTCTGCCTGCAAGTTTTTCCCTTGTGCGTGCAGTTGTTTCCTGCCTGTATTTTGCCACCACCCTTCCCCCCCTAAAAAAGTACGAAAGGGCATTATGATTGTGAGCCAGAAAAGTAAATGATGAATCTGGACCATTGTCTTAATTCACTAGGAGCTTACGTCATAAATATATTGCAAAAAACGTTGCACAAAGAAAAGTTGTGCAAAAATTTTGTGACTTGGCGTCTTCATACCAATTTCAACAAGCTCAGCCAAAATGAACAGCAAAGGGTATAGAGGCGCCTGTTTGTCTAATTTATGACAAGCTGTGGTATACCTTACACCATAAATCTAACTCCAGTCCTTGACTGGACGTGCATGCCACTTTTAAGAATCGCATGACTTATTAGGAGGTATGCGCCTCTTAATGAATCAAACACCTCTAACTCTACTATGCCCCCTCATCAAGTCTGGCTTAAACACGATGACAATTTTGATGCACTGGAGCCTACCCACGTAAAGAAATGAGGAATGTGTTGGTGCTGTATAAGCAACAGAATGACAAAATGTCATCAGATAGCTATAATGATCGAATATTGTTAAATTCCATCTGATGAACGTTTAATGGACAAATAGTTATTTGAGGCTAAGTGCACACGTTCAGGAATGTGTGCAGAATTTTCATGAGCAAAACAGGACTTTTTTCGCGGTAAAAACGCGCAGTTTTTTTTTTGCGCGTTTTTACTGCGATTTTTCCCTGAACTTTCTAGGTGAATAATATAGCGGGAAAAACGCTAGAATTACTCGAAATTAATGAACATGTTGCTTCTTTTTCCGCTATGCGTTTTTTTTGCGGAAAAAAAAAAGCACCATGTGCACAAAAATTGCGGAATTCATTCTAAATGATAGGATGCTTTATTCATGCGTTTTTTACCGTGAAAAACGCAAATAATCCTGAACGTGTGCACTTAGCCTAAAACTTAGTTATTTTAAAGGGGTTATGCATCCTTGTGGTATAAGACTGCAGTCACTCTATGTGACTGCAGACTTGTGAATCCCCACAGAGCACACAGTGAGAGAATTCTCCGGTGCTGGGAGTGGGCATTCATGTGACCAGCAAGTATGCCACATGCATACTCTAGACCACACACTGACTTGACGTATCCATCTTTGCTCATTTCACTTTGAGCGAGGCTGCGCAGTCTAGATGACAAATGACCACATGTATGCAAATACTCGGATGCATAATTGTGGTCAGGCACCCATCCGGAGAATCCTGACAGCATGCAGTGAGTGAGGTGCAGACTTGTACCCCCAAAGCCGGACAACCCATTTCATACCACTATTTCAGACTTAAATGTTCGTTGTTAATTTTAGTCCGACATGTGGGGGCACATTTACACAGTGGTCTCTGAGATCTGCAAATCACAATACAGAAGGGACTGATCATATTAGAAGTTTCCCAGTCTAGAATCTATGACCATTATTGATGATCTCTATTCTCTTAGTACTATGTTTACAATCGGATATTCTTAGCGATGGGAAATGCAAATGTTTTTTTTTTCTTCCATGAATGGACCTGTCTTACATGCACAAATGAAACTGCAGATCTGTTCCTAATGTCAGAGCTTCTTCAGCTTTGCTGCTTAAGCAGGCTATTTTTATTTCACCAGCAATATTGCTTTTAGAATTTTCAAGCCTGATGTATACCTTTAAAAATCACTAAACAAGATGTAAAACAAAATGAAACAGTGTGCTGGGTTACTCCAAGCCTGCAATTTTCATTGTTCTATTCTCCATATTAAGCTATGAAGACATTCTGAACCTCTGAAGGCCACGGACTGGCAATTACAATTTAGTAATAATGCCTTAGGTATAACAACCAATCTGCAAAGCTGAAGAAAACAAATGTATATAAAACTCTTGCCCAATGCATCACCAAATTGAGTTAACATTATCAGTGGAACAATATATGCTCTATTTCCCATTATTTATCAAGCCCAATCCATTTCTTTTCTTACCAATTACATCCCCTATCATTTCCAAAATCTACAAACTGTTTTCAATCAACAGATTTCTTTATTATAGTGTGCAGCCCGCTTGTTACTCCCACTCTCCTATGTCAAATCCTTGATTGGACAAGCAGCTTTGAATTTAACATGGACTGTGATTGCACATATCAAATAAATTAAGGCTGCCAATCTCCCCTTGGAGCATCTCCTTTATCTGTAGCATGGCTCAAGAGCAACCTAAGTGCATTTGCTTAGGGGCAAATGAAAGGGGTTGAAATCTAGACAAAAACTCTCACTTATTGCATCTTGATGACTTTTCAACTACTCCATAGAAAAACCTATGGCTACAATCACTACAGGTAAAGTAAAATGCATGAAAAGAAAAATAACTAGAACCCAGTAAATCAACTTAATAGCTAAAATAATAAATGTGGAAAACAGCATTGATGACATACATTATTAATACTAAACTATTTCCATTACACAATTTGAACTTGGCAAGCTTTTTCACATTCTCCATGTTACCAGGTGGTCTGCAGACAATACAAGCTCTGGTGAAAGCATACATTATTCTGCACAGCTGTTTCCAGATCTATATTGATAATAGCTTAAATCTTGAGACAATGTAAAACTGTCTTTTGATTGAGTTACATTTCAAAACTAATAATAATGTAATACTTTTCAACATGCACAAGTGGCCCAAGGTGACAAAGAACTTGTCAGGACCATTTACCCAACTAAAACGCCACCACTGTGTTAGAGGACAGGGGATTATATTTCTGAACTTATTATACTAATTCTGTTTCTGCAGTAAAATGTTTAATTGTACACTACATGCAATCCACCCCAAAATTATCACGGAGGTCATGCCTCTCTTCTGAGAAGTCACAATGGCTTGCTCTTTTCTGACGGATAGATGTTACATATTATAAAAATGAAACGGTCTGGATGCCTACCTAATGCCATTAGCGGTTTGTTCACTTTTACAATGCCCTATACTTATTACAAAAATAAAATGCTTTATGTAATCGAGTATAAACAAAAAAGTGGTGCACAGCTGGTAAGAAATGAAAGGTGCTGGCTGAACAGGAAAAAATCCAAGTATAGTAGAAGAACAGTCTAACAGCCGCACTCTTGAGGATGCAAAAAGGAATATTTAATAATTGTGCAGGATTTTACACCACAATCATAATACAAGTCTGATGGACAAATAAATTCTTGATTAGTAGCGTGTGACGTTTCGACCTAATCCAGGTCTTTTTCAAACATCGCTATACTTAACTGTAGGTTGAAGCTGTAGTGTAGGTAAATCCAACTTAGGTGCTGGGCTTCGTTAAGAGGGTATGTAATACCACGGTGTACCCAAGGCAAGGGAGGGAGGGCAAAGGCTTGGAACCGGGTCCTGGTGGCCTAATGGTGCAGCACAAACTTGTGCTGAGAACAGTGGTGGTTAAGTATAGCGATGTTTGAAAAAGACCTGGATTAGGTCGAAATGTCACACGCTAATTAAGAATTTATTTGTCCATCAGACTTGTATTATGATTGTAGTATATACTCGAGTATAAGCCGACCCAAATATAAGTAGAGGCACCTAATTTTACCCCAAAAAACTGTGAAAACGTATTGACTTGAGTATAAGCCTGGTATACACTGTCCCCTCATCCCTATCCTGGTTTGCATGGCCCCCTCATCCCAATCCTGGTGTGCATGGCCCCCATCATAAACACATGAAAAAAAACAAAAACATTCTACTTGCCTGCGCTCCCTCTCAGCATCTTGTTGTGATGCAGTAGCTGCTGATTTATGCTTGTAAGCAGCGCATGGCATTGACGTCTTGCGCTGCTTACAAGCAGAGGTCAGTTGCCTGAACACTCACTGCTCTCGACGACGGGACTATGTGCGTGGAGAGCAGTCAGTATTCATTGCCCTTTAGTAGGGGACACAGTAGCAGCAGCCGTCGGCTTCCTGCAGCGGTCAAGCTTCTTGCCCGCTACTTAATGAAATGAATATTCACTGCCCTCCACTCTGTTCTACAGCCAAATTGGTTTAGAGACTAAAAAAGATGAACGCAACTAAATTTTGTGGTGCTGAAAATGAATATGATGCTTAAATTTGCCCATTATTTCTAGTTTTCAAGATCCAGAGGAGGTTGTAAATACTTGACACCTTTCATGCAGTCTTATAGAAAAATTCCTTCTTTATTATTTCATCAGCATTACTGCATTGTTAGTAGCTCGTCTATAACATCATCTGTTTAGGAGGCTCTTCGGAATTTGGAGGACCTCCTCGACGAACAGGCTCAAGTAGGTTTCCATCTTTTATTGTTCCCAGGTCATCAAGGTTTCCCCGCTTGTCCTTAAGTCCTGCCATCAAGATCTTTACAAGATTGGTCAGTGAAGATTTCAAAAAATTGTCAAGACGGCGACGATTTGACAATCTAAAACACGTAGAACGTCTTGCTATTGTTCAGTTACAATCTCTTGCTGACGTTGTATTTAAACCGGCCGACAAGGGGGGAAACATTGTGATCTGGCCTCATGATAAATATGAGCGGGACGCCTTTCGTCAACTGAGGGACACTAACACCTATACTCGTTTACCCTCTAGTCCACTAAATGCCTTTTCTCTCTGACCCAGTGTATTCTAACCGAGGCCTTGGAGAACAATGTCATAACTAAACAAATTTTTGACGGATTGTTGGTGAGGTGCCCCAAGGTTCCAACCTTTTATCTTCTACCTAAGATCCACAAGGATGCCTCCGATCCTCCAGGACACCCCATTGTGTCGGGCATAGACGGACTTTGTGACCGGATTTGTCAGTTTATTGATTTCTATTTAAAACCTTTAGTGGAGACTTTACCATCTTCATACTTGACACAACGGACGCCCTGGCTAGGATGGATGGCATCCTTGTGGATTCTAACACACTGCTAGTTACGGCCGATGTGGAGAGCCTGTACACCTGCGTCAACCACACATTGCGGCTGGATGCGGTCCGCCTCTTCCTGGGGGCGTCCAACCTGGGCGGCCCACTATGTGAGTTTATCCTCGGGCTGCTGCACTTCGTCCTGTCTCATAACTTTTTTGTTTTTAAGGATCAGTTCTACCTGCAGAAGCGCGGCACAGCCATGGGTGAAGCCTGTGCGCCTTCATATGCCAACCTCTTCCTTGGTTCCTGGGAAAGATCCATCTTTGGCGACGGGGGCGTGCAGGCCGCATCCCATGTGCTGTGCTGGCATCGGTACATTAATGACATTTTGTTTCTGTAGGATGGGACGGTGCAGCAGCTCGGGGAATTCATGGGGACCCTGAATCCAAATGCAAGCAATATCCATTTAACTTATGCATATGACTATAAAAGAATCAACTTCCTTGACATTCTCTTGGACGTTGACAGTCTAGGTCGCATTCAGACCAATGTCTATCGTAAACCCACATCTGTCAATGCTCTGATTCACGCGTCCTGAGCTCACAATCCAGCTACCATCAGGGCCGTCCCGGTCGGTCAGTTCTTGCGGGTGAGGCGGATCTGCTCATCTGATGCCAAGTTCGAGACACAGGCCTCTGACTTGGCATCTCGTTTTCGGGCCCGTGGTTACTCCAACAGGTGCATTAAAAACGGTTATCAGAGCAAGGGCGTCCCCACGTGGCAATCTTCTCAGATCTGGTAGGACCCGCTCCTCGCCTGAGGGTGACGGACCTATCAGATTTATTTCCACATTCAATCATGGCTGGGCGAAATATGAGGCAGGTCCTTCAGAAGCATTGGTTCATTTTGGGTGCCGAACCCTCCCTGAGTACTACTCTTGGCGAGTGTCCTCAAATGACTGCCAGGAGATCCAAAAATCTCAAGGATCTCCTGGTGAAAAGCCATTATGCTCCTCCTGTGACTCATCCTTTTGGCTCTCGTGGCCCGGTTTTAGGCTCCATCCCATGTGGCCGCTGTTTTGCCTGCACAAATGTCCTGCGGTGCTCCACGTTCCAGTCCTCTGATGGTAATAGAACATTCGATATCGGATTACTTGTAACACCACGAACGTCATCTATTACGCCACTTGTGGCTGTGCAAAAATTTATATCAGTCTGACTTCCAGTGAGCTTAGGATGCGTGTGCAGGACATTTGTGCAGCCAAGGCAGTGGCCAATCCCTCTCTGTTAAAAATGATTCCACAACATTTTTATCAACATAACTGTGAACCCTCTAGTTTTAGGGTGAGAGGGATTGACTGTATCTATCTTGGTGTAAGGGGAGGTGAATATAAGAAAACTTTGGCGCAGGTCGAGGCCAAATGGATAGTCACTTTAGATACCATGACCCCTTGGGGCCTCAATGAATCCCTGACATTTTCTCCCTTTCTGTGATCCCTGGTCTTTGGTTCCCTTGTCATATGTCTGTTTTAGCCTTTTTTACCATGCACTCTCTCTTCCTTCCCTATTTTGATTCCCCCAATTCCGGGTATAATTGTAATATCTTTTTAATTTTAGTGTTGTGTTTTTAATTTGTGTTTCGTTTTTGCTACTTATCTAGTGGGACCTCATGGCATTGTTATATCGGACCCATTACTGGCTGGCCTTCGGCTTTTAATCATCTAATGATCACCATCAAGTTTTGCACATATTGTTTAATTTGCTATATGTTGTTTTCCTGTTTGTGCTGTATTTCATGCCTTTTAATATTCTGTATCATGCCATTTTTGCCTGTGTTTACAATATACAGGGGTTGGACAAAATAATGTAAACACCTGGAAACATCAACAAAAGTTAGTTTAATATGGTGAAGGTCCACCTTTTGCGGCGATTACAGCCTCAATTCTCCGAGGTATGGATTCATACAAAGTGTGAATTGTTTCCAAAGGAGTTTTAGCCCATTCTTCACTTAAAACACCCTCCAGTTCTTTGAGCGACGATGGCGGCGGAAATCGACGTCTAACTTGAATCTCTAAAATCGACCATAAATGCTCAATAATGTTGAGGTCTGGGGATTGTGGGGGCCAGATGAGATGCTCAACTTCATTAGAATGTTCCTCGTGCAATGCTTTAACGATTCTAGCTGTATGAATTGGTGCATTATCATCCTGAAAGATGGCGTTCCCCTCTGGGAACAGTGCTTGAACCATAGGATGCACTTGGTCACCCAAAATGCCTAAATAATCGCGGCTGTTAATTCTTCCATGAAGGGATATCATTGGCCCGGCGGTTCTCCACGAAATAGCACCCCAGATCATCACCGAACCTCCGCCATGTTTTACGGTTGGGAGAAGGCAGTCTGGATGGAATGCTTCTTTCGGCTGTCTCCAAATGTACACGCGGCCGGAGGTCGGAAATAGGGTAAACGATGATTCGTCTGAGAATATCACATGTTTCCACTGCTCGAGGGACCAATTCTGGAGGTTTCTTCACCACTCTAAACGTTTGGAAACATTTGTCATTGAGAGCAGCGGTTTTCGAATTGCAGCTCTTCCGTGGAAACCAGATTTGTTTTCATGGAAACTGGGTTCTGTAGGTGTTCATTGAGCTCAGCAGTGATTTTCGGAGCCGTGGTCTTGCGATTCTCTCTCACAACTCGCTTTAGAGTCCGACGGTCTCTCTCAGTCAACTTCGACTTTCGACCGGCCCTGTGCTTTGCTGCGGACGTTTTTCCTTCTCTTTCAAACGCAGTCATTACTTTAGAGACAGTACCTCTTGACACGCCAAGCATTCGAGCACTTTCGGTTACACGAGGGCCTGCCATACCAGCACCAACAATTTGGCCTCTTTGAAACTCCGAGAGGTCTGCCATTGGTATCAGGTTCTCATCAATGTTCTAACAATTATGCAGAACAAACAGTTAATTTACATACACATCACATAACACAAATAATCAACTACAAAACATTACCATATGTCACGGTTTGCATGTTTATAACATGTTCGAAGATTATGATGCCAAAACGTTAGGTGTTTCCATTATTTTGTCCAACTCCTGTAGGTGTCTTCTATTTTTACATTATATGTACACTATGCACCGCTATGATATGTTCTATAGTTACACTTTTGGTGAAATTGCTGGCATTTGACTAAGGCATTGCGTCCATTTAGTTGGTGACATAGTGTTGTGTGTGCGTGCGCTCTGGCGCCCGGGTTCGTCTGTTGGTCTCCAACGCACGCATTGGAATTTCCCTCCTCTGTGTTTTGTGTGATCTGACGTCTTCACTGCATCTGCCGGGACCTGTGACGCGCGGTGCGCATGCGCCGCCTCCAACATCACTATTGGTCCAGTCGGCACCATGTGACCTCGTCACATGTTCTCACAAGGTCCTTTTACACATTATGGTGATACTCCCCTTGAGGAAGCAGTGCCTTGTGCACGTGAAACACGCGTCGGGGCGTTTTATACCTGGTCCAGGGTCGTTGGTGGTGCCCTTTACACTTTGGCGAGTTCCTTGCTGTTTGCGGTCTATTATTGAAGTTATTGCTTTTTGCTCACGTTACCTTTTATACCATGTACTGCTGCTTGGATCTCCCACATATGCATGAAGCGGTCAGGCACTGGCTATTTTACTATATTTCTGTTCTTGCGCTTCTTAATGTATAATTGGGCACCCTCACTTCTCTGTGCTCTTATCTGGATCATCCTGCCATAGTTTTGTGATGCTTTTCTATTATTTATCATGTATTTTTCACAATGAATTGTTTAATAAAGTGATATTTTATTGCATTCACCTGGTTGCTCTTCTTCCTCCTCATTCACAAGATCCAGAGGAGGTTGTAAATACTTGACACCTTTCATGCTGTCTTATAGAAAAATTTCTTCTTTATTAATTCATGGCATTACTGCATTGTTAGTATCTCGTCTATAACATCATCTGTTTAGTATATTGAGCCTTCAGTATTCTATCATCTTCGGGTGACCAATCAAAAACTACAAACTCAGCTCCGATAACGTAATCTTAATTAGAGTTGCATCATCTACTTTTATAAATGCTCTAGGTGTAAGGTATACAGTGATAGGATTTCTTGGCTTCGTTTCTCAGCATACTGACATTTTTCTATGTTTTTTCAGATATGCCTCGTCCTAGTATTAAAGTGGATAGTTTTTGCTACATACGCGAAGAAGTTACTTTTGCATCGCAAAGGCGAAACTTGACTACTATGATAAGGAAAGCTTACAACTTGAATTTTGGCTGCAAAATAGGAGATCATTACAAGAGTTGGGCTCTACACATGTGCTGCAATAAAAGTGCATCACATCTTACCCAGTGGTTGCATGGGAAGAAGCATTATATGCCTTTTGCAGCAGTCCCTATGATTTGGAGAGAGCCAACTGATCACAATACCATTACTATTTCTGCATGATGCCCCCTGTTAGGAAGGGAGTTTCTAGGAAGAAATGGACTTAACAGAATCCAAACATTCCATCTGCAATACGCCAGTACCGTATACAGAAGAACTGCCGGTTCCAAAAGCACTAGAAACATTTTCAGTTGAGTCAAGTGAGGAAGAAGAGTATTCTTGTCATAAAGCATCTTCCTCAACTGAACCACACCTTGTAACAAGAAGTGAACTGAACGATCTTGTTAGAGATTTGGATCCGCCCAAGAGCAAAGCTCAGATCTTAGGCTCCAGGCTGCAGCAATAGAATCTCCTAGCGGGAGATGTTCGGTATTTCTTTGGTCTGCAACCGTGATAAAGATCTAGTCCAATATTTCTACATGGAAAGCGATCTTGTGGTATGCAAAAACAAACAGTTTAATGGAAGCGCTTAAGATAACTCATAATACAGAGGAATGGAGACTGTTCATCAATTCATCCAAAGCAAGCCTAAAAGCAATCTTGCTGCATAATGGCAATGCGCTACCTTCAATTACTATAACATGAAACAGCTGTTGAGATGCCTGAACTATGACAAAGATTTGTGGCCCCTCCGTCGTGGCTTAAAGGTTGTTGCCCTCTTACTTGGTCTACAGGGTGGTTACACAAAGTACTGCTACTTTCTGTGTGAGTGGGATAGTCATGCAAGAGAATATCACTACAGTAAGAGACTGGCCTCTCCGACATTCACTTCAGCCAGGGAATAAAAATGTCCTGCTTCCAGCACTTGTTGACCCACATATCAAAATGGGCCTAATAAATAACTTTGTAAAGGCAATGGATAAAAATGCAAAAGCATTCAAGTATCTAATTTATACATTTCCAAGGTAGAGTGAAGCAAAGATAAAGGAAGGAGTCTTTATTGAACCTCAGATTTGTAAGCTTCTTCAAGTTGAGTAGTTTCTCTGTTTGTTGCAAGGAAAAGGCTGCGTGGGTAGCATTTGCATTAGTGGTAACTAATTTTTTGGGAAAGTCAAGAGCAGATCACAATGTAGAGTTGGTGAAAAATGTCCTTAAAACATATACAGATATTGGCTGTAACATGTCCTTAAATATTAATTTATTACATTCGCATCTAGACTTCTTTCCACCAAACCGCAGCACAGTGAGCTAAAAGCATGGTGAAAGATTTAACCAAGATATTGGAGCTTTGGAGAAAAGATATGAAAAGATATCAAGGAAAATGGTATCCATGAATGATTGCAGATTACTGTTTGACAATTGTAAAAGATGATCCGATGCAGGAGTACAAGAGACAAGAAAAAAAGAGTGGTGACTGAATGAGGACCAAATTTTGTAGTGTAATTTCTGTAACTGTTTATAATTTGAAATAGTGTTCAGATATGTTTTTGCTATTTGAATTGTTGCCAAGTTTCCTCTAAATAAATATCAGAAAAATTGCATAAAATATTCTGCATCTTTATATTTGCAAAATATAAATGTTTCACAGTACACAAACTTTTATGCATTAGGTATACAGCCATGGCCAAAAGTTTTGAGAATGACACAAATATTATATTTTCACATGATCTGCTGCCCTCTGGTTTTTATGTGTGTTTGACAGATGTTTTTATCACAGACAGAAATATAATTGAAAACATATAAGTACCAAAAGCTTATATTGACAGTTAGAATGAGTTAATGCAGCAAGTTAATATTTGCAGTGTTGACCCTTCTTCTTCAGGACCTCTGCAATTCTCCCTGGCATGCTCTCAATCAACTTCTGGACCAAATCCTGACTGATAGCAGTCCATTCTTGCGCAATCAATGCTTTCATTTTGTCAGAATATTTAGGTTTTTGTTTGTCCACCCGTCTCTTGATAATTGACCACAAGTTCTCAATGGGATTAAGATCTGGGAGTTTCCAGGCCATGGACCCAAAATCTCTATGTTTTGTTCCCTGAGCCATTTAGTTTAGCACCTTTGCTTTATGGCAAGGTGCTCCATCATGCTGGAAAAGGCATTGTTGATCGCCAAACTGCTCTTGGAGGGTTGGGAGAAGTTGCTCTTGGAGGACATTCTGGTACCATTCTTTATTCATGGCTGTGTTTTTAGGCAAGACTGTGAGAGCCGATTCCCTTGGCTGAGAAGCAACCCCACACATGAATGGTTTCAGGATGCTTAACAGTTGGCATGAGACAAGACTGGTGGTAGCGCTCACCTTGTCTTCTCCGAATGAGGCGTTTTCCTGATGTTCCAAACAATCGAAAAGGGGATTCATCAGAGAAAATAACTTTACCCCAGTCCTCAGCAGTCCACTGCCTGTACCTTTTGCAGAATATCAGTCTGTCCATGATGTTTTTTCTGAAGAGAAGTGGCTTCTTTGCTGCCCTCCTTGAGACCAGGCCTTGCTTCAAGAGTCTCTGCCTCACAGTGTGTGCAGATGCACTCACACCTGCCTGCTGCCATTCCTGAGCAAGCTCTGCACTGCTGGTAGCCCGATCCCGCAGCTGAAACACTTTTAAGAGACGGTCCTGGCGCTTGCTGGTCTTTCTTGGGCGCCCTGGAGCCTTTTTGGCAACAATGGAACCTCTCTCCTTGAAGTTCTTGATGATGCGATAGATTGTTGACTGAGGTGCAATCTTTCTAGCTGCGATACTCTTCCCTGTTAGGCCATTTTTGTGCATTGCAATGATGACTGCACGTGTTTCTTTAGAGATAACCATGGTTAACAGAAGAGAAACAATGATGCCAAGCACCAGCCTCCTTTTAAAGTGTCCAGTGGTGTCATTCTTACTTAATCATGACAGATTGATCTCCAGCCATGTCCTCATCAACACCCACACCTGTGTTAATGGAGCAATCACTGAAAAGAGGTTAGCTGATCCTTTTAAGGCAAGGCTGCAATGATGTTGAAATGTGTTTTGGGGGATAAAGTTCATTTTCTAGCCAAATATTGACTTTGCAAGTAATTGCTGTTAAGCTGATCACTCTTTAAACATTCTGGAGTATATGCAAATTGCCATTAGAAAAAGTGAAGCAGTAGACTTTGTAAAAATTAATATTTGTGTCATTCTCAAAACTTTTGTCCATGACTGTATATAGCAGTAAATGAAAAACTATGATATCATAGAAACAAGAGCCAACTAAAAAATTTCATTGTCCGATTTGAATTCAGGACGTCAAAATCATTAAGAAATGGCTGGTTTCATAACATTTTAAAATATACAGAACAGTGTTGCATGAAAAAAAAAACACTTGTCCAGTTTGTTCTGCATGAAAAGGATGCGTTCAATGCAATGTCAAATTATTCAACAAGAACTACGAGACCAATTTCACATGGCAATTATATGAATCACATTTGTAAGCCAAAAGCAGAAGTGGAGTCTAAGAGATAAAGTATCATGGAAACATCTATGTCTGCACAAATTTTTTGCAGCTTATTGCCCTTTTGTGAATGCCCAACCTTTAACAAACAAGGCATAGATAGCCAAGAACCACACAACAAATTTACTATATTTTGCACCAGAAAAGTTGCAGAATCCGATCACAAATCTACAGTAGCTGATTATTTCACTTTGTGGCGAATGGGCAGCACAAATTGCCAAATTTCCTAATAAATCCAATACCTCTTAAACCAGTGCACTTTTTGTTCACGACTATAGTAGAAAATGTCAGCTTTCATACATTTTTCTCAGTCTTTTACTGACCTGAATGGGCAGCATGTAATTTTGTGTCAATAGTTAGACCTGGAATAAGCTCATTACTAGGGTAGCTGTCTTAGGTAAGGCTGTTGTCCTCTCCATTTGTTTCCACTTGTTTATTTAAAGGGAACTTGTCAGCAGGATTGTGCACAGTAACCTATACACAGTGTCAGGTCAGCGCCGTTATACTGATTACAATGATACCATGGTTGGTGAAATCCATCTTAGAGTTGTTCTTTAATGCTTATGTTCAGTTTTGTGTTAACGAGATTCTCGTGCCCAAAGGCGGGGCTGGGGTATGTGTGCTCTGATTAGCTATTCATAATGCAGCCTGCTGACAGGTCACTGATCCCACACTGACATGCCCCCTAGTTTGCATAATAAATATCTGTGTATACTTAAAAAAAAAAAAAAAAATCGCTTCTGCAGACAGGTGCCAGCTGTGGCACCTGTTCTGCAGCAAAATCGCATATTTTGTGTGCCAATAATATATTTTATTTAGGTTATTCAGCTAGAGGGAAATAAAAAAACCAACTCTCTCTAATTTCTATTTACTGTTGAACCAGAGGACTGGCTTTTGTGTTGTCTTCCTTACATAATACACACAGAAAGAGGAATTCATGCTCCTTCTCTGTGAACATAAACATAAGCGGTAGTGTGGAAGCCGATATACAGTAGTATTAAGCCGTGTGGATGTGAATCCATCATTGGAGAGAACAAAATTTGCTAGAATCTGCCTGGTCTCTCATTGCGCCAAGTGCTATTCATTCCTCCAGCTTCATAAGGTTCAATAGGAACTGCAACCTGATACTTCAGTGAGCTAGTAGTCTGTCCTGTGGTGCCTAAGATGGATTTGAGCGTTTTTTCAGAGTGGCTGGTGAGTTCATGGAGTTAATTCCTAAGAAATTTTGAGTTATGCACTGGTAGTCATGATATGATTCATTGTGTAACCTACCGAAAACACAAAAAAAAAAAAAAAAAAAAAACGCATTGTAAGCAACAAAAATTAAAATTTTTAGATAAACACTTAAATATCCATGGAATATTAAATCTTACAAAACACATTTAAAGAATGGATGATCTACTCTACAACAGAAGTACAGACTAAATCATATTCTTTCACATATCATCAAGGAGTGAATAGCAACCTATTACGCATCAATTACAGATGACCTTTGGAGCCGATCAAGGTTCAGTTACAATCACACAAAAAATTTCCCTGATGTGAAAGTATATGGCATTTATACAAGGCATAAAATGTAATCAGTGTGACTGGATAGTTGCATTTTAATTTCAAATCACAAGGAACAGAGTATCAGGGACAATAGAAATGGGTCTTTAAAGTAATATAACGGAATATTGAAAGTGGTACAAAAATTCTGTTAAGTCTTCCGCATTTAGATTTACTTTTGATTTTTCTTTATCTACCATCATTCACCAACATATTACATGGGACATAAATAATGTTTTAACACACAGCTTTTACACTGAATATAATACTGAAGTTGACATTTTTAAGCATCAAGCGAGCAATTGTTGGTTACTAATATACTGCATAATCCTTATTGGACAAAGAGCAGCACCTTCAATGATCACTCAAAATTCACTGTGACACCAAGAACTGTATCAGCCCCATGTCTGGCACTTTGTTAATATAGTTTCCAGTGTAACAATTACTTTAAAACTATGACCTTTGTTTTATTAGAAGGATCATTGCAACAGGATCTCCATAAAATGTAGATTATCATGTTGTAAGCCTATGGCTATATTTTCATGGTCATTGGAAGCTCTATTCAAAGAAATCATTAGCAGTAATGTTGGATTTGAAAAAAAAAATGTATGCAGCATACAGTGCTACTATTCTTCTGCACAAAATTACGGAAAATGAAAGCCCCCTATCCCTTTATAAGTCGATGGTGGACTGCGTCATGACTGAAACCGTAAGGGGGTTCTCCAAGAATGTAATAATATGTCCCCATCATTTAATTCAAAAGGTAGCCGGTCTTATTAATGCTAGGACAGGCTGCAGTATGAAGAAACACAGCTACAGAAACTTCTGTTTTACCTGGCAGAGCTGTATTATAAGCATACATACCATTGAGGTGCCAAAGAGGGGCTGTGTGATAGAAGTTCAGTATATTTAAAGAACTAAAAGAATTCTCAATTGATTATGTATCTTGTTGATTTTCAGAATAGAGCATAAGATCAAGTGAGGCTAGCCGGATTAAACAAGGAGACTGAGGCTAGCTCATCTTAGTGAACTTTCAGGCTCAAAAGAGATCTTGCACTTTGAGAAGTAGAAGGTGTGGAGGAATTGGTGGAAGAGGTGACTCAAGACTTAAGGGTATGCCACACTAAGCGAGATCGCTAACAAGATCGCTACTGCGTCACCATCGCAGTAGGGATCTCGTTAGCGACTTTAGCTGTGTGTGGCATGTAGCAGCGATGTGGCCCCTGCTGAGATGTCGCTGATCGCTTATGAACGTTCTGAGCCGTTTTTTGGTCGCTGGTGTCCCGCTGGTGAGCCTGAATCGCTGAATGTGACATCCTTTATGAACGACTTCACCAGCGTCGCAGGTGGGACTAGTTTTTCCCAACGACCGCAGAGGTCGTTATACAGATTGCTGATGAGTTGTGTTTGGAATCACACAG
This sequence comes from Oophaga sylvatica, assembly GCA_033576555.1. Lineage (NCBI taxonomy): Eukaryota > Metazoa > Chordata > Amphibia > Anura > Dendrobatidae > Oophaga > Oophaga sylvatica. Next base: position 547,956,530 of record JARQOD010000002.1, read on the forward strand.
CTAAGTCGCTAACGAGATCACTACTGCGTCATAAATGATGACGCAGTAGCGATCTCGTTAGCGATCTCGCTTAGTGTGGCATACCCTCTAAAGGAGTTATCCCAGGAACAAAGGAATCAATAGATCTTGGAATAATAAGTTCCACAACTGGATCTTTTAAAGTTAATCTGTCACCTATTTTTAACAGAATGCTGTAGATAGGCCACTGATGACGGTGGCTGCAGCTTATATACGAAAAAATAGGTAAAACTGATTTAAAAGATACTGTTCCAAAAATTCCTGTGAAGCACCTGAAGGGTTAATAAACTTCTTGAATGTGGTTTTCAGCACCTTGAGCAATGCAGTTTTTAGAATGGTGTCACTTTTGGGTATCTGGTATCACACAGACCCCTCAAAGTGACTTCAAATGTGAGGAGGTCCCCAAAAAAATGGTTTTGTAAATTTTGTTGGAAAAATGAGAGATTGCTGGTCACTAGGGTTGAGCGATACTTTCCGATATCCAAAAGTATCGGAATCGGAATGGTATCGCCGATACCATTAAAATATCGGCGATACCCGATACCGATACCGGAAGTCCCATGTAAGTCTATGGGAACAAAATATCGGAATTAAAAAAAAAAAACATTCTTGCCTTGTTGGTTAATTGTACATGAAGGAAAACAACAAAGAGTAATGTAGAATGTATTGGGGAAGGTTGAGGAGACATTAAAGGCATAGATGTTTAACCCAATCAAATGGAATAGCACATATATATATATTTTTTTTAAAGATGTTCGGATTGACGAATAAATTGACAATGTTGTTAACGTTTTTTCTATTTTGGCAAATATGTATATTTCACAACTTCCATGCTCTTCACCTTTTTAACTTTTCACACACTTTCTCCTTCATAATCTTCAGCAGCATCATCTTTTTCATCAAATTATTCTTCATCTTCACCTTCTTTATCTTCTTCTTAAACTTCTTGCTATTCATCTTTTTGTTAACATTACTCATATTCTTCTTATTAAACTATTATTCTTATTCATATTGTACTTCATCTTCTTCATCATATTCTTATTTGTGACAGAGAATCCTGTACTTGTAATCTGTCAAAGTATGAATTTTTCATCCTTCCGTTCTTGCTGTCACAAAAGATTTAAATTACAACAGTATTTGTCCGTGTTCAGTTTAGCCTGCAGCAGCAGGCATTTTCCAGGGGCACCACGAGGAGGAACGGACTCACCCCCATACACTGCTTAGTCTTCTTCTGCTTAGAATTTAGAGCATATATTTTGCTCTTCATTTTGGTCTTATACTTCATGTTCTTCTGCTTTTTGATCTTCTGCTTATTGTTCTTAAGTCTCTTGTTCTGTATCTTGCAGTTTGTCTTAACCTTCTTAGTCCTGTTTGGTAATCTTTTATTTCTTCTTTGTGATGGTGTTTAGGCTGGTTGGCTTGATGCTCGTCGTCCTTGTGGTCGTCATCTTCTTCGGGGTGGTCATCAGGGTCGTCGTCTTCATTGTTGGAGATCCAGAGTGATTACCCAAAAAAGCATTGAAAAAATCTTCAATTTGTAAATGTAGCAGAAGGTACAAGAGTCAATGCAAGTAACGAGGACCAGCTGACTGTGCTGGAACCCGGAGGGGCAGCAGAAGGAAAAGAGCCAATGGCACAACCGAGGACCAGCTGACGTTACTGGGACACGGTTACTAAGCAGGAGGTACCTGTGCTCCAAAGCACTACCAAGGACCAGCAGACGTTGCTGGAACTCGGATACCGAGATGGAGGCACCTAGGCCAAAGGCACTGCGGAGAACCAGCTGACGGTACTGGAACCCGGACGGGTAGCAGAAGGTACAAGAGCCAATGCAAGTAACGAGGACCAGCTGACTGTGCTGGAACCCGGAGGGGCAGCAGAAGGAAAAGAGCCAATGGCACAACCGAGGACCAGCTGACGTTACTGGGACACGGTTACTAAGCAGGAGGTACCTGTGCTCCAAAGCACTACCAAGGACCAGCAGACGTTGCTGGAACTCGGATACCGAGATGGAGGCACCTAAGCCAAAGGCACTGCGGAGAACCAGCTGACGGTACTGGAACCCGGACGGGTAGCAGAAGGTACAAGAGCCAATGCAAGTAACGAGGACCAGCTGACTGTGCTGGAACCCGGAGGGGCAGCAGAAGGAAAAGAGCCAATGGCACAACCGAGGACCAGCTGACGTTACTGGGACACTGTTACTAAGCAGGAGGTACCTGTGCTCCAAAGCACTACCAAGGACCAGCAGACGTTGCTGGAACTCGGATACCGAGATGGAGGCACCTAGGCCAAAGGCACTGCGGAGAACCAGCTGACGGTACTGGAACCCGGACGGGTAGCAGAAGGTACAAGAGCCAATGCAAGTAACGAGGACCAGCTGACTGTGCTGGAACCCGGAGGGGCAGCAGAAGGAAAAGAGCCAATGGCACAACCGAGGACCAGCTGACGTTACTGGGACACGGTTACTAAGCAGGAGGTACCTGTGCTCCAAAGCACTACCAAGGACCAGCAGACGTTGCTGGAACTCGGATACCGAGATGGAGGCACCTAGGCCAAAGGCACTGCGGAGAACCAGCTGACGGTACTGGAACCCGGACGGGTAGCAGAAGGTACAAGAGCCAATGCAAGTAACGAGGACCAGCTGACTGTGCTGGAACCCGGAGGGGCAGCAGAAGGAAAAGAGCCAATGGCACAACCGAGGACCAGCTGACGTTACTGGGACACGGTTACTAAGCAGGAGGTACCTGTGCTCCAAAGCACTACCAAGGACCAGCAGACGTTGCTGGAACTCGGATACCGAGATGGAGGCACCTAGGCCAAAGGCACTGCGGAGAACCAGCTGACGGTACTGGAACCCGGACGGGTAGCAGAAGGTACCCATGGAAATTTAAGATGACAGGCCGCGAGCCGGCCGCAGTTACCGAATCCCACAGTACTACAGTGGGTGATTGTTCTATTGTCACAACGGAAACAGCCTTTATTTGCATATCCCGCAGCACACATAGGAAGCACCTAAACTCCAAGCACCATAGAGTCGGCTAACCCGACCGCAACACGACAGGACAACTTATTGGAGGCTAAGTGACGTTTACACTGAGAGGAAACAGATGGCGTGCTGTAACCAGTCTGGGCAGGAGTGAGTACCCGTGCCAATGACACTTCCGAGCAACAACTGGCGGTGTTGTAGCCCAGGGTCAAGGAGGGTGTAGGCAGAGGCCTAGTATGAGACGTTTGAAGTTGAAGTTGTAGTTAGCAGCAGTAATTTTTGCCAGACACACAGCAGGGGAACAGCAGGCGTTACTGAACCCCACAAACACATCAGCGATTGTTTTCATCTGTGCATCTAACACTTCTGAGCAGCAACTGGCGCTGTTGAAGCCCAGGGTCAAGGAGGGTGTAGGCAGAGGCCTAGTATGAGACGTTTGAAGTTGAAGTTGTAGTTAGCAGCAGTAATTTTTGCCAGACACACAGCAGGGGAACAGCAGGCGTTACTGAACCCCACAAACACATCAGCGATTGTTTTCATCTGTGCATCTAACACTTCTGAGCAGCAACTGGCGCTGTTGAAGCCCAGGGTCAAGGAGGGTGTAGGCACAAAATATTGACTTATTGCCTTGTTACGTGGCCATTGCAAATGTATGTACTTCAAACAAGAATAAATGAAGTTTTACTAGGACAATAAAATGATGAATTTCAATTCCAAGAATAGAAAAATATTTATACTTGAGAGTCCTCTGTGGTTGATACCGTTTAATGGCTAACTGAAAATATGGTAACAAATTCAAAGCTTTCGAGACTACTCAGGTCTCTTCATCAAGCTAAGACTAAAAAAAAATGGAAGAATCACATATTTTACACACAACAGGACACAGGAATAGGTAAGACAAGTGAGGGAGGGACAAGTGAGGGTAGACCGGCCAAAAAATGAGAACAAGGATGAATTATCAGCGCCACACGATAAGACAAAAAATAATGGATTTACCTGTGGCAAAACACTTTTGTATGCCCGGTCATAGCATGATGGATATGGAATTACTGGTATTAAAATATAACTTCAAATATGACAAAGATACAAAGGTTTCAGAATATAAGCTCATCATGACCTTTGACACTGTTAGTGATGGAATGAATAGATCACACGGATTTATGTTATTCTATATCAATTAAGGAATCTGCGTCTCTGCCCTTCCAGGGGCATTAAAACACAAAACCAGACCCCAATCAGAGGGCAATAAAACTTTCTATCCTTATCTAGGAACTGTTCCAATATTTATGTTCATCCCTCTGTGATAATGACAGTTCTGCTACACGTCACTTACTTGTCTTACCTATTGCACTATTCCTGTGTCCTGTTGTGTATAGAAATATGTGATGCTTCATTTTTTGTTTTAGTCTTTGCCTGATGAAGAGACGTGAGTAGCCTCGAAAGCTTGCAATTTGTTACCATCTTTTCAGTTATCCATTCAAAGGTATCAACCACTGTGGACTCTCAATTGTAAATATTTTTCTATCTAATGGCTAACACGGTACGAAGATACACGTTTCCTAACTTCAATAATAAAAATAAAGACACTGCAAATATAAACGCATATATGCACATGCCAACAAGAAATGGAACAACACACCACCCAAAAAATTGGTTACAAAATATAGTGTTGTAAATTTAAGAATAAAAGTCCATTTTTGTATTTATGAATAATGCTTAAGGAACGCTATGTTAAACCATAACATAGTGAAGACAATGGATTTTGTAATCGTCACTCATCATCATCATCATTGCAATTTAGATGTGACAGTCACAGACATTTCAATTATTTAAGTTAATAAAATCGTTACTTTGTACAGCATGTATGACATGTCCAGCATGGACTCATCAATGTGATGACACAATAATGTACGATAAAAAATAACCATTTAAAAAAACATAATGCATTGTCACAATTTAAGTGTGTGCCTGCAAGTGTAGGTGAAAGAAAGGCTATGGATAGCAAAGGTATATTCTATGTCTGTATCAGACAGTGGACAGCCTCTGATGGGTAATGGCGATGTTATACTGTACGTCAATAAAGTCTGCGGCTGCAATCATGCATTTTTTGCTTGGACAGTGTTGAAGAGGGTAAAAGCATGTCTGGTTGCGCAAGGCTTTATCCGTCAACACTACCTTCCTACTGTCACGCGTAGGGTAGGGTAGCGTGTGTCAATTAGATGACTCTATAAAATGTGACGTTACGCAGCGTTATTGCGCCCTAGGGACGCCAAAAATACAACAGCAGTAATCATTTACTGTCTAATACTCCACCTATGACCAACAAAAAAAGACCGTTCCCTCTTTAACAATCTACAAGACTAACAAGCATAATGGTTCACGCTGACTTTATTGAGGTACAGTATTACATCGACATTGTCCATGAGTAACTATGCACTGTGATACCTATATACCATTATTAATTTATATCTGTTGTGGTTGTTTCAACAGCACTTGCAGGTATAACTAGTACTACCTATTGTCAGTATGCATGATGCACTTTATAGATGTAATAATTTATTATTGCACATTATTACCAGGTTTAGATGCTGGCCATTTCATATATGGTGTGTGAAGTTACAGTTGGCATCAGTATGTGTATTTTATAATGTCTGTCATAAATAAAAATCGTGATGATGATGATGAGGATTTTATGATTTGTACATCCATTGACTTAATTATCTTACAGGTACAGATAAAGTTCCTTAAAAAGCATTAATTGATAAGTATGAAATGTACTTTTATGCATTAATTTCAAAAAGTGAAGACTATGTTTTAGTTTTTGTTACCATTTATAATAGACATGTGCAGATATGCGCTGTGATGACAAATTATTATTTGTCCATATTTGTCATAAAAATTTATCATTCTAGGCCTGGAAAACTTCACAATTTCCTGTTTTAAGCATAACAATCAGGGTGACGGCTCTTCCCTATTTGGAGCATGTTCGACATGGGTTTTTCTGTGCATGTGTAGGGAACAGGAGACATGGATAACGTTGCGAACCAGTTATTTAATCTGAAAACGGACAGACAAATTCTGGCGAGATCCATGCCTTGTTCATTTTCAGAAAAGTAAGCCGGTCTACATTATCGGAGGATAGTCGCATGCGACGGTCTGTTAGTACACCACCTGCGGCACTAAAGACGCGCTCCGATAATACACTGGCAGCAGGGCAAGCCAGCACCTCCAATGCATACTGGCTAAGCTCTGGCCATGTATCCAGCTTAGAGACCCAAAACTTGAATGGGGAAGAGCCATCTGGAGTACACTGAGAGGGAAAGACATGTAGTCTGTCACCATCTTACGGAAACGTTGCCTCCTGCTGACTGGAGCCGTCTCGGATGGTGTAGACATTGGTGGCGCTGCCACAAAACTTCGCCACATTTGGAACATACTGGTCTTGCCCTGTGCAGAGGCGCTGCTTGTGCTCCCTCTTGTTGCAGGATGTCTCCACTGCCTCGACGCACAGAGCTGCTTTGTAAAGCAGTAGCAGCAGCAGTGCTCTCGGCTGGAATGGAGAACATTATGGATTGCACCAGTATGTCTTGGTACTCCCGCATTTTACGCTCCCGGTTCAACGGTGTGATGAGGCTTTGTAAGTTGTCCCGGTAGCGAGGGTCTAGGAGGGTGTACACCCAATAATCAGACGTGGTGAGAATGTGGGCGATGCGGCGGTCGTTTCTCTAGGCACTGCAGCATGAAATCAACCATGTGCTGCAGACTCCCAACTGGCCAAGAAACGCTGTCCCCTGCAAGAGGCGTCATCTCTGACTGCTCTGCATCACCCCACCCTCGCTCTACATACTGACTAGAGCGTTGTGTACCTCCCTCTGGAGCGATGTCTTCCTCCTCCATTGACTCCTCCTCATCCTCCTCACAAAGTGAACACTGCCCAGCCCTTTGTGAGGAACCACGTTGCGCTGACTGTCCAGAAGGTGATGGAATTTGTGACTCCTCATCCTCCACCTCTTCCAAAACCTCATCCCTTATTGCTTGCAGTGTTTTTTGAAGCAGGCAGATAAGGGGGACAGTCAGGCTGACTAGTGCATCATCTGCACTCGCCATCCGCGTTGACTCATCAAACGCACGCAAAACGTGGCAGATGTCCTTCATAGAGGCCCACTCAGTAGTGGTGAAGTGTGAACGACGCAAATTGCGAGTTGATTGCGCCTGATGCAGCTGATACTCCATTACTGCTGGCTGCTGCTCACACAACCGCTCCAACATATGTAATGTGGAATTCCACCTGGTGGGTACGTCACATATGATGCGATGTTCAGGAAGGCGAAATCTGCGTTGCAGAGCTGCAATGCGCGATCTGGCCATGCTGGAACGTCGCAAGTGAGCGCACTCTAGGCGGACCTTGTGCAGCAGTGCATCAAGATCCGGATAGTCCCTCAAAAAACTCTGCACGACCAAGTTGAGCACATGTGCCAGACATGGTATGTGAGTGAGGTTGCCAAGGCCCAGAGCTGCCACCAGATTTCGGCCATTGTCACACACTACCAAGCCTGGCTGGAGATTCGCTGGCAAAAACCACACGTCGCTCTCCTGCTTGATGGCATTCCAGAGCTCCTGCGCTGTGTGGCTTCGATTCCCCATGTAAATTAATTTCAGGACGGCCTGTTGACGTTTGGCCACGGCTGTGCTCATATCGGTCGCATCAGGTAAACGTTCACGGGTCCATGTGGAGGTAGACCGTGACGGCTCCTGCAGCGATGATTCTGAGGAACTGGAGTAGGAGGAGGAGTCAATGTGGACAGACTTGATTCCTGCAATCCTTGGAGTTGGCAGAACACGTACAGCGCCACTCGCAAGATCTGTACCCGGCTCCACAACATTGACCCAATGGGCAGTGAGGGAAAGGTATCGTCCCTGGCCATGGGTACTGGTCCACGCATCGGTGGTCAGGTGGACCTTGCTACTGACGGCGTTTAGTAGCGCATGTTTAATTTTTCCCTCAACATGCTTTTGCAGACCAGGGACGGCTTGCCTGCTGAAATAAAATCGGCTGGGCACATTGTATTGTGGGACTGCCAATGACATTAAGTCACGGAAACTGTCAGTCTCCACCAGCCTGAATGACAGCATTTCAAGGGACAGGAGTTTTGCAATGCCAGCATTCAGAGCCTGTGCTCGTGGATGGTTTGCCGAGTATGGCCGTCTTTTATCCCATGCCTGTGCTACCGATGGCTGTTTTGTGGCCTGGGAGTGTGAGGATGACAGGGAACTTGCAGCTGTGGGTGGAATAACACTGGGTCTCTGGACAACAGTTACAGAGGTTCTTCCATGGCGATCCTGTGAGGAAGCCGAACCAGCTGTGTGTGAGCTGGAGGAAGAGGCTCCAACACGAGCTGAAGATGTAGGTGCTGCTGTAGGTTGGCCTACATCTCCAGTGTGTCTTTGTAACTCAGCTACGTGCTTTGTCCGTACATGTTTCCACATATTTGTGGTATTGAGGTTACTGATATTTTTACCTCTTTTAACTTTTTGATTACACAGCTTGCATTTGACATAGCAAATATCATCTGCAAGTGTGTCAAAAAAGGACCACGCAGTGCAAGTCCTGGGAGCGCCCGGTTTGGCTGTTGGAAAGAAACTGCTACGAACGGGTGCCAAACTGGAGGGTACAGGCAACCGAGTCTGCAGCCTACCTCTCCTTACTGTTTGGACCGTTGGGGCAATCTCTTCCTCAGAGCTGCTACCACCACCTTCCTGTTCCTCACGCCATGTTGGGTCTTGGACCTCATCATCTCCACTACCCTCTTCCAACACCTGCTGCTGTTGGGTGGTCTGGCCAGCACCTTGCTCAACAGAAAATGGCACCTGAGTCTCATCATCATCAGATGCGTTCTGCGGTGTGCTGACCATCGGCACTGGCTCACCCGCCTCTTCACATTCAGAGAGACACAGCTGTTGCGCATCACTGCATACTGCCTCTTCTTCACATTCCAGAATGCTGCTTGGCTGGGCCCCTGTTTCCAAGCCAACAGATTCTGAGAACAGAAGCAGAGACTCAGCTGGCTCCAGCTCAGAACTCTCTGACTGCCTGGGCAATTTGGCAGGCGGTGAAGAGACAGATGGTTGTTCAACAGTGCTGTGGTCCTGAGAGGAGGTGGAAGCAATTGAAGTCGATGCATTGGCTGCCATCCAACCAACAACGGCTTCAATTTGTTCTTCCCGCAGCAGAGGGGTACGCTGAGCTCCTACAAAAGTGCGCATAAAGGAACGCTCACGGGGAAAACTGGTGGATGCTGTGTCACTGGGTGCGGCAGCAGCCACAGAATCCCCACGTCCTCTCCCTGCTGAAACTCCCCGGCCACGACCACGTGCCTTACTCCCTGCCTTCTTCATCTTGGTAGATTGATAAAGAAAGTCAGAAAAGTTATAAGGCCTAAGTGTGGTTATTCCTCAGAGACTGCAGTGAACACTGCAGACAACTGTTCAGTAGCTGTGAAAGGCCCCTTTGTGTACTTCTATAGTGTTTGCAACCAATGTATTGTATACGGATGGAAGCGCGTCACACTAATAGATTAGATTTTTTTCAAATATAATGGAGCAGCACCAATTAGAGAAAAATGTGAAGGATGAGGCAGTGACACACGCTCAGCAGACTACAACCAGCAGTAGTTGAAGAACTAACTGGAGCGTGATCTGCACTCAAAAAATGAAAAGCTCACAGACTACAGTGAACACTGAAATACAACTGTTCAGTAGCTGTGAAAGGCCCCTTTGTCTACTTCTATAGTGTTTGCAACCACTGTATTGTATACGGATGGAAGCGCGTCACACTAATAGATTAGATTTTTTTCAAATATAATGGAGCAGCACCAATTAGAGAAAAATGTGAAGGATGAGGCAGTGACACACGCTCAGCAGACTACAACCAGCAGTAGTTGAAGAACTAACTGGAGCGTGATCTGCACTCAAAAAATGAAAAGCTCACAGACTACAGTGAACACTGAAACACAACTGTTCAGTAGCTGTGAAAGGCCCCTTTGTCTACTTCTATAGTGTTTGCAACCACTGTATTGTATACGGATGGAAGCGCTTCACACTAAGGCTAAGTGCACACGATCAGGAATAATTGCGTTTTTTCGCGGTTTTTCCGCGGTTTTCCGCGGTAAAAACGCGATAAAAACGCAAGCATTAAGCATCCTATACATGTTAATTGATTCCGCATGTTTTGGCCACATGTTGCGTTTTTTTCCGCGAAAAAAACGCTTTGCGGAAAAAATAGCAACATGTTCATTAATTTTGCGGAATGTAAGCGGTTCATGTGCGGTGGTACCCAGGGTCTGGAGGAGAGGAGACTCTCCTCCAGGCCCTGGGTACCATATCCCTGGTAAAACAATAATTAAAATAAAAAATAATGATATTCTCACCTTCCGGCGGCCCCCGCAGCCTTCCCGCGGCCCCCGCAGCCTTCCCGCCTTCAGCGACGCTCCCGGCAACTTCCGGTCCCAAGAGTCCTTTGCAAGAATCACCCAGATGGCATAGCGGTCTCGCGAGATGCTACGTCATCGGTGTGATTTGCCGCAAAGCATCCTTGGGACCGGAGTTGCCGGGAGCGTCGCTGAAGGCGGGAAGGCTGCGGGGGCCGCCGGAAGGTGAGAATATCATTATTTATTATTTTTTTTATTATTTTTACATTAGATCTTTTTACTATTGATGCGACATAGGCGGCATCAATAGTAAAAAGTTGGTCACACTTGTCAAACACTATGTTTGACTCGTGTGACCAACCTGTCAATCAGTTTTCCAAGCGATGCTACAGATCGCTAGGAAAACGCTAGCATTCTGCAAGCTAATTACGCTTGCAAAACGCTATTATTCTGGCGGGAATCAGCACACAAAAAACGTGCGTATTTCCTGCGGGAGAAGTGCGGGATTGCCGCGGAAATTTCCGCGGCAATTCCGCAACGTGTGAACTTAGCCTAATAGATTAGATTTTTTTCAAATATAATGGAGCAGCACCAATTAGAGAAAAATGTGAAGGATGAGGCAGTGACACACGCTCAGCAGACTACAACCAGCAGTAGTTGAAGAACTAACTGGAGCGTGATCTGCACTCAAAAAATGAAAAGCTCACAGACTACAGTGAACACTGAAACACAACTGTTCAGTAGCTGTGAAAGGCCCCTTTGTCTACTTCTATAGTGTTTGCAACCACTGTATTGTATACGGATGGAAGCGCGTCACACTAATAGATTAGATTTTTTTCAAATATAATGGAGCAGCACCAATTAGAGAAAAATGTGAAGGATGAGGCAGTGACACACGCTCAGCAGACTACAACCAGCAGTAGTTGAAGAACTAACTGGAGCGTGATCTGCACTCAAAAAATGAAAAGCTCACAGACTACAGTGAACACTGAAACACAACTGTTCAGTAGCTGTGAAAGGCCCCTTTGTCTACTTCTATAGTGTTTGCAACCAATGTATTGTATACGGATGGAAGCGCGTCACACTAATAGATTAGATTTTTTTCAAATATAATGGAGCTGCACCAATTCCACAAAATCAAATAAAAAAAAGTCAGTGAGTGACACTTGCAGATGCCTACAAACAGTGGTGGATGCAGAGCAAACTGCAGCGTCACCTGCACTCTCACACACACCTTGCACAGAGCTGTTAAAACAACACTGGCAAAAGGAAGCTTTACACAGCGGTTGGTAAACTAGCCTGCCTAAAGCACAGTAGAGTACACAAAATCGCAATGTCTAACTGTCCCTCAGAGTCAGCACAGCAGCGTTCTGTCCCTAACTGAGTTCACAGCACAGTGACGCTAAAATGGAGGCGGCGCCTTTTATAGTGCATTCTGACAGCATTTCAGCAGCCAATCACAGCCATGCCATTAGTTAAGATGACCGCAGCATTACAGGATGTGCCCACACTTCATAAGATTCCTCATTGGCTGACTAAAATCACATTGCCTCTCAAAGAATTATGGGAACTTCCGATTCCGGTATACGATATATGAAAAATATCGGAACTAAGTATCGGAATTCCGATACAGCGAATATCGGCCGATACCCGATACTTGCGGTATCGGAATGCTCAACACTACTGGTCACATTTCAACCCTTATAACTTCCTAACAACAAAAAATGTTTAAAAAATTTGTTGATGTAGACTGTGGGAAATGTTATTTATTAACTATTTTGTGTGACAACTCTGATTTAAGGGCACAGGAATTCAAAGTTTGAAAATTGAAACATTTTCCAAATTTTTGCCAAATTTGTTTTTTTTTTTCACAAATAAACGCAAGTTATAGCAAAGAAATGTTACCACCATCATGAAGTACAATACGTCCCGAAAAAACAGTCTCAGATTCACTGGGATCCGTTGAAGTGTTCTTGAGTTATTACCTCATAAAGGAACACTGGTCAGAATTGTAAAAATTGGCCCGGTCATTAACGTGCAAACCACCTTGGGGAATAAAGAAGTTAATCATATTAGGCTGTGGTTCCACGATCCGGAACCACAGCGCTTTGGACGGAGCGGAAAGTCCGCTCCTCCCAAAGCCCCGCCCCCCAGTGAACACGCGGTCATTCCGGATATGTTCATGGAACACATCCGGAACACATGCGGAATGACCACAGGGCTACACAGGCCTGTGTTATTTCCCTTGCGGTGACGCATCGCCGCAAGGGAATAGGACATGCTGCGGTCTAAAAAGACGCGCCGCATGTCCGTTAACGCAGGTCTGCCGCCTGCGTGTTTTTAAGCATAGTGGAGACGGGATTTCTTGAAATTCCCTCCACTATGCTGTAACATCTGGAAGCTGCATGTTTGACGCTGCGCCAATGCACAGTGTCAAACACGCAGCAATTACTGAAGAATTCCGGTTCGTGGAAACACACCCTTACGTACCACTGTGTACCTACAATTTCTCATTTTGCTTTCTACCCAGGAAATGCTTATCTTTTCCATTAGGTCTATGACATGTGATTAAAACCAGACTTAATCTATCCATTTTTGTATAACGTGTTGCAGCAGTTGGGTGTTAAGTTACAAGGATGTGCGGTAGAGAGGCACTGAATGAATATACAGCTTCAGTACTGTGCTAATCAGGGATAAGAAGCGCTTGCAGCGAGACTCCGTATACTCTACTTGATTTGCCAATATATTATATATTAGTGTGTCTATATGGGAACTAATAGCTCCTGGTGTCCTCATTTTAGTGGCGAGAAGGTCGCATTATGGAGATTACAGCATTTAAGAAAGAGATTTGAATTAGAATTATATTGGTTTCAAAAATTGATCTCTCCTGCTGCTAATTTTGAGGACTTGTGCAGTATAGGATTTGTGTAATACAATATATGCAGATATTGTGAGTTATGCAATATAAACTTTGAAGTTTGCAAAATAGCAATTTTGCTAGCATTAAGTCTTTTGGTTTATCAACCATAATAGAAGATTTTTGTCTCTTGATGAGTTTCCTGATTTGGGGGAGATGAAATGGGTAGAGACAGTGTGTGAGAATTTGATATAATTGTTGAATTTGGTCTAAAGAGGCTATTTTTTTAAAGAAGCATGCGATTATGTATCAGTCATAACTTGATGAATACGAGATATTTCAAGACATGAATTACAATACTGCACTTAACCCCTTCATGACCTTGCCATTTTTTGCAATTCTGACAGTGTCCCTTTATGAGGTAATAACTCAGGAACGCTTCAAAGGATCCTCACGATTCTGAGATTGCTTTTTCGTGACATATTGGGCTTAATGTTAGTGGTAAATTTAGGTCGATAATTTTTGCGTTTATTTGTGAAAAAAAAATGGAATTTTTGGCGAAAATTTTGAAAATTTCGCAATTTTCAAATTTTTATTCTGTTAAACCAGAGAGTTATCTGACACAAAATAGTTAATAAATAATATTTCCCACATTTCTACTTTACATCAGCACAATTATGGAAACAAAATTTTTTTGATAGGAAGTTATAAGGGTTAAAAGTTGACCAGCGATTTCTCATTTTTACAGCAAAATTTACAAAACCATTTTTTTATGGACCACCTCACATTTGAAGTCACTTTGAGGGGTCTATATGGTAGAAAATACCCAAAAGTGACACCATTATAAAAACTGCACCCCTGATGCTACTCAAAACTACATTCAAGAAGATTATTAACCCTTCAGGTGCTTCACAGGAACTAAAGCAACGTGGAAGGAAAAAATGGACATTTTAATTTTTCCAACAAAAATTTTATTTTAGCATCAGTTTTTTAAAATGGATCCTAAAATTTTTTGGGCAATTTCTCCTGAGTACACAGATACCTCATATGTGGTCATAAACCACTGTTTGGGCGCACGGCAGGGCTCAGAAGAAAAGGAGCGCCATTTGACTTTTTGAATGGAAAATATGCTGGAATATTTAGCGGTTGCCATGTCGCATTTGGAGAGTCCCTGTGTGCCTAAACATTAGAGCTCCCCCACAAGTGACCCCATTTTGGAAACTAGACCCCCAAAGGAACTTAACTAGATGCATAGTGAGCACTTTGAACCCCCAGGTACTTCATAAATTGATCCGTAAAAAAAGAAAGTACTTTTTTTTGACAAAAAATTTATTTTAGCCTCAATTTTTTCATTTTCACATGGGCAACAGGATAAAATGGATCCTAAAATTTGTTGGGCAATTTCTCATGAGTACACAGACACCTCATACGTGGTCATAAACCACTGTTTGGGCGAACGGTAGGGTTCAGAAGCGAAGGAGCGCTACGCTATTTGACTTTTTGAATGGAAAATTAGCTCCAATCGTTAGCGGACACCATGACGCGTTTGGAGAGCCCCTGTGTGCCTAAACAGTGAAAAAAACCCACATGTGACACCATTTTGGAAACTAGACCTCTTATGGAATTTATCTAGATTTGTTGCGAGCACTCTGAACCCCCAAGTGCTTCACAGAAGTTTATAACGCAGAGCAGTGAAAACAAAAATAATTTTTTTCCTCAAAAATGATTTTTTTGCCCGCTATTTTATATTTTCACAAGGGTAACAGGAGAAATTGGACCACAAAAGTTGTTGTGCAATTTGTCCTGAGTTCACCAATACCCCATATGTGGGGGGGAACCACTGTTTTGGCGCATGGGAGAGCTCAGAAGGGAAGGAGCACCATTTAGGAATGCAGACTTGATGGAATGTTCTGCGGGCGTCATGTTGCGTTTGCAGAGCCCCTGATGTGCCTAAACAGTAGAAATCCCCCACAAGTGACCCCATTTTGGAAACTAGACCCCCCAAGGAGCTTATCTAGATGTGTAGTGAGCACTTTGAACCCCCAAGTGCTTCACAGAAGTTTATAAACGCAGAGCAGTGAAAATAAAAAAATCATTTTTGCTCCTCAAAAACACGGATTTTGGTAAGAACTTACCTGTAAAATCCTTTTCAGCGAAGGAAGGAAGAGAGACACAGTATTCATTACTGATGGGTAGGCGGAGCCCCAGATCAGGATGTTACCTCAGATCAAAAGAGTGATGACTGGCTGGCCCCTCCAGCTCGGGCTCCTCCTACTCAGCTCCAGTCGTACCAAAGCTTTTAGGAAAAGAGCCAAGATCACCAGCGGAGCAACATAACCCCTTCTGAAGGAACTTCAGAGAAAAAACACAAGGATACAGGTTATGCATGCAAAGAAAGCCAAAAAACCACAGAGTTCCAGGTACTACTCACGGAACCTGACTACTGCGATGAGCTGGCGATGCTGGAACAGAGCCTTAGCGCGCTGACCTCAGCCCAGATAATCGCTATCAGATAAGGGTCGCGCTGCATCTGAAAACATCAACACACTTCTGCCCTGGGAGGGTGCTGTGTCTCTCTTCCTTCCTTCGCTGAAAAGGATTTTACAGGTAAGTTCTTACCAAAATCCGTGTTTCAGCTGCAGATGGAAGGAAGAGAGCCACAGTATTCATTACTGATGGGACGTCCCAAAGCAGTTCAAAAATAAGGGTGGGAAAAACCAACAAAAGGCAGAAACCCAACAACCTTAACAACAAAGCGCAACCAGCGCTAAACACAAGTTCATCCAGAACTTCAAACTACAGCTGCCTGCAGGACCCTACGTCCGAGGGCTGCATCAGCGGAAGCACTGACGTCCACTTTATAAAACTTTGTAAACGTGTGGACAGAGCGCCAAGTTGCCGCCCGGCAGAGCTGCACTGCTGAGGCACCTTGATGAAAAGCCCACGATGAAGCCACAGCTCACGTGGAATGGGCTCGAATCTTAATCGGGCAAGGTTCACCCCGAAGGCGGTAAGCTTCCAAAATAGCTGACCGGATCCAACGAGCTATAGAATCCTTGAAAGCTCGTTGACCACGCCGACGACCTGCTGAAACCACAAACAGGAAGTCCGTCTTACGAAAACCTTGAGTAATAGATAGATAAAACTTCAAGGCCCGCACTAAATCCAATGTGTGTAAATCTCGCTCTTTCGCATTCTTCGGATCCAGACAGAGTGAAGGCAACACAATATCCTAGTTAACATGAAATTGTGATACCACTTTAGGCAAAAAATCACACCGAGTGCGAAGCACTACACGATCCGGAAAAAACTCCAGAAAAGGAGGCGAACAAGAAAGAGCTGCCAACTCAGAAACTCTCCTCAAGGAAGTGACTGCAACAAGGAAAGCCACCTTCCAAGAAAGGAAAGAAAGGCTAGCAGAAACCATAGGCTCAAAAGGTTTATGCTGAAGAGCCTCCAAAACAAGGTTGAGCCGCCAAGGAGACACGGGCGCCTTCCGCGGCGGAAACTTACGAGATATACCTCGGAAAAAGGAGAGCACGTCTCTATTTGAAGCAATGGTTCTCCGGAACAATAAGGACAGAGCAGAAATCTGACCTTTCAGGGTGCTGACTGCCAAACCCTTGTCTAGCCCATGCTGCAGAAAAGCCAACAGGTTGGGAATGGAAAATTTTCTCGGGTTCCGAGAGGACCCCAAACACCACTAAAAGAAGGTTTCCCAAATTTTGTGGTAAATCCTAGTAGTAGCCGAACATCTTGCAGCACGAAGGGTAGCAATGACCTCGGCTGAGAAACCTCTACGGGTCAAGATTTCGGTCTCAAGAGCCACGCCGTCAAACGCAGGGACATCAAGTCCGGATGACAAACGGGCCCCTGAGTCAACAAGTCCGGTTGAAGAGGGAGTGGAAAAGGAGGTGCCGCCAACAGCGACATTATTGTCGAGAACCACACCCTTCTTTGCCAGTCTGGAGCTATCAAAATAGCTGGAATTCTCTCTAGTCTGATCCGACGCAGTACTAGAGGAAGTAGGGATATCGGCGGGAATACATAGATCAGCTCGAGCTGATCCCACTGAGCCACTAGAGCATCCACCGCCACAGCCTTCGGGTCCTTGTACCTGGACATGAACGTCGGTAACTTGGCATTGGACCTGGATGCCATCAAATCCACTTGGGGGGTTCCCCAGCGAGAGCACAGTAGTGCAAAAACTTCCGGGTGGAGGCTCCATTCCCCGGGATCCATCCTTCTGCGACTGAGAAAGTCCGCTGTAATATTCTGAACCCCTGGAATGTGAATCGCCGAAATGGCTGGCACACTGGCCTCTGCCCAAATCAGAATTCGGGACACCTCTACCATGAGTCTGGAACTCCTTGTCCCACCTTGGTGATTGATATACGCGACAGCCGTCGCATTGTCTGTCTGCACTCGGACTGGCAGACCGCTCAAAGGGACCATCCAATGTTGGAAGCAAAGGAAAATCGCCCTCAATTCCAGGATGTTGATCGGAAGAACAGACTCTTCCGATGACCATACTCCCTGAATCCAGAGATTGTTCCAAACACCCCCCCCAGCCCGTCAGGCTGGCATCGGTGGTCATGACCGACCACTTCGGAGGAGGAAAAGCTTTCCCAGGGATAACGCTCCTGGACATAAACACCATCCTAGGGATTCTCGCACCCTGTGAGAGATGATGACGCTGCAATCCAGCGAACCTTGCGATTGATCCCAACGACTCAAAATGAGCCTATGGAGAGCTCTGGAATGAAATTGGACAAACGGAAAAAACCTCATGGACGCCACCGTCAGACCCAGAAGGCGCATACCTTCCGAAGGGATACTGCTGTCGCAGACTTCATAGTCTGTACATGCTGGAGCAGACATGCCTGCTTGTCTGGAGGTAGGGACAACACCGCCCGTACCATGTCGAAATGCATCCTCAAAAACAGGATTGCCTGCGACGATTCCAGAGACGACTTCTCCTTTGAAGCCACAACCGAAAAGGCCGTCCAAATAGGGACGAATCGTAAATCCCCGTCTTTGAAGGATTGCCATGAGATTCTGGCGTCAGAATCGTTGTAAAAATTCTGGGCGTTAAAGCCAAACCGAATGGTCGAGCCACAACCTGGGTGAGGTCTTCCGATGGGAACATGCCAAAAAGCGTCGCGAATGACGATTGATCGTTCTGCGACAGGGCTGCCATAACTGAGCGAAGCGACTTCATGCTCGGCTCTGACGGAATGTCAGAAGTCAGTCCGCCTTAGCGAATTTTTTTTTTTTTTTTTGCCAGCTTCTGCCTTAACAGAAGTTCTGTTTCCAGGGTATGCGGAATTTCTGAGAATTCCCCCTTTTTTTTTTTTTTTTTAAAAAAGAGAGAGACGACACAAACCCCCAGAGGGTTGGTCAGATCATCCCTTGAACCGAAAAGGACTGCCGATAACTATTGGCACTAGTCCTGCCAGACGCAGAAGTCACAGCTCTGCGCTGCGGTAAAGCTGCTTCTTTTGCCTTTGCCTTGGCATCAGCTCCGTGAGGTCAGTCAAATAGCTGACCACTTTCTAAGCTAAAGATAGCAAACCCTGTTGGAAAACTGCGTTCCATCCAAGTCACAGTGCTCTTCTGACTGTAACTGCCGAGGATTGCGCCCTGGATAGCAGTGACGCATTATCCTTCAACTAGAAAAGCCCATCTACCTTGATAGAGGGAAACTTGCCACGCCGTCCTTAGACGGTCCAACCGGCTCAGGGGAACTTAACAAGTACACCTAGATCCTTAATACCGAATCTATGATCCACGGCCTCGCAGATGGAAATTGTTGCCATCTCCGTTTTTCTGTCCAGCGTGTCCTGCAGACTCGTCTTCCCTTTTACCAGGAAGATTTGCTAAGCTGGAATGAAGGAACATTCACTTCAGGAGAAGGGGTCCAATTAACAAATAACTCCGTAGAAAAACGGATACAGTTTGTAAGGTCATCGCGACCCATGCGACCCTTGCAACATCCGGGCCGACTTACCAGGACGACTAGTTACCTCCTCTGGTAACTGTAACGTCCACATGGCTTCCACAGAAATTTTAGTACGGCCCCTGAGAGAGAGGCAGGGTGTCCCTGCCGATCCTCCTTAACCGAATCGGACTTCTTCGCTAAGCGAGAAGGAAACACCGATTTGTGTCGCTCCCTTGAGAGGATCTAGTTGACACTCCATAACCTAAAAGGTCATCAATAGAAACCAGTGAAGGCCTTCATTTTGACACCATTGGAACCTCTGACCGTGTATGAGTCGAGGTCTGCGTGTCAGATACGCGAGGCTGATCCGTAACGGATCTGGGAGAGGGTCTCTGACATACCCTTGCATAGTATATGGCAGGATAAACCTGTCAGTAACCAGAGCAGTACTTAAATAAAAAACAAACGCTGAAGGGTTAAAGCTCAAAAGAAAGAGCTACCCCAGCTGTCTCCCATTAAGAGTTAACCTCCTAAGAAGGGGTTAAAGTAGCTGACTCCCCACAACCTTGATAGTGAAAAAAGGGTGTGCGAATCTCAGGCGCCTCTTATAAGGTCGCAGCTGCAGGACAGCCATGCCACACTAAACAGAAAACGTTCCACAAGATCGCTAAAAAATTGCGCTGTTTTTTATAACGCAATGACCGCCAAAGTTGTCAAGGAGATCGCTAATCGCCTATGCGATGCTAATGAGATCGCCCAGATTGGCAGCTAATAGCGACATTAAAAATGACACACAAACGATCGCAATATTATGCGACGCCATCAGGATCGTCAGCGGAAACGTATAGTGGCAGCATTAATGTCGCAGACTCCCCACAGCCTCTTTATTAATATTAAAAGAGTGTGCGAGCCCCTTATGCGAGAACAGCCGCAGGACAGCGCAATCTGTCACTCAGAAGTGCCCCAGACGGCGCCCGCGCTGTGGAGGTGAAGGGGTTAAGCTTCTGCCCGGCGGGCTAGAAGCGACTCACCAAGCTGGACACGTATTCTAGCCGGGAGGGGAGGAGAACGATCCGGGGAGCTTTCAACCTACAGCGCTTTATCAGCAATAGCCACGCTGTGGAGGTGAAGGGGTTAAGCTTCTGCCCGGCCGGCTCGCTTGTCAGCAATGGCCGCCGCGCTCTGCCTCCGTGTGCTCCATGTAGAGGAGCCGGAAATGGAGGCTGCAGTAAAGCGCGCGCTCAGAAGCGGCGCGAAATTCAAAAAATAAAAAGAGCGCGTACTCCCCTCCTTTCCCTCGTCCTGCAGGCATCCTCCTGCGGACATAGAAAAAACTAGTCATCGGCATATATTTGTACAGCGGCTGCCGCAGCAGTCGCTAAAACACTCACACACATTTTACCAAAATGTGGAGTACTCACCAGCCGAAACGCCACAGGGACCCCCAGGGGTTTCTGGCGCTATGCCCATGCTTCCCCCCAGGGCGGGAAGCGCAGTGACCCCAGTGTGTGGTTTGCGCCCCGCCAGGGAAACTCTCCTCATCCCCCAGGGCCGGCAAGATTCTGCAGGGACCATAATGTAGTTACAGATCCGCCAAGGGAGAGGCTGGTGAAATACATTGATAAACATGTAATAGCGCTGTCACCGCAGTGCTGAAGCATACTGATATACATGTAATAGCGCTGCCATCAGACGCTAAAACACTCACATATTAATAATAAAATTTTGTGTGGAGTACTCACCAGCCAAGGCGCCACAGGGACCCTCAGGGGTTTCTGGCGCTGTGCCCATGCTTCCCCCCAGGGCGAGGGACGCAGTGACCGCACGTGTGGTTTGCGTCCCCGCCAGGGAAGCTCTCCTCATCCCCCAGGGCCGGCAAGGATTCTGCAGGGACTTTGAGTACATACAGATCCGCCAAGGGAGAGGTTGGGGTACAGCAGCGCTGGTACCCCTGAGACCTCTAGACCAACTAGTGATCCAAGTCTCTTGTCCGAATGTAAAATAATAAAATCTTCTGAGGAGCTGCATTAGCAGCGACCATCCTCTGGACCTCAAATCTTAGACTGGAGCTGAGTAGGAGGAGCCCGAGCTGGAGGGGCCAGCCAGTCATCACTCTTTTGATCTGAGGTAACATCCTGATCTGGGGCTCCGCCTACCCATCAGTAATGAATACTGTGGCTCTCTTCCTTCCATCTGCAGCTGAAATCATTTTTTAGCCCGCTATTTTTTATAACGCAGAGCAGTGAAAACAAAAATAATTTTTTTCCTCAAAAATGATTTTTTTTTGCCCGCTATTTTATATTTTCCCAAAGGTAACAGGATTAAATTGGACCCCAAAAGTTGTTGTCCAGTTTTTCCTGAGTACGCTGGTGCCCCATATGTGGGGGGGGGGGGAACCACTGTTTGGGCGCACGACAGGGCTCAGAAGGGAAGGAGCGCCATTTGACTTTTTCAATGGAAAATTAGCTCCAATCGTTAGCGGACACCATGTCGTGTTTGGAAAGCCCCTGTGTGCCTAAACTTTGGAGCTCCCCACAAATGACCCCATTTTGGAAACAAGACCCCCTAAGGAACTTATCTAGATGCACAGTGAGCACTTTGAACCCCCAGGTGCTATACAGAAGTTTATAACGCAGAGCCCTGAAAATAAAAAATCTTTTTTTTTTCCTCAAAAATGATTTTTTAGCCCCCTATTTTTTATTTTAACAATGGTTACAGGAGAAATTGGACCACAAAAGTTGTTGTCCAGTTTGTCCTGAGTACGCTGGTACCCTATATGTGGGGGGTAACCACTGTTTGGGCACACATCAGTGCTCGGAAGGTATGTAGTGACGCTTTGAAATGCCGACTTGATGGAATGGTCTGCGGGCATCTTGTTACGTTTGCAGAGCCCCTGATGTGCCTAAACAGTAGAAACCTACCACAAGTGACCCCATTTTGTAAACTAGACCCCCAAGGAACTTATCCAGATGTGTGGTGAGCACCTTGAACCCCCACGTGCTTCACAGAAGTTTATAATGCAGAGCCGTAAAATAAAAAAATATTTTTTTTCCTCAAAAACTGATTTTTTTAACCCGCAATTTTTTATTTTCACAAGAGTAACAGGAGAAATTGGACCCCAAAAGCTGTTGTACAGTTTGTCCTGAGTACACTGGTACCCCATATGTGGGGGGTAACCACTGTTTGGGCACACGTCAGTGCTCGGAAGGTATGTAGTGACACTTTGAAATGCCGACTTGATGGAATGGTCTGCGGGCATCTTGTTACGTTTGCAGAGCCCCTGATGTGCCTAAACAGTAGACACCCCCCACAAGTGACCCCATTTTGTAAACTAGACCCCCCAAGGAACTTATCCAGATGTGTGGTGAGCACCTTGAACCCCCCGTGCTTCACAGAAGTTTATAATGCAGAGCCCCTGATGTGCCTAAACAGTAGAAACTCCCCACAAGTGACTCCATTTTGGAAACTAGACACCGCACGGAACTTATCTAGATGTGCGGTGAGCACTTTGAACCCCGAAGGGCTACACAGAAGTTTATAACGCCGGGCATGAAAATAAAAAAATCATATTTTTTCCACAAACATCTTTTAGTCCCCAATTTTTTTATTTTCCCAAGGGTAACAGGAGAAATTAGACCCCAAAAGTTGTTGTCCAATTTATCCTGAGTACGCTGATATCCCATATGTGGGAGAAAACTACTGTATGGGCACACGTCGGGGCTCGGAAGGGAAGTAGTGACGTTTTGAAATGCCGACTTGATCGAATGGTATGCGGGCGTCATGTTACGTTTGCAGAGCCCATGATGTGCCTAAACAGTAGAAACCCCCCCAAGTGACCCCATTTTGGAAACTAGATCCCCAAGGAACTCCTCTAGATGTGTGGTGAGAACTTTGAATCTCCAAGTTCTTCACAGAAGTTTATAATGCAGAGCTGTGAAAATAAAAAATTATTTTTTTTCCACAAAAATAATTTTTTAGTCCCCAATTTTGTTTCCCAAGGGTAACAGGAGAAATTAGACCCCCAAAGTTGTCGTGCAATCTTTCCTGAGTACGCCGATACCCCATATGTGGGGGTAAACCACTGTTTGGGCACACGTCGGGACTTGGAATAAAGGGAGCACTGTTTGACTTTTTGAACGCAAAATTTGCAGGAATCAATGGTGGCGCCATGTCGTGTATGGACACCCCATGATGTGCCTAAATAGTGGAAACCCCTCAATTCTAACTCCAACCCTAACCCCAACACACCTCTAACCCCAACCCTAACCCCTACACACCCCTAACCCTAATTCAAATCCTAACCATAACCCTAACCCCAACACATCCCTAACCTTAATCCCAACTCTAACCATAACCTTAACCACAAGCCTAACCCTAATCCCAACCCTAACAACAAAACACCCCTAACACTTATCCTAACTCTAACCCTAACCACAAACCTAACCCTAATCCCAACCCTAACTGTTGTGAATACCTTGGAGGTGACTTCTGAGCTGGGGCTCCCTCCGGTGGTTGCTGAGTGTAATGAACTTATTACTGAATGGCCTTCAGCTGGCTCTGAATGGTATGATATAAGAAACTCCTCGAGAGGGCATCTGCCTAAGGGTGAGCTTCCACGATCCGGAATGCTTCAGGAAATGCTGCGTGTTTGACGCTGTGCGTTGACGCAGCGTCAAACACGCAGCGTCCAGATGTTACAGCATAGTGGAGGGGATTTCAAGAAATCCAGTCTCCACTATGCGTAAAAATACGCAGGCGGAAGACCTGCGTTTCCGGACATGCGGCGCGTCCTTTCAGACCGCAGCATGTCCTAGCCCGTTGCGGCGACGCTGCGTCGCCGCAACGGAAATAACACAGGGCTATGCAGCCCTGCGTTCTTTCCGGATGTGTTCCGGAGGTGTCCTGAACACATCCGGAAAGAGCGCGCATCAAAAAGGGGGCGGGGCTTAGGACGGAGCGGAATTTCCGCTCCGTCAAATGCGCTGTGGTTCCGGACCGTGGAACCACAGCCTTAACATTCTTATATACCATTCAGAGCCAGCTGAAGGCCATTCAGTAATTTGTTCATTACCCTCAGCAACCACCGGAGGGAGCCCCAGCTCAGAAGTCGCCTCCAAGGTATTCACAACATTAATTTGAGACTGGGTCTGGAGGGGTGTCAGGAGGATACTGTTGTGAATACCTTGGAGGCGACTTCTGAGCTGGGGCTCCCTCCATTGGTTGCTGAGGGTAATGAACTAATTATATCATACCATTCAGAGCCAGCTGAAGGCCATTCAGTAATTAGTTCATTACCCTCAGCAACCACCGGAGGGAGCCCCAGCTCAGAAGTCGCCTCCAAGGTATTCACAACACCTAACCCTAATTCCAATCCTAACCCTAATTCCAACCCTAACCCTAATTCTAACACTAACCCTAATTCTAACTTTAATGCTAACCCTACTTCTAACCCTAAGGCTGGGTTCATATTGCGTTTTACCAGCCGTTCAACACATAGCGTTGACGGGCTGGTAACGGTATAGCATTACGCGATCGCGTTATGCTATACCCGCTAGCGCAGATGAATCAGCAGATGATTCATCTGCGCTAGCGGTGACGGAGCCCAGACGCTGCAGGCCGCGTCCGAGGCTCCGTCATTGAATGACGGCATGTCGCAGACGCATTCCGCTTTACGGCATGCGTCGCGATGTGCCCGCAAATGGGGGTGAATGGCAGCGTTAACGGACTGCGTTACACCGCGTTATACCGCGGTGTAACGCAGTATGTCTAACGGACTGCCATAACGCAATATGAACACAGCCTTATAATCGTAACCCTAACCCTAATAAAAAGATAAAATATATATATATATATTTTTATTTTATTTGTCCCTACCTATGGGGGTGATAAATGGGGCGTTTATTTATTTTTTTTATTTTGATCACTGTGAGAGTTTATCACAGTGATCCAAATACATTTCTGGACTCTGGAGAGCACAATGCGCATGCGCCGGCCGGCAGGCGCACTGCGCATGCGCCCGCCATTTTGCAAGATGGCGGCCCCCATGAAACATCCCGGACGGACGCCAGGACGGATGCAGGGAGATCGGAGGACTGGGAGAGGTGAGTGGGGGGGGTCGGAAGGTAAAGGGGGGATCGGAAGGTGGGGGCAGCGGAGGCAAGGAGGAGGGGAGCAGATAGTGACGGCCGATTGCCGCCATGACTCGGTGTGTGGGGGGGGGGCTGAGACCCTGGAGAACATGATCAGGGCAGTTTTTTTTTTACTGTCCCTCTCATGTCGATGAGTAACGGCGATCATAAAAAAAAAGTTCGATTTACAATTCATTTCTCTCCCCCTCTGATGTGATCTAGCATATCAGAGGAGAAGGAAATGGGGTGTCCAGAGTCTCCCCGGTCTCTCCGCCGCCAAGAAAATGGCAGGCGCATGCGCAGTGTGCCCTCAGATCTGCAGATACCCGCCAACAATAGGACATTTTTCCTATTGGCTCATTTTGATCACTTTGATAGATCCTATCAAAGTGATCAAAATAAAAAAAATAGCAAATCAAACCTCCTTTGTCATCCCCTTAGTAACGTAAAAATGATAAAATAAAAATGTTTTAATTTTTTTCCATTCTTTGCAGTAAGGTTTAGGGCTGTGGTTAGGGTTATGGTTTTAGGGTTGTGTTAGGGTTAGGGTTGTGTTAGAGCTGTGTTGTTTCAAAAGTAAAAAAAAAAATAAAAAATGATATGACAGCTGGTGTTGTGCGCAAGTGATCGCTACTCGAGTTTGCTCTGGTATACACAAAGTATCGCATATTCCATGTTTTTTTGGGGTGTGTAAGCCACGAAACATGTGGGGAAGGGACTCGAGCATGTCACTCAAGCACCCGCGATATTCAGTGCATACCCGAGCACTCGATGCAAACTGTAGTACCAAGGACTTGCGCTCAACACTAATGATGACATATTTAATATGATGACCTAATGTTATCAAATTCTGTGTAGTACCGGTGGATTCAAAATGCTCACTGTACCCCTAGATAAAATCCTTGAGGGGTGTAGTCTCCAAAATGGGGTCACTTGTGGGGGGTTTCTACTGTTTAAGCACATTAGCGGCTCTCCAAACGCGACAGTGCCCACCACCGATTCTAACCCATTTTGAGTTCAAAAAGTCAAAAGGCGATCCTTCCTTTAAGAGGCCTGCCGTGCGCCCAAATAGGAGTATTCCCCCATATATGGGGCATCAGTGTACTCAGGAGAAATTGCACAACAAATTTTGTTGTACAATTTTTCCTGTTACTCATGTGAAAATAAAAAAGTTTGGGTCTAAAGTAAATTTTTTGTGAAAAAAGATAAATGTTATTTTTTTCCTTCCACATTGCTTCAGTTCTCGTGAAGCACCTGGAGGGTTAGTAAACTTCTTGAATGTGGTTTTGAGCACCTTGAGGGATGCAGTTTTTAGAGTGGTGTCACTTTTGGGTATTTTCTGCCATATAGGCCGCTCAAAGTCACTTGAAATGTGATGAGGTATCTAAAAAAAATTGTTTTGTAAATTTTGTAGGAAAAATGAGAAATCGACGGTCAACTTTTAAGCCTTATAACGTCCTAATGCTTGTAGGCTGTTTGCTACACAACTTGCAAGAACTGCTACAAGGCTGGGAGGATAGCTGGCTCTGGCCAGCTTTGGTGCTCTTGTGCTTTTCTGATGCTGCAGTGGGGCGCTCATAGTTCCCATCGAAATTATCCCTTAATCTGCTCTATATGGTTCGAAAAATGTTACGTTGAAAACCTTATTAAAAAGCAGATAACATAAATCAATTAAAGTTTCAGACAAACAGGATTGATGTAATTGCGTTTTCTGTTTCTCAGGTTGCTGATACATTAGAACAGCGGTGGGTATTCTTTTCTGCCAAGGGCCACTTGGATACAAATACCATCCTTCGGGAGCCGTAAAAATTGCACTCTAACTCAGCCCACAAAATGCGTCCTGGCAATGAAGACTGACACTGGGGTCAGGACGTAATCTTTCATTGCACGCACCTCAGCATTCAGTAGTGAATACTGCGTGCACGTGTTCACAGAGCAAGAAGAAATTTGCAGGCAAGCGGCCGACAAAATACAGATGCCGGCCTGAGCTCAGCGCTCCCCGGTATTCTTCATGGGGGGGCTGGATAAAAGGTCATTGAGGGCTGTAAACGGCCCACAAGTCTGAAGTTCCCCTGCATTAGAAGTTGAAAATGAGCATGCAACGGTCACTATACAGTATGGAGAACTTCATTGGCTTCTATAAGATTTTTACTCTCTGATCAGTGCAAAAGTTATTATGCAGGGTGATTGAGGATGTAAACTAGGACCATCACCTATTGGCTTTAAAAGGACAACTATTTTTCTGGCATGGATTGGTTATAAATAATAAACTGAAGCATATTTGCTTTCATTCACACCTGCAGATGTAGCACAAGCCTGCACTAGGTTGGCTGCACTAGCTCCAGACAAGATGTGATGTGTTTAGAAAGTCTGCAGTGGTCAGGTGAGAATAAGAACATCTTCAGAGAACAACCGCGCTCTTCTAGTCACCTGACCTGCTGTGACTTCCAAACTGTCACTGCTACTGGAGGTGGCAGAAACCTCCGTGACAAGCGTGATTTGGATCGGGGAGGGCACTGGAAAGCAAGTACATCCAGAGTTATTTTTAATCAATACAGGTCTTAAAAAAAATAAAAATATATACATGTATACTGCTATCAGACAACCCCTTTACTTGTTTTCTAGAAATGCTTAGCGATATGTGTAGAGATTATTTTGCAGGGAGGGTGAGAGGGAGGCAGTGAGCTGTGATATCAGCTATTGTGAATCCTATATATAAGTGTCATCTTTTACTGTAATTCAGTCTGCAATCAGGCAGTTTCAGCCTATCATTATGGACTGTGCTCAAAATGAAAAATTCCAGGAGGTTTTTTATTACCGTATATTAATATAGAAACAATAAAAAGGGGACACCAAAAGTTCTTAAAAAATAGGTTTTAAACTTTAAACACTCATTTTCAGATGGCACATTCTCTAAGAGCCGTAGTTGCTCTTATTTTATTCCTTCTAAATACTTTTTTTATTTTTTTTTATTTTAAGATCCACCATATGGTTCCAGAGATCTGGACTTTTTTTTTTTTTTATTTAGTGCTACTTTGCATGGTCACTACCATGGGAGCATGGCTCACAGGGAAATAATGCAGAGCAGCCAAAAGACACACCTAGAGAATCATGTGTGGAATAAAAATTTGGTCAAGACCATCAAAATTAGCCCTAAAAAGGCCTAGATCTCTAGAATTGTATGGCAGCTTAAAAAAAAATGGAATACTCATGGAAGCAACAGGAAAGGCAAACAATGTCCACTTTTGCCCTGGTAACAGGTCATTTATGAATGGAAAGAGATGATCCACGATGCTAATCATGCCAACAGGGTGAAAAAGAAACATTTTAAAAACAATTAAGCAGCAAATGAGTTAAGAAGCATTTCCACAACCGTGAAGAAGACATATTTCTATTGTGTAAATAGAAATTGTGCTGTCTGTCATTCAGTCATATTTGTATGTCTTTAGTGATCAGATTAAATGTCTGATTCAAGATAAGTGGAGATACTATGTTATGTTTTATGTCAAAATAATTACATAATTATATTCAGAGCTAAATTATTTAAAATCGGAAAACATTCTGATATGCATTTGACAGTCGGATTCTTGGCAGGCACAAATCATCTTAACAATGAACCTCCATTAATATGTGTATTTACTTCATTTAAGAATGTGCACACATATGTATCTACCACAGGCATAATTCCATGTGTTTGTTAAAAGGTGGTCATTTGTACCATGAAATATATTTTTTAGCACAATGCCTGCACTATGAGCTTGCCATGTATTTATATCGCTTCCCTGTGCAGATCTAGTGACTACCAGCCAGAACCTGCATGACACTACCCAGAATTCTTTACTTACCATTTACCCTAAATATGCAGTGTGAAAAAGTTTGTAGGCAGGTGAGAAAGGCGGAGAGTTTGCTCTATGCAATTAAGCCCATTTAAAACCTTAAACAACAGTGTAAATACATGGATGTGGACTTGAGGTATTGCAAGGAGTGCAAGTATCCTATTGACTCATTCATGTGTTATATGTCACTACATTCATAATAAAAACGCCACATTCTTCAAGCTTCTTCCCGTCATTAAGATCAAATAATTCTCTTTCATGGGGTTTCCCACAAAAATATAGGGACGAGTCATTAAACATTGGTGGGAGTCAGGTCACTGGCAACCCCACCGATCTAGAGAACAGATCACTAAGGCCCGGCCACTGAGCATGTTCTCTAATAAAATAAAAAGGAGTTATGGAGAAGGTCAGGTCAGCATTGGTCACTTTCTTCTGTACAACCAGACATAACAGAAAACAGCACTGCATCCAAGAATATTTAGTTTTTAACCTCTTCACTCCCGGAGCTTTTTTAGATTTTTTGTTCTTCACTCCCCTTCTTTCCAGAGCCATAACTTTTTTATTTTTCCGTCAATATGGCCATGTGAGGGCTTATTTTTGGCGGGACGAGTTGTACTTTTGAACGACACCATTGGTTTTGCCATGTTGTGTACTCGAATACGGGAAAAAAATTCCAAGTGCGGTGAAATTGCAAAAAAAAGTGCAATCACACACTTGTTTTTTGTTTGGCTTTTTTGCTAGGTTCACTAAATGCTAAAACTGACCTGCCATTGTGATTCTCCAGGTCATTACGAGTTCATAGACACCAAACATGTCTAGGTTCTCTTTTATCTAAATGGTGAAAAAAATTTCAAAGTTTGCTATAAAAAAAAAAAAAAGAAAAAAAAAAAGAAAGTGCAATTTTCCGAGACCCGTAGCGTCTCCATTTTTGATCTGGGGTCGGGTGAGGGCTTAATTTTTGCGCACCGAGCTGACGTTTTAAATGATACCACTTTTGTGCAAATACTTTCTTTTGATCACCTGTTATTGCATTTTAATGCAATGTCGCGGCAACAAAAAAAAAACGTAATTCTGGCGTTTTGAATTTTTTTTTCTCTCTGAGCTGTTTAGCGATAGGGTTAATCCTTTTTTTATTGATATATCGGGCGATTCTGAACGCGGCGATACCTAATATGTGTACGTTTGATTTTTCTTTTGTTGTTTTATTTTGATTGGTGTGATTTGAACTTTTATTTTTTTTAAACACTTTTTTGTTTTACTTTTGGCAAGCTTCAATAGCCTGCATGGGAGGCTAGAAGCATGCCACACTTGATCGGCTCTACTACATATGGGCAATGAGCAGATCGCCCATATGTAGCAGATTTACTGCACTGCTATGAGCCGACCACGGGGCTCAACAATGTGCGGCAAAACACAGAGGTCTCTATAAGACCTCTGGTTGTCAAGGCAACACGTCGACAACTCCCGATCACATGACGGGGGTCGGCGATGCGCTCACTTCCAGCCTGGTGGCCGGAAGCTCTAAATGCCCGCTGTCAGCTTTAACAGCGGGTTTTAACTAGTTAAAGGGAATCTGTCACCCAAAAATGCCATATCAAGTAAAGACATGGCTTAATAGAGCCTACCATAACTAAGCTAACGGTGGGTATCATATATCATGATACCCCCGTTTTCATATCAAAATACCTTTGTAAAGTTGGTGATTGAACGTGTCAATCACTGCAGTCAGGTCAGGAGGGTGGCGGTTTTCATGTCCTCCCCGCCCCGCTCCTCGTCATCTGTTGCGTATCGCCGTCTGTGAATACCACAGACAGCGTTAGGTTCCCGCAATTGCGCAATTCAAAATTCTGCCCGGCGCATGCGCAGTATGCTTTGCCCAACAGTGGGCAAAGCATAAAATGACTACAGTGCATGCGCTAGTCTTTCCTTGCCTCGGAAGTCGTCCAAGGCAAGCAGGATTTTCCGGGGCAAGGAAAGACTAGTGCATGCACTGTAGTCATTTTATGCTTTGCTGGGCAAAGCATACTGCGCATGCGCCGGGCAGAATTTTGAATTGCGCAATTGCGGGAACCTAACGCCGTCTGTGGTATTCACAGACGGCGATACGCAACAGATGACGAGGAGCGGGGGCGGGGGAGGACATGAAAACCGCCGCCCTCCTGACCTGACTGCAGTGATTGACACGTTCAATCACCAACTTTACAAAGGTATTTTGCTATGAAAACGGGGGTATCATGATATATGATACCCACCGTTAGCTTAGTTATGGGACGCTCTATTCAGCCATATCTTTACTTGATATGGCATTTTTGGGGTGACAGATTTCCCTTTATTGCGGGCACATGTCAGCTGTTCATAACAGCTGACATGTCGCGGCTTTGAGGTGGGTTTACCGCCGGAGCCCACCTCAAAGCAGGGGATACTTACCGATGACATACTATCCTGTCATCGGTAAGGACGGTTTTAAAGAGGTTATCCAAGACTTCGGTTATTTTTTTCCTACAAGGCTAAGAACTTACCGCCAGGTAGCTTCTAACTACCTAACCTGCAACGAAGTACAGTATATCCCAAAAGTGAGTACACCCTTCACATTTTGGTGAATATTTTATTATATCATATCATGGGAACAACACTGAAGATATGACACTTGGATACAATGTAAAGTAGTCGGTGTACAGCTCGCATAACAGTGTAAATTTGGAGTGCCCTCTAAATAACACACAGCCATTAATGTCTAAACTGTTGGCAACAAATCTGAGTACATCTTTAAGTGAAAATGATCAAATTGTGTCCAATTAGCCTTTTTCCCTCCTCTGTGTCATGTGACTCACTAGCGTTACAAGTCTCGGGTGTGAATGAGGAGCAGGTGTGTTACATTTGTATGCTGGCTCAGGTGGGGAATTTCCAGCACCATATGACTTCACATCAACAGAGCAGCTCTTTCACTTTCGGTGTGCTCTGTCGACAGGACGACACCGACAGCATCATCATGTTGAAGAACAGTCGAACCACAGCAGTTAGGCAGCACGGAGCCGGCTGTCAATCAACAGAATGTTGGCAGTGATGCCCTGTCAGCAGAGCAGAGGAGGAAGAGAAGCTGCTGCTCTGTTGACGTGACGTCACTGGAGGCAGGAAAATTGCCGGCAGGAGTGGTCTGTGAGAGATCGGTGCAGAAAAGAACAGGTGGGTTAGCAACTACATTTCCAATCCGTCCTGAATGAGGCAGCCAGGGTAGTATTTCTTTCCAGCCGCTTCACCAAAGCCTTCACTTTGTGCAAGTCATTACACTGGTTACCCATATGACACAGAACACAATATAAACGTATCTCTCTCACCCACAAAGCCCTCCACAGTCCTGCACCACCCTATATCTCCTCCCTTATCTCTGCCTATCGCCCTACACGTTCTCTCTGTTCTGAAACTGACCTAAGACTAACATCCCCCACAATTCAAACCACTTCTGTCTCCAAGACTTCTCCCGTCCTGTGCCAGTTCTCTGGAATGCACTACTCACACAATCTGACTGTTACCCAGCTCCCATGTTTTTAAGTGTGCTTTAAAAACACATCTCTTTAAACAAGCCTATCACCTCAACTCACTAACCTAACTCTTCCATGTTCCTCTCTCCTCCCTCCTATTTATCTGTCTCCACATCCTCCATGCACGATAACTGCATTACATACTGGCAGATGACCGGATCATGCAGCTTTATATGAAAATCCCTATTTATTACAATTGCTGGATCTGAAATAACAAACACTTTCAACCTATGTTCCCTAATTCCTTGTATATTGTAAGCTTGTGAGCGGGGCCCTCACTCCTAATGTTACTGTTTAAACTGTCCTAGCTTGCATTGAATTTATTGTCTGTATATGTCCCCACTTAATTGTATAATGCTGGGGAATATGTTGGCGCTATATAAAATAAAATTATTATTAGTATGAAAGATGCCTCTGATTGATGAATGCCATACAGTGGAATAGGCTGTACAAAAGCAATAATAATTTCTATTTAAAATACATGTAGTATATTGAAGATTCATAATGTATCGATTTAAAAGTAATCTGTGACCAGGCTTATGCTACACCATCTGAGAGCAGCATAATGTAGAGACAGAGACCCTGATTCCAGCAATGTGTCACTTACTGAGCTGCTTGGTGCAATATTGACACAATCACTGTTTTATCTGCTGCAGATCTAGCAGTTCTCTGATTCCTAAACTCTGTATAACCCTGCCCATATCACCGATTGTCAGCTTTCTGTGTACACTGTGCATAAAGGTGTATGAAGGTGAATATGCCTACAGTTATTAATTTTAAACAATCCACAGCTTAAAAAAACACTTTTTGTCTTCCCCTCTAACATTGATACAGGAAAGATGTATATCTTTGTACCGTGTTAGCCAGTAGATAGAAAAATATTTAGAATTGAGAGTCCTCAGTGGTTGATACCTTTTAATGGCTAACTGAAAAGATGGTAACAAATTGCAAGCTTTCGAGACTACTCAACAAGTATTAGTCTTTGCCTGATGAGGAGACCTGAGTAGTCTCGAAAGCTTGCAACTTGTTAGCATCTTTTCAGTTAGCCATTAAAAGGTATCGACCACTGAGGACTCTCAACTCTAAATATTCCTCTAACATTGATAAACCCATGAGTCCTTACCTTTTTCCTGCTCTGAAACAATCTTTTCGAGTGCATAATCCCAGTCGAAGATGAATCGATGGAAACATAGTTGGGTGTACAAGGCCTTCTCTGGATACTGCAAAATAACCAAAAAGAGCAACATTAATGTGTATGTGATCTCTCTGTAAAACAAGTATACAAATTACCCATCACAGGAATATACATGATAATTACACAACCCGAACTGTAAAAACTTACTCCAGGGCTGACATAATAATGCAAACTCATTAACAAAATTCATTACTCCATTGACCATGTTGCATTTACAAAGATCACCCATGACATTTTCCTAGTTACAATTTACTCAGAATATTGAAAAGGTTATCTGGGCAAAATAAAACTGCCCACGGGACTGGATATTTAGAAAATAAACTTGGCCATACTTGCCAACAGCAGCCACGTGGTCTGCACAGAAAGGATTGATGCTATTCCACAATCAGGAGACTTTGACAAATCGTCTTTTGACATGCTGCTCCGTACAGACAATGGAGCGACCTCTGCTGGATCCAGATGGCAAGATGAGTATGGTTAAGAATTTGTTTTTTACATATCCCATGCCCTAGGAAGCGTTTTATTTTGCCTGGACCACTCTATTAACCCCTTCACCCCCAGCCTGTTTTCACGTTCCTGATCAGGCCAATTTTTTCAATTCTGACCAGTGTCACTTTATGTGGTAATAACTCTGGGACTCTTAAATGTAGCCCAGCTATTCTGATATAGTTTTTTTCTTGACACATTTAATGGCAAATATGATTTGTATTTATGAAATATCAAAAATTTGACAAAAAAAAAAAAGATCAAAATTTTACAAGTTGCAAATTTTGGATTTTTATGACCTTAAACCAGATTGTTAGACCCAACAAAACAGTTAATAAATAACATTTACCACTTCTCTACGTCACATCTGCATAATTTTTTTAAACTATTAATTGTTAGGAAGCTAGAAGGGTTAAAAAATGTATCCATGTCACATTTGAAGAGCCCCTGACATACCAAAGCAGCAGAAACCCCCACAAATGACCTCATTTTGGAAACTACACCTCTTAAGGAATCCATTTAGTGGCGCAGTGAGCAATTTTAACCATCAGGCAATTCACAGAATTGCATAACATTGGGATGAGTCAACAGAAAATTACAATTTTCTCCCCTAAAATGTTGCTTTAACTACGAGATTTAAATAGGGATAATAAGAGAAAATTGACAGTACAATTGTGATGCCAATACCCCCATATGTGGTCGAAAACTACTTTTGAGGCACAGTGCAAAGTTCAGAAGCTAAGGAGCGCCATATTGTAGTGCAGAGTTATGGTTTACAGGTGACATGACCCACTGGAAGAACCTTTGAGGTGCCAAAACAGCAGAACCCCAATAAGTGACCCTATTTTACAAACTATATCTCAATAAATTCATCTAACGATGCAATGAATATATTGACACCATGAGTGTATCACAAAATTCTATATTATTGGGGAGTGAAGAAAAAAATAATTACATTTTTGCTACGAAAATTTTGTTTTAGACCCAGATTTTTTACATTTTCACATGGAAAATAGGTAAAAATGGCACACAAATTTGTCATACAATTTCTGCTGACTGTGTCAATATTCCATAGGTGGCTGTACAATACTGCTTAGCCACACTGTGAGACTCAAGAGGGAAGGCGCACTATTTGACTCTTGGAGAACAAATATAGAATAGCTTGTGGACTCCCAGACAGAGCCATTAAGAGACAGAAAAGCAAAATCCACCCACAAGTGACCCCATTTAGGAAATTACACCCCTCTGGCAATTTATCTACAGGTGTAGACTTTTTGACTCAATGGTCGTATTCCAGAAAAAAGCAACAGTGGATGTTGCGGAGTGAAAATTGCAAATCTGCATTTTTAGTTCTGCACTGATGGAACTGTATGGAGGCTTGATTTTGGGGGACTAGATGACATTTTTAGCAATACCATTGTTATTTATATTTGACTTTTGATCCTTCCTTTCCCAAGAAAGGTTTTTGTGGAGCTCCCGCGCTGCTGTTAAGTATAGTCGTCAATCCAGGTACACATAAATGGCTTGCGTTTTTTTATTTGTCTACGCTGTAAGGCTAGGTTCACATTTTGTTAAGGGCATCCGTTTAACGACTCCGTTTTGACATCTTTTTAACCCCTAGTGCTAACGTAAGGCATGGTAGCATTTTGTTACCATGCGTTAGCCATACAGGTCTATGCACAGCGAACATTTTGTTACTAAGCACACACCCCATTTACTCTTTCCGAGTGTACACTCCTAGTGCCTTACCAGTGGTTTGTCTCACTTCTTTTATATATGTTTTTTGTAACAATAAAAATTTGGATTTCTTAAC
This sequence comes from Oophaga sylvatica, assembly GCA_033576555.1. NCBI lineage: Eukaryota > Metazoa > Chordata > Amphibia > Anura > Dendrobatidae > Oophaga > Oophaga sylvatica. Next base: position 547,992,756 of record JARQOD010000002.1, read on the forward strand.
CATGGCCCTTGTGGAAAGATTTTCATTGGTGACTTGTATTTGTTTTTTGCTTTATGGCCCTAGATTTGGAGGATAATTTCTTGGTGTATTTATGCCTTGATAAGATTAATGTGGTAGACCTGGTACGGCATTCCACAGAACAACAGCAGCCCACAACACATCAGAAGGACATCAGAATGCACGTTCCAAGTCCATAGACCCAACTGGACAAAAGTAACTCAAAAAGAAAAAAAGAAGGAACAGCATCCATTCCAGGTGAAAAAAATGACGAAAAACTTTATTCCGCCATCATACGTTTCGACCTGCTTGGTCTTTGTCAAGTACGGCATTTGTCTTCACAGTTGACAAACCTTGTAGTTTACTTCACACAGCTTTTCTACGACCCCTTAGGGGCCTTGCCATATGGCTAAAAACTTGCTCTCTACCATGAGAGTAAGCACGAGGACTTGCAAAATGTTTAGAAGGCAATAAAACGTGTTTTGATGTATAAACAACCTGACTTTTTTTTTTGTCCTAAGGAAGAAGTGGTTATACTTCGAAACACGTAGACATACAGTACAGACCAAAAGTTTGGACACACCTTCTCTTTCAAAGATTTTTCTGTATTTTCATGACTATGAAAATTGTACATTCACACTGAAGGCATCAAAACTATGAATTAACACATGTGGAATTATATACTTAACAAAAAAGTGTGAAACAACTGAAAATATGTCATATTCTAGATTCTTCAAAGTAGCCACCTTTTGCTTTGATTACTGCTTTGCACACTCTTGGCATTCTCTTGATGAGCTTCAAGAAGTAGTCACCGGAAATGGTTTTCCAACAGTCTTGAAGGAGTTCCCAGAGATGCTTAGCACTGGTGTGCCCTGTCACGTTTAATAAGTGGGATTTCTGGCCTTATAAATGGGGTTGGGACCATCAGTTGTGTTGTGCAGAAGTCTGGTGGATACACAGCTGATAGTCCTACTGAATAGACTGTTAGAATGTGTATTATGGCAAGAAAAAAGCAGCTAAGTAAAGAAAAACGAGTGGCCATCATTACTTTAAGAAATGAAGGTCAGTCAGTCCGAAAAATTGGGAAAACTTTGAAAGTGTTCCCAAGTGCAGTTGCAAAAACCATCAAGCGCTACAAAGAAACTGGCTCACATGAGGATCGCCCCAGGAAAGGAAGACCAAGAGTCACCTCTGCGTCACTAGCCTCAGAAATCGCAGGTTAACAGCAACTCAGATTAGAGACCAGGTCAATGCCACACAGAGTTCTAGCAGCAGACACATCTCTACAACTGTTAACAGGAGACTTTGTGCAGCAGTCCTTCATGGTAAAATAGCTGCTAGGAAACCACTGCTAAGGACAGGCAACAAGTAGAAGAGAATTGTTTGGGCTAAATAACACAAGGAATGGACATTAGACCAGTGAAAATCTGTGCTTTGGTCTGATCAGTCCAAATTTGAGATCTTTGGTTCCAACCAAAGTGTCTTTGTGCGACGCAGAAAAGGTGAACGGATGGACTCCACATGCCTGGTTCCCAACGTGAAGCATGGAGGAGGAGGTGTGATGGTGCTTTGCTGGTGACACTGTTGGGGATTTATTCAAAATTGATGGCATACTGAACCAGCATGGCTACTACAGCATCTTGCAGCGGCATACTATTCCATCCGGTTTGCGTTTAGTTGGACCATCATTTTTTTTTCAACAGGAGAATGACCCCAAACACCTCCAGGCTGTGTAAGGGCTATTTGACCAAGGAGAGTGATGGGGTGCTACGCCAGATGACCTGGCCTCCACAGTTAACAGACCTGAACCCAATCGAGATGGTTTGGGGTGAGCTGGACCGCAGAGTGAAGTCAAAAGGGCCAACAAGTGCTAAGCACCTCTGGGAACTCCTTCAAGACTGTTGGAAGACTATTTCCGGTGACTACCTCTTGACGCTCATCAAGAGAATGCCAAGAGTGTGCAAAACAGTAATCAAAGCAAAAGGTGGCTACTTTGAAGAACCTAGAATATAAGACATATTTTCAATTGTTTCACACTTTTTTGTTAAGTATATAATTCCACATGTGTTAATTCATAGTTTTTATGCCTTCAGTGTGAATGTACAATTTTCATAGTCATGAAAATACAAAAAAACCTTTGAATGAGAAGGTGTGTCCAAACTTTTGGTCTGTACGGTATACAAAAAACGTAAATCCATTTATGTGTAACTGGATTGACGACTATACCTAAACAGCAGCGTAGTATCTCCACAAAAATCTCCCTTATGCAGAATCTCTAGTCTGATGACCTATGTACCTGCAGAAGGAGGGTTTTCATGCTTGTATATCGTTGTGTGAACACAACGCCATATTAGCATAAGCTTTATTTTATTCCTTTGTCTAACCAGATTCCTTTTTTCTGCTCCTTAGAATTTTTTCCTTGCCTCCCAAATAGTGAGATCACTATTGATTGTGGCATTTACGAGGTTAAATAGCCGGGAGCAAGTGCGGGCACCTCTCCTGGCTGTGACAGCTGGGGCTCAGCTCTCATGTAAGTAGAGCTCCTGGCGGCGATTGCCATTATGCAATTGTATGTCGTGGGTCGGTATCCCCTTTCGACCAAGAGATATAGGTACATCAAAGGTCGTGAACGGGTTAGGTGTATGCAGGTTGTAGCTTTTAAAATGAAAGCATGGGACAAACTTACTTATGTCCAGCTAGAAGTGAAAAACTGTTACAATTTGACATTGTGCCTATCGGATTTTTTTTTTTACGCTCCTCTGAAAAAGGTAGATCTAAATCCTTTGCAAAATAGGGTTACCTTGCTGATAACTTCTGTGCCATTCGTAAGTATACATTCATACTGGGTTTTTTTTTCGAACAGAAGTTTTTTTGTTTTATTTTATGTTGATTCTGCTCCAAAATTAATAACAAAAACTGGTTCAAATGCTCTGAATAATCTCCTATTAATTTTAATCGGACATGCTCAAACTTCAATAGGAAGCTTATTAAAAAGTATTTGAAGTGGATGTTGAAGCAGAATCTTCTTCTAAATCCTCATCAAAAACTGTATGCACATTCCCTTACAAATAGTTTTGCTTCATAAAAACCACAGCCACATTACATTTAGCACTAATACACTTTAGTGAGATAGTTATCTTCAGTAATAGAATAGTAAGATTTATAGAATAGTAAGATTATATTTTTGCTATATTTTTTTCTGGTTTGTAAAAAATACCAATATTTTGGGACACTATACTGAGAGAGCGTATAGCTCAGTGTTTCTCAACTCCAGTCCTCCGGACCCACCAACAGGTCATGTTTTCAGGATTTCCTTAGTATTACACGGGTGATAAAATTATCACCTGCTCAAGCATTAATTCCATCACCTTTGCAATACTAAGGAAATCTTGAAAACATTACCTGTTGGTGGGTCCTGAGGACTGGAGTTGAGAAACACTGGTATAGAGGATCATATAGAAACTTATTGTTCTAAGTGTCCTACTACTCGGGGAAATCCCTCTAAGCACCGGGTTTTGGCTTGGGCATGTTCACACGCTGTTTTTCTGCACATCTTTGCTATGCTTAAATAGAAGCATTTTACAGTACCAACTAAGTCAGGGATATCAAACTCAAATACACAAAGGACCTGAGGACTGGAGTTTAAATATGTAATAAAGGATAAAAAAAAACTTTGAATAAATACAAAAAATTAAGTCAACAGAAGTGCTCCCCAAAAAGTATACCCCCACAGTGAATTCCTCCACACGCATGGTATGATGACCCTACTGTACCCCCCCAGCAAAGTATGGTGACCCCAACAAAGTATAATGACCCAACTGTTCTCTCACACAGTATAATGGGCCCCACATAGTCCTGCATACAGTATAATAGACCCCATATAGTCCTCCATACAGTATAATGAGCACCACAAAAAAAAATTAAATACTTGCCTCTCCCCGGTCCCCCCCGCTGCTCTGGTCTTGGCAGCGAGTGCGTTGAAGCTCTTCACTACACGACACAGCATACCAGTGCATACCAAAAACAACTAACATATTAAAGAAAGCAAAGGTTGCAGACTAGCTCTTTGTTCGGTCATTTTTTCCATTATTATGTACTATTTTTTCTAACTTGGACACCCCACCCTTCAGCATGCTGTGGTTTTAATTACATCCAATAACATTTGGTTCTGACCTTCCTATAAATATAGGCTTCACCAAGTTATTAGCCAGAGGTAAGGGTTCACACTAGGCAGAAGGTCAGGGACCCATCCGACCCATGAGATTACCTTGACGTTGGTGGATGGGCTCACAATTTTTGGCCAAATCTTGTGCTAAGCATCTCGTGTTTTTTCATTTCAAAAAGCCATTATGCTTTTCACACTTCATGCATCACACACTGATTTGCTTTAGTGCAACTGAGTGCAATCTTTGCTTTATTTACTATGTTTATTGTTTTTGGTATGCACTAATTCAGACTAGCTCTTTGTTCGGTCAGTTTTTCCATTATTAAGCCATAATCATCAACATTAATAGAAATAAACACTTGAAATAGATCACTCTGTTTGTAATGACTATTTGTATTGAAGAACTGAAAAATTAACTTTTGGATGTTATTCTAATTTTGTGAGATGCATCTGTATGTGAAAAGTGAAGCAGCAAACTGTGAAACCATGATATGCAGTGAATAGAAGAGTGTGGCTGATTAGATTTGGCCCGTGGGCCAGAGTTTAACATGTGTGAGATAAGTGAATGAGATTTCTGGAATCTCATGCGCATGCTGCTTATTTTGTCTTTGCACATTTACACTCAAACGATTTTTTTCAAATCTGCATGTAAATTACGAAAAAAATTTTTGCAGGTTTTTTTCCACCCATTCTAATGAATGGAAAAAAAAGAACAGCAAAAATATTAAGCAAGTCAAAAATCACACCAAAAACATCCACAATTTACATACTGTTTTTCTTGCCAACATACTAGTTTTTGCTGCAGAAAAAAACTCAATAACTACATATGCCCTTTAGTTAGGGTTGTCTTTTTTAACTAACCACGGGGTTAAGGTTTTGGCCATTGGTTCTTAGTTTTCACCAAAACTGAACTTACGGAGCACGTTGACTAACCCAAAGCCTGTAACTCAACTATCTCTTACCTGTTGTCAAAAATTTTCTTTTTAAGTCCTTTTTTTAACAGATTTTTTTTTTCACTACTGTCCAATTCTAACTCAATTATCACCATTGTCTCTATTCAGCTGTAAAGGTACTGCCACACTACACGATCCCGCTAATGATCTCGTTAGCGTCGCATACTAATGAGATCGCTAGCGGGATCGTTTACAATATCGCTAGTGTCGGCCACATTTAGCGATGTCGTTAAGGACGCTATCGCGGTTAGCGATCTCCTTAACGACTTTAGCGGTACAAAAGTACCGCTAAATCGCTAAAAAAGGTGCCACACTCAGCGATATATACTTACCCAGCGGGACGCCGACGATCAGAATAGGGTCCGGAACGATCAGGACGACGGACGAGATCACAGCAGGGGCCACGTCGTTGCTGCATGCCGCACACAACAACATCGCTAACGGGATCGCCAAATAGTGACGTTTTTTAGCGATCCCGTTAGCGATGTTGTTTAGTGTGGCATACCCTTAAGGGCTTGCTCACATGAGCAAATGAATCGGATGACTGCAATCTGATTAAAAATCGGATTGCATTCGGACCAATGTTATTCTATGATTCAATGCTCACATGCAATATTTTTTATCAGCTCGGATCAGACTGATAAATATATTGCAGCATGTTGTGAGCGGATGCGAATTTCGGATCACAATTGCCAATGCAAGTCAATAGGTGCGAGAAAAAAAAAAAATTGCACGACAAATGGGTTGCGCCTCTACTCTTTCCACTTGCCCTGGTGTGGTGGCAAGTGGGGTAATAGTATTGGGGTTGATGTCAGATTTGTAATGTCAGCTGACATCAAGTCCAGGGGTTAGTAATGGAGAGGCGTCTATAAGACACCCCCACTACCATGTTTTTATTGCCATGTGAATACCAACTTTGATGGTAAAATGCTAATTAGTGGGTGATTAGTCGCGGGTAGTGATGGGCGAACCCCTGGGTGTTCAGCTCCAGCTGAACAGTTAAAAAAAAAGTTTGGATCCCATTTACATCCAGTGTTTGCCACGCTGTCATTTGCATGACAGTGCAGCAAACGCTGCCTCTGATCGAGAGTAAGATGATTACCGCAGGTCAGAGAGCCGCAGCTCCCACGCCGTCAGATGGCAGCGTGAGCCCACAGCTGTTACCAAAGTTAAAAAGTTTACCTCCAGTCGGCTGATGAGACTACTACTCCCACCAGCCCAGGAAATGAAAGGGAAACCAAGTGGCAGGGAAAGAAATAAAGAAGACTGGAACTACACAATATTGATAATAAATTAATAGCCTTTATTAAACAAATGGCTCAATATAAACAACCACAATAACCTTGCATATATAAAAATACTTAAAAAAGAAGCATATATAGGAAACAACCACTGAGGACTCTCAAGTCTAAATATTTTTTTAAAAGAAGCATATAGAATGACAACGGCTGATTCAGTATTCAATCGCATGCAATTCTATATAATCATATACAGTCATGGCCAAAAGTTTTGAGAATGACACAAATATTATATTTTCACATGATCTGCTGCCCTCTGGTTTTTATGTGTGTTTGACAGATGTTTTTATCACAGACAGAAATATAATAATTGCAAACATATGAGTAACAAAAGCTTATATTGACAGTTAGAATGAGTTAATGCAGCAAGTCAATATTTGCAGTGCTGACCTTTCTTCTTCAGGACCTCTGCAATTCTCCCTGGCATGCTCTCAATCAACTTCTGGACCAAATCCTGACTGATACCAGTCCATTCTTGCACAATCAATGCTTTCATTTTGTCAGAATATTTAGGTTTTTGTTTGTCCACCCGTCTCTTGATGATTGACCACAAGTTCTCAATGGGATTAAGATCTGGGGAGTTTCCAGGCCATGGACCCAAAATCTCTGTTTTGTTCCCTGAGCCATTTAGTTATCACCTTTGCTTTATGGCAAGGTGCTCCATCATGCTGGAAAAGGCATTGTTGATCGCCAAACTGCTCTTGGAGGGTTGGGAGAAGTTGCTCTTGGAGGACATTCTGGTACCATTCTTTATTCATGGCTGTGTTTTTAGGCAAGACTGTGAGAGCCGATTCCCTTGGCTGAGAAGCAACCCCACACATGAATGGTTTCAGGATGCTTAACAGTTGGCATGAGACAAGACTGGTGGTAGCGCTCACCTTGTCTTCTCCGAATGAGGCGTTTTCCTGATGTCCCAAACAATCGAAAAGGGGATTCATCAGAGAAAATAACTTTACCCCAGTCCTCAGCAGTCCACTGCCTGTACCTTTTGCAGAATATCAGTCTGTCCATGATGTTTTTTCTGGAGAGAAGTGGCTTCTTTGCTGCCCTCCTTGAGACCAGGCCTTGCTTCAAGAGTCTCTGCCTCACAGTGTGTGCAGATGCACTCACACCTGCCTGCTGCCATTCCTGAGCAAGCTCTGCACTGCTGGTAGCCCGATCCCGCAGCTGAAACACTTTTAAGAGACGGTCCTGGCGCTTGCTGGTCTTTCTTGGGCGCCCTGGAGCCTTTTTGGCAACAATGGAACCTCTCTCCTTGAAGTTCTTGATGATGCGATAGATTGTTGACAGAGGTGCAATCTTTCTAGCTGCGATACTCTTCCCTGTTAGGCCATTTTTGTGCATTGCAATGATGACTGCACGTGTTTCTTTAGAGATAACCATGGTTAACAGAAGAGAAACAATGATGCCAAGCACCAGCTTCCTTTTAAAGTGTCCAGTGGTGTCATTCTTACTTAATCATGACAGATTGATCTCCAGCCATGTCCTCATCAACACCCACACCTGTGTTAATGGAGAAATCACTGAAAAGAGGTTAGCTGGTCCTTTTAAGGCAGGGCTGCAATGATGTTGAAATGTGTTTTGGGGGATAAAGTTCATTTTCTAGCCAAATATTGACTTTGCAAGTAATTGCTGTTAAGCTGATCACTCTTTATAACATTCTGGAGTATATGCAAATTGCCATTAGAAAAAGTGAAGCAGTAGATTGTTGACTGAGGTGCAATCTTTCTAGCTGCAATACTCTTCCCTGTTAGGCCATTTTTGTGCATTGCAATGATGACTGCACGTGTTTCTTTAGAGATAACCATGGTTAACAGAAGAGAAACAATGATGCCAAGCACCAGCCTCCTTTTAAAGTGTCCAGTTATTTTATGTCATTGTGGTGAGTTATATATCTCCTGATTTTCTGTTTTCTCTACTCCCATCAGCCGAAGCATGCTGACACAAATAACAGCAAGAGCAGGCGGCGGCTGATGGGAGTATTCACCAGCCGGCACCTGCGCTGTAAATAAAAAATGGCATAGGTTGCTTTGTATTTTTGATAACCAGACAGGCAAAACTGATAGCTGCGGGCTGCCACCCTCAGCTGTCAGCAAGGCTAGTTATCAAGAATAGAGGGGTCATCGCTGTTTATTATTTAATTACATAATAAAAAAAAAAACAGCATGGGTTCTCCCTATTTTTGACAACCAACCAAGCTTAAGGAGACAGCTGGGAGCTGGTATTCTGAGACTGGTAAAAGGCCATCTCCCCTAAAAATAACAGCTCGCAGCCACCCCAGAAAATGTGCGTTTATTAGATGCGCCAATTCTGGTGCTTTGCCCGGCTCTTACCACTTGCCCTGTGGCAGTGGCAAGTTGGGTTCATATTTGTGGGGTTCATATTTGTGGCGTTGATGTCAACTTTGTATTGTTTGGTGACATCAAGCCCACAGCTTAGTAATGGAGAGGCGAGTATAAGACACCTCTCCTTTACTAACGCTATAATTATATTGTAAATAAACACAGAATAAAGTCCTTTATTTGAAATAAAAAACACACTTTTATTTAAAAATAACAGTGTTATACTCACCTAACGCCCATTCCATTAAAGTGATGAAGCACTGGTGAAACGTGTAGGGTCTTCTGGGAGGTGAGCTGGTCATGGTCAAGCAGTACTACCTTTTTTCCCTTGGGTATATGTAAATATTACTTTACTACTAATAATATTCATTATTATATACCTTTGGGATATTTGTACATTTAACTTTATCAGCTAATGAATTCTAATACACATTCTTGTATGTATCAGTTTTTTTTTAAGGTGTCTATTTGTCTTTTTGTAACTTTTAAATGATTCTTGTGATATATTTTATCCCCAGCACAACCTTTTTCTTTCTTTAGTTATTCAATTATTTTTGTGCCACATGGGGAAGTGCTATACCTTCAGGTTAATTGAGATATATTGGTAAAACACGCTCAGGAATTGCAGCGTTGTCGACACAGCGTATGTTCGCTGCATCCAAAATGTTGCATTCTACATTGCAAGCACAGTGGATGGGATTTATAGAAATCCCACGGCCACAGTGCTGCTATTTAACGCTGAGTAAACTCACCTGCGGTGCGGGTTCACGAGCCACGGCATCAGAATTTCTGTGGTGGAGACGCTCAGTCTCCGCTGTGTATTTTCAGCAACAGAATGTCATTACATGCGGTAAGTTTGCATGTACCTCAACACAAGTGTGGTAGTTAGAACGCAGCTATTATTCCTGATCGTGGACACGTAGCTTTAATGAACTCCATTAAAACAAAATCCCAAAAAACAATTGCGGAATTTTGTTTTTTCCACAATTTCAACCTACTTGGAATTCTTTTTTTTTAGTCTTCTATTGCACTGAATAGAAAAATGAATAGTTCCATTCAAAACTACAACTCATCCGGAGAAAAAAAAATCTCAAAAAACAGAAATGGCTCTTGGAAGAAAAAAATTTAAAGCGAACCTGTCAGCAGTTTTGGCCGCAATAAGATACGGCCACTGCCTTTCAGGGATTATTTACAGCATTCTACTCATACAACACTGTAGATAAGCCCCCGATCTGACTTGCTAGACAAGAAAAATAAGTTTTATTGTACTCACCGGGGGCCGTCCGGTCCGATGGGTGTCGCAGGTCCGGCTCCTCCCATCTTCTTATGATCGCCGCCCTTCTGCTTGCTTCATGGCTCCCCGGCATTGTGCTCCTGCGCAGGCGTACTTAGCTGCCCTGTTGAGGGCAGAGAAAAGTACTGCAGTGCGCAGGCGCCGGGAAAGGTCAGAGAGGCCCAGCGCCTGTGCACTGCAGTACTTTGCTCTGCCCTCAACAAGGCAGATAAGTACGCCTGTGCAGGAGCGCAATGCCGGGGAGCCATGAAGCAAGCAGGAGAGCGGCGATCATAAGAAGATGGGAGGAGCCGGACCTGCGACACCCATCGGACCGGACTGAACCACGGGTGAGTATAATAAAACTTAATTTTCTTATCTTGCAGGTCGGATCGGGGGCTTATCTACAGCAATATAGAATGCTGTAGATAAGCCCTGAAAGGCAGTGGCCACATCTTATATCGGACAAAACTTCTGACAGGTTCCCTTTAAGTGCAAAAATGGAAAATCGCAGTCAGAAAGGGGTTTAAGCAAAACGGTCTTATAAAATGAATGGAAGCATCCCTCTGCTCAATTTACAGATTGTCCTCTCAGCTAAAGAGTGAGAGGAGCTTTAATATCCATTTCTGATGCATGGAGCATGTACTTGTAAAGTACAGACTTCTGCTTGCAGCAGCCTATAGTCTGCAAATCTATGAATGGTGCAATTTTTTTTTTTTTTTTTAAATCAAACAAAAAAAATACCTGTAGTCTGCAAGGAGATAGTGTGGAACTTTGAATTGCTAATATTAGTTCAGCCTCTAAAATGTCTCGGGAAATGGAAGTTTCTAAAAGCTGATTAAAGCCACAAAAATATTGCATGCTTGACTAAATGCCATCTTTAGAAATGCCGGCTGATTGGTTAGAGATAATGTACATAACTAATTTATCTGTCAGAAATAACTAACTATACCATTTCAAGAGCACAGCGTACAGACAACGAATAGTATGCTTCTCCGGTAAAACCGAGAGCTAGAAGACCCACTGCAATAAGCAGCTCATTGTCTCTACAGAGTTACACATTTCACATTATGTATCACTGCAAATATATTTTTAGAAAAACCCTGATTGCAGCATCAGGAGAGTGAGAGACAAGGGAAAAAAAAAGGACAGTGATTAAATTATTTGTTTAGTTTTTAAGATTCAGTGGTAATTGCGGGTACGTCTCCCTGACTGCACACATGCAGCAGGTTGAATAGAACGCTGAAATTACCTCCTTCATAATAGTTTGTTTTGATAATGTATTGTGTGTCGAGATGATGAGAAACAGTTGCTGTCAATTTGATTAGCCATTATATTTTTATGTTAATTGCCATTATTGGGTCCATTCTGTTTAGTGTCACCATAGAAGCCATACAATGTTAGCATAAATAACAAATTGGAGTAAATTAGGAAGATATATTTTTGCCAATTCATTTTAATTGCCCCTCAGTCCTTCCGTTGGTTAACGCAGCTGTTGACCCATAATAAGCGCTAGGTCAATATAACTGCTTGTCAATTCAGAAATGCAAAGTGCTGTGGTTCGGCGTAATGGATATACAACAACCTTTGCCAGCCAACTGAAGCAAAATGAATGGCAAGTCACATGGAGGAATAAAGCAGCAGATATGGAGTTTACCGACCTCATATTAGTAGATGGGCTAATTAAAAGTCACTGCCTAAATGGGTAGGAAAAAATGTAATATAGTTTTTTTTTTCCTCCCTCTGTCTCTGTCTCTAATATATCAACACCTCCAGTACATTTGCTCACTGGCACATTTTGCAATTAGCAAGATAGGTGAAAACAAAAGAATCTATTAGATTTTCAATGTCAAATATGATTAAGCTGTAGACGAAGAACTAGCATTAATTGACTCATTCCCTGCCATTTTTCTTCTCAAGAATAAAACCGCAGTTGAAGGGAAAAAGAATAAAATCTCACATTTTAAGAATGGTTGAAATACTGTGTCATATAAACACTCATTGTTCTTGTGTTCCTTTATTAGGCAATTGTTGATGTGCCCTCAAGAAAAACTCTATGCAAAATAATGAAATGGAGGGAACATTTTGTAAAATCCTTTTGTTATCCAACATGGCTTATACAATAAAAGCTACGGTAATATGTAGGTTTGAATCTTACCTACTCCTATCTCCATATGATCTAGACTGGGGAAATAATGAACCAGCTATCCAGTCCCATATACAGGGAAGAGGTATGAAGACACAATCCCAATTATGATTCAATGCTTTATACAATTAGGCAATGTCATGTGAAAATACTTCTGCATTCTCAGTCACTTCACAACTCCCTTCTCCTCAGAGTGATGCAGTAATTAAAACCTAATTATTATCTTCATTTTAAACAAAACCTAAAGTGAATGCCAATTAATAACAACATACTAATGAGCATCTGCTGTGATGAAATTGAATATGAATGCGCAGCAAATTTCGGATAATTTATTTTCGGGGAAGTGCCACTGGTTGCATTTGGCTGGTGGATGGTGAGAAAGTACATCATTTGCCATCACTCAATTTGGCACATGGCAATTGGCACACAAGGGTCAAAGTTTAATGCTGCAGATGTTTTGCACTAAATTACAGCAGAGAACACTAGTAATTATCAGTTAAGATTTAATTATATATATATATATATATATATATATATATATATATATACATATCAGTGCCTACAAGTAGTATTCAACCCCTGCAGATTTAGCTGGTTTGATAAGATGCAAATAAGTTAGAGCCTTCAAACTGCAAACGAGAGTAGGATTTATTAACAGAAGCATAAATCTTACAAAACAAAAAGTTATGTTGCTCAGTTGAATTTTAATAAATTTTAAACATAAAAGTGTGGGTCAATTATTATACAACCCCTATGTTTAATATTTCGCGGAATAACCCTTGTTTGCAATTACAGCTAATATCGTCTTTTATAAGACCTGATCAGGCCGGCACAGGTCTGTGGAGTTATCTTGGCCCACTCCTCCATGCAGATCTTCTCCAAGTTATCTAGGTTCTTTGGGTGTCTCATGTGGACTTTAATCTTGAGCTCCTTCCACAAGTTTTCAATTGGGTTAAGGTCAGGAGACTGACTAGGCCACTCCAACACCTTGACTTTTTCCCTCTTGAACCAGGCCTTGGTTTCTTGGCTGTGTGCTTGGGTCGTTGTCTTGTTGGAAGATGAAATTACGACCCATCTTAAGATCCTTGATGGAGGAGCGGAGGTTCTTGGCCAAAATCTCCAGGTAGGCCGTGCTATCCATCCTCCCATGGATGCGGACCAGATGGCCAGGCCCTTGGCTGATAAACAGCCCCACAGAATGATGCCACCACCATGCTTGACTGTAGGGATGGTATTCTTGGGGTCGTATGCAGTGCCATCCAGTCTCCAAACGTCACGTGTGTGGTTGGCACCAAAGATCTCGATCTTGGACTCATCAGACCATAGAACCTTGAACCAGTCTGTCTCAGAGTCCTCCAAGTGATCATGAGCAAACTGTAGACGAGCCTTGACATGACGCTTTGAAAGTAAAGGTACCTTATGGGCTCGTCTGGAACGGAGACCATTGCGGTGGAGTACGTTACTTATGGTATTGACTGAAACCAATGTCCCCACTTCCATGAGATCTTCCCGGAGCTCCTTCCTTGTAGTCCTTGGGTTAGCCTTGACTCTTCGGACAAGCCTGGCCTCGGCACGGGAGGAAACTTTCAAAGGCTGTCCAGGCCGTGGAAGGCTAACAGTAGTTCCATAAGCCTTCCACTTACGGATGATGCTCCCAACAGTGGAGACAGGTAGGGCCAACTCCTTGGAAAGGGTTTTGTACCCCATGCCAGCCTTGTGACCCTCCACGATCTTGTCTCTGATGGCCTTGGAATGCTCCTTTGTCTTTCCCATGTTGACCATGTATGAGTGCTGTTCACAAGTTTGGGGAGGGTCTTAAATAGTCAGAAAAGGCTGGCAAAAGAGATCATTAATCCACACATGTGAAGCTCATTATTCTTGGTGCCTGAACTACTTCTTAATACTTTAGTATACTTAATACCACAGAATCCTTGTGGTTTGAGGGGTTGAATAATAAATGACACTCTGAAAACTTTTAGGCTAGTGCACACGATCAGGATAATTCGTTTTTTCCGTTTTCCGGGTTTTCCGGGTAAAAGCAAAAACGCAAGCATTAATCCAACATGTTAATGATTATTTTTGGCCGCATGTTGCGTTTTTTTCCCGAACCTTTGGCGGAAAAATAGCAACATGTCATTAATTGCGGAATGTAACGTTCATGTGCGTGTTTTAAAAAAAAAAAAAACAATTACAACAAAAATTTTTGCTGCAGTGCATTTCCACTTCCAGCTGATCTACAGTACAAATGTCACAATGCCAAGTTAATTCCGCATGTGTCAACCAGTTAAATCTGCAGGGGGTTGAATACTACTTGTAGGCACTGTATATACACATACATACACACACATATATGCACACACAAACACAGTACTGTGCAAAAGTTTTGGGCAGGTGTAGAAAAAATGCTGCAAAGTAAGAATGTTTTAAAAAGTAGAAGCGTTAATAGTTTATTTTGATCAATTATCAAGATGCAAAGTGAATGAATTAAAGAGAAATCTAAAATCATTATTTGGTGTGACCAGTCTTTGCCTTTAGAATGGCATCAATTTTTCTAGGTACACTTGCATACAGTTTTTGAAGAAACTAGACAGGGAGGTTGTCAACAAAGCAACCCGAAAGAAGAGCTGCTCTGTAGACGTGGAGCAGCTGACTTACCAACAGGAGTGCTCAGTGACCTCTCTGAGCCAGTTCCAGATAGAACAAGAAGATAATTGCTAGCTAGTTATCAGCTACCTGCTTGTTTGTTTTTTGACTCATAGTAAAAAAACAATGTAGTCTTGGAAAGCCCCTTTAATGAAACTGGTTGTATGTTTGGGGTTCTTGCTGCAGAATAAATTTGTAGCCAGTAAAATGCATCCATTATTGCATTAAGGAAAACTATCTGCCTGAATTTCAAAGCATTGAGGACACCACTTATACAGATAAAATATCCAACTGCATTTGCTGAAATGCAGCTTCAAGCTGCCAAGGAGCCTCCACCATGCTTCATTGTTGCCTGCTGACATTCATTATTGCACTGCTCTCCAGCCTTTCACTGAACAAACTGCCTTCTGTTGCACCCAAATATTTCACATTTTGAATCACTCCAGAGCACTTGCTGACATTTTTCAGCATCCTAGTTCCTGTTTTTTGTGCATAGCTGAATCGTTTTGCCTAGTTTCCATAGTGAAAGTATCGCTTATTGGCCTCAATACTTCCATGAAAACCATTTCTGGACAGTGTTCTTGTAACAGTAGATGGGTGTAGCTGGGTCCCACTGGTAGCTGCCAGTTCAGAGTTGATTAAACAGTAACTGTGAAGGGAGAAGCGCACATTATTATTATTATTATTACATATTTATATAGCGCCATTTATTCCATGGTGCTTTACATATGAAAAGGGAAAATATAGACAGGTACAATAAATGTGTGCTAGACAAGGGACACACAAGTACAGAAGGAGAGAGGACCCTGCCCGCGAGGGCTCACAGTCTACAATAGGGTAAAATCCTAATATAGGGGACAGTAAAAACAATAGATTTGCTCACCTTGGGTGGTTGTGTGAAGACAACCACCATAAAGGTTTAGATAGCCGGCTGCTGCTGTCCTATGGCTGGGGGAGAGATCCGCCAGAGGGAAATTACAAAATGGAAAAAAAACACGTTTAAATTGGCTGCGCTGCTGGAAAGAAGCCTCTTGCTGCAATATTATTGTCCACTACACGTTTCAATGCAGTGCTGGCAACTTTATCAAGTGCGAAAAAACAAGAGACTTCATTCCACCAGCGCAGCCAATTTTTTAACATGTTTTTTTCTGTTTTGGTAAGTTCTGAGTTGATGGCATTGCTGAACATCTTCAGATTTGGTATGTCTTCATCAGTTTACTTGGCCAACTGCTGAATCTACGGTTCTCAACTGAACCCAAAACTTAGTTCTTCATAATAGCTTGACCAGAACGCACATTACTGTATACACTACAGTTCAGCAGTTTGGATACACCTGCTCATACAATGGTTTTCCTTGTTCTTATTGGATTGTTCACACTGCAGATTCAGACTGAAGGCAGCAAAACCAAGAAGTAATACAAATGGAAACAATGAGTAAATAAACTTGCGTGAAACAAAAAATAATGTGTTTTTAGACCTTAGACTCTTAAAAGTACCTCACTTTTACTCTGCTGACAGCTTTACACATTGTAAGCATTCATTAAGCAGCTTCATAGAGAGTCACATGGAATGGCTTCCCAGAGGTGCAGAGCACTTGTTGGCTGCTTTGCCTTCACTCTGCATTCCACTTTATCACAAACCATCTCAATTGAGTTGAGGAGGTCAAGTGATTTTGGCGGCCTTCTCATCTGATACAGCACTCATTCTCTCTCCCTCTTGGTCACATAGCCCCTATATAACTCGATGTGTTTTGGGTCATTGTTCTCTTACAACACAAATGATAGTCACACTATGTGCAAAACAGATCTGATGGCATGTCGTGTAGAAATCATCCACTCACTTTTTCAGCATTTCACAAAGGCACATCGGATGATACCAAAAATCTAAAATTTTGGCTCATCAGTAACACAGCGAGCACAGTACAGATTTTTACTGATCTAATGACCAGTCCTTTTGTTGCTTGACCCAAACAAGTCTGTTTCTCTTGTTCGTGGTCCTCAGTAGTGATTTCTTTGCCCGAATTTGACCATAAAAGCTTGCTTCTCGCAGTCGTCTCTGGACAGTTGAAGCTGAGATGTGTCCATTAATTGATTTTTGTACTTCATTTATGAGAGCTGTTATTTGAGGAGCTGTCAATTTCCAGTTTGATGGCTGGTAACAGTTCAACTTATCCTCTGCAGCAGATAAGTGTAATTATTGGTGTTTCTTTAATTGGACATTTCTCATAAGAGACAGCATCACCATAGTGATTGTTTTCATAAATGCACTTGAGGATAACTTCAAGGTTCTAGCAATTCTTCGGATTGACAGACCTTCAAGAGTTAATGAGAAACGACAGTCCATTATTTTACTTGGTTGAGTGGTTCTTGCAATACTCTGGCTTGGAACAAATGTGGAATAGAGCGGAGGCCTATATGGAACTGTGGTACCAACAATGCCTCTATAAAAGACACCGCCTAGTCGCAACACTTACTGAAAGACCAGTAATTCCACAAATTAACTCTTGACTAGGCATACCTGTTCACTGGAAGCCATTCCAGGTGACAACCTAATGAAACTACACTGCTCAAAAAAATAAAGGGAACACAAACAACAGAATATAACTCCAAGTAAATCAAACTTCTGTGAAATGAAACTGTCCACTTAGGAAGCAACACTGATTGACAATCAATTTCACATGCTGTTGTGCAAATGGAATAGACAACAGATGGAAATTATTGGCAATTATCAACACACACTCAATAAAGGAGTGGTTCTGCAGGTGGGGACCACAGACCACATCTCAGTACCAATGCTTTCTGGCTGATGTTTTGGTCACTTTTGAATGTTGGTTGTGCTTTCACACTCGTGGTAGCATGAAACGGACTCTACAACCCACACAAGTGGCTCAGGTAGTGCAGCTTATCAAGAATGGCACATCAATGCGTGCTGTGGCAAGAAAGTTTGTTGTGTCTGTCAGAGTAGTGTCCAGAGGCTGCAGGCACCACCAGGAGACAGGCCAGTACACCAGGAGACGTGGAGGGGTGGCCGTAGGAGGGCAACAACCCAGCAGCAGGACCGCTACCTCTGCCTTTGTGCAAGGAGGAACAGGAGGAGCACTGCCAGAGCCCTGCAAAATGACCTCCAGCAGGCCACAAATGTGCATATGTCTGCACAAATGGTTAGAAATCGACTCCATGAGGATGGTCTGAGTGCTCGACGTCCACAGATGGAGGTTGTGCTCACAGCCCAACACCATGCAGGACGCTTGGCATTTGCCACAGAACACCAGGATTGGCTAATTCGCCACTGGCGCCCTGTGCTCTCCACAGATGAAAGCAGGTTCACACTGAGCACATGTGACAGCCGTGAAAGAGTCTGGAGACGTCATCGAGAGCGATCTGCTGCCTGCAACATCCTTCAGCACGACCGGTTTGGCAGTGGGTCAGTAATGGTGTGGCATTTCTTTGGAGGGCCACACAGCCCTCCATGTGCTCGCCAGAGGTAGCCTGACTGTCATTAGGTACCGAGATGAAATCCTCAGACGCCTTGTGAGACCATATGCCGATGCGGTTGGCCCTGGGTTCATCCTAATGCAGGACAATGCCAGACCTCATGTGGCTGGAGTGTATCAGCAGTTCCTGCAAGATGAAGGCATTGAAGCTATGGACTGGCCCGCCCGTTCCCCAGACCTGAATCCGATTGAGCACATCTGGGACATCATGTCTCGCTCCCTCCACCAACGTCATGTTGCACCACAGACTGTCCAGGAGTTGGCGGATTCTTTAGTCCGGGTGTTGGAGGAGATCCCTCTGGAGTCCATCCGCCGCCTCATCAGGAGCATGCCCAGGCATTGTAGGGAGGTCATAAAGGCACAGGATGGACATACAGGCACGTGGAGGCCACACACACTACTGAGCATCATTTTGACTTGTTTTTAGGTCATTACATTCCACTTTAATTTTGTGTGTGACTCCAAATCCAGGCCTCCATTGGTTAATAAATTTGATTTCCATTGATGATATTTGTGTGCTTTTGTTGTCAGCACATTCAACTTTGTACAGAACAAAGTATTCAATGAGAATATTTAATTCATTCAGATCTAGGATGTGTTATTTGAGTGTTCCATTTATTTTTTTGAGCAGTGTATATGAGAGTATGCTAAGGCTGTGTAACAATAAGGGCTCGCTCAGACTGGTGCGCAGCCAGTGAATAATTTGGACGAGTGCTATCCGATGTTTCATCGGATAGCACTCGCTCCAATGTTATACTATGGAGCAGTGCTGACTAGCTTTTATTTTCTCATGCCATGTCGCCAAGAGAGAAATAAACGCTGTATGCTGCTAATGGCAGCTTGTATTGAACAACATGCACCTATATAAGTCTACGGGTGCATGCAAAACATCGGATGTCATCTGACGGCGGCAATGGAGAAATTACTTTCTCCACCTCCTCCGCACCTGTGGTGCGATTCTCTTGTGGGAGAGGATCGGCGCACAGTGCACCGACACTCAGCTCATGCTTGCAGCAGAGTTTGAGTCGAGTGTAATTACCATATTGCATCGGATGCTATGCGCTAATGTGACCCTGAACTAACAGAATAAAATGAGGACTCTAATTGTTTAGCACATACTGGTTTATTTCACGAATCTTTCTTTACTTTGTATTTCCATATATCCCCCCTTGAAGTTTTGCTGCCTTCATTCTTTATCTACAATGTGCACTATACAATTAGAACAAGGAAAACCACTGCATGAAAAGAAGTCTAAATTTTTAGTACTGTATTTAAACGTACATTTACACACACACTTGCACTGCTACTTACTACTCAAACTTGTGTATTAAAATTAAGCCATTTTGCGCCATGAAAAGACCTAACGATTTTACATCTGTATACTACTCTGTATGTGCTAAAATCATGATCATATATGATCGGTCAGTGTTTGACATTGGCTTGCCTAGACTAGGACTTCACTAGAGTATGCAGTGATTTTTTCATGCAGACTGTGTACTTTTGTGGAAAATCGTTAGGTGTGCCATAATTTACATTGGTCTGTTTGCCATGTAACTGGTGATAACCAGTAAACTATACCTGGTGTTAAAAAGCTCCATTGGTGCAACCTGCTTCTAAGAATCAAGATTTCTGCTAAAAATACATTTTTATGTGGAATTTCTAATTTTTGTTTTCTCATCGAAATCCTTCTAATACTGTTTGCCTTAGTAAATACTTTTACAAAAATGTCCTCAGTATAAGTGATAGATCTATGATCACTGAGGGTGGGCCAGACTGAATGGACCACCACTAATAACAAGCACTTACCTCATCCTACTGCCTTCAAGTCAAAAATATTTGTCAACTTTGAATCAACAAAAAATGTCTGTGCAAGTCCTTATCTTTCGCATTGAATACTGCAACAATACATTCTCAACTCTACTGGCCAAATAATTCACGTCCTTGCCTTTCTTGAGTCAGTAACTTTACTGGCTACTCCTTACCTTGAGAATTCAGTTCAAAATGCTAACACTGGCATACAAGTCTTAATTTTGTGACAATCTCCTGCTATCTCCACACACAATATCTCGTCCTTATCAGAACCCCTTTCTTCCTCCCAGTCCCTCACACAGCCATCTCCTAGATGAGTTGTGCTTCCCCAATACACTGGAATTTGCTAGCCAAACCACTTTGACGATCTTCCACTTTGAAACCTTCAAATGCAGTATGAAAACCCACCTCTTCCGGAAAGCCTACAATTCGCAAAAACACTGCTGCCACCACCACACTGCCATATCAGCAGCTTTTTACCTTCACCTACTGTCTCCTTCCCCTTTTCCTTCCCTAGCAAGCAAGATCTCCCTCTCATTGTACTTGTCTAGCATTTGGGCCTGTTTAGTCATACTTTTTGTACTGTTTTGTTACCTAACGTAAACCATGTTTTTACATTTACAGCACCCTGGAATTAACGAAACTGCTCCATCCAATTGATGGACCCCCGTTCTCGTGACAAGTGGAATCACCAATTTATTAAGTGAAAAAACTTGCTAAGGATTATTTATTTGGCACCTTAAGGATATTGCATTTTTTAAGAGCAACAACTTATCTTTTGTTGATGGATAGTGTCACTGGTGTTACTGCTACACAGTCGCTAGTACCTACTGAAAGGAAGGACAACTGGAGAATTTTCACCCAAGATTTACTGATGCACATGGGGATTATAAGCATGCCAGTCGGTAAGATCCCATAAAAGAGATACTTTAGCAAAAAAAAAAAAATCTAATGCTGGCTATAGGTAGAAGAGTATGAAAACACACAGCGCCTTTTAACTTCTAATGTGTGGGGCCGTGTAGCCGTAGACCAGTCAAGAGTGACCACGTATACTTCTATCCAATGCTAAGCATGCCTACAGTGGGCACATGAGCTTCAAGAATTGGACTATTGAGCAATGGAAGAAGGTGACTTTATCCAATAAATCACATTTTCTTTTCCATCACGTAGACAGCTGGGCACATAAGCATTACATACTGGGAGAATAGAAAGTGGCAGGATGCATTAGTGGAGAAAAGGCTAGAGGCAGTATGAAACTTGGTAGAAACTCTGGGTCCAGCCATTTATGTGGATGCTACTTTGACATGAATCACATTTGTTGAAAAAGTACTGGATCCCCTAAGCAATGGCTTTACCTGGGGGTTCTGGTAACCCAATAATGTCTCACTGACACTTAATGGCTGTGAACAATCTGCTTGTGTATTGCTGTCCTTAAGCCTTTGCAAATGATGCAGCAAACACTTCTGAAAAGGACATAAGCTCAAGCTATCAGGTAAAAAAAACAAACAAATAACTCGAGGTTAGAGATAAACGTAAAATTCTCTATGAAGCAGGTAAAATGTTAAAACCCATTTTCAAAATTGTAAATGATCAATTAAACCATTTCATTTGAAGAAAAACAAACTTGTGTTTATTTTAATTGGACAATATAAAGTAGAAAAAGTTGTCATTGTCATACGAGTCACAGACCTCAAGCTAAAGATAGTTATTGGGAAGCGATTACGTCTCTGGGAGGCAAAATCTGAGTAGTTTAGTTTCTATGTGGGGAAACTAAATGAAAAAAGATCCAACTGTGCTCTCCCTTCCACAGGCTTATATTCATGGTTAGGTGGGTGCAAAAGAAATACCAGACCTAGTTAAAGTTGCACCACCACATTCATTTTTAGCAAACATACCAGCAGAAATAACTAGAGTCTATTATCCTGTGGTTGCTTAGAAATGACTTAACGAGTTCCTGAGAACAAGCTATTAGCTAGAATTTGCTTTTGCTATTAAAGCTGGATACTGTTTTCACCCTTGTTCTGTCTCCCGCAGCTCAGCACCTGTCTTTGTTTGGGAGTGACATCTTTCTTTG